>CM062809.1:1204555569-1205184223 GCA_031772625.1 Pinus tabuliformis | reverse complement strand
CACGGGAGATGAAATCATCCCAAGTGATGCCCCTGTAATTCAAGCTGATGAACCACCAAAATCTTAATAAGAGCAAAATGATAGACATTTTTAAGTTGCTGCTGAGGGGTTTTATGTTGCACAAGGGTGGTCATCCTCTCTATGTTCTGGCAAATGAAATACGGAATGTTCATCATCCGTAACCTGGTGAAATGCATGAGAAACCTGATGTGATAAGCGTAGAGACGAGAGAATCGTCCCTCACAGCTGAAATATTTCATGATCAATTTCATTAGTGGAGCATATTCATCTTTCAGATATCGGAATGGGAACACTCTCTTGAGCCGCCTCAAGAAACCGGTTTTAATGTATGGCTCATAATGCTACCGGTCAACCTTCTGCTTCTTGTTCCATGGTTCACCAATGTTTGGTATGCTGGTTGCTAATGAGACAGATTCTAGTGTAAGTGTGAAGGTGACACCAGCTAAGATAGCTTGATCTCCATGTAAGTGCAACAAAAAAATATGAGCCAACTCATGATGAAATTGAACACTAGCCACCTTTTTGCAAAACTCATAGCATGACTGATGCTGAAAACAAAACATGGCAAGAGGGCAGGCCTGCAATTTGGTAAGGGTGGTCGGTTCTTCTCTAACATGTATGCCACTTTTATGAGGCCTCCGAGGTGCCTATTCTTCCAAGGGTGAGTCACTTTGGGTTTCCACTTCATAGTCCAATGAATGCTCAGATGTCATGACTGCTGTTTTTCAAACTTCCTTGAAGATGAAGATGCTTATGTATGAAAATTGTTTAGATTGCTCTTTTAGTAATGTGTGCCAACTTTGCCACCAAAGGGGAAAACCAATGAAATAGGGATTGTTAGGAAAGGGAGATAATATCAAGGGATTAGGAATTATTGGGAGAGATTTATTTGGGAAATATGGGAGGGGGTTTAGTAATTTAGCTATGGGAATAGGTTTTAGGGTTTTTCACATTTGAAAGTTTTGGGAAAGGGAATTTTAGGATAGGGGTTTAGTAACTTTTTGGGGATAGGGAAGAATGAAATCTAGGAGAAATGGAATAAGGGAGAAGGGAATGATGGATAAATGACTTTGGTAGCAAAACAGTGAATTGTGGAAACCACAACAATTTCCTTTGAGGCACGTTTGAATTAGGGTTTGGTTTTTTGTTTCAAACATTAACATCCATAAACCACCATCCCTTATTAAAAAAATGGATGAAGCATTGAGATGTCGACCCTACCTGGTGAATCCACGTGAATGAATGGCAATTTGGAGAAATTTGAAACGTTTTCGGGTTTTCAGGTGTATGCGCCGCGTCGCATACCCAACGCGCTGCACCGTGCCAGTGCGCCACACCGTTCAAATTTACACTAGAAATTTTCTCCCAGTGCGCCAAGCCTCCCCATTGCGCCGCGCCACCTACTCTGTGCACCGCGCTGGTCAAATTTCCTCTAACTTTCCCCAAATCGCACACCAGCTCAACCTATTTGCTTTGAGTGATTTTCTCTTTGGTCTTGGCATGCAAATAACATTGATCTTCATGAAAATGTCTTTATAAAGGCATGGATTTAATTTTTGACTCTCCAAGACCCATCTTTATAATGTTTTGGCATTGGCACTTTCTCTATTGTAATACAACTCTGTTTTTGAATTTCCTTTTGATTTTTTGACTGAAACAATGAAATTTCTTGGCAAATTTTTGTAGGGATAGCTGACATGGAATTTGGCAAAGGAGACCAGGGTTGCGCCTGAAGATTTCAAAAACTGAAAACTTTTGAAAATTATTAAAAAAGGACAAAATGTTGACTTTTCTTCAAAACATAGTTTTGAAGAACAGTCATAATCCATCGATATAATGATGAAATTCGCGAAATAGAAATCATGTGTAGAACCTCCCTCTGGCCTGCTGGCATTTGAACACTTTAACGAATCAATTTTTGAAACGCTAGACCTATGATTGACATGACTCGTTGCCCATTAAAATATCAAACATTGACTGTCATGGACTTTAATAAACGTTGATGGAAAAACCTAAGCCAGCAGGTACAAGACATGAGGAGAATGAATGACAAAGCCCTTCCATCAAATTTATGGCATGCTCCTAGCAGAATGCAAGTGATCGAGCAGGATGGGACACCTAAAAATGAAATGCAAAAAGAGCTTTGATCTCTGATGGAGGACTGACAAGACCGACTCGAACACCCGCAATGAGCTCCCTCGAGGAATTGCACAGTTTTTTCTAGAAAGCCTTCTAAAGCCTGCAACCAGCTCCCTCCAAGAATTGTGCAGTTTTTGCTTCCAAGGACTTCTACTGCCTAAACTTCTTCCCTCCATAAATTTTGCAGATTTACCCTCCAACTAAGCCAGATCCCGTGGATAGTCATTGTTGATATGGATCATCCATCTCAGTCTCCCAGTGACCTCTGTGCAGTTTTCACTAGCAGTGCCTAAAACTCACATCTCTTCTTGAAACTTACCTCGTGAAATTTTGCAGCCTTATCCTCTCTCAGTCACCTGCATCTTGAAAGAAAATGATCATGCCTCATGGTAGACTAGGAGATTTATGGATTTGGTGTTGTCTCATCATGAGTGACTGCAAATACAAGTACATTAATAGACATGATACAACGACAGATGGGATGAACGAGGAGAGTGCATGCAAAAGTACGTTTTCGCAAATGGACGAACAAATGATGCATGCGAGGAGATGTGTTGTCAAACATACGACCATGCGAAGATGTGTTCACAGACAGACGGAGGGACAAACATGAAAGGATGTGTTTGCAAATGGAAAAAAGAGAGAACATGCGAGGAGATATTTTTGTGAACGGATGAACACGTCAAGCATGCTAAAGTATAAGTAAAGGAGCAACGTGAACATGCAACATCAAGTGAACCCAATGACCATCGAGGACTTTGTTGAAGTAGGAGAAAACTTAGTTGGACATATTGATGTAACTAAAACTCTCCTTACTGGCTTGAATGCAAAATTTGAGAAGATGCAGATAACAAAGATTGAGAAGCCAGTTCCAAATTCTTTCTTGATAAAAAGAAATATAAAATTGAAAATCCTGTGAGAAATGTACAAAAATTCCCTCTGTTGTTCCCAAAAGAAACTGCCTCATCATCAGGAATTGATGAGTCAGAACATATAAATATTGCTTCCTTATTTAAGGAACCAGAGGCAGAAAAAGGAACAGAAAACTCAGGAGACACAGATACTCCCAATCTATGAGCCTCTAGAACATAGATTTTCCAGATATTCTGCTCCCGACATTGAAGGAAAAGGGAAAATGCCTGAAGCCCATACTTTCTTCCCTGATTCTCACAGAGAATGGAACATAGACAACATGAGCATTGGCCAAATTCGCCAAATGATAGATTTAATGTATACTGAATACAAACTCATGTGTCTCAGAGGCAAGTCAGAAATAGATGCTTGCAGAACCATCATTCAATGTTTTACAGGTACTCTCCTCAGGTGGTGGGAGACTGAATCTTCTCCTAAACTCATTGAAACCATGGAAGCAGAAGTTCTCAAGGATGAGAAAGGAGATGTCATTCATAATCCAGATGGTACTGTCATAAGCAATATGATTGGCGCACTAACATCAATGATTCTGGAACATTGGTGTGGCAGTGAGACAGAAATAGCCAATAAACATGAGGTTATCCTAATGAACCTCAAGTGCCATAAGATGTCGCAGTTTGATGATTTTCACAGAGACTGGATGCAGCGAATCTATGAGGTGAAAGATTCCAAGAATTTGTTATGGAAGCAGGTATATCTTGCTGCTCTACCCTCTAGATTTGTTGATTACATCAGAATGCAAGAGATTTTTCAGTTACCTTTTGAATCTTACACATGGGGAGAAATTTATTCTTATATTACAAAGACATTGGTGAGTCTTTGTACCAGTTCAAAGGTTAACAAATCTCTAGAAAAATTGTCCAGATTGCCAGATAGAAAGTCCATTTGCAGCAAATATGGACTTACAGTAGATGACCCATTGGTAAAAAAGAGAAAGTCTAGAAAAAATCCAAAAGAGAATTTAAAGAGACTTTCTACAGAAACAAAAGAAATTATCCACAGAATAAAAGAAAGCATCTTACAAAGGATAGAAATCAGAAATACAAGAAGAAGGGTTATTACAGATATGTTCCAAAAACTCATTATTATAACCCCTCTGATATTCATTTGCATACAACCAAACAAGATAAATGGAATAAAGTCACTTGTTGGTTGTGTGGCCAAAATGGGCATACAGCTTCCAGATGCCCTCAAGGAGAAGAATCAAAGCTTAATAAAGGAAAAAGGACAGCTGTTTATGCTCAAAAAGCTAAACAGGTCAAGCAAGAACACTCAGGATCGATATTTTGTCTTAGATGCAAATCAAAGACACATGTTACAGAAAGGTGCCCAAACCTTTCTATCAGGGATACAACCCAGCAACACCAACTAGAAGAATCCTCTCTTGATTCTTTTAGTACTACATCAGAAGAAGAATTTCAGGTTAATATGGGCCAGTATTCTGATTCAGATTCATCAGAATGTTCATGCTCAAATTCAGAAGAATGTGCTTGTCATATTTTCTATGAAGATGACTCTGAATATTTTTCCAGCTCCAGCGAAGAAGAGAGGCCAAAGCCTCCTAAAGAAAAAGTCCTAATGGCATCCACTGAAGAAGAAACAGAATTGAAGATTCTATCTCAGATTAGGGCAATGGAGGAAGGAGACATGAAGAACCGCCTGATAGAAGCGTTCACTGACCAACTCAAGACCAAAGCTTCAAAAGAATCAGGTAAGAAACCTTTGTTCGTTGATGCATCTTACGAAAGGAACACTAAATATTTCCAAATGCATCACCAAAAGCCAGGAAAAGTAAGATCCCTGACTCTAGGAGAAGTAAGTGGTGAAATCCACCATCTCAAAACTGAGATTTCTGCAATCAAAGCTCAAATTGCAGAAATACAGAAAGGGAAACCAATTAAAGAAGAAAAAGAAGAAGATTCCTGGAATCCTACAGCCTATCACCAAGAGATGCAAATTGCTGAAGGAAGGCAAGACCCAAATTTTGGCTTCAAAGACATGAGATTGTTCACCATCACCTACCAGCAACATCATGTTAAGGTAAAAATCTGTATCCAAGGGAAAATC
This sequence comes from Pinus tabuliformis, assembly GCA_031772625.1. Lineage (NCBI taxonomy): Eukaryota > Viridiplantae > Streptophyta > Pinopsida > Pinales > Pinaceae > Pinus > Pinus tabuliformis. The sequence goes on along the minus strand of CM062809.1, from coordinate 1,205,179,063 downwards.
TTTCACATGACTGCATTATTAGATTCTGGTGCAGATATTAATATTCTTAACATTAAGAATGTTCCAGCCAAGTATTGGGTTTCTGCTGAAAGAGAAGTAGTAGGCCTAGGAAACAAGAAACTCAAATATGAGATTCCTAGAGCTTCACTATGTTTTGATACCCACTGTGTATATATGAAGTTTTCCATAGCAGACATCCCTGTTGATTGTATATTAGGGAATGTCTTTTTAGCTGCAGTAGAACCTCACGGCTCAGCTAGACTGAAAGGAAGTAGAGCTGGGTATTTCATTTCTGTGCCTACATCAAAAGGTAGAAGAAAAAGAATTGAACTTCCTTATGTTTCAAGCCCAAGAGTTTCTACAATGGTCCAAGCCATGCAAAAATTGGACAAAGCAGAATCTCTATTATCAAATCTCAAAGATCTGAAAGGCACACTAAGAATTGAAGAACAGTTGAAACTGCAGCAAATCAAAAGAAAAATCCAAGATTTGAAAGAAAAACTAGAAGAAAAGTGCTGCTCAGAAGAGCCAAATGCTTTCTGGCATAGAAAGCAACATATTATTAAACTGCCCTACAGAGAAGGATATACAGGTAAACCCTGTAAAAGCAGAGCAATCCCAATGAGCAAAGAATATAGGGAGCTTTGCCAAGAAGAAATCCAGCAATTGCTCAACAGAGGATTGATCAGAGAATCCAATAGCCCCTGGAATTGCTATGGATTCTATGTGAACAAGAGAGCTGAACAGATTAGAGGTATTCCTAGGCTTGTGATAAATTATAAGCCTCTAAACTCAGTCTTGGCTGATGAGCCAAGATATTTTCAAAGTTTGATTTAAAAGCAGGATTTTGGCAGGTTGCCATTGATGAAGAAGATAAATTCAAGACTGCATTTAGTATTCCTGCAGGGCACTACGAATGGAATGTCATGCCATTCGGTCTCAAAAATGCTCCCTCAAAATTTCAGAAAGTCATGGATGATATTTTCAAGCCATATTTTGATTGGCTAATTGTTTATATTGATGATGTTTTAATTTTTTCCAAGAATATTGATGACCACCTCAAACATGTAAATATTTTCATGAAGTTGGTTCAGAAAAATGGGCTTGTACTTAGCAAAAAGAAAATAGAAGTATTCCAGACTTCTATAAAGTTCTTAGGACACAAGATTTGTAATGGACAAATCTCTCTACAACAACATGCTATTGAATTTGCAGACAAATTCCCGGACGTACTGAAAGACAAGACACAGTTGCAAAGATTTCTGGGATGCTTAAATTATGTCAGCAGTTTTTATCAAGATTGTGCCAGAGACAGGAAGGTGCTCAATAAGCGGCTTGGAAAAAACCCCCCTGAATGGTCAGATGTCCACACCAGAGCAGTCCAAGAAATCAAAGCAAAGGTAAAATCTTTGCCTATACTATATGTAGCTGATGACCAAGCTTTCAAGATAGTTGAATCTGACGCCAGTAATATTGGATGGGGAGGAATCTTGAAACAAAGAGTTGGCAAAGAAGAACAAGTTGTACAGTTTGCTTCAGGAGTATGGAATCCAGCAGAGCAAAACTACTCTGTTATTGAGAGAGAAGTAAAAGCTGCATGGAATTGTATAAGCAAATTCGAAGTATATCTGATAAACAAGCCTTTTCTTCTCAGAACAGATGCTTCGGCAATGCAGAGAGTCTTATCTAAAGATATCAAGAAAGCTGGAGAAGCAAAGTTTGCTAGATGGCAGGCACTCTTTGCAAATTTTGATTTTTCTGTAGAACACATCAAAGGAAAAGATAACAGTCTTCCTGACTTCCTCAGCAGAGAGTACATTGATCAGAAGGAAGCACATGTTATGATGATTATTACTGAATGGGACCAGCACCAAAAACAAGAAGTCTTGAGGACCATTCGGATAACCAAGACTGGGAAACGTATAAAAACCACTGGAGACCCACATGGCAATTGAGGAATACAAAGGTGCTTGACGCCAACCTATAGCCCCACACTGATCTCCAGCACTATGTACCAGAAAGAAAAATATACCCTAAGGGTAGAAAATGGATCCATGATATGATGTATGACAAGGCGAAAGCAGACGCTGGAACTGCGCGGCGGGCCTCTAGAACAAAATTTTCATGACATTGCCGGCATTTGGTACCATGGAGGTCGCAGCACAGGAATTTATGAAAGCTACTATTGCATCTATCGAACCAGAGATTTGTGGAACGAACCAGGACAATTCCCAGTCCAACCATGTGCCCGGTGGCCCAGAAATGATCCCAAGGTAATGTTTCCTGACACAGTTTATGATTTTGCAGGCTACAAAAAGCTATGGTGGGACTTCCTGAATGTTGATGATAGAGAAGAGACCCATTATACAAAGCTGAAATTCAGTACGCTAGCAGCATCTCAGCGAAATCAACAATGTCAGTGGTTCCAGAATTGGTGGACAGATTACGGAGTAAGCAGAACAGCTATGGACCCAGTATATCATGAGAATTATGAAAGAAAATACTGTGACATATGTTTTGAAAATAATATTGGGGAATGTTTTCATAACATCTACAAAACAATCAAAGAGATGACAGTCAAGGAGTGGGATCCATTCCATAGAATAAATTACTCACTCCAAGAGTATATGAGAGAACACCTAGAATGGTACATCCTAACCAAAGTTCAACATCAAATCATTCTGGGGAAACCAATGATAGTTCACAGAATCTACACCAAAGCCTGTGATGATCTACTTTATAAAAGAGGCAGATTTCCTGATTTGACTGTATTTTGATTTTGTACCAGTCACAAGGGCTAAATTGTGACCAGTGTTCCCGTGGGCTTTACTGTTCAAAAGTCTCCACAGTGTAATATCCCTATCTAATCTTTTCTCGTGGGCTTTTTGGTACAAAAGCATCCACTATGTAAAAAGTCATGATGTCTGTCAGTTCTGCTCTAGGTACAAGAATCTGCTTTACAGACAATATCTTAGCGTTACCCGAAAGCAATTATTCGATCCATTCAAAAGACCCGAATATTTGTGCGGACGTCGCTCTGATAAAGACTGAAAAGCAATGATTCTTTTAGCTTTAAGTCTTTTCTTCGGTCCGACCAACAGTAATGTTTGTCCCCCCTCTCTTCCTATAAAAGGAGGGTAAGGCTCATTTGTTGGGCATCGGCATTTGAGAGTCTTTAGTGTGTTTTGAGTCGAGTGTTCTCCTGCTCTGCATCTGCGGACAATCTGTCTGATCTGCTTGCAACACGAGAAGCCACTCAAAGTCCTTAGGTGGTTTGGGAGCCTGCGCATCAGTGTGCTCGGCACTGGTGAGAACCTGAAGTGGCCGAACCAATAGAGTATTGTCCATAGTCTATGTCTGTGTGAAGTCGTATTCTGAGGCAGAGTCTATTCCTCGCCAGGAAGCCTCCGGTAATACTTGTTCTTTATGAACGGTAGACAGTCTGGTAAATGCGAGAATAGTCTATCTCTGTAAAGAATCATTCTCATTCTCTGTAAAAAGCTTCAAAGCTTTATGTAAGATTCCAATCCATTCTGAAATAAAATGAGTATGCCATTCTGCAATTAAGTATCTTTGTGCATTTATAAACACTGCTGTGGTAGTAGTTTTCTATGTGCTTTCGTCCGAAGTTTGCAGGAAGTTTGCCAAAGGATCGAAGGGACACCAAGGCCATTTGAAGGCGTGGAAGCTATTGTTAAGGCCATCAGAGTGAGAAAGATCCGAGTAGGTTCACCAGGAGTTGGCCATCATGAAAATCGAAGAGATACAGCAAGAGCAAGCTCGTGACAAGAGCCCCTGCAAGAAATTGGTATCAGAGCCTACATACAGTAGCTTAAAATGGATTTTATTATACATTAATGTTATAGGAAGATTTTATTATTTATCAACTTATTTCTGATTCATTGAATGCAGTGGTGTGGGATTAGTCCATTTCCTGTAAATTCTCATAGGGGAAGAAAACCTACCCAGATATGTGCCATTGAATCCGTTAGTTCAACTCTCCCTTCTGAAAGATGTAAGATAATTCCTAAATCTTGCCCCACCCTCCGACAAATAACAGTTCAGGATTGATGTTTTTATGTCTCAAATTTAGCCCACTTCGGGTAAGTTACACTTAATACTGTGCACCTCAATAGTGCATTTTCAAAGTTTTCAAGTTTAAAACTCTTAATTTTAGCCCATTTAGGGTAAGTTTCACTCAAATATTTTTTCAAAATTTAAAATGTTTATGATAGGGAAAGGTATTTTTTTTTAAATATTTGAGTAAGTTCAGCTATAGTATTTTTTGAATGAAAAAGTCTATTATAGGTAAAGCTTTTTTGGGTTTTTTTTTATCGAATATAATATAAAGACATCTAAGTGTGAACAAATTCTATACTTAAAATAATTGAATGATGGCCTTAAAAAATGTAGTTTTAGGTCCTACTTTAGAATCAAATGGTCTTACTATCCTAGTTGGTCCAAATGGTCCTACTATCCTAGTTGGTCATTAATATTACTTTAGACATCATGTTTACTAGCAGCATTTAACTTTAACTATAGACCAGCTTAATAGTATTTTTTTATTGTGGTTTATGATTTTAATAATATTTTATATGTAAAATTTTGATGTAAAAAATTGTACATATTTATTTTATATCATATGGGTAAGCGTAAACGTTGCATATAATATGAGATAAGTGTAAATGTTAAAGTGTATGTATTTTTTTTTTATTTATTTATTTTATTTTTTATTTTTTTTTCTAGTTAAGACTAACCTAGGTACCCAGGGGGGATTTGAACCGGTGACCTATCGCAAGGAGTGCCTTAACAACGCACCCATTCACCGTCAATCCAAAGCCCCGTGGGCAAAGTGTATGTATTTTACGTGCATACTCTAAATTCATTGTGTTATAACCATTCATGATTAAGTTATGGATGATAATCAGGGTCTTGTATTTTTCCTTGTGACATTTTTTTGCATTGGTTTACATTATTTCAAGTCACTATGTATTAATATAGACACATGTCAAGATGGGGTCCTTGGGGTCAAATTTTTTCAGTTAAGTCAATTTTTGTAATATTTTTTGTTAAAGAATGTTAAGTCTCTACGTGATCCAAAATGGATCTTAAACCCTCTAAACCTCTAAGTCTTCAAATATCAGAAAACACTATCACATGGAAAAACACTAAGAATTGGCCGAAACAAAGCTAAGTGAAGGTTCAAATGGCGCTGCACTGGGGTCGTCGGATCGGGCCGATCAACGATACAGATCAAATCGGCGATATCGCATTGGCGGAGGTCAGTGGGGCATATCGGCGCTAACCCTGAGCGAGTTACGACTGCGATCTAGCGATATAACATGGATCGTTAGATCAGCGCGCAAATCAACGGCGGAGACCACATATATCGCATCGCAGATTTAAAAGGGAAGGACTTATCACAGACCAAAGACAAGCGATATGAGATTGCGACTTATCACATCACAATATCGCATCGCAATATAAAAAAGGGGTGATGCCAAGAGGACCACGGGCCTTGCGACATGAGATAAAGGCCAGACCCCATAGGGATTATGGACATGATTTAAATATATTTGAAGTCTGGTTTTTATGGATTTCTTTGTATTTCCCCATGTATTGATGTTTGGCCACATACAATGCGATATTGCAATAGAATGGCAAACCCGAAAGGTTTATAAACATGACCTTATGTTATATGAGTTCCATGGTAAGCAGTGTTTTGGGTGGACTTCAGGTGGTAATTGGTATTGGACGGGCTCCGCCCAATCCCATACATTGGTGGACATGTGGCATGCCAGAGGAGAGAGAAAATCACTTTTTTGGGCGGGTAATCTCCATGCACATAGGCCACCTGAAATGGCTGTCAGCCATTGGATTGACAGATCATGGATCAATGGTGGATTTGTGATAATGATCAAGCGTGGACCCGAAAGGATTATGGGGCAGACTTTATATCATTTGAAGTTTGACTTTGGCGTTTCGGTCAGGATTTCCTATGTTTTTAGTGTTTTTCTAGTATTTCTTTGTGTAAACATAGAAGTGTAATTTCAGGGGATTTTCACCCGCGCCTAAGATCTTTCCATTTGTGAACGACTGCCTATGTGCCTTAAGCATTTTGCAATGAGTGTTTAACACTCGGCAGGGAGATGAAGGGACAAAGGTCTGGAGGCAGAGACCCTGAAAAGGAAGGTGAATGGATAGGGCCGAGAAGCTTAAAAACCACTCAATGGCAAAGACAAAGGGAAAGCAGTTGTTCAAAGACAGAGAGTTAGAGAAAATGCAGCTACAAACAGTTGATCAGAGGCATTAAGAGAGAGAGTATATATACTATTTAAACTTGAGGTTTTCGAGTGAAATCCCTGTGTAATATCACTGTTGTTATGTTATGGCTTTTCTTGAGCTCACACTTGTAATGTTCTGCTCTTAAAGACATAATATAGAGGCCCTCGCTGAAAGCTGGACCAGGAGACGTAGCTAGGAATTCTGGTGAACTCCTTGATTATTTATTGTGTTGATGTGTGTGTCTATTATGTTTTCTAACTACTCATTATCTATATTATTCACAATCTTTTCGATCCGTTGAACTAAGTGATATAGGCATTCCTGCACATGAGTCTATAATACCTTAATATTGATTTAAGATCTCATTTTCAGATCAAGTGGTATAAGAGAATTTGGTTTTGTTAAGGTTAGAAAAGCTTGTGCTGGATTTTGAATGCTAACTAGATTAAAGCTCAGACTAGGAGAAGGAGAACTTATTGAGGCTAATCCAGAGTTTGGAAGAGTCTATTCTCAGAGGAGAATGACAGAAGAAGCTCCATTGGGATTAGAATTTCAATTCATGGATAGTTTTATGGCCATGCAAGCCATGGTGGAAAAGATGTATCTGGAGTTTAAGAAGGGTTGAGGCGAAAGCACTTCAACACCTAAACCAGACAAAGGAGCAAAGGAACATTTTCTAGTTGCCCCTCCAGAAGGCAAAGGAAAAGGAGAAATGCCTTCTCCACCATCTCCTCCATCATCACCTTCATCACCCTCATTATCTTCTTCGCATAAAACTAGCCCTGATAAGAAAAAGAAGAAAACTTCCTTAATCAAATTAGATGTGAACTTTGATTTGCCAATTTATGATGGAGAACTTAATGCAGAAAATCTAGATAATTGGATAAGACAAATTGATGTATATTGCAGGGTGCAGAACGTTGATTTAGAAAGGAAGAAGATTCAGTTGGCTGGCCTTCGACTTGGAGGAACTGCACTAGTATGGTGGGAAGGAAAGACACAAGATGATCTGCAAAAACATGGTAAAATCATTTCTACTTGGAATGAATTTGTTTCTGCTATCAAAAAGAAATTCTATCCTTTAGCTTATATGCAGCAGGCAATGATGAGTTGGCAAACTCTTCATCAATTGAAGGGTCAGAGTGTACAAAGTTATCCTCAGGAATTCAGAAAGAGAGCTTTAACTCTAGGTATATCATTAGACTCACCTGAGACTTTATTGAAGTATATAGGTGGTCTTCATAGCTATTTAAAGCATACTATTCTCATGTTTAATCCCACTAGCTTAGGTGATATATCATTTTAGGCAACACATCTAGAAGCTTGAGGTAAGAATGTAAACCCAGAGGTTGGGGGGTCATCTAAATATTCTGTAAGCAAGAACAAGGAAAATAAGAAACTGAAATGGAAGGAGAGGAAAGAAAAAATTTTATAGAAGGATAAACCTTCATGCACTCATTGCAAGAAAGAAGGAAACGATGAGGCACACTACTGGCTTTTGCATCTAGAACAGATACCTAAGAAGTTCGGTGGAAGGAAGAAAAAGAATGTTGCAGCTATTCAGTAGGACTTGGGATCAGATTCAGGGGATGAAACAATAGTTACAGCCACAGGTATTAAAGGTAAGTATTCTGAAACATCTACAAGTAATTCTGCATAATCTGTTGATAATGAAAGTAATGAGAGGGAAAGAAATGAGCTTTTTCGTATTATAGTAATTTCCAAGCATAACAATATTGATACTTTGTTTGATAGTGAATCACAAGTAAATTTGATTTTTGAAACAATTGTAAAGAAGTTGGGATTACAAACAAAACCTCATGAGAAGCCATATCCATTAGGTTGGGTGTGTGATAAAACAAAGCTACAAGTAACGAGACAATGTAAACTTAGGTTTGCTATTGGATCAACATTTCTAGATGAGGTTGAGTTAGATATAGTTCCATTGGATACATGTGGTATTGTTTTGGGAAGTCCATACTTGTATGATAGGAAAGCTATTTTCTATAGAGATGAAAATGAGTATCAACTCACTAAATATGGAAAGGAATATATTGTAAGAGCTCATAAACTCAAAGATAACTATTCTCTCATAAACTCAGGACAGATGAAAAGAATTGTGAATTCATATAAGCAATTTTTACTAATGGTTGTAAAGGCAAAGGAACTTGAAAAATCCAATGCATTTGAAGGTTGTGATTCTAAATAGAAAGTTGATTTAGTTAAAGTTGTTTCAAAGTATGAAGTTCTATTTCAAGAACAAAAAGGTCTACCACCCAAGCGAGAAATAGTACATGATATTTATTTGCAGCGAGATGCCCCATTACCTAACATTGTAATGTACAAGTTGTCAGCTTTAGAGAATACAGAAATAAAGAAGAAGGTAAAGGAGTTGCTCGATAAAGGGTTTATACAACCAAGCACATCACCACGTGGATCTCCAATCGTGCTAGTGAGAAAGAAAGATGGTTCGTGGAGAATGTGCATTGATTATAGAGAAATAAATATAATAATGATCAAGAATCATTATCCTCTTCCTCGTATTGATGATTTATTAGGTCAATTGAAAGATGTAGTTTACTTTTCCAAGTTAGACTTGCGAAGTTATTATCATTAGGTCAGAGCTGCAGAACAGGATGCATGGAAGATTGCTTTCAAGACAAAGCAAGGACTATATGACTGATTGGTTATGCCTTTTGGATTAACTAATGCTCCTGCTACATTTATGAGAGTTATGAATGATTTACTCAGACCATTTATTGATGACTTTGTAATTGTTTATTTAGATGACATTCTTGTTTAGAGTAAGACATGGGAAGACCATGTGAAGCATGTACAGTAGACTTTAAATGTTTTAAAAAGAGAAAATTTCTATGTAAAACTATCAAAATGTGAATTTGGCAGAACATCTTTAAATTATTTGGTTTATATTGTAGGGGGTGGTGAATTGGAGATAGATCCCTCTATGGTTGAAATCAGTATGAACTGGCCTAAACCCAAATCTGCTACAGAGGTTAGGAGTTTCCTAGGGGCAGCACAATACTGGAGAAAGTTTATTGCTAACTTTTCTTTGATTGCAGCTCCATTACATGCTTTAACAGGATTGAAACAGGTGTTTCAGTGGGGAGGAAAACAACAGAAAGCCTTCGACACCTTAAAAGAGAAAATCAGTATAGCACCAATACTAGCATTGCTAGATCTTCAACATCCATTTGAGATTGAGACAGATGCCAGTGAATATGCCATGGGAGAAGTGTTGATGCAACACAGAAAACCCATATGCTATCATTCTGAGACATTTACTTCTACAATAGTTAATTATCCCACATATGATAAAGAATTGTAAGCATCAGTACAAAGTGTGAAAAAGTGGAAACATTACCTAATGGATAAAGAAACAATCATACATACAGATCATCAACCACTTCAATATTTGCACTCACAAACTAAATTGCAACAATCAAGACATTATAGGTGGATGGGTTTTCTACAACAATTTTATCTTGTCATCAGATATAAGAAGGGCATACACAATAAGGTTGCAGACATGTTATCAAGACCAATCATAAATGCATCTACTATACTAAGCATAACTTAGTAATGCATGAAAGTTACATTCAACAATTTGCTCAAGATGTATATTTTAAAGATGTATATGCAACTTTAAGTCATGGAAAGCAAGTAGAAGAATTGGATTATTATGTAAAGGACCAATTCTTATATCATTTGGGAAAGTTATGCATTCCACAAACTAAAAGAGTTAACATAATTCGAGAAGCACATACTTCTCTCATATCAGGTTATTTTGGTGTAAGTAAAAGAATTGCACAATTGCAAAGGTTCTGTTATTGGCCAAGAATGCATGAGACAGTTTCTAGATATATCAAAGGGTGTACAATGTGTGCAACAAGCAAACCTAGTAATAGAAAATTAGGCTTGTACACTCTACTTCCAATTCCTTCTCGTCCTCGGGAAAGTGTTTCCACGGACTTTGTTGGGGGATTGCCAAAATCTAGAAAAGGTCATGATTATTTGTGTGTTTTTGTGGATAGGTTCAATAAAATGTGTATTTTGATACCTTGTAACAAGCAGGTTACAACTGAACAAACATCAAAGTCGTTCTTTCAGAATGTATGGGTTCATTTTGGTTTACCCACTTCTATTGTATCTGATCGAGACTCTCTATTTGCTGGGAAGTTTTGGTAAAATCCATGGGAGTTAATGGACACCAGGTTGAAGAAGATCATAACATTTCATCCACAAACAGATGGTCAGACAGAAGTGGTTAACATGACAGTGATCCAGTTGCTCAAAGGCTATTGTAGCAAGCATCCCAAGCTTTGGGATGAGCATTTGTGTTGTGCAGCATGCTTACAACCATGCCAAGCACTCTTCTACTCAGAGATCTCCTTTTGAGACTTGTTTTGGTTTTATACCAAAGTCTCCCTTGGATTTTGTCTTTGGTAAAGACATAACAGTTGATGGACACAGTGATGTGGACAAAGAAACCAAGTTTATTGAACAAATCTAAGAAATTCACCAAGCAGTACAGGAACAGCTGGAAAGAAGTCAAGCCAAGTACAAGGCAAGACATGACAAGAATCATGTTGAGCATAGTTTTCAAGTTGGTGATCAAGTCTGGCTATACATCAGCAAAGATAGAATGTAAGGTGAAGGTAAGAAGCTAAAACCAATAAGGTATGGACCTTTCAAGATATTTGATAAAATTGGTGAAAATGTTTTTTCGCCTTGATTTACCAGCTTATATGCATATCTATTTAGTCGTTAATGTAGAAAACTTGAGATTGTATGAACCTTCATTGATTGAAGATCCTAAAGAGCAAAGTCAGTTGCCTTCTATTGGGGATTTGTTGCCTGAGTATCTCAATGAGTTACAGGAGGACACAGTTCTAGACAGGAAGGTAAGAACTACATGTCAAGGGGATGTTGAGTACCTGAGAGTGGGACTCAAAGGTTCAAATCCAGGCAAGGCACGATGGATAGAAATTAGACAGGTAAGGGAACTGTATCCTCACTTGATCGATGCTTAAAACCAACTTTTGGTGGTCCAAAAGCTTTTAAGTGGGAAGGCATGATCCAAAATGGATCTTAAACCCTCTAAACCTTTAAGTTTTCATATATCATAAAACACTATCGCATGGAAAAACACTAAGAATTGGCGGAAACAAAGCTAAGCGGAGGTTCAAATGGCGCTGCACCGGCGCCATCGGATTTGGCCAATCAACAGTCCGAATCAAAATGGAAATATCGCATCGGCGGAGGTCAGTGGGGCATATCAGCGCTAACCCTGAGTGAGTTGCGACTACAATCTAGCGATATAACGTGGACCGTTAGATCGGTGCACAGATCAACGATGGAGACCACTATCTTGCATCACAGATTGAAGAGGGAAGGACTTACCATAGGCCAAAGACACAAGCGATATGCGATTGCGACTTATTGCATCGCAATATCGCATTGCAATATAACAAAGAGGTGATGCCAAGAGGACCATGGGCCTTGCAACATGCAATAAAGGTCGGACCCGATAGGGATTATGGACGTGATTTAAATATATTTGAAGTCTGATTTTTAAGGATTTCTTTGTATTTCCCCATGTATTGATGTTTGGCCACATACAATGCGATATTGTGATAGAATGGCGGACCCGAAAGGTTTATAAACATGACCTTATGTTATTTGAGTTCCGTGGTAAGCGGTGTTTCGGGTGGACTTCAAGTGGTAATTGGTATTGGACGGGCTCCGCCTAATCCCATACACCGGATGACACGTGGCATGCCGTAGGAGAGAGAAAATCGCTTTTTTGGGCGGGTAATTTCCATGCACATAGGCCACCCAAAATGGCTATTAGCCATTAGATTAGGAGATCATGGATCAACAGTGGGTTTGTGATAGCAATCAAGTGCAGACTCGAAAGGATTATGGGGCAAATTTTATATCATTTGAAGACCGGCTTTGGTGTTTCGGTCAGGATTTCCTGTGTTTTTAGTGTTTTTTCGATATTTCTCTGTGTAAACAGAGAAGTGTAATTTCAGCGGATTTTCACCTGCGCCCAAGATCTTTCTGTTTGTGAATGGCTTCCTATGTGCCTTAAGCGTTTTGCAATGAGTGTTTAACGCTCGGCAGGGAGATGAAGGGACAAATGCCAGGAGGCAGAGAGCCCGAAAAGGAAGGTGAACGGATGGGGCTAAGAAGCTTAAAAACCACTCAATGGCAGAGACAAAGGGGAAGTAGTTGCTAAGAGACAGAGATTCAGAGAAAACGCAGCTACCAATAGTTAATCAAAGGCACTAAGAGGGAGAGTTTTTCTACTCTTTAAACTTGAGGTTTTCAAGTGAAATCCCTGTGTAATATCACTGTTGTTGAGTTATGGCTTTGCTTTAGCTCACACTTGTAATGTTCTGCTCTTAAAGACATAATATAGAGGCCCTCACCGAAAGCTGGACCAGGAGACGTAGCCAGGAAGTCTGGTGAACTCCTTGATTATTTGTTGTGTTGATGTGTGTGTCTATTATGTTTTCTAACTGTTCATTGTCTATATTATTCGCAATCGTTTCGATCCGTTGCACTAAGTAATATATGCATTCCTACACATGAGTCTGTAATACCTTAATATTGATTTAAGATCTCATTTTTAGATCACTGTGAAATGTGGAAGTGGAGCACGAAGATAAGTAAGAGTCAAAGGGCAATTAGTCTCTTGTATGGATAGGTGATATGATAGTTTTGAGATTCTCCCATGGTCCGCGGACCATGGTATTGTAATGAAAAGGCTATATATAGTTGAGCCATATCGAGTCTAAGAGATAACTTTTTGTAGAGAATTATTGTAAGGGCAAGGTGTTAAGGCAAGAAAGGTTTGTTTCATGTACTTAGGCGAAAGGGGAAGGCTCCTACAGCTGAGTGTGCGGGCCCCTACAGCTGAGTGCGTGGGCCCCTACAGTTTGGTGCGTAGGGATAAGAAGTCTATATCTGAACATTTACATCTTAATAAGATAGTTCTGAGCTTAATCTGTGCATATGTGCCTTGTTTATTATTTCAGTTAAGTTTGTATATCTTCGCGATCTGTTATGACTTATATGAATTAATGCTTGTTTATTACGTGAAAGCATTGGATCTGTATCTCTTATGCATGTTAATAACAATTTAAGACCTTCGCAAAGATCGGGAAGGTGTTAGATAGATTTTTTGTAGTTAACTGTTCAGGAAGGGTAGATCTGTGTGACAATAGATCTAGGCTAGAAGGGCCTCACAATACACATTTCCTACACGAAACTGGTAGATCCATAATATTTCTATGTGATCAATATAACTAAGGACCTTTGTAAAGAATTGAAATATATTATAGTAATTGATCAATCTAAAAGGTTAGATTTGCGCGAAGGAAAATCTAAGCCGCTAAGGTATCAAGAAACCATCACATAGGCCTCTGGATGCAGAAACCTGGTTCTAGCATCCCCAAATACTGCTTCGGGTGAGACTGCAGCCTGCGCTACGCAAGTTGTTGCCGAAAGAGCCATCAATTAGGGTTTTGTTGGTTGGCACGATTAACTCTGAACCTAGGTCAGGCCCCTCAAGCCAACAAATGGTTCTATTGTCGGGACCGATATCTATCTGAGGAATGTGTGATGTCGAATAAGTGGTTCCCTACTAAGAAACAAATTGAGAAGTGGATCGATCGGAAGGAACACACGTTTTCAGCTCAGGAGAACATAAATCCGCAGTTATCCAAGGAACAATGGTTGAATAAATACCTATACTCAGACGAAACCATTTTTTTATGTTTCTTCCCTGTGAATTGCACGAGTTGCTATCTAAATTGGTGAAAGGTCAGGGTATGTGGAGACTTGACGACCTTATTGTGTGGACTCCAGAGCTGGTGAGGCACTTGGAAGCTTCAGAAAATAACATCGCACGGGTTGTGGATCACTGGGTTGATCGTATCATAGGAGGATTTGTCACTGAGCTTGCAATTGATATATCCATCAGTTATAGCGAAGCAGAGCGCAAGCTCTTCAAGGGACTGTGAGGTAAGTATTTAAAGTCTCTGAAAACTTGGATTAAGATGTTGTTGTGTGAAAAACAGGTTATGCCATTACCTTGATGTTTGGAACTATGCAAAGCAGAAAACCCTTCAGAAGGAACGTAAAACCGGTCTCTGAATATAGTCCACTATTGGGATCCTTGTCAAGTGACGACAAAGGCACTATTCTGAATACACCACAAAGTGCGTTGCAGTTGGTAAGTCAAGGTACCCCGTGGATACCTCATCCATCCACTCCTCCTCCACCTCCACCTCGACCGCATACACCTACAACATCACCTCCACCTCCACCTCCACCATTCAACATGGAAAACACAATGAAGATGTCGATCTTCAAAGGGGTAGGGAGTGAAGACCCCGAGCAATTCTGGTTTATTGCAAATGTTGTGTGGACAACACAACAGATCACTGATGATAATTTGAAGAAAGCACAGCTGGTCACGGTGCTGCAGGATAGAGCACTGACTTGGTATATCAAGTAAATTCAAGATCACCCTGTCGCGACGTTGGCAGATACTCAGTGAGCATTGAACAGTGAGTTTAAGAAGCTTGAGTCGCAGGCACATGCTATTACAGAGTTCAAGGAGATACAACCAGTGCTAAATGAATCCTCGTGGGATTTCAATCAAAGGCTTAACTTCTTGATCCGGCAGGCTAATATGAACATCACTGACAAAGCAACACAAAGACTGGTACATTGCTTCGTTGTTGCCTCACCTAAGGTTACCATTGATGCGGGAGCATCCAGCCAAAAAGGAAATTATTGTAAATAATAGAAATAGGGGTCATGCATTAGTTAATTAGATATTCTCAAATAAAACTAGGAGAGCTTTTAGGCATAAAGGAGTGGATATGGACTTTAAGTGATAAGGATAGCTTTTCTATTTTAGAACAGGGAAAAAGATGAAAAGATGCTTTTGCCATATGTATGCATTGCATGAGCTTTAGTTGAGTGATTTTTAGATCATGCTAAGTTAATAAATTAAGAAGCCCCATAGGCATTGAGAAGTGTGAGGAGTGAGTGTGAGAAGTGAGGAAGGTTTCTCCTTAGAAGCCTTCGGGCAGTTTGTAAAAAGGCCATAGAATTGCATATCTGGCCATGAATAGAACCTTTGTGAATGCTTGTTTTATGTATATATGAATATGTTAATTCAGTTCTGTATGAGCATGATTGCCTTAATGAATTCTAAGATGGTTCTGTGCTTGATGGCAGAAATTGATGTCATATAATGTTAAAATTGCGTGGGCACAATTGGTTCTAAATTGTTTACTCATGCGCATATACTGTGTAATGATTATTGAAATAGTTTGCCTGTCGTTGATGGAATACTGGCTTGAAGTCGCAGTTATGCTTGAAAGCTGTCCATCGTGGGCATTATTTCAAGTGACTGTTGTAGAGTGAACGCCAGTAGGCATAATGAAATTTTGTTGTTCAATTTTTATTGATAACAGGTTCGAATGCATTGAGGGTTTGAACGCGTTGATAACGGGGCCGAGGTCTGGACTCAGAAGCAAGCAATGTAAACTGTGGGTTCGTTGGAGAAGCCACAGCGTAACAAGGCGGGACGAAAGCATATAACCAACGGCGGCATCCAGGGAAGAAGAGGTATATATATATATATATATTGTATGCGCAGGTTAATTTGAAGATTCGTCCTCTGTATATCTACTATAGGTTTAATGACCGAGGAAAAACGATGCTATAAAACTGTTATGCCGGTGCTGGTTGCGTAACGAGGATACCGGGGATATATATATGGTAATGTATATATCTTCATTCTATTGTGTGAGATCAATTGAAAAATTCCAACCAGCATTATTATTCACCAGCGGCGTAAGTGGAGAACTTGGGAAACCGTGGACACCGTGGGTATATATATATGGTAGCATATATATAGTTATTATGTTGCGTAAGACGAAATGTGAAGATGTTGAACAGCAAGCCATATATATATTCTTGAGAAAACAGAAATGGAAGAGTGGCCATATTGCACTTGAATTCTGGTCGAATGAGAACAGTAGGGCGCATTCTTAAATTGCGCGCAAATCCACATATTAATATGTTCTTTGGAGAATTGCATGAAGAGTACCGAGAGCTTGAAGGTGTGGGTTTCATAGTGTATTAATGCCAAGCATGAGTTTATAAATCATAAGATTACATAAGTTCTTATATGCATGGTTGAAAGAAAGATCCTGGTAGTTGTGGCCTGGGAGAGGCCTGGGCTGCATCAGGTGGTATCAGAGCTAGAGTGAGCTAGAATAGTTCTGGTTGAAGATTCAAGTTTTTTTTAAGTTCAGTTAATTTCATGTGATGAATGAATGTTGGATTTTGGAACTGATGAATATTGCAGCACAGAGATGCAGTGCGGATGAGGAAGTGAACCAAGATCAACAGGATCTTGAAAGGTGAGCTGACAGGTATTATTTGTCTCTGGTTTAAAGGTTATGCTTGATAATTTGACTTACAGACATAGGGAAGAAATCTCAGCAGGAAGAAGCAGATCACAGCTGGAGTACAGTGATAAAGGAGTCCAGCAAGGGATTCTAAGTGAATGTGGCAAAACCTAAAGATTCAACAGAGGTTGAAGAAATTTGCAGATGAGAGAAGCTTACAGGAGCAGTAGAGGATGCTCGAAAGGTTCCAGCAGAGGACCAATGATTACCAAAAGACCAGATCTGGAGGGAAGGATTGGTGAGGTAAGTGGCAGCAAGAGAGCTTGTTGTGGTAGAAGCTTCATGCAACTCATAGGTGAGGAACTTATAGCAAAGGAGATGACTACTGAAGGTCATAAAGGGAAGAGCAGAGGTTCAGAAAGAGGCCACAGAAACAAAGAGAAGAAATATGCCAAGGCGAATTGCATAAGACAGCAGTTGACTCAGGAAGAGTATGAGAAAGAGAAAGCTGAGATAGCAGTTCATCTTGAGCTATTGATGGAGTTGTTATGGGAAAATGAGAAAGACCAGAGATATGGATTATTGATGAGGAAGAGAGTGAAGTGGCAGAGACTACAACAGAAAAGAGATTTACAGATAAGCATGCAGTTAACAGAGGAGAAGATCATTGATGATTTCTTGAGTTATTGGGAAAATCCAGATCAGATGGATAATGTAAAACCATGTATTTTTGTAGCTGACAATTGTGGTGTGATGACAGGTTTTACTGAGGAGGATGTGCAACCTTGTGCAACTGTTACAGCACAAGAGGAAGTTCGTGTGGATGCAGAAGAAGTGGATCAGTCTGTAGCATGGATAAGTAAAGCAACAGTTGAGACTGTTGAACTCTGTGATTTTCAAACTGACAGCTTGTGTGTGAATGCAGGGACTGTAAGTGATGATGAGATGCTGCAACAATGCCATAGAGAAATTGCATTGTTAGAGTACTGGTTGGAAAATCCAAGATATGACAGGGAGATTGCAGCAGATGAAAGAGTTCAGTACAGTGAACGAGAGCAGAAAGACATCCTGGAGATAGATGATAAGAAGGCGAGACTAGCTGACAGTCTCATGGTGAATACGAATCAGCATACTGATGTGCTGACAGAGAAGCTGGGAAGAAACTCAGAGCAGCATATTGAAGTGTTGCCAGCGAAAGCTGAGGAAAAAGTTGCAGATGAAATTGCAGGTGACAAGCAAACGAATGTTGCAGAGGGACAGGAAGTTTGGGAGGCAGCAACATTCATAGAAACAGCTAGAGCAACATGTGGAGCGACACTAGCAGCAAAAGAGGCACTGATGCCTTATATTTTTTATTCTAACAATTGTTTTGTGAGTACAGGTCTTACTGAAGAAGCTGGAGAAAATCTGCTAGACAAAGAAATTGAAATGATGAGGCGGATGATGATGAAGGAATTCCGGAAGAGACCAACAGCAGTGAAACAAAAGAGAAGCAGCAAGAGGAAGACAGCAGAAGATTGCAAGAGTACAGCTAGTGGAGCAAAGGAGCATAAAGTGTGGAGACCTCGAGAAGAACAACAGACCAAAGCAGCGGAAAATGGAAAATTGCAATACAAGATATGGGATCTAGGCAAACATAGAGCTGAACACATGATCAGGAGATCATGAAATTTTCTACCTCGGGAGTATGATGCAGGAGCATCTAGACAAAAAGGAAATTATTGTAAATAATAGAAATAGGGGTCATGCATTAGTTAATTAGATATTCTCAAATAAAACTAGGAGAGCTTTTAGGCATAAAGGAGTGGATATGGACTTTAAGTGATAAGGATAGCTTTTCTATTTTAGAACAGGGAAAAAGATGGAATAAAGCTAAAAAGATGCTTTTGCCATATTTATGCATTGCATGAGCTTTAGTTGAGTGATTTTTAGATCATGCTAAGTTAATAAATTAAGAAGCCCCATAGGCATTGAGAAGTGTGAGGAGTGAGTGTGAGAAGTGAGGAAGGTTTCTCCTTAGAAACCTTCGGGCAATTTGTAAAAAGGCCATAGAATTGCATATCTGGCCATGAATAGAACTTTTGTGAATGCTTGTTTTATGTATATATGAATATGTTAATTCAGTTCTGTATGAGCATGATTGCCTTAATGAATTCTGAGATGGTTCTGTGCTTGATGGCAGAAATTGATGTCATATAATGTTAAAATTGCGTGGGCACAATTGGTTCTAAATTGTTTACTCATGCGCAGATACTTTGTAATGATAATTGAAATAGTTTGCCTGTCATTTGATGGAATACTGGCTTGAAGTCGCAATTATGTTTGAAAGTTGTCCATCGTGGGCATTATTTCAAGTGACTGTTGTAGAGTGAACGCCAGTAGGCATAATGAAATTTTGCTGTTCAATTTTTATTGATAACAGGTTCGAATGCATTGAGGGTTTGAACGCGTTGATAACGGGGCCGAGGTCTGGACTCAGAAGCAAGCAATGTAAACTGTGGGTTCGTTGGAGAAGCCACAGCGTAACAAGGCGGGACGGAAGCATATAACCAACGGCGGCATCCAGGGAAGAAGAGGTATATATATATATATATATATATTGTATGCGCAGGTTAATTTGAAGATTCGTCCTCTGTATATCTACTGTAGGTTTAATGACCGAGGAAAACCAATGCTATAAAACTGTTATGCCGGTGCTGGTTGCGTAACGAGGATACCGGGGATATATATATGGTAATATATATATCTTCATTCTGTTGTGTGAGATCAATTGAAGAATTCCAACCAGCATTATTATTCACCAGCGGCGTAAGTGGAGAACTTGGGAAACCGTGGACACCGTGGGTATATATATATGGTAGCATATATATAGTTATTATGTTGCGTAAGACGAAATGTGAAGATGTTGAACAGCAAGCCATATATATATTCTTGAGAAAACAGAAATGGAAGAGTGGCCATATTGCACTTGAATTCTGGTCGAATGAGAACAGTAGGGCGCATTCTTAAATTGCGCGCAAATCCACATATTAATATGTTCTTTGGAGAATTGCATGAAGAGTACCGAGAGCTTGAAGGTGTGGGTTTCATAGTGTATTAATGCCAAGCATGAGTTTATAAATCATAAGATTACATAAGTTCTTATATGCATGGTTGAAAGAAAGATCCTGGTAGTTGTGGCCTGGGAGAGGCCTGGGCTGCATCAACCATTATCACAACAGAAGATTGCAACACAAGTAGAAGTTGTCGAGATCGCGATGTGGTTGGAAACCTCGCCAATACAAGATACGAACATTGGAGTACAACAGATTCACTCGTAGTTGGCAAGTTTACATCTAGAGTTGCAGAGCCTAAAGAAGGGAAAGGAAGCCCAACCTGAGGTGCGCGTTGAAGTTTGGTGCTTGAAATGCAAGGGTCATGGGCATGATAAGGACCATTGTCCAGTTTATCATAATTATCTTATTGGGGGAGGGCCTATCCCCTGAAGCCGGAAAATACCATTGGGCCGAGCACAAGAGCAGTACCATGGTGCGCTATTTGTCAAGTTACAGGATAGCATGTGACGGACAATTATCATCTGCTACAAAAGTTTGTACAGACCCATCAATATTTGTTTTGCAATTTCTACAAATCTGTAGGACATGACGAGCACCATTATCGAAGTGATGAATTAATGATGGATAGAACCCCTACCTAACGAATGCAGGCAGAAAATCGACCTTTGGATTAGGGCGCAGGTGCAGCGCGAGGAGGATTCCAAGGTCGAGGAAGAGGAAGAGGAGGAGGGGATGGTAGAGGTCATTGACAAGTTATTTTTTATAACTGTGGTGAAGCTAGACATTTTGCGCATGACTGTTCGAACCCAATGCATCCATCTTGTCAATATTGCAGACAATTCGATCATGTGATAGAAGATTGCCCAATACTTATAGCAAAAATGCAAGAAAAGAAGACGCAAACCCAGCAGCCTACACAGAATATCCAGATGATGAGGGTGGAGCCTTGCGAAGAAGATCATAGTATCAATATTGTAACGTGCAGTGGTATAGCCACAGGTGAAGATAAGGGAAAACAATCAGAAACCGAGGGATGGGTGCGCAAAGCTGCTGAAAAGGAAGTCAAGTTTGACCTCAACCAAGCTAAAGAAACTTTTTTGGAAGCTAAGAAGAACTTCATTGAAGCTTCTACATCTGGGAGTCAGGAGAAAATAGCGGGGAACAGTGAAATGAAAGATGTGGATCCTTCGCTATTAGCTACTTTTCTGAAAACCTGTATGAAGTTATTGAGAGATCAGAAGGTAGTAGAAGGGCTCCAGGAGCTAATTGATAATTGCGCGGGAAAAATTAATATTCCTACAGAACACTGCACTGTGAGGAAATTAGGTAGACATAAGAAGCGAACTGGGCGTGAGATGAGGTTAACCGCGTAGATCGAAGAGTAAGAAATGGACCAAGTCATCCTCGATTTGGGTTTTGATGCAAATGTACTACCTAAGCAGATATGGAAGAGGATGGGGAGACCTGCGCTACAATGGTATCCTATATAGCTACGCATGGCCAATCATCAGAAGATCATTCCTATGGGACTCTTGTATGGGGTAACAATGGACATTGAAGGAGCAATTGTGTTAACTGTTTTTGAAGTAATTGAAATAGTGGATGACAACAATCCTTACCCTGTGCTACTAGGAATTGATTGTGATTTTGACATGGATGCGGTGATTAATTTGAAGAAGCGAAGGATGACATTTGAGGAGAAGGTGCTCAGGGTTATTGTGCCACTGGACCCTAATGAAGGAGTGCACTACGCTGAACCGGTCCGCGACTATGAGGAGGACGATGATTTGGATCAAATCTACAAGTTTACTGCGCATGATGAAGATTAGATCAATCCCACTACAGATGGACAGATCATGTGGGATAGATACATCTCTTGTACCTCAAACTCAAATGAATAACTCGAGCACCAGCAAAAACAGTTGCATGAAGTATCTACGTTGCGTTGCAATATGATGACCAAATCACTGCAGTGCATATCTATGGAGGTAAGAAAACTTCCGCATTATGATGGTTTGAATGATGTTAACCTCTTTTTGGATGAATTTGAAAGGGAAGTTCCTGAGGAAAATCAGTTCCAGGCACTTGAATTAGCACTATGTGCTACGCCTGCCCGTTGGTGGGGTATGCATAAGGAAAGCTTCGCTGACTGGAAGGAATACAAGCGGATGATGAAGCTGAGTTTTGGATATGATAATACCAAGATGACTGAAAAATACAGTGGGAAGGATGATCCGCGAGAACACTTGGCGAAGTGGACTAAAGCATGGGGTGAAGAGCCACAACAGGAATGGGTGCACACCTTCTATGCACAAAACCGCCTCGATCTATGCACTGGTGGTATGGCGGGTTCGACACTTGCAATAGTTTAAATATAAATTTGTTCGACTTTGTATCAAGACCGAACATGTGACATGTTGGTTAGCGGAGGTATGTTAAAGCGTTGCATATATAGTGTTTTGGTGGGTTGAGGATTCGAAACCCCTGCCCGACCATTCCATCATTGGTTACGTTATACATCGTATATGGTTGGTTTATATTATATATGGTTTGATTTGGATGATAAGGTTCAGGCTATATGGAACTTAATATATACAAAGGTTCGACAGTCGTGGGGTTGACCCTGACTGTCTGGCCTTTTTCCAGCAACTCCAATCGATACACCATAAATACAACCTTATCCCAAATCTGAACAAGTCCTAAAATAGCCCATCCGGTGCGGTCCTCCGGCGAAAACTCAGCCACTCTAGGAGGTCAGGGGTTTGATACTCCCTAATCCCCAAAATTTTGGAAATAAGAACACATTAGGCAAAATCTGAGCTGCCACGTGTCAACACCGAATTGGCTTGTATGAACCAATCACAATCTGCCACATCACCTCCTCCGCTGACATCATCCAGGACCTGTGGCCCATTCCCAGATTGATACGTGCCCCTACTGACGTAGGCATTGACCAGGTTGACCATTCACTGTTGGCCTTTGACTTTTGACTTTTTGCCCTAATTTTCCATAAACTTTGACTGGCTTTAACTTCTTCATCTAGACTCGGATTTACGCGTTGTTCACACCATTGGAATCATATCGACGAGCACTTCAACTTTATCCCACTTTCATCTGCATTTGAAGACTTTGATCCTGAGGCAAAGCTGAATCCATTTTGGATCATGCAACAAAGATTATGAAACGAAGATCTAATGTGGTTGTATGCAAGGCACTCTAAGAGGAAGTGATTTTCATCCTCGACGTTCATATTCTCATAGAAATATATACATATATATGAAATACTTTTATATTCTTGATTAGAAATTATTATAAAATTATATATCATATAAATTTAAATAATTTAAGTTAAAAGAAAATTATATTAAAAAATAAAATTATAATAATATTAAAAAAATTCAATATTGTAATGTCATATTATGTAAATATTTTGACTAAATTAAATTACTATATATAAGTAAAATAGTGAAATGATAATTTGAAAGTTTTTGGGTTTTGGGTTTTGCCAATCAAGATTTTGACAAAAATATTTTTATGTATTAATAATAAAATAGATCTATCTTAAGTGAGACTTACCAATAAAATAGATAATCAAGTCATTTTTTCATTTTGAAAAAAAATTATACCTTAACACAATTGATACTTCTTTGATCGTTCTGGACTCTTGATAAATTCAGAATAAAAATCATAAATAAACTTGTATGAGAGAGATTAAAAACAGATATAAGTTTAATAAATAAATACAAAACCGTTGGACGGATATGTGATCTGCTCATTATTGTTCATAAAAATTGTGGTTGAATAAATTATTTTTAGAATCCCATGGAAACAGATATCACATGTTATGTAACATGTATTGGATGGATGCACGCTGTAATTTAATTGTTGGGACCTCTACTTTTATATAATTCTCTCTTCTCTGTCGTATTTCAGCATCGCGTCGATCATCATGCAGGTCGCTGGCGGCACTATGCGTTATTTCCAACTGTCGATGATTTCAATTTTGCTCAACGCGCAGGAGCCTCATTATAACTGCAGCATTATAATAAACAATGTGTCATCCATGACTTAGTAGGTACAATTTCGTGTAGAAAATAACTGCAGCATTATAATAAACAATGTGTCATCCATGACTTAGTGGGTACAATTTCGTGTAGAAAATAATAGAAATTTTAAATTGTGAAAAAAATGGTAGGGAATTTTTGGAAATTTAGATACAGTTGTCAGGTTTCAAGACTTTGAATTAACTATAAATACAGATGGATGATATATATACACTAAATTTATATGTAATATGTAATGTCTTAATTGTCTACCAAACAAAACAAAACAGAAGAGAAACAAAATTAACTATAAACACAGATGGATCATATATATAATTTATCGGACTTACGTTATAATTAAAACTACTCTTGTTGGGTGAAAAGCTCATCTTCTTTGAAAAATAGGTTAAGAGTTTAATAACCAGAGGCATGTCTCAAAACCTGCACCCTGAACACCTTACTAGTGAGATAATTTCAGATAGATAATTTTCTTAGATAATAGTAGTGAGTCAGACTACATTAGCTAATAACAATTTTAAGTCTAGGATAATGATAATCATCTCAATACTAATAATTTTCTTAAATAATAGTAATGAGTCAAACTACATTAACTAATAACAATCTTTAAGTCTGTGATAATGATAATTATCTCAATACTAATATTAGTATGGATAAATTTCCTGTGTTAATCATCCAACCATATAAATAAAATAATCATCGATATCATATATATGTACATTGGATTCTGAAGAGTAACGTTGGACGATAGGTTATACGATCGATCCAGGGTTTTTGTCGACATTAATATCAGTGTTACAAGACCTTTATATGTATTTAATAAACCTCTAACAGCTTACATACGCTGGCTTAAAATGGATTTTATTATACATTAATGTTACAGGAAGATTTTATTACATGTCAACTTATTTCTGATTCATTGAATGCAGTGGGGTGGGATTAGTCCATTTCCTATAAATTCTCATAGGGGAAGAAAACCTACCCAGATATGTGCCATTGAATCCGTGAGTTCAACTCTACCTTCTGAAAGATGTCAGATAATTCCTAAATCTTGCCCCACCCTCTGACAAATAACACTTCAGGATTTATGCATTTATATGTTTCAGATTTAGCCCACTTCGGGTAAGTTACACTTAATACCGTACACCTCAATAGTGCATTTTCAAAGTTTTCAAGTTTACAACTCTTAATTTTAGCCCATTTAGGGTAAGTTTCACTATAATATTTTTTCAAAAATTAAAAAAGTTTACGATAGGGAAAGTATTTTTTTTTAAATATTTGAGTAAGTTCAGCTATAATATTTTTTGAAAAAGTCTATAATAGGTAAAGCTTTTTTTTGAACCAATGTAATATAAAGATCTCTCAGAGTGAACAATTGAACAAAATCTATACTTAAAATAATTGAATGATGGCTTTAAAAAATGTAGTTTTATGTCTTATTTTAGAATCAAATTTTCATGTCAAAAATTGTACATATTTATTTTATATTATATGGGTAAGTGTAAATATTGCATATAATATGGGATAAGTGTAAATGTTAAAGTATATGTATTTTATAGGCATATTCTAAATCCATTGTGCGTTAACCATTCATGATTAAGCCATGGATGATAATAAAACCATTCATGATTAATCTAGTGATGATAATAAGGGTTTTTTACTTTTCCTTGTGACTACTTTTTTGCATTGGTTTACATTATTTCAAGTCACCATGTATTAATATAGACATATGTTGGGATGGTCCCTGGGGTCAAATTTTGTCAGTTAAGTCAATTTTTGTAATAGTTTTTGTTAAAAAATGTAAAGTCTCTGTGAAATGTGGAAGCGGAGCGCGAAGCTAAGTAAGAGTCAAAGGGGCATTAGTCCCTTGTATGGGTAGGTGATAGGATGGTTTTGAGACCTGCTCATGGTCCGTGGACCATGGTATTGTAATGAAAAGATTATATATAGTTGAGTCATAACGAGTCTAAGAGATAACTTTTTGTGGAGAATTATTGTAAGGGCAAGGTGCTAAGGCATGAAAGGTCTATTTCTTGTACTTAGACGAAAGGGGAAAGTCCTACAGCTGAGTGCGTCGGCCCCTGCAGCTGGGTGCGCAGGCCCCTGTAGCTGGGTGCGTAGGGATAAGAAGTCTATATATGAACGTTTACATCTTAATAAAGACAGTTTTGAGCCGAATCTGTGCAAATGTGCCTGGTTTATTGTTTTAGTTAAGTTTGTATATCTTTGCGATCTGTTATGACTTATTTGAATTAATGATTGTTTAGTACGCGAAAGTAGTGGATATGTATCTTTCATGCATGTTAATAATAATTTAAGACCTTCGTGAAGATCAGGAAGTCGTTAGATAGATCTGTTGTAGTTAGATGTTCGGGAAGGGTAGATCTGCGTGACGGCAGATCTAGGCCAGAAGGGCTTCAGAATACACATTTGTTGCACGGAACTGGTAGATCCATAATCTTTCTACATGATCAATATAACTAAGCACCTTCATGAAGAATTGAAAGTTGTTACAGTAGTTGATCAATCTGAAAGGTTATATATGCGCGAAGTCAGATCTAAGGCGCTAGGGTATCTGGAAACCATCACACAAACCTCTGGATGCGAAAACCTTGTTCTAGCATCCCCCAATACTGCTTCGGGTGAGACTACAGCTTGCACTACGCAGGTTGTTGTCGAAAGGGCCAGCAGTTAGGGTTTTGTTGGTTGGCACGAATAACTCTGAACCTGGGTCAGGCCCCTCAAGCCAACAAACGGTTCCGTTGTTGGGACCAAGATCTATTTGAGGAATGTGTGATGTCGAATAAGTGTTCTCTACTAAGAAATAAATTGAGAAGTGGATCGATCGAAAGGAATATGCTTTTTCAGCTTAGGAGAATAGAAATACGCAGTTATCCAAGGAACAATGGTTGAATAGATACCTATACTCAGACCAAACCAAAAACTGTTTATGTTTCTTCCATTGTGAATTGCACGAGTGGTTGTCTAGATTGGCGGACAGTTAGGGTGGAGACTTGACGACCTTATTGTGTGGACTCTAGAGCTGGTGAGGCGCTTGGAAGCTTCATAAAATAACATTGCACGGGTTGTGGATCACTGGGTTGATCGTATCATAGGAGGATTTATCACTGAGCTTGCAATTGATATATCCATCAATTAGAGCAAAGCAAAGCACAAGCTCTTCAAGGGACCGTGAGGTAAATATTTAAAGTCCCTGAAAACCTGGATTAAGATGTTGTTGTGTGAAAAATGGTTTATGCCATTACCTTGATGTTTGGAACTATGCGAAGCGGAAAACCCTTCAGAAGGAACGCAGAACCGGGCTTTGAATATAGTCTGTTATTGGGATCCTCATCAAGCGACAATGAAAGCACTATTTTGAATACACCGTGAAGTGCACTGCAATTGGTAAGTCAAGGTACCTTGCAGATACCTCGTCCATCCACTCTGCCTCCACCTCCACCTCGACCACATACACCAACACTGTCACCTCCACCTCCACCTCCACCATTCAACATGGCAAACACAATGAAGATGTCAATCTTCAAAGGGGTAGGGAGCAAAGACATCGAGCAATTCTGGTTTGTTGAAAATGTTGTGTGGGCAGCACAGCAGATCACTGATGATAATTTAAAGAAAGCACAGATGATCACGGTGCTACAGGATAGAGAACTAACATGGTATATCAAGTAAAGTCAAGATCACCTTGTCGCAACGTTGAAAGATACTCAGCAGGCATTGAACATCGAGTTTAAGAAGCCTAAGTCTCAGGTGCAAGCAATTACAGAGTTCAAGGAGATATAACAAGTGGTAAATGAATCCTCATGGGATTTCAATCAGAAGTTTAAATGCCTGATCTGGTGGGCTAATAAGAACATCACAGGTGAACAACACAAATATTGGTTCATTGCTTCGTTGTTGCCTCAACTAAGATTACCATTATCGCAACAGAAGATTGCAACATAAATAGAAGCCGTGGAGATCACGATGAGGTTGGAATTCTCACCAATACAAGATATGAACATTGGAGTACAACAGATTCACTCGCATCTGGCAAGTCTGCACCTAAAGTTGCAGAGCCTGAAGAAGGGAAAGAAATCCCAGCCTGACGTGCGTGCTGAAGTTTGGTGCTTGAAATGCAAGGGCCATGAGCATGATAAGGACCATTGCCCTGTTTATCAGAATTATCTTATTGGGGGAGGGCCTATCCCCCTGAAGCCGGAAAATACCATTGGGCCGAGCACAAGAGCAGCATCGTGGTACGCTATTTGTCAGGTTACAGGACAACATGCGATGGATAATTGTCATATGCTACAAAAGTTTGTACAAACCCCTCAGCAGTTGTTTTGTAATTTCTACAAATCTGTAGGACATAACGAGTGCCATTGTTGAAGTTATGAATTAATGATGGACAGAACTCCTACCTATCGAATGCAGGCGGAAAATTGACCTTCGAATCAGGGTTGCAGGTGCAGCGCGAGGAGGATTCCAAGGCCGAGGAAGAGTAAGAGGAGGAGGGGATGGTAGAGGTCATTGACAAGTTATTTATTATAACTATGGCAAAGCTGGGCATTTTGTGCATGACTATCCGAACTGAAAGCATCCATCTTGTCAATATTGCAGACAATTCGATCATGTGATAGAAGATTACTTGATACTTATAGAAAAAAAGCAAGAAAAGAAGACACAGATCGAGTAGCCTACGCAGAATATCCAGAGGATGAGGGCGGAGCCTCGCGAAGAAGATCATAGTATCAAAATTGTAGCACACAATGGTATAGCCACATGTGAAGATAATGGAAAGTAGTCTGAAACCGAGGGATGGGTGTGCAAGGCTACTAAAAAGGAAGTCAGGTTTGACCCCAACTGAGCTAAAGAAAATTTTGTGGAAGCTAAGAAGAACTTCGTTGAAGCTTCTACATCTGGGAGTCAGGAGAAAACAACGGGGAAAAATGAAATGAAAGATGTGGATCCTTCATTATTAGTTACTTTTTTGAAAACTTGTATGAAGTTATTGAGATATCAGAAGGCAGTAGAGGAACTCCAGGAGTTGATTGACAATTGCGAGGGGGGGGGGGAATTAAGGTTCCTATAGAACAGTGCGTTGTGAGGAAATTAGGTAGACATAAGAAGCGAACTGGGCGTGAGATGAGGTTTACCTTGCAAATCAAAGAGTATGAAATGGACTAAGTCATCCTCAATTTGGGTTTTGATGCAATTGTACTACCTAAGCAAACATGGGAGAGGATGGCGAGACCTGCACTACAATGGTCTCCTATACAACTATTCATGGCCAATCTAAAGAAGATCATTCCTATGGGGCGCTTGTATGGGGTAATAGTGGACATTGAATGAGTGACTGCATTGGCTGATTTTGAAGTAATTGAAATAGTGGCTGACAACAATCCTTACCCTGCGCTACTAGGAATTTATTGGGCTTTTGACATGAATGCGGTGATTAATCTGAAGAAGTGCAGGATGACATATGAGAAGAAGGCACTTAGGGTTATTGTGCCACTGGACCCTGCTGAAGGAGCACACTACACTGAACCGGTCGGTGAGTATGAGGAGGACAATGATTTTTATAAAATCTAAAAGATTACTGCGCGTGATGAAGATTAGATCAATCCCACTGTAGATGGATGGATCACGTGGGATAGATACAGCTCTTGTACCTCAAACTCGGATGAAGAACTCGAGCACTAGCAGAATCGGTTTCATGAAGTATCTACATTGCGCTGCAATATGATGACCAAATCACTACGGTGTGTATCTACAGAGGTAAGAAAACATCCGCATTATGATGTTTTGAATGATGCTAATCTCTTTTTGGATGATTTGAAAGGGAAGTGCTTGAGGAACATCGATTCCAAGCACTTTAATTAGCACTACGTGCTATTGTTTCCCGTTGGTAGGGTACGCATAAGGAAAGCTTCACTAACTGGAAGGAATACAAGCAGATGATGAAGCTGAGGTTTGGATATGATAATACTAGGATGACTGAAAATATAGTGGGAAGGATGATTGGCGGGAACACTTGGTGCAGTGGACTAAAGCATGGGGTGAAGAGCCACAGCAGGAATGGGTGAACACCTTCTGTCATGCCCTAGATACCATTCCCATGAATTGGTATTTAGATACATAGCTATGCCACAAGACAATTGAATGGGATATCTTAAGGGAAAGCTTCTTATTAACTTTCATCTTTGAGGATGGGTTTGAGTGCATTGATGAAGCACTATAGGAGATTAAGGCTGCTATATTTCAAACAAATGAAGAATCGACACAATGGGTTCAACCGGGCTGGAGTACACAGTTGTGCCACATGCTAGAATGCTACAATGTGACTACTGAAGAAGAAGAAGATGATCTAAGAAAAATCAACATTCCAAAAACTGAAGGTTAGTGCGAAGTTGAAGGACCTACGACAGAAAACCCTGAGGTGGCCAAACTACTACGCGAATACCAGGATCTATTCCCAACGAAGTTCTCGGACCTGAAGGGTATTGTAGGAGATTTGGGCGTAATGAAAATTACTTTGAAACCTGACTTGAAGCCCGTAAAGCAAAGACCTTATCAGCTCAATTCGAAGTATAAAGAAAAGGTGTGCAAAGAACTGGACAAAATGTTGGAAGCTAGAATCATTGAACTAGTATAAGAATCTGATTAGGTGAGCCCTATGGTGGTTCAGGAAAAGAAGTAGTAGGGTGAATTCAAAATATGCATAGATATGAGAAAGTTGAATGATACATGTGTACATGATCTGTTTCCCACACCTTTTACAGATGAAGTTTTAGAGAATGTTGGAGGAAATAGGCTTATTCATTCACTGATGGGTTCTTAGGGTACCATCAAATTAAGATCACGTCAGAGGATCGCAACAAGACAACCTTCGCAACATAGTGGGGTTGCTTTCAGTATACAGTAATTCCATTTGAGCTGAAGAATGCGCCCGCAATCTTCTCCAGGGTAGTAATCGCAGTGTTTAAGGAATTTATTCATAAATTCTTGGAGGTATATTTTGATGACTAGACTGTGTTTGGATTGGTGAAGCACCATGTTGCAAGTTTGTGCCTCATGTTGGATACATGTTGCAGATACCAGATCACGCTGAACTTGAAGAAGTGTATATTTTGTGTGCCTTTTGGAATTTTTCTAGGCCATGTAGTATGTAAGAAGGGATTGATGGTGGACCCTGTGAAGATCGCAGCGATTGTGAATTTACAAGCTCCCAAGAATGTTAAGTAGTTGTGCGCAACACTGTGCCACACAGGCTACTATATAAATTTTATCAAGTCTTCTACCCAGATAACCACGTCAATTAAAAAATATTAAAGAAGGATGCGACTTTTTGTTGGGATGACGAGTGTCAACATAGCCTTGATGTGTTAAAGGACAAGATGGTGACTGCGCCCATCTTAGTATTTCTGGATTGGAAGAAAGAGTTCCATGTGCATGTAGATGCCTCATGTATTGTGCTGGGTGAGGTATTCACCCAGCTT
The DNA here is from genome assembly GCA_031772625.1 of Pinus tabuliformis. Lineage (NCBI taxonomy): Eukaryota > Viridiplantae > Streptophyta > Pinopsida > Pinales > Pinaceae > Pinus > Pinus tabuliformis. Next base: position 1,205,147,699 of record CM062809.1, on the reverse strand, counting down.
GGAGAAGGTGATATTGATCATCCAATAGCCTTTGTAATTTGGAAACTGTCAAAAGCTGAAAAGAACTATTCCACTACAGAGTGCGAAGGGATGGCGATGGTCTATGCACTGCAAAAGTTTCGACATTATTTTTTGGGTGCACATTTCAAGATGTATACAGATAACTCCACTCTCAAATACTTGGTCAATAAGGCTGTGTTAGGGGGGACGATTTGCAGGTGGTTATTACTTTTTCAGGAGTATGACTTCGAGGTGATTGTGACACTTGGATGGTTGAATGCAGGACCAGATCATCTATCCAGAATTGAGAGAGGAGAAGAGCCAACTAATTTAGATGAAGGATTTCCATATGCACAACTCTTTGTTGTGCGCATTGCAGATGACCACTTTGCTGATATAATTTAGTTTCTAACTACTGGAACAACTCCAGAAGGGTATTCTACTCAGCAGAAGAAGGAACTGGTGGTTCGCGCTGCTGATTTTTCTGTTATAGCGAGATATTTGTATAAGATGGGAACAGATGAATATTGCATCGATATGTTCCGGAGCTTGAGCGTGCTACTATCCTTGTCGAAACACATGAAGGAGTGGTAGGAGGACACTATGCAGGTAGAAAGATCGCACAGAAAATTCTGCGTGCAGGGTTATGGTGGCCAACAATGCATAAGGATTCTAAGGCATACTGTAAGGCATGCGATGCTTGTTAGAGGAAGGGAAAGCCATCGTGAAGGGATGAATTAACTTTAAATCCTCAAACTTCATTATAGGTGTTTGAAAAGTGGGATATTGACTTTATAGGTCCGATACAGCCACCAGGGAAGAAGACAGGCGCGCAATACATTATTACTGTGATGGAGTATTTGACAAGATGGGCAGAAGCACAACCGGTGAAGGATTGTACTATTTCTATAGCCAAGAATTTCCTATTTGAATACGTCCTAACACGATTTGGGTGCCCTAAGATATTGATGAGTGATAGGGGCACGCATTTCTTGAATGAAACAATCAGCATGATGCTCAAAAAAATCTAGGTTTACCATCAAAAGAGTACACCCTATCATCCCCAAGCCAATGCTATAGTGGAAGCATTCAATAAGATTCTAGAGAATGTGTTGACAAAGGTTTGTAACGTGAAGAGGAACGATTGGGATGTGCGTATACCAGCAATCCTATGGGCATATAGGATGACATGTAAGAAGCTAACAAGACAAACCTTGTTCAGACTAGTCTATGGGATAGAAGCAGTCATGTCGATGGAGTATATTGTGTCAAGTTTGCGGATTGCAGCATTGACTGAGATGGTTGATCGAAAGACCATGGAAAAGCACCTTGCATAGTTACTAGAGCTTGAAGAAGACCGAGTTCTAGCCATATTTCACCAACATGTGTAGAAGGAATGTGAGAAGGCCTAGCATGATAGGCATATTAAGTTGCGCACCTTCAAGGTGAATGATCTCGTGTTGCTATATGATAGCAAGTTCACAAAGTTTTCGGAAAATTTTTAAATGCACTTGTTGGGACCCTATGTAGTAAAGGAAATTACAAATGGTGGCATAGTTCAGCTTGCGAAGCTGAATGGAGAAATATTTGCAGAATGAGTCAATGGGAGTAGATTGAAGTTATATCAAGGGGATCCTGCCCCTGCGCAATGACTATATGATGTCAGGACAGTCTTAGTGCTCCAGGAAGCTACAAGGGAGAGTAGGACTATAAACTACATTGTTCGAAGAAAAGGAAAACACAGTAAGGGAGTTGCATGATGAACGTAAGGGGTACAACAGAAGAAGTTGTGACATAAGAAGTTGCGATGGACGAGCTACGCCATGGGGGTTGGTGCCGCGCAACCAGGTCAAAAAATAGTCATTAAAGACATTGTTCATGATTGGATAGTTAAAATTTCATTAGAAGGAGCAGGTAGACGACACTTATGGTGAAACTCTTTAGAGATCTTCCATCAAAGATGCATCTATGATCAGAAAATGGAGGGAAAGGTCAGATTTGAATTCGAAATCACCTATAAATTTGGCATGTTGGTCTATTGTAGAACACTTTACCTTCTGAAAATCGCATATAATCCTTCTTTTTGTCACTCTATGAATCGAAATACTTGCGAAGATTTGATTTCAACCTTGGCATTTGCGAGACTGCCTGAGTGGAACCAGAAGATTATCCTTGAATAGATGTTTGTTGAACCTGTAAGTTCTAAAGCCACTGTCTTTCAAGCAGAAGCCCTTGAAGTTGCGTCAATGGAAGCTACGACATTTGTGCCTATGGCGCCGAGGTCGCCTAGGCTGAAGCCATCTGTTGCTATGGAAAAGCAGAAGAAACCCCAAGCTACACCAGTGAGGCAGTCGCCGATGAAGATTCTGACAGAGGCTAGGTAGAAAGGAAAAATGGATAAGTCCAAGCAGCCCCATGAACCCTTAGATTTGGATGAAGAAGAACTCCACGAAGGAGTTCAAGCTAGATTTTGATGAGGGAGATCCTCTCACTAGGCTCCTAGAGTATATCCCTCCACGAAAGGGAATGCGAAGGTTCCAAAGGACCCCGATAACGTGAAATTCATGATCTCTACGCCGTTATTTCTAGAAGAAGTGGTATTTAAAGACACACTCTTAGTGCATATCCTTGTGTTAAAACTAGAGGATTGGGATCTAGAAGATCATGGAAAATTTCCGCATTTGGCCACCAATAAGTACATGACCAAGATTCATTATGAAGAGTCTAGGGTCACAAAGCTAGAACCAATGGAATGGGTTAAAGGGGTCGAGCAGGCTGGATTGCTACATATGTTGTATGTGCCACATTTTCACAAGTCAATTATCAATATTGTATGTGTGCACCAATTTCTCACCGGTTGTTTCTAGGAAAACTAGTGTCTTTTCGAGCGACTAGCCCTCTAGGTTTGGCAGCTACCCTAGAAACAACAGTTTAAAGCAATTCAATGATTTCTTCTATGTGTAATGGATAAGAGAAAAATAATGGGACCAACCTAGAACTTCCGCCTAATCCTTTGCTTGCTCTCTCTCCCCCTTGACAGAGCTTTGAGAGTACCTGTAGAAACACAGCAACAAAGAATCGTCAAAGCATCTTGATCTATTACAACATACATATTACAGAATCAGATATATAATGAACATATAATAGCATTCACAAATGATATCTTTCACAATTGCACAATCATATGGAAGAAAACTTGAAGAACTTTATTAAATAGAAGGGAGAATTACAACCTAATTGTCTGATCCAGCATCATCCTCCCAGCATCAAGCCCTCTTCACCTCATGAAGTGGCAAGATCACACCAACAATACAATGCTCTTTCCTCAATTACAAACTATCAGCACTACCTTGTAATTCACAACATTCCAGCCTTTGGATCTCTTAGATGAGGGATCCATTTATAGATGTGTGCAAGGGTGAAAGTCATCTCTGGGGTTTGATTAGTGTCATTCCACTTGTTACATTTGGTTCCACAAGAGAAGAGATAACTGAAGTTTAGATCCCTTACTCATCCTTGGGCAAATTCAGAGAGGCAAGTGGCACAGGGGAAGTTTCTAGAAGATTCTATGAGCATCCACTTAGAAAATTGTCCTGGAAATTTGTCCATCCTCGCTCATCGCACCCTATAGAAGGCCTAATCAGTATGCATCACACCTGAGTAGTGTATCATTCAGTATGCATCACACCTGGCCAGTGTAGTAGTCAGTATGGTTTAGTTTAGGCCATTTCTGGATGGCTTTTTAGGTGGAACTTTTGGGGAATGATGTAATCAGATGACTAAGCTCTTTTAGGGTATGAAACAACTCTTTTAGGGGTTGATGAGCCGTAGTTTATTGACATCTAATTTTTTGGGTTTAGGTGCCCAAATATGTCTATAACAGTTTCCCCCTAAAGCATGAAGTCGTAAATCTTGATGTCGGGTGAATTGCTTTATCATGAGGATCTGAGGTTCTGAAACTGGAAGGTGACCTGCATAAGTTACAATACAATGCATTACCATATAATTTTCATGATCTAGCTGAGGCAGGCATTCCCATGCTCAGATTTATAAATTCATTTCATGTACATAGATCAGATAGTCGTCGGCAAATGTAGACTGGTGATTCTTCAAATGTAGAGTCATCATCCTTGGTTCGGATGACAATCCGTGTAGCATCTTTGTACATTTGATGTTTTTATATTCCTGAATATATCGCAGCCCGAAGGGATGAAACTAGATCTGGGGTCTTCAAACTCGTTCAATCTTCGCCCGATTTACAAGTCAATCCATATGAAGAGATGTTCTGAAGTCGAACATGGAAAGACATCGCCTGATTACCAGTCAATAATGTGAGCTGTTAACAGACACGAGTTGAATCACTGATAATGATAATGACCCTCAAGGTACTATAGTACAATTCACACGGTGTGAATATATGATCCGATGTCGAACACCACGCAAAATCTCTCGGTCGAATGCCATTGATGTCAACCTGTCGCTAGAACTGAGAAACTTGCCATTGAGGCATGCAAGCTTCAAAGCACTGAAAGGGTTGTTTCTAAGTCAACTTCTTGGATAATGAGCTAATGTTGACAAGAAGTGACTCATCATAGGAGGGGCTTGATGCATCCCACATCTACGACACGAAACGAAGCAAATGATTTTCTGGAGGTGAAAACAATATGACGACACAAGGTTCAGGTATGGTGGTCATGAAAAATGAAGGTTTAAGGTATTGCAGTGGATGAGACATTAACTGGGTGGTGGTTTCTAGACTGAATGACTTCTCTTGAACATGTCGACGACACTAAGATGAATTGGTAGCGTTAACCCCAAAAATGGATGGTATGAAAGACCAATGGTGAGATGATCGGTGAACGGAATAACCCAACCCAACTCAATCATGGTGATGAAGTGAAAGTGTCATGTTCAAGAGCGACCTGCTACCATAAATTCTTCAAGTTTTCTTCCCTTTTTCCCCAGTCATTGCTGACCAGTACCTCTTTAATTTTTTCAAGCTTGAGGAGGATAACATATGCTTGTTCTATAATTTTCCCTTTGGGCAAACTTGTCGCTATGTTTTAACAAGTCTAGCGACAATGAAACTCGTACTTGTCTAGAATGGACAAGTTTGTCGCTATTGTTTTAACGAGTTTAACAACAAGGATAACTTGGTCCTTTTCATGTTTAGAAATTTTGAAAAGAGACGAAAAGGAAACTCCAGAAGTTCTTTTTCGTAGAATAATCCCTTAGGTTTGAAAAAGGATAAAATAATACAAAAGGGATGACTTTTCCGATCACTTTAACGAGTTGAAAAAGACAAGCGCTCGAACTTTTTCATGAGATAATCCCTCAAGTCCGAAAAATATTAAAATATGCAGGAGGGATGACACTTCCGATCACTTTAACGAGCTGGAAAGGTAAATTGCTCGACAATCTTTTCATATTTAACGAGTCTGAAAAGGGTTTAAAGGAGACTCGATTTTGAGGAACGAGTGGTTTCTAAGGTAGCAACTGGTTCCGGGTAAGCTTGGAACTTCTCAAAACATGGTGATTTCTATGAAGAGGCTAACTAATAAGACCACTCATCGCAATTGTTCCTCAAAAAGGGTAAACAACCAAGTGGAAGCATATGATCGGCCAAAATAATGGAGGTGATGAGAGGTACACAACCAAGGCTGATAACATGGAAATCACAAAGGTTAATTACCCGAAGGTGGGTTCATTTTTTAACGAGCTTGAACCATGGGGGAACTATGCTTTGTTTTTTTTTTTTAGTTTCATTTTTACACAAGCTAGAAACGACAAAACTAAAAAGCTAGAAACGACACAACTAAAAAGCTAGAAACGACACAACTAAAAAGCTAGAAACGACACAACTAAAAAGCTAGAAACGACAAAGCTAAAAAGCTAAAAAGCTAGAAAATGAAAATTGAAAAAAGGTTTGCATTCCCCCAGCATGGTGAAAAGGAGAGTCTCCAGTAACCATATGGAAACTACTGAGGTTAGGCAAGATGGTTTCATCCAGAAGACAAAACACTTCCTTGGCTTCATCCACAGAATAGACAAAGGTGAATGGTGTGTCAGACCAATCACATAACCTACAGGGAAACTTATTTTTTCAACTAGGTTTGTCCACAGAATAGACAAGGGTGCATGCCCCCTAAGCTTCATTACATTCACCAGACTACTCATGGCAGTCAGGTGGATGGAATGAAGGTTCAAGAGATACCGCTGATGTAAAAGGACCATTTAGGAATGATGATTGACTTGGAGCTATGCTTGAATCAGGAAATGAAAGTTGTTCAATGGTGACAATTTTTTCTTCATGCGAGAAACACATCACTCAGAAGAGTGTTGAAACAATAGCCTCCATGTTATAAACATAGTCACGTCCAAGGAGTAGATTGTAATCTAACGGTCCTGGGACTACCATCACGTTTAGATGAACGGTTTTCCCTCCCAAGGTGATTGGTAACTTAGGAAGGATCCCTAACGGTCGACTGGTTCCTTTGTTAAAACCTAACAGATTCTGTGAAATAGGCATAAGCGATGATGAACCAAGCACTTTCCAAGCAGTTGAGGAAAGGATACTCACTAATGCCCCTTCATCTAGAATAGTTCTAGACACGATCATTTTATGAACTTGTACTATGATCCAGAAAGGTACATGATAAGGAAGGCGGGATCTTGCTAGTCAATTCCAATCAAAGGAAGCAATTGGACTACTTGGAGGGGGTACCGAATAAATGGGTGAATTAACCTCTTAAGTTACGATAACTGGAGGATTTTCCTCCTGTTGTGAAGGAACGGGTGGATTGCCCCCAAGTTCATCGAACTCTGAAGTAACAAAAAGAATTTGAACGGTATCGTTCTCACTCTCTTCAGGAAGGGTACGATTTTCTAAAGGTAAAACTGGGTCAACTCTCACCTCGACCTGTTGACTTTGGTTGGGTATAGACTCATAAGATTCACTTTCAGAGAGAGTGGTTTCGACCAATGGTTGATTTAATTCAGTCGGTTTTTCAACTAGTAAAGGACTTGGGGAGAGTTTCTGGTAACCAGATGGAAGTTGTTGTGGTGAAGTAGGACAGTTAAACAACACTCTTTTGGCTTCATCCAAAAAAGGACAACGGTGAAGGCAATTATTACCTTCACATAACCTACATGGAACTTTGACCTTTCCCTTCTATCCATGAACTTTGCTATCACCAGTCGAAGGAGTGTTACCAACATGATCACCAGAGGTTGATGACACCGAACGGTGTGAACGGGGAGACCATTCTCTCAATATCTGAGGAAAGCAGGGACAATCTCGATGAAAATGGTCTCCTTTACAAATTATGCAAGGAAATTTGGGTTTAGGAGCTTTAATGTGCTGATTTTCACCAGATGATGCATTTAAAGCAATGGTTGCTTGGTTGCCCCCTTGCTGAATTAGCTTCTTCTTCTCCTTCCCTTTCTTCTTCTTCTCAGCCACCTGGTTACTAGCATCACTACTTTCACCAAGCGAAGAGGAGGAAGGGGAGGGAGAAACAAACGAAGAAGAAGGCGAAGGGTCAACTTCAGTATCAGCTGGAGGTTGATTTGATTGTGCAGAAATCGTGACATTTTGAACCACAGAGGTTGAGAACAGCCATACTGGCAGGCCAATGGCCATATGAGGAGCACCAATATTCCCCCAAGAAGTAAAAGGACTAGGATTCCCCTAAAAAGGGATTCCTTGATTGGTGGACTCCATATATCTCAACCTAAGATCAACTAAGGAACAGGGATGTTATTTCGAATTCAATTAATTTTAATGACACTTTGACACAACTTTGCTTTTTCAGTTTTTAAGAGTCGAGGAGAAAAAGCTAAATATGACTCTAGTCCCCTTCGATTTTTAATAAGCCTGAAGTGAAAAGTTCTCAGATGGACCTTTTATTTTAAAGAGTCGAAAAGAAACGAAAGTGACTATAGAAATCTAGACAAAGGGATTACCAAACCAATCGTAACACTGCAATATACACCTTGGTGATAAATTAAAGAGAAATTACCAAGGACTTATGTACGGTAGACAATCTTCCTTAATGCTGTGTTCAGTGCATTGCGATCAATAAGGCAGCAGACTCAGCTTCCTATGGATAAAGGATATAAGCCTATTGTGGTCTCCCAATATATATGTGACGGTACGGGGAGCACAAGTATGTGCTAGCACTTGTCATATCAAGGAAGAGGAATCACCCAACCTTCAATGAAAATGATAGTTCCTAGTTTTTACGACGCCAGAACACGTCTCTAGCCTAGACCTCTAGATGTGTTGCGTTAAGTTCCAAAGCATTGTTAGGTTCATTGAAATTTATTTTAGAGTTGATCTTGTTTAAAGTTTTCCTTTCAATGGTTCACTGTGTGATGATGATTTGAAATTCCTAAAATTAAATCTACAATGATAAAGAATCTTCTTTTATTTTGATCAATGAAAATCTTAGCTACCAAGGAAAGAAGATTACAATTCTTTCAAACAAAGAGCAAAAACCACACACTAGTGCATTTTCCTAAATCCCTTTTCGCACACAAACTAAAGATGCAAAATGAAAATGCATGTATTTTTTTTTTGTTCTCCTTAATGTGAAAAATGCCAAAAGGGAAAACTAAATGTAGCAAAGATCTGAAATATTTATTTCAAAGCGACATTTTTGACAATTTCTTCTTCAAAAGAGACAGGAAGACTAAACGACACTTTTCAATTTTGAATAAAAAATGCTTTCGACACTTCGAATAAAAACAAATCAAACCAAATACATGACGAAAATTTCAATCGACTATCAAGGGAAGGAAGAATCCACGACACTTCTCTTTTCGACACAAAACGATAATTACGACACTTTTTGTACCAAAGCGACAAATCGATTTAAACAAATTTTCGACAAAGGATTGTAAATGATGAACAAATACACAAAAACATTCACTAATCCGAATCTAATGGAGGCTGATCTATGTGATGCAAGCAAGCTTTAGTAAGGAGGTGCTATTCATAAGCAATAAAACAACCAAACAAAACTGAAAACAAGGTCAAAACCCTCAATTTCTAGAATGGAAAAAGAGCTCACTCAGTCATCACACCTGGGCTTCACATAAATTGAGATGCATCGCACTTACTGCACTTGGGAGGTGCTATGCATATTGAGTCACAGTAGGAGACAGTGCGATGGTCTAGGGAGTGCAACTGAGATGGGTTTTGGCTCAAATGTGCAGTTATTTTCAATAAGTTAAGGTGGGTTTTGATGAACAGTAAAGAGCAAAGTATTAAGGAATGTCTTGAGAAGTTACTGAACTACCAAAAGGGCATCTAGATGTGCTTGCAAGTTAGATGTTCAATTCATAAACTAAACCAGAGGTTGACTGAAGCAGCATTCATCTACTATGCAATTGCAAAGCAAGAGCAGTTCGAAGGCTATCTGGCTAACTTCATGCTCTGTCTATAGCTTATCAAATTGAACATAAAACAAACAATAATAAAAAATGAACATCTGATCACTCCCTAGCGGAGTCGCCAATTTGTTTCTGGGAAAACTAGTGTCTTTTGAGCGACTAGCCATCTAGGTTTGGTAACTACCCTAGAAACAACAGTTTAAGGCAATTCAATGATTTCTTCTATGTGTAATGGATAAGAGAAAGATAATGGGACCAACCTGGAACTTCTGCCTAATCATTTGCTTGATCTCTCTCTGCCTTGACAGAGCTTGCAACTCCTCCTCATACTTATCACGCTTGGAGAGTACCTATAGAAACACAATAACAAAGAACCATCAAAGCATCTTGATCTATTACAACATACACATTACAGAATCAGATATATAATGAACATATAATAGCATTCACAAATGATAACATTCACAATTGCATAATCATATGGAAGAAAACTTGAAGAACTTTATTAAATAGAAGGGAGAATTACAACCCAGTTGTCTGATCCAGCATCATCCTCCCAGCATCAAGCCCTCTTCACCTCATGAAGTAGCAAGATCACACCAACAATACAATTCTCTTTCCTCAATTACAAACTATCAGCACTACCTTGCAATTCACAACATTCCAGCCTCTGTATCTCTTAGATGAGGGATCCATTTATAGATGTGTGCAAGGGTGTGAGTCATCTCTGGGGTTTAATTAGTGTCATTCAACTTGTTACATTTGGTTCCACAAGAGAAGAGATAACTAAAGTTTAGATCCCTTACTCATCCTTGGGCGAATTTAGAGAGGCAAGTGGCAGAGGGGAAGTTTCTAGAAGATTCTATGAGCATCCACTTAGCAAATTATCCTGGACATTTGTCCATCCTCGCTCATCACACCCTATAGAAGGCCTAGTCAGTATGCATCACACCTGAGCAGTGTATCACTCAGTATGCATCGCACCTGGCCAGTGTAGCAGTTAGTATGGTTTAGTTTAGGCCATTTCTGGATGGTTTTTTAGGTGGAACTTTTGAGGAATGATGTAATCAGGTGACTAAACTCTTTTAGGGTATGAAACAACTCTTTTATGATTTGATGAGCCCTAGTTTATCGACATTTAGTTTTGGGATTGAGGTGCCCAAATATGTCTATAACACCAGTGCATGATGGGTGTTTGTGGTTAGGTGAACCCATCCCCATAACAGACATGCTAATCCATAGAATTACGAAATTGCCCCATAAAGTGGTGGATCTAGCCAAGGAGTTTGGAGGCAAAAGTAAGGAGAAGGACCTTGCAGATAGAATGAAAAATGAGTTTGGACTGCTCAAGAAGTCGCATGGATACTATATCGGCTCTATTACAGACCAACCATTGTAGTTTTCCACTTTGATTTTGGTTGAGAAGTTGATGCAAAAATGTCGCACGGATGAGGTTCCAGTGCCAGTAATTTCATTGGCTTCCCAGTGCACAAAGGGGGTGCAGTACAACTAGGCACAGTACCTTTGCAAGGAATTCTTAGCGAATTTTTTTGAAGCACAGGATGATGGCAAGGAATTTCACTATGCCTAGCTCCTGTTGTTGATTATACTTGTTGCATGGTGACTTTCGAAGGATAGTCAATTCCCTTTGTAGGATGAGGACTCACTGAATGCAACGAAGTTTTCTTCTCTGTGGGCGATGAAGGACCTGGAGAGGGTCAAAAAATCAAGTCTTCTGGATACTGGTCGAGATAGACCTCCACATGGTGAATAGTCAAACGCCAAGGTTGTCTCCAACCTTGTTTGAGCAGTCGTGCGCCTACATGAATTTAAGGCTGATTTTCATAATGTATCTATTCGTGTGAGGCGTGACCTAAAAAATATATGGCACAAGTTTCCATACCTAGTTACAGAGGCCGATGTACAAGAGATTGTGGGGAAATGTCCAACGGAGTGGTGAAAACCCACTGATATTGGCACAGGTACCAGCAAAGGCGGAGACAACTCCTCCGCACAGATGGCAATTGCGCAGAAATGGAAAGAAGCAACATAGGCAGCAGTGCGGAAATTGGCCAATCAGAAGAAGAAATAAGTTGTTTCTAAAGCATTTGCTACTAAGGCAGTTGCCGAAAAAGGGCGCGTTGTAAAAGAGACCACAATAGAAGTTGAGGAATCGACTTCCCAGCATACTGAAGAGCAGGAACGGCTCGAGTAGGAAGGAGGTATGGATGACACACAAAGCACTCCCTTCAGGTTGTCAAAGCGCCGAAAGGAGACAACTACTAAACCAAGGAAAAATCACAAATCGGACAAACAAGCATTCATTGACCCCAGGGTCCTCACAGAGGGGGACCTTGATGAAATAGGGGATAAGGTCAGAGACACAATGACAGAGTTATGGACTCAATTTGAGCAGCAGTACATGCAAATGTTGGGGAGTATACAGAAGGATCTGCGCGAGTTGTAGATCCAAGCAGGAAAAATTCAAGCGAGCGTGGGGCAAGCGGGGGGGTTCAAGCAAGCCCGTAGAAAACGAGCGAGAGCATAATGGAAACATAGCAGACTTTGGACCTCAAATTCATTCCATTTCCAAAAGGAACATTATGCACAGATTCATAGGAAGCTAACGCCCAGCTCATAACGATCAAAAGCATGGGTGTGAATTTACCCGCGTTTCCACTTCAGACCCTCCACGTGCTTCATTAATAGGTCTCAAATGAGCTTTGGATCAGAGAGAAGCACGCACCCTCGGTCATTAGCGAAGTCAAACTGAAAAATGAAAAAATATTCGCCGAGAAGGCTACGGCTCTTAAGGAAAAAGAAGAGCTAGTGACGCGAAGCCAGAGCCTCGAAGCAACAATTACACAAGAGTGTAATTCAATACCAAAACTACATATTCCAGAGGATTTGGTAGCTTCAGCAAAGATTCCGAAATTGGTCGTTGTAGTGCGATAATCTAAGGATGGGTAGGCCGCATTACTTTTTATTTTCAGATGAAGATCTTGGAACTGCAATTGAAACTGCAGTTGACTACTTTGCTAGAGGTCAGGGAGCAGCACGATGCAACCATTAGAGAACACATGTCTACCTTAGATAATGCAGTATCAGGTTGCAATGGTCTTTTTGAAAATGCAATGGAGCTATGGACTACGTTGCAGGAGGACTCAAACCTGCAGCGATTGTGTACAGAGATTAGAGAGGCAAAACAACAAGTTGATGAGATCAGGGCGACTACGCACACTTTGGCGCCACTCCAACGCTTCGCGCGCTTGCAAGAAATGAAGTTCCTGTAGACACAGGTTGAGAAGTTGCAGCACAAAGAAGCAGTTTTTAAGGCTTAGATTCAATCATGGATAGAGGAAGCGATCCAGATTACTCTGGCAATCCAAGAAAGGCTGAAGACTTTCCAACAGACAGAAAGGACCATGCGCCTCACGATGGAGGGGCCAACTATAGAAAAGTTGGTCGAAGAAGTGCAATAGGTCGCAGTACAGAGCACAACAGACCTTGAAGTATTGAAGTTGTAGTTCAATGACCTCCGCAATAAAGTGGAGAAGCCAATTGAGTGACTTGAGGGCGAGTCACCATATTTGTGTTGGGGGCCTATTGGGATAGGGTCCCTGGGGTCAAATTTTGTTAGTTAGGTCAATTTTTGTAATAGTTTTTGTTAAAGAATGTAAATTCTCTACGAAATGTGGAAGCAGAGTGAAAAGCTAAGTAAGATTAAAAGGGCATTAGTCCCTTGTATGGGTAGATGATAGGATGGTTTTGAGACCCACCCATGGCCCGCAGACCATGGTATTGTAATGAAAAGGCTATATATAGTTGAGTCATAGTGAGTCTAAGAGAAAACAAAATTGTAGAGAATTATTGTAAGGGAAAGGTGTTAAGGCAGGAAAGGTTTGTTTCATGTACTTAGGCGAAAGGGGAAGGCTCCTGCCGCTGAGTGCAAGGAGGCCTTGACAAGTCCGCAGCTAAGTGCGCGGGACCCTGTAGCTGGGTGTGCAAGGATAAGGATTTTGTATCTGAACATTTACATCTTAATAAAGACAGTTTTGAGTTGAAACTGTACATCTGTGCCTTGTTTATTGTTTTAGTTAAGTTTGTATATCTATGGAATCTATTATGACTTATATGAATTAATGCTTGTTTATTACGCGAAAGTAGGGGATTTGTATCTTTTATGCATGTTAATAACAATTTAAGACCTTCGCGAAGAGCAGGAAGTTGTTAGATAGATCTGTTGTAGTTAGCTATTTGGGAAGGGTAGATCTGCTCGATGACAAATCTAGGCCAGAAGGGCTTCAGGATACACATTTTCTGCTTGGAACTAGCAGATCCATAATCTTTTTGCATGATCAATATAACTAAGCACCTTCGCGGAGAATTGAAATTTGCTATAATAGTTGATCAATCTGAAAGGTTAGATCTGCGTGAAGGAAGATCTAAGCTGCTAGGGTATCAGGAAACCATCACATAGACCTCTGGATGCAAAAAACTTTTTCTACAATCCCCCAATACTGCTTCAAGTGAGACTGCAGCCTATGCTACATGGTTGTTTCCAAAAGGGCCAGCAGTTATGGTTTTTTTGTTGGTGTGAATAACTCTGAACTTGGGTCAGGCCCCTCAAGCCAACAATACAAGACAATGATTTCTTAGTTGCTTGGCCTTGCTAGGCATGTAGTGAACCTTACTAAATAAAATATTAAAAACCTTTAGAAAAAAATGCATTTGCAAATGAATAAAAACCAAGAATATAGAGCAAACCATAAAGGTAGGTTAAAACAATTAATTGCTCATTGTGGTAGGAATAATTGCATGACTTATGTTTATAAATAAAAAATCCTCATAGTAAGTGGAATTTATTATATGATTATCACCATATTACATTAACTATCCCTTTTTGATACCTATATTGATACCCATATTTTTTTTTTTCTAAGTTAAGACTAACCTAAGTGCCCACGGGGGATTTGAACCGGTGACCTATCGCAAGGAATGCCTTAACAATGCACCCATTCACCGTCAATCCAAAGCCCCGTGAGCATATTGATACCCATATTATCCTCCCTAGGTACATTCTATTTCATCCCCCTCCACATAAGTGGAAGCCACATAATATAATTTGTTAAGTAATATAGTCAACCAATATTAAGCACAAATATCCATCCACCCTAGTGAAATGTGCACATAGGGTCCAACTCTCCCCTATCCACCTCAATCTTGAGTATAATTGCTCCTTCAACATATTATTGACTTTTTGTTATTCTCATATCCCCATGTACTTTGTTTTAGTCCTCTATGTTGATTCATAGTAAGTTTTCTAAAACTCATGAATTTGCATTGATGATTTTGGTTTCTGATGGTGGTCTGGGTGGAAGTACACATCAATGTTATTTATTGGTTCTTCTTTCTTTCACCATTCAACATATAACGATGTCGGGTCACGCAACTCCTTATATTCTTCTTTCACAGCAGTTCATCTACCATTCAGCCTTATATTCTTCATTTAATGCGTCTATAAGTACTACAATTAGCTTTCCTTCTATGGTTGATTAATGTGCCGTCTTGATCCCCTATTGTTTAATGAGAGAAATATCCTACAATTTTTTTTGGTTTTACTTATACTAAATAATGAAAAACTTCCTTATTACATTAATATTAATCATACCAACTACTTCCACCTAAGGTCATCCAAGAATAATTTCTAGTTCATTCATATTTATAACATAAATATGAATGAAAAACATATTGATACATACCAATAATCAAATATTTAAAATTTTGAACATTCTCATCCTTAATATATGTGCATTGAATATGCTTTATTGAGCCCTACAATCTTTTAGTCAATCTAACTATGATGAAATTATACTTTTTTTCTAGGGCTAATAAAAAATAATGAGATTTTCCTATTGAATACATTCATAAACCCATAATAGGAAGTTGTGACATAAAAATAAATTGTTATGTCTCTCTTGATCCTTAGTCATAAAATGAAACCACTTGTATAAAAAATTATTGTTCATATGATTCATTTGAAAGTGCCTTCTTCTTGTCATAGTTAAGTAGTTTCCACCATATGTAAACATCCTCTCTTAAGTCTCAATAGAACTGATATTTCCAATTATATTGGCCATAGTGACTATGACTATTTTATATAATTTTTAATACTAGGACTATCATTTTGTCCTAGAAAATGACTTTTACTAATGAAACATAAAAAAGAAGTTATGATTTTGAAGAAATAACTTACTTTTGAATGGAGCTCCTTTAGTGGCCATGGATTTGAGGTGGTGATTTGAAATGGCCACAAATTCCCCTATAGGTGAAAATTATGTCATATAATATGTCAAATTGAATCCATTGAAGTGTTATTTCAGATAGATTTGATCTCATTTCAATCTAAGAAACCTATCCAAATATATCTCCTTTGTAATGTCTAGAATAAAGGCACAATCTTAATAGAAGAAAAAACATAAAATGACTATTTCTAAATCGATAATATTTTCACTTCCTAGACTCTAAGTTCTAGGATGTTTTGAGAGTGGTTTTATACTAGAAAAATTTTATTTCTTTGAGAATCCCGTAGGCCTGAGGCCCTCATGGCTCAACCATCTAGTTAAACTTGGATATCACGAGGTCAAGGATGAAGAACCAATATCCTTCATTTGTTTTTGATGCATAATGGTCATGGAAACCATGAATCAATGCACTTGAAAACATCAGCTACAATTCGCTGAAAATCACAAAAATTCCTACTCTAAAAATCCATTGGAACAAGTATAACTCGGCTATTAACTTTCTTAGTTAAAATACATAGAGAACGTACATCTAAGTGCACTTCTCATAATCATAGATAAATCAATCCAGGTTCCCAACCGCAACATAAGTAAGCATTTATTTCCATGTAACATAACTGACATACACAGAGAAATTGATGAAATCAACAAAATTTCATGTTAACAAAAACATTGATCAAATTAGAGAAATAAACAGAAAGATTTACCATCTCCTCATGATTAAAATTCATTGAGAGTTAAACTCTCTAACGTATAAAGAATTCAACCATTCCTAATAATAACATAAGCATGCTTGAAATAGTACAATGACCTCTACATAATATTCAAATATAAGAAGCATAAGAATATACTTATCTTATGCATCCAAATAGATAGGCAATTGAGATTAGGACCTCGATGAAGAAGCTACAACCACTATTACTTGTACCTGTCACCCCTGAGCCACATTCCAAAGCTTTAGGTGGAGTGTTTTCGAAGGAAAAATTCAACCTATACAACAGTTGAAACATATGTCATAAGGCCACTTTGCCTTCATCCACCAACTACACAAGCTTCCACTCAATCTTTTCAGACTTTTCATACATGATAAACATCCATTCCAGGATACCATAATACAAATAGTCTCAACTCACTTTTAAGAGAAGAGAGTCCACAATAAAGGAAGTTTCATCACAGGGTAAACTACTGATGGGTAGATATATCACTCTTTGTGTGTTTCATCAGTGATTCAAGCACCAGAGCTTTAGTCCCAAGGTAACTTATGGTGGTTCATCAGCCCTCACAAGCACTTGTGTGATTCTTCACAATCCAACAGGTTCATCAATCTACAAGCTTCTAGTGGGTTATTCAACCTTACAGGAAATCCATTGCTCTCTATAATTTTTTAACCCAACAACCCTATGCGAAGGTTCCTCGGCTAGTTTTTAATCTCTCCAGAGCTTAGTAACAACGAATTTTGATTATTTCCTTATGTGCACTCTCACCTTCACCCTTAAAGGAATTTTTTGGAATTTTTTTTCTTACAACATTCTTTATGTGCTTACTTACACTACTTTTACATACGAGAGAATAACTAGAGAGTTTGATCTTCCTGCATGTTTGTATGCCTTCGTGTAGATGAGAGAGAGTCTGAAAAATTGTTGTCTCCCCTTTCCAAAAAAACTAACCGTTTATCTTCTTCCTAGCTCCACGCTTGTCAATTGCCTTAGGATAGTGCATCCCATGTTACCTTTACATTTGTCCTTTTCTTGTTGGTTTTAAGGGTTAAAAGAAACCTAGGCCTATCCTTTCCTCTTTCAGTTAATTTATGACATATTCATCCCATTTAAAACCACTTAGCCAACCAGGATTGATATTTAAAATAACAATTACCTCAAGAAATCTCCTTCCTTAAGTAACGGAATATGTGTCCCTTGTTTTCGTAGCCTTTTAAATAATTACACATATTTACAATGAGAGAAATATTGACCAAGGGATTTCACGGCCCCCTCCCCCTTGGGGTGAACACTGTCCTCGATGTTCAATAACTATATACAAAAAAACATGCTTTAGACCAAGCATTTGATTATGGAGCTTTATACACACAACTTTGTACAATATCTACAATGTATTTACATTTTCTTTACTCAGTGAATAAGAAAGGATATGTTGCCCACATCAGGTCAGTCATTTCCCACATGGCTTGCTCGAACCCAAAGTGTCTCCATTGCACTTTGACTTGCTCTATTGCTCGATTACGGATCATGAGATACCACCATTCTAGGATGCATAAATGGCTGGTTGTAACTCTCCCTCTCGTTCTACCTGTAACACAGACCAATCAATCACATGATTAACATCTTACACATATATTTTAAGAATTGAAACATGGAAAACATTATGCACTCTAATTGATGGAGGAAAGGCCAGCTTATAGGCTACTTACCCTATCCTTTTGAGCACTTCAAATGGCCCACAAAACTATGGTGCCATCCTAGAACATGACCCAAAAATTAGGCAGCTTTTATTTGGCCTAAATCATAGGAAAATGTGTTCCACAATTTGGAACTCCTTGTGAAATCTCTGCTAATCTGCACATCTCTTCTACCTATCTTGTGCCAATTTTAAATTTCTTCTGATGGTTTTCATTTTCTGCTCCATACCCTTCAACATATTGGTTATAGTCTTAGAGACTTTTAGCAACTTTTGTTCAAGCATATGAACTTCTTTTGCAACATCCCTTCTATGCAAGGATAAAACTTCGGAATGCAAGATTTTGTGATTCATAATTTATACAAAATCTCTTCTGGAAAAATCACATGAAATTTTTTAGGGTCGCAGGATTTTGTAAAGACTCCTCTTCTGTTGTCAATGAGCTAAAGGATATTAAATTTGAGCCTAATGATATTATGGTGAGTTTTGATGTGGTGTATATTTACACCAATATCCCTATTAATGAAGTTGTGGAGGTAATCAATCGTATTAATGATCTTGATACAGCCAAGCTTGTTGAGATCTGCCTTACCTCTACTTTTTTCAACTTCAAAAGTGAATTCTATGAATAGACATGTGACATTTACATGGGTTCTCCACTCTCTCATGTTATTGCTAACCTATTCATGGAGGATTTTTAATCAAAGATCTTGGCTTCAACTCAATTGCGACCAAAACTTTGGAAAAGGTTTGTGGATGATACCTTCATCTTATGGCCTCATGGTCATGATAAGTTGGATATTTTTTTTCAACATCTTAACAATCAATCAAGATCCATCAAATTTACCATGGAGCCTGAAGTTAATAGTAGCCTTCCTTTCCTTGATGTTCTTGTCTCTAAGAAAGTTGATGGTTCTTTCTCTCACCAGGTTTTTCGTAAGAAAACTCACATTGAGCAATATCTTCATGCTGACTCCCATCACTATCCAGCCCAAAATCTTGGAGTTCTCAACACATTAGCTACTCGTGATTTAAGGGTTTATGATGAGAGTCACATAGAGGATGAGAAAAACCATCTTCTCAATGTTTTTGAAAAGAATGGCTATAAGAGATTCCAAGGTATCAAGGCTTTTTTAAATGCGAGCAAGGGTTCAAAGATAAGGAAAGAAACTGGAGGTGTGGTTTCCAATGTTCAACTTCCCTTTATCCAAGGAATTATCGAAAAGATTACTCGTATTCTTAGGAAGCATAACATTTATTCCACCTTCAACCCTCTAAACATAATTTGTAGCTCCCTAAGATCAATCGAAGACCTAGTGGAATCTAAGAACATGAAAGGTTTTTATTTGATCCCATGTTCCTGTGGATCCCCTACATTGGAGAAATTGGTCATTCCATTAATCAAAGGATTCAAGAGCACGCAGTTGACTTAAAACATTGTAGGACTCACTCCTCAGTTTTGGCGAAACATCCTGAGAAGAAAAAACATCACATCTGTATGGATGATTCTCAGGCCATTGCCAAGATTAATCATTTCCATCACTGCAATTTTAGGGAGGCCATCGAGATTGGGAAAATGTGTAAGCTATTGAATACCTAGATGATGGATGGAAGATTAATATTTGTTAGATCCCTTCCATTTTTTCCTAGGTGTCATCAATTAGTTTCCTTTCTTTTCTGATTGGGTCTTCTTCTTTTAGACTATTTTAATGGAAAAAGTGTCCTCAGACACGTAATTTTATTAATCAGAAAAAAACAATTACATAATTGATTTTGCAAGAGTTTACACCCGAACAACCAAACACTCTTGCAATGAGCTATTTATAAGCTCCATGTCCTAACTACCTCTAGGATCACTTATTAAATAACAAGTGTCCATTTACAATAAATGCTATTCAAACCAACTAGCTAACTAATCTCCTATAATAGAGCCTAAGATACGACACATTTGGAGAGTCATATTACAGCAATATGCTAATTCTAAAAGTCTCCATTAAATAATTAAACATTCTAGAATAATAATTATTAATTTAATATCTTAAATTAATAATTATTTTATTCTAATTTTATAACCTATGATAAAATTGTATTTTTGGATCATCTAACATTCCCCCCTATGATCCAAAGATACATTACAACAGATACCAAGTTCATCCCTGAACTTAGTAAATTTTATTCTGCCAAGCGGTTTGGTGAAAATGTCGGAGATCTGATCTTCGGAAGGACAATAAACTGGTTTGAGGACATCTTTGGCAATGAGAGACCTGATATGATGATACTTGGTGTCCACATGCTTTGTCTTTGAATGAAAAACTGGGTTCTTGGCAAGTTTGATGGCTGACTGGCTGTCAATGAACAATGATGTAGCTTCTCCCTGAGAAATGCCCAAGTCCTGCAAAATTCGGCGCAACCAAACAATTTCACATGCTGCTTCCCATGCTGAAATGTACTCTGCTTCTGCTGAAGAAGTGGCCACTGTAGCTTGTTTCTTACAACTCCAAGATACTGCTGCTGACCCCATATTCATTAAATAACCTGATGTTGATGCTCGATCATCAATACTCCCAGCAAAGTCGGCATCAGAATATCCACCAAGTACAAAATTTTTAGTCTTTGTGTAAAGAAGACCAAAATCTTTTGTTCCTTGGATATATCGAAGATCTCTTTTGGCTGCATTCCAGTGGTTGTCTCGTGGTTCCTGCATAAAACGTGAAAGAATACTGACTGCATAGGATAGATCAGGACGAGTATTTGTCAAATAAATCAAGCTGCCAATCAACTGTCTGTAAGTTGTACTGTCCACCTTTTCCCCCCCTTCAAATTTTGAAAGTTTCAAGTTTTGCTCCATGGGGGTGAGAACGGGCTTGCAATCTTGCATGCCAAATCGCTGAAGAATCTTTGCGGCATACTTTCTCTGAGAAATGAAAATATGATGTGGACGTTGGAAGACTTCAACTCCAAGATAGTAGTGAAGTAATCCCAAATCTGTCATCTTAAAACCTGCATGTAACTCCTTTTTCACCTGTGCAATATGATCATCATGATTGCCAGTGATGATCAAATCATCTACATACATAACAAGAATTACCATATATTTGCCCTGTTGTCGCACATACAAAGTATCATCAGATTCACTTCGTTGAAAACCAACTTTCTTAAGGTAATCATCCATCTTTGCATACCAGGCTCGGGGAGCTTGTTTTAACCCATATAAAGCCTTGATCAATTTGCAGACTTTATGTTCTTGTCCTTCCATTTCAAAACCTGGTGGTTGGGTCATATACACTTCCTCCTGTAAATCCCCATTGAGAAAAGCACTTTTCACATCCATTTGATGAACTTTCCATCCTTTTTGAGCGGCCAATGCAAGTGTTAATCGGATGGTGTTCCATTTAGCTGTTGGAGCAAAGGTTTCTTCATAATCAATGCCTTCCTGCTGCGCAAAACCCTTTGAGACAAGTCGTGCTTTATACTTTTCAAGTTCACCCTTCTAATTATACTTAATTCTGTAAACCCATTTGCATCCTATGGGTTTAACATTTGCTGGACAATCAACAAGTTTCCAAGTGTTGTTATCAATTACTGCTTGATATTCTTCAACCATAGCCTGTTGCCATTCTTTATGTTTTACTACCTCTTTGTATGTGGAAGGTTCAGTAAAATCATTTGCTATCAAGGCAAAATTGCCTTCACTTCTATGTGCCCTTCTGGTGCTAGTTTTATTCTGTTCATCAGGCTTTACATCTTTCAAAAGTTGAACTGCCCATTTCGGAAGTTGGTGCTCACTTGTTTACACTTCTGTAAAGTCCCCATCATTGTAAAGAGGATTAATATAAACTGATGTTCGTCGTTCAGGTGAAGAATGTGGAGAATCACTGTCAGAAGAACTGTTGCTTCTTGGAGATGCGGATGAACTGCTAGAAGACCCAAATGAAGTTGGTGATGTAGATGGACTGGAGGACTCATCTTCAGAGGAAGGAAAATCAAGTTCATACCAATTTGGTGAAGTTGGTTGACTTTGCATTTTTCCATTTCTTTTACTTCCTTTGGTTTCTAATTTGTGAAGAAGATTTTCAATTTCTTCAGCACTCTTACTCTCTGTTTCATCAAAAATGACATCCCTGCTCACAATGAATTTTCCATTGGTCAAAAGATGATACCCTTTCTTCTCATCAGAATAGCCAATCATTGTGCATTTTAAACTTCTTGAGTCAAGCTTAGTTCATTTTTCTTTCGGAACTAAGGCATAACATACTGACCCAAAAACTCTAAGATGTTTAACTCGAGGTTTGAAACCAAACCAAGCTTCATAAGGTGTGATTCCGTCTAAAGAAGCAGTTGGAGATCTATTTCTTAAGTAGACAGCTGTATGAATTGCTTCCGCCCAATATGTTGGACTTAACCTCTTGAAGGTTAACATGGATCTCGCCATTCCTAACAAAGTGCGATTCATTCTTTCGACTACTCCATTTTGCTGTGGAGTGTAAACATTAGTGAGATGTCGTCTTATGCCATTTTCACTGCAATAAGTTTTGAATTCATTTGAAGTGAATTCTCCCCCATTATCCGTCCTGAGAGTACCTATCTTTTCTTTGACTTCATTTTCAACAAGTTGGCGAAAAAGTTTAAACTTATCAAATGCTTCTGACTTGTTCTTCAAGAAGTAAACCCAAGTCATTCTGCTGAAATCATCAATGAATAGTAAGAAATATTTGCAACCTCCAAATGAAGTTTGTAGTGGACCACAAACATCACTGTGAACTAGTTGTAGCCACCTGTTTGCACGCCATGAACTTGTTGGAAAACTTTCGCGATTTTGTTTCCCATAAATGCAAGCTTCACATTTTGCATTTTCCCTTTTGAATGTGGGAAGTCCTTTAACCATTCCTTGTTTCTGCAATTGAGAAAGACTCTCAAAATTCAAATGTCCATATCTTACATGCCATAGTCTTATAGGTGAAATACCTGTAGTCACTGCCCCTGCAAAATCAGAATGCCTTGGAATAACTGTCCCTTTCATCCATAACAGTTTTCCATCTTCATAACCTGTCATAACTGTTTTCAAGTTCTGTTTCACTGAATTAATCTTCACTAAACCATCTTCCATAATCACCTGATGTCCTGCTTTTCGAATCGTGACTAAAGAGAGAAAATTTTTCTTGAAACTGGGTACATACCATACATTGGAAATCATTTTTTCTCCAATGTCAGGGAGAAAAACTTTTACTACTCCTTTTCCATAAGGAGTATGTTTTGTATCATCAACAAGAAAAATTGAATTAAGTTGGCATTCTTGAAAATTCCAGAAAAAATCACGTCGACAAGTCATGTGCTGAGTTGCCCCGGAATCCAAGATCCAAGCATCTTCATAGTCACTTCTAAGATGAGATGAAATTTGTGATGCTGGTGAGGAAGTAAAAACATATTCTGAGTTATCTTCATCTTGATCATTTGCAAATTGTGTTGAATGCTGCTGAAACTTGGGAATTTTATTAAGTGATGTTCGACAATCTTCAGCATAATGGCCAACTTTGTTGCATCTTTGACACACAATTTGACTTAAGTCTCTTCCTCTTCCTGAAGATTGTCCTCTGCCTCTGCTTTGACCTCTATTTTGAGATTGTCCTCTACCTTGACTATTATATCCTTGTCCTTGAAAATTGCCTCTTCCTTGGTTGTTTCCTCTACCTTGAAAATTATTTCTTCCTCCTCTGTTAAAATTGTTGCCTCTGCTTTGGCTTCGACCTCGATTATGTGTTGTTTGATTCTGATTCCATCTGCCTCGTCCTCGAGAACTATCTGCTGATGACTTACTTGTGCTGGATTCTGTGAGAAAAACATCTTCACCAACTTTCTTCTTCTTTCCAAAAGTTTTATCATGTTGACTTAACATTTCACAAAGTTCATCAAACTTTAGTTTTTCTAATTTCCCAGTTACTTGTAAAGTCTCTAAAAAATGCGTATAGGAAGAAGGAAGCCCAGCAATTACAATTGTGACCATAAAGCTATCATCAATTGCGGGAAAACCAGCATTAATAATTTCCTGCTTAATATTCTTAAGTCTGGAGAGATATTCAAGAATATCACCATCTTCAGTTAATTTTTGTTGCAACAATTTTAACTGTAGATCAACCTTCTTTGATTCAGGCTGAGTATCAAAGAGGTCTTTAAAAGTTTTCAAGGCAGTCCATGCATCTGTGGCATTTTCTATATGAACATACATTTCATCATTCACAGACGATTTAATAAGAGCTAAGGCTTTAGCATTCTTGATTTCCCATTTTGCCAGTGCATCTGCATCTGTGGGTTTATTCGGCTTAACATCTCCATCACATATTCCTTGCCATAATTCATTGTAAATGAGTGTGCTTTCAATAAGACGATGCCACGTTTTATAAGATTTGGTGCCTTCAAGTTTGTCGGAATCAGAAAATAAGTTAATCAACTTAGACATTTTTAGCGTTGAAAAGACACACCAAGAAGCAGAACAGAAAGGACAAGATAGTCAGCACAACACACCACGCAAAAAACACGATCCATCGGGGCTTGGCCTTGACCCTCGAATAGTTGTCAAAACAGGAGAATATTGACTGAGCTTTGCACTTGGCTCTAGTCAATTTCTCAAATTTTTACAGGGCAACTTTCAAAATTTGACTTTTTACAATGGTGCTTTTGCACAATCTGGTAAAAAAAATTTACCCCCCCTCAAAGTAAAATTACTTTGAGTTACATTTATCTCCTTCAAAAAAATTACAAAAAAAAAAACTCCTTATTGCTCCAAACAAATTACAATCACCTTATTGCTCCATTTTTTGCTTTTTACAACACTCACCCCTTTTAATAAGAGCCCAGAAGTTTAATTAAAAAAACGATGCACCATACCCAAATGTTCAATCTTGAATACGCAAATGTTCAAATGTATTTTTCAAATGTTCCAATTTCACTTCCGCTACTTCCATTGGCTGCACCTGCAAGTTTCATTTCTCATCCAAAACATATACATTTACGAAAAATAGCAGTTCCAAAGTTTCGAAGTGCTCCACAAATTAAGAAAATAATTGTTTTCTCATTTCTTCTTTTCATGTTCTTGATGTCTCCAATCTTAGATTTATGGCAAGTCTACCGTAAAATTTACGGTCTAATAACCGTTTTCTTCTCAGAATTTGTACCAAGAACGCTTTGTGCTCACAAAATTACAGAGCGAGCCTCTCAATTGAGGGTTAAAGATGCATACGGACTGTGTTTACTCTTGAAAACCAAACAGAATTGATTCACGGCAGTGGCCTGTGCAGGGAAATTCAGCTCATAACAGTGCATGCCTTTGATTTTTTGGTTGTTTCTCAGGAATTTTTAGAAGCTTTTGGAACTGAAGGGAAAAGGCAGGGCACAGCAGTACGAGAGCTGAGGATGGGATCGGCAACAGGTCTTGTTGATAAAGCCACGAGTCACCTACTCGTTGGCCCTGACTGGACGATGAACATGGAAATCTGCGACGTTATCACTACTGATCCCGGGCAAGCGAAAGATGTAATCCGAGCTTTGTAATGCGGCAGCAGATTTTTCTGTGGGAGTTGGCAGTGTTTCAAATAATGGATCTACTCTTGACGATGTAATATCCAGAGTTGTCACAATTGGCTTCCTCTCACACCAATTCAAATATACAGCAACCGATGCGAGAATGCTCAACGCAGGGTATTTGTGCATAAACAGATGTCAACCATTCTCATAAAAAATGCAGAATCGATTGAATGTTTGGAAAATATTTAAAAAAAAAATCAAATATACAGCGTTGTCCTTTTTTTTTATGTTTTTATTCACTCAACCAATTTGAAAAAAAAAAAAATCATACAGATTTGCATTTGCAGCTTTTTTTTTTTTAAATGATTTTAGAATTGGCAGATCTAAAATCAATTAAAAAAAAAATTGTTGCAAATTTCATACCAATCTTTTGCTGATCACTTCAACGGAGTTGAGTTTTTCCACAATCTGATAGAGCTGGAATCTCCTCCTCAAATCAACTGCTGGAATCTCTTCCTCAAATCAACTGCAACATTACTGGAGCTCTGATACCACAATAATGGCAGAAGTGTCCTCAGACACGTAATTTTATTAATCAGAAAAAAACAATTACATAATTGATTTTGCAAGAGTTTACACCCGAACAACCAAACACTCTTGCAATGAGCTATTTATAAGCTCCATGTCCTAACTACCTCTAATTATGGATCACTTATTAAATAACAAGTGTCCATTTACAATAAATGCTATTCAAACCAACTAGCTAACTAATCTCCTATAATAGAGCCTAAGATACGACACATTTGGAGAGTCATATCTAGTTACAACAATATGCTAATTCTAAAAGTCTCCATTAAATAATTAAACATTCTAGAATAATAATTATTAATTTAATATCTTAAATTAATAATTATTTTATTCTAATTTTATAACCTATGATAAAATTGTATTTTTGGATCATCTAACATATTTTCTTTTTAGTTATTTGTAGATTTGATTGTTCCCCTTTTTATGCCTATATAAAGATGTATAACAAATTTATATCTTCTTTACTTCTCGATTTATCATTCTTTCCCTCTAATCCTTCTTAATAAATTTATTTCTTGCTCTTTCATTGCATTTCCATATCTTTTCTAGCTACTTTTCATTAATTTATTTTCATTTCTTTTTGAGGATTTTTTTATGATTTATCAGATTTTAAAATTCCTTATTTACTCTTTGAATAAATTATTCTTTTCAAATATCGTGTTTTGAGTCATTTTGTTCTTTTTATTATTTATTTGTTAGTGTTATTATATATATATATTATTGTTAATTTTATATTTTGAATTTCTATTTATTCTGACTTAAAAAATAAATAAATAAATAAACTTTTATTTCTTTATTGAAATAGAAGTTTTCATATTTCATTTTCTCTTGGTTTTTTTAATGATTTATAGGACTCCACATTTTCTTTTTTACTTTTTAAATAAATTATTCATTTTAAATTTTGGTTTTGACATGTTTTGTTACTTTTATTGTTTATTTTTAGTATTATAACTAAATTATTTGTTGATATATTTTTATTTATTTTGGTTAATTTTTGTTTTTTAGTTTGAAAGATTTATTTATTTATATAAGTAAATAAAAATAACCACATATTATTAAATTAATTTATGTTTTTAAAGCCATTATTTTTGGGTTAATATTTTGATATTTTTATTTATTTATTGTTATTCATATGAATTGTTTTTTTTCTACTGATTTTCTATTTTATTTTTTAAGAAAATATTGGACAATCATACAACGAATTGGGACGGTCATCTCATTTATGCACTTTGGGCCAATGGGATTTCACTCAAAAGATCAACAGGTAAATCCCCTTTTCAACTTGTTTATGGAAAAGAAGCAATATTTCCCACACATTTAACTTTTCTTGTTTTGAAGTTTTTGCAAGAGTCAAATGAAGAGGCTAATGACTTCTCTCGAAGAATAAATCAAATCATAGAATTGAATGAGGATAGAGATGAAGTACATTACAAGCTTAAGAAATATCAAAGTAAAATGAAAAGCTTGTTTGATAGGAAAGCTAGGGAAAGATATTTCACGTAAGGTGAGTTCGTACTAAGATGGGATGCTAGAAGAGAAGACAAAGGGAAACATGGCAATTTTGACAACCTTTGGTTGGGACCTTTTATCATTGCGGAGGTCAACGGTAATAACACTTTCATTCTGCAGAATTTGGAGGGAGAGTATTCCTCATTGCCTGTCAATGGAAAGTAGTTGAAGCACTATATTTAGTATTAAGAGGTTTCCATTCATTCACCATTCTACTATACTGGAGAATTTTATTTTACTTGCAGTGTATATTTGTTTTAACAGAGACCCCATTTGCCCAAGGAGAAGGCACATGGATCTGCAAGTTCTCTACATTCTGCAAGAGGAAGCAGTCCCCAGTTGGAGCCAATGTCGTAACATGCTTTATTTTTGATAAGTTAGTTTTTATTTTATAAAAGAAGGTATGAAAAAAAAAAGAAAAATATGAAAATATGAAAAAATAGAAAATAAAGAGAGATGAAATAGAACCCCATTAAAAGAAAATAAAAAAATTTGTATAAGTGTGCTTGTTTAAATGCCACTTCATGAATTCACTTGTACTTGTAATAAATAAAGGTTTGTGTGCAGCTTGTTTTTATGCCACACCCTTTTCTTCTGATCTGAATCAAACTGTTTAATCTTAATCGGATCATTTAAATTTTTGTTCTAGATTAGAGAATAAGTTCAACCAAATAGTTTAATCTTGGTTGAACATTAGAATTTAGGATAGATTAGGATAAATAAAGGCCTAATATGCTTAAAAATTAGCCAAAGTTATATTAGATTAGGCTTAAGTTAGTGGTATATTTTTGGAGGCTGCTAGTCTAAAACGCACCCAAATTAGATTAATTTTTCATTGGTGCTTAATAACCTTTTAAAAGGTGATTAATTATTTGTAAATAAACATGTTTATATGCTTTTTCTCAAAGGTCAAATATGAAAAAAATGTCTGTCATCACTGATTTTAGGGAGGCCATAGAAATTCAAAGGAGGTCGAGCAATCTCAACAAGGATGACGACTAGAAGATTAGCAGTTGTTGGATCCCTGCCCTTTCCTCTTAACCCCCCCTTTTTTCTCCCTGTCATTGTTTTCTTTTCTGATTTTCCCCTCTTCTTCTGGATTGTTTGAATTTCCCCTTTCTTTTGGATTGTTACTTGGTACTCTTTCCTTTTATTATTCATCTATTTATTCATAAGTTATTTAATTTTTAATTGGAATTATTAGGATTATGGAACCTTCCTTATTATGTTCTTAATTTAAGTTCTTAAGTTTTAGATTTTACTAAACATGATATATAAATAATAATAATTAGGTTTAGAATTATTAGTTTTTACATGTAGCTAACAAGTTAACTGATTAGTTGGTATACATTTAAGTCTAATTCTTATTTATCCTTTAATATAATTAGTAACCTATTCAGTTGATGTAAATAGATTAAACACATTATCTGATGAATTAATTAATTAATAAACTTTAGATTTTTATCCTAGTATTTCATATATAAGTATTTATGTGAATTTATATACATTTTAGGTGGTGTTAAAAAAATGATAATACATATATGGTCACATATACATAGACGTAGTAATCAAACTTATTATATAACTTATTATCTAATTAATTAATATTTTATAAGATTCCCTACAACATTATGAGTTTAGTTGTAGTTATATGAAGATAAATAAACAAGTTAACCGACTATTTCATTATTTAATTAACATTTATATTTTTATCCTAGTAATTCACTTGTTAGTATTAATATGAATTTATTTAGTTGAAAAAAATATAATGCTTAATTGGTTACATTTAAATAAATTTTGCAATCATATTAACTTATTAGTTAACTTAATATTTATTTCATTATTATTTGATCCTATATTATTCCCTATAGTATTATAAGTTTATATGTAGTTTAATTAAGAGAATAATATATTATTTTTTATCTTTAGTGTTATTAGTTTGTATAATTTTAATTAACTAAAAATACATTTATTAATTTACGTATAGATTTAAATCAAATAAATCTAACAAATTAGCTAATTTATTAATTAAATATCTAATTCTTCCCTAAATCTTGAGTGGGTCAAATATAGTTGTTGCCCAGTCAATTATAGTCGGTCCCTTTGGTCAAATTAGTTGTTTCTTTCTAGCCGTTGGAATGCTAGATCTCTCTATTTAATTTATTTGCCAAGGTCTAGTTCTTCATCTTGTCCTGATGATGAACCACACTTGCTGGTTCGAAACACATCGACGAATGAATTTCGATTTGTCGAAAACATGTCTCAAACAAGTGATAAATGTCAATCAAAATCCGACGGTGATCTATCTCCCCGCCCAAATCAACAGCGAGGAAGCCTCTTCGCACCCCTTCACCATGAAATGAGATAACATTAAGGGGGTGTGAAAAATGGTTTTTCTCACGTGGGCCCCTCACATACATGTCGCTTCCTTAGTGCTTTGCACCCCCCTCTCTCCATACCACTTACCACTACCCCCCCTTCGAAATCCACCATCCACACTTCCCATGCTTCCCGATACCACTCCAACGGTGACACCTCCCGCATCATCCGCCTCCAACCCCTCCACACCATGTTCTCTCACCTGTTATCACCTATCCATTCCTGCGTATCCGTTGCCGCCATTAATTCGCTCCCGTTGTTGATCTTGCCTCCCTTTCATGCATTAAACTTCTAATTATCCGATCAGCAATGACCTCTACTGTAACGATAGCCTTAATCCGCTGTTAAATATTCTTATGCCCCATTACATTGACTTCCTTCAATCGCTTATGCATTGTTTCCTTCACTTATTCTATTTTTTTTCAAATTTATGCTACTGTCAAACCTGTAAACATTACGCATAATCTGAACATATCTCTACGTTTTTCTGTCATTCTCCACCCTTACTATTATGTTATACCATGGCTCCAAAGAAAAAGGAAAAGCCTTTTGTCAACTTATATGCAACACAGGAATCCCCAAAGGCCTTTGATGCCTTTGACCTGGACCATATCCCATTAGCCGATCAATACTTTAAAATTGTAGATACTGAATGTGAATTTGACATGTTCGAATTGCACAATTGGATGAATTAAACATACTTTGATTCTGAGGATGAAATAAACCTGTGGCAATCCAATCTACCTCTGTATATGTTTCCTCAGACTTATTCCTTGCCTGATTTAGTTATCTAGTTCCAATCCAAGTATAATCCTTTACAGAGAACAGTGGTAGCTTAGAATGGAGACATTCTGATAACTATCACTGTAGAAACCATAAACAAAATGCTTCTTGAGAATGAATCTCTTAGCTTTTTCTCCACTGCAACCTTAATTGACATATAACACAAGCTGACCTTCCCTCAAAGAGCTCAAATTTTTTAGATCTTTCTCCCTAAAGATGTTGAGCTCCCCAAAATGAATCCTCCTTATTCAACATCTATGTTCCCTGAGAGTGCCAAGCACATAATTTCCCTAATTTCTTGCTTGTTAGGCTACCAATCAGACCAATGGGTAGATGAAGCTATCCTAGGTTGTTTGTCAATCTTTTCTAAAGAAAACAAGCATGCCTTCATGTATAACTATAGTCAATTTTTGGTTGAAGCTATGCATGAGAAATTGATGAACATCACTACTGAAGGAGTGTTTAAATACACCTATATGCTATTTCATATGTTTATTTTTCAGCAGGGAGACAGGTTTCTTGTTGTTTTGCACAAGAAGGATGATCAGCAAGAGAATCAAGAAGTTACTCACTAGACCTCATTGATTAGAAAGAACTCAATTGAGTTCACATTTTCAAACTTCATAGACTCTTTCATTCACCCAGTTCCACAACTTCTCAGCAGTTAGAGTGAACCAAGGATCAGCATAGAAATTAAAAGGATCTTGCACCTTAGTGATCAAGTTATAGTAGGACACTGGTATCTTTACCAAAACTACACAAAGATCAGAGTATATGGCTGCGAATTAGCTCCATATAAGTTGAAAAAATATTTTCCAATGAGAATTTTCTCTCTGGAATATATTAGACAAATGATGAATATGGATGGGCTTCATTTCATCTCAGGGAAGAGGAGATCATAGTTCAAGATAAAGGAACAAGTTGGATTATTCATTTGCAACACTAGATTAATAGGTTTAGAGGCAGATGCCATGCTGAAATAGATGGGTTTCCAACCCAGCTTCACCTGGTCTTATGGCCCATTCAACATTATTTCAAACTTAAGGGTCGAACTGAAAACCACTCCTTGCAATCACACACCTAGACCAAAGATTGAGAAGTTCAAAAATCAGGAATAGTGGGAAGAGAATACTCTTCAAGAAGCAAAAGAACAGGTTTTACCTCCTTCCACTCTTCAAACTCCTACTTCTCAAACTAAGCATGACAAGAGGCCTAGGGAAGCATCATCATCATCGACAATTGGAGAAAATGAATTCATCCAATATCAGAAGAAATCAAGGAAAGAATCAAAGGGAACTACTACTACTACTACTACTACTCAGGGTCAGAAGGATCATATCATCATCAATTTGGATGATTCACAGGTTTCCATAGGGACAAAAGAACCTGTAATTACTACTCCTTCTTCTTCTACTTCACAAAATTTATTAAATATCACTCAATTTGCAGGACCAAGTGAAACAAAGGAGTCAAATTTCTTCACTAACTTCGTTGAAATCAAGCAGAAGAATGAAGCTTTAAAAGCTAATGTTTATGCACAATTTTGGAAGCAGACTTCTACTTCACAGCACATGTTGTTGACAACATTTGACAGTGAGAAGGGAATAATGCAAATGGCTTTTCTGCAAGCTCAATTTCCTTTTCCGAAAGGTTCTTCTGATTACAAGAAAACTATATTTTCTTTTGACACTAATCAGATATATCCAATTGATCAAATGGACATGCATAGACAGTGTGGTGAGATGTTGTTCTCAACCATGACTAATACTGTTCTGGAATTGTCAAAACTTGACGTTGCCATCTCAAATGTGCAGTAACAATTGAAGATTGAGAAAATATCATCCTTAGCTAGGGGTAACAAGGTTAAGTCATTGGAGGACTTAGTAATTGTTGGGCAGCGGATCCCCCCATAGCGGGTTTTTGGGGCTTAAAGCCGAGTTTTGGTCAATGTAATTTAAAGACCCAGCAAAATGCGGGCGCAGAGCACGAGAGTCTAGGGTTGTCCACCCTAAAATATTGTAATTTAATAGAGAACATGTCGGCCTACCCATGGTCAGCGGACCATGGGATTGTATAAATAGAGCGAGGCTCTAAGTGTAAAAGCAAGTTTTTGAGTCTTAGCATTGAGAAGTGTTATGGGTTTTTGAATAAGGAATCGCTCTGAAGTCTGTAAGTCTGAGTCTTGGTTTGTAGGAATAGGAAGAAGCTCTGCAGCTGTGTATGCAGAGGCCTGGTAGAGTCTACAGCTGTGTGCGTAGACCCCTGCAGCTGAGTGCATAGGGTGGTGTTGGGATTGTACTGAACAAAGGACTAATAAAGGATAAGCTGATTCTGAAATATTGTGCATCTACTCATAGATCTGTATGTTTATGCTTCTGTTATATCTTTGCATCTCTTTACAGTTTATGATTATGTGCACTGTTTATAAATGTTGAATGGTTAATGAGAATATTAGGCCCGCATAATTAAGTTAAGATCTATAATAATAACACAGTAAGGATCAAGGATCTAGACAGCGTCTCTTCACACTCTTTACAAAGCTACGCGAAGATCAGCTGGCTGCACGGAGCAGTGCAAGTGCGTGGGATTAGTTTGCGAACATCCTAGACCTCATCAAGACATCCTAAGGTGCGGAAACCTGGTTCCAGTACCCTCCCATACTACCTCGACTGAGACCTCAGTCCGTGCTCCACGGACTGTTGCCAAAATGGCTGGTAGTTTCAGGATTTGTTTGGCTCAATCACTTCTGAACCTGGGTCAGGCCCCAACAAGCCAATAAATGGTTCTGTTGCCAGGACGGGGATCTGCCTAAGGGATGTGTGATGTCGGAACACTGGAATCCTACGAAGAAAGAAATTGAAGAGTGGTTGGACAAGAAACTTCACGAGTTCGTGACACAGGAAAACAGAACTCTACAGATATCCTAGAAGAGATGGCTGGATCGCTACGTATATACGGAAATCCACGAGATCTTCTTCGCATCCTTCCCTTTTGAACTGTATGATTGGATCGCGAGGTTAGCCAATAGCCAGGGAAGGTACAAGCTCGATCAACCATAGTGCGGACTTTGGAGTTAGTGCACAGATTATAGGCATCAGAAGATAAGATCGCGTGAGCTGTAGACCATTGGCTCGACTAGATTATAGGGGGGATTATCACTAACTTCATGGTAGACACGCTCGTGAGCTATAGCAAAGAAAAACGATGTTTTCTCAAGGGATCGGGAGGTAGGTACATTAAATCCCTGAATACCTGGATTAAGATGATGTTATGTGAGAAGCGGGTTATGCGAATAAATTAATGCTTGGAACGATGCGGAGCAAAAAGACCTACAAAGGTATTGAAGTATTAGGAAACAGTCCCTTAATTCCACCTTCTTGAGAGAGCGAGGAAGAGCGCGCTCAGGTTTCTCTGAGAAGTGCGGTCAGTTTGATAAGGCAGCACATTCCGCAGTTATCACCTCCACTTACGCCATCACCCACTTCACCTACTTCACCTCCATCTTCACCCACCCCACCTCCACCACCCCCATGGTTCAGCATGGCAAGCGCGATCAAGCTACCTGTATTCAGAGGAGTAGGGAATGAGGATACGAATCAGTTTTGTTTCATCGTGAGAGCAGTGTGGGAAGCACAAAGGGTCACGGAGGACAACATTAAGAAGGCCACATTGGTGAGCGCGCTGCAGGATCGCGCATTAACATGGTATATCAAGCACTCGAATGATCACCCAAATGCAGGAATAACGAAGATCCAGAATGTGCTAAACAGAG
Source organism: Pinus tabuliformis (assembly GCA_031772625.1). Lineage (NCBI taxonomy): Eukaryota > Viridiplantae > Streptophyta > Pinopsida > Pinales > Pinaceae > Pinus > Pinus tabuliformis. Next base: position 1,205,113,040 of record CM062809.1, on the reverse strand, counting down.
AATTTAGCCAACCGAAATCAAAGACACAGTCAATCATTAGATTTAAAGATATCATGATGCTTCCAGGCGAGACCCCCTGGGATCTAGATTAGAGGCTGAAGAGTACCATCTGCGAGGCCAATATGACCCTAACGGATGCGCAGCACCGTGCGTGGTTTGTGGCATCTTTGAAACCACACCTGAGGACGACGCTGTCACAGCAGAAGCTTTCAACCCAAGCTGAATCATTGGAAATGGCAATGAGGTTGCATAAACACTGATACAAGATCCATGATTGGGAGTCCAACAAATCCACGTGCAACTATAAAAGCTATGCTTAGAGATGCATAGTTTGAAGCAGGATAGGGCACCATGGCCAAAGGCACGTAGAGAAGTGTGGTGCATAAAATGCAAAGGCCAGGGCCATGACAGGGACCACTATCTAGTATTCGCGAACTACTTGGCAAGAGGGGGACCAATGCCATTGAGACCAGAAGCATAAGCAGGACCAAGTGCGGCACCCACACTCTGATGCGCGATCTGTCAGATAGGAGGAAAGCACACAACAGATAACCGTCATTTGTTGCAGAAGTATACACAGACCCCCCAAAACCTATTTTGCAATTTTTGTAGATCAGTGGGCCACGATGAGCGTACTTGTCAAAGCTACAAATTAATGATGGATCAGACCCAAACCTATCGGATGCAGATAGAAATGTGAGCCCTCGACCCAACAGCAGGAATGGTGCATGGTGGGTTTCAAGGGCGAGGTCAAGGATGAGGAGGACTGGGGCCAGGAAGGGGCCATGGATAGTGAATCTATTACAATTGCGGAAGACCATGGCACTACGCTCGTGATTGTACCAACCCAACGAGACTATCTTGCTCATATTGTGCCCAATTTGATCATGAAGTAGTAGATTTTCCTACATTGATCACACAGATAAGCAAGAAAGGGGTACTTCAGCCTACTCTAACATAGAATATTCAAATGATGAGATCTGAACCACGCGAAGAGGACCCAAATGTGAATATGGTGCTCAGATGTGGTGCGACTACAAGGGAAGATAAGGGGAAGCATCCCAAGGGAGATACATGGGTTCGCAAGGCACCTACAAAGGAGCCTAAGTTTGACTTGGAACGCTTAAAGGAGACGTTAATGGAAGCTAAGAAGAGCTTCGCAGAAGCTTCTACTTCAAGTAGTAAGGATCAACTAGAGCCAGGAATGGATCCTTCTATGCTTACTACCTTTTTAGAAACATGCATGAAACTGTTGCGTGATAATAAGGCAGTTAAAGGACTACAGGAGTTGATAACTAGGTGCACAGGGTTAGGTGAACCGCGCGTAGTTCGGAAACTAGGAAAGCATACATTGCGCACCAGGAGGGAAATGAGATTAACGGTGCAGATTGGCGAATATGAAATGGATCAAGTAATACTAGACCTAGGTTCGAATGCGAATGTGTTACCAAAGTAGACATGGGAACGCATGGGCAGGCCCATGTTACAGTGGTCCCCTATTCAATTACGGATGGAAAACCAACAAAATATCTTGCCCATGGGGAGGTTGCAAGGGGTAATAGTTGATATTGAAGGCGCGAGCACGTAGACGGACTTCGAGGTGATAGAGATTGTTGATGGCAGTAACCCTTACCCTGTGTTGCTAGGAATAGACTGGGCCATTGACATGAATGGAGTCATCAACCTGAAGAATCAGAAGATGATATTCAAGAAAAGGTATCTACACATAGTAGTTCCTCTAGATCTAATTGAAGGAGCGCGCTATACTGAACTTGTGCACAACAATGACAATGACGATGAGCTAGATTGCATTTACCAGATAATGGCACAAGACCAAGATCAGGTGAACCCGACTGTAGATGGGAGAGTCTCATGGGAGTGCGATAGTTCTTGTACTTCAGATTCAGATGAAGAAAAAGAGTGCTGGCAGAACCGGTTGCATGAAGTAACAACTTTGAATTGCAACATGATGATTAGATCATTGCGGTGCATGATAACCGAAGCAAGGGAACTGCCAACATATGATGGGGTAATAGGAGTGGATGAATTCTTAGACAAATTTGAAAGTGCAGTACTGGAACAATAGCGGTACGGTGCGCTAGAATGGGCATCGCGTGCGACACCTGCACAATGGTGGAATACACACCAGAAGAATATTGGAAACTAGCACGAATGTAGAAGACAGATGCGCTTACGATTTGGAATTCCCCAGTGATGAACGCGATCTGGGAAGCCAAGACGAAGCAGTTTATGTGCCCACTTGTGTCGATGGGTACAGACGCGTGATGTGTAAGCACCTCCCAGACTAAGGATCGAAAATCAGAACCCGACGTGGCAGCAGGGAAGGAGGATCACTCCACAAATATTCTGCGACAGAGCACTCAAAAAGCTATGCAGAGTCATGAACAGAGTTCACTAGGCGAGACGAACTGACTGGGACCTGTGCGTACTAGTGGTTTGATGGGTGTATAGGACCATAAGAAAAAACCGGAGCGCGGAAATGACCCCAACACTGACAAGAAGAGATGAAACCAGGAGAGCATAGAAGAATCCCCAGACCACAACTCCCGCAGTTGGGACAGGACGCAAGGACCTGGGTAAAGGAATTAGGCAGTTACAGGAAGCCATTCGACGAGGGAGCTTGAAACTTCATGAACTCAATGAAGATTGGGCATGACTGAGGAAGAAAAGCGTGACATTGGATGAAGAAATCAGTGAACTGGAAACCGAAGTCATGCAAGCAGGCCGCGAGAAACTAAGCATGATGGGACCAAGTCTAGCCAGCCCTACTACTGCATTAGAAGGAGTTGTGACCCTGCTACCATGGCTATGACTGCACCTTACTAAACAAGGGAGCATACCATACAAAGAAGAACGCGACGCACTAATGGACGCAAGGGTATTTGAAGGATGCCCATGGCCTGGGCTAGCAGGAAAATTGAAGCCTCGCACTTGGGGGTGTGACCACCTGACTATCTGTAGGAAGCATAGTCTCAGCGCTCCAAGTAGTTAAAAGAAGGCGCAGGATAATAAATGAGTCTGCAGGAGAGTTGCGCGGGAAGGAGGTTACGCACAGGGCCAATATGTCACAGGGGTCGCGGTCGCGCGTAAGGGGCTGCACCATTGCGCGAGTAGGCTGGGAGGTGACTGTTGATGTCATTGTTCATGACAAGAGGTCCAAATTAAGGTAGAAAGGAGTGGGTGGTGGGCCATTAAGACAAGAATTAAGAGCTAGATTCGGGACGATATGCTGCCAAGAAGGTATTAATGATTCAGAAGTGGATGGAATGGTCAAATTCAAATTCACACGTTACTATAAAATCCCTTGGGGTAGCCTTGAGGCAAAACTTGGTTATTTAAGATTTGAGCTAGTACAGAGCATTGAACACTAAGCTACCTTGCCACCTATGAGTACGCGACCGAACGGATCCAGTGTAGAAACAATGACGGCTGCGAGAACCAGAGTGTGATTCACAGAAGTTACCCCAGAGCCCCGTATGACCCAAGAGGAACCATGAGAGGTGGTAGTTGCACCAAAGGTTCCAAATTCCCCCCGCACGCCGCGACCACAGAAAGGCAAGCAGACAATGGGGCCAGTCCGAGTATTACAACGAACCCGTGGTTTAGTAAATTATCAATGGCAGAGAAGGGCAAATTTGTCACCTTTGAAACAGAGGAGGGGGAGGAAGTTTTGCAAGCCTTGATCACCCAAATAGAAGCACAGGACTATGAGGCGGAGAATGTCTCCCAAGTACCTTCAGCGATAAAGTTACCCCCCTACATCCCCTGTGGAAGGGGACAACAAAGATACCGAAGGACCTGGAGGCCACGAAGAGTGCGCTCCAGACCTCGCTTCTTCTAGATGAAATAAGGTTTGAATGTCTACCATTAGGATGGGTACCTAATATAAAGTTCGAAGACTGGGACCTCGCAGACAGCAAGAAGTTCCCACATTTGGCCACGGAGAAATTACTGCAGCAGAAATGGTTACGCGGTGTGGAGAAGGCTGAGTTACTCCATCTGTGGTGGATACCCCACTACCACTGCATGCCCATCACAATTTTTGTCATCTGACAGCTACTGTGCCTAGTAGATGATGGGTATCTCTGGATGGAGGAGTCGATTCCCATCACGGCTGATTTAATTCACCGCATTTCTTGGCTACCCATCAAAGGAAACAACCCCACAGCCATAGCAGGAAAGAGCAGCGACTTGGCCCTCACAGAAGCTATGAAGGCCAAATATAAGTTGGAGAAGAGGAAGTGAGGGTATGTAATAGAAAGCATAAAAGACCAAGGGGTGCGCATAGCCACCCAACTATTGGCCGGAAAGCTAGTGAGGAGATACCGCACAGACGAGGTGCCGGCATGTGTAATTGCGTTGGCAGAGCAGTGCGTAGAGGGGGTCCAGTTCAACTGGGTGTAATTTCTCTATGATGAGTTTTTGACAAATTGTAGGGAGGCCCAGGAGCAAGGTAAGACCTTCCACTGCACGTGGTTGCTCTTATCCATCCTGTTGGTTGCAAGGGAGCTATTGGAGGACAGCCAGTTTCCCACCATTGAGAGGAACCTACCCGAGGCCGCGAGGTACACCTCGCTCTGGGCAACAAAAGACATGAGGGGGATTCAAGAGATAAAAGTGTTTTGGGTGTTCGCAGAGGCAAGCTTACAAATATGGATCAATCCTAGGCCACACTTGTCTCCTACTGTATATAACAGCTTGCAAAGCGTGGCAAAGTTTAAGGCAGATATGCATAACCTGTATATCCGGGCGCGCAAGGATCCAGCCCAAACATGGGCGAAGCTTCCATTTATTGCAACAGATGATGCAATCTTCGATGTGATGGTGGCATGGTCTCGCGGAGAGGCGCACCTCGGACTTAACAGAACTAGAAAATATCACAGCACATCAGCGGAATAACGAAACCAAGTTGTGCATCGTGAAGCTGGCAGAGAGAAAGGGCCAGGAACAAGAAGTGGCCATGCAGTGGAAGGCGGCTAAGGAAGTAGCAACAGCGCAGATGGCAAAAACCACAACCGTGCCCACCGAAGACACTGAGGGAGGTAGGGAAATGTCTACGGTATGGGACACACAGGGGGAGGCTGAGACAGAGGAACACACAGACCCTACACCAAAATCGGCCAAACTCAAGAGGCCGCACATCCAGGAGAAGCCAACAACATGGAGAAAGACAAAGGCAATGAAGACCTCTAAGGGAGACCTTCTTGATAGTGACGAACTAGTTCGTGATGTCACTAAGGATGCTCTTAAAGAAGTAATGACAGAGAAGACAATTTTGTTGGGGGTGCTTAGAGCGCTGTTGCAAGCATTACAGGTGCAAACCCCAGGAATGATGACACCGCACCTTGTGGAAGGTGCATCCGAAGCTGAGCAGATGTTGTGCGCCCGCACAATGAACACTTTGGTGTTACCAGAAGGCATAGTCTTAGTAGAAGCCGAGGGTGACCTAAGGAGCTGGGGGATGAATTTGGCCACCCTTCCCAGAGAAACCCTATACCAGCTACAGGATGGGTAACTGCTGAGCTTCACGCTAGGGAGGGTCGTGCCCTCCATGTCTTGAGTGAGCAGAAGTTAAACTTAGAACAGCTCAGCCTGCAACGCGACAACCTGGTCACACAAAACCAGGGATTAGAACAGGTCGTGGAGGAGGCCTGTAGCAACATATTGGAGTTGGTCGTGCTGGCGGTACTCCCCACTGTAGAAAAGATTCACCACCTAGCAACTAGAGTCCGCAAGACCCAGGAGGAAGTCACGAAGGTTCAGTTGGAGCTGAACTTGTAGCTCACGAAGTTGCAACTGAAGACACAACCCTCTACACCCCCGAAAGTCAGAGAGCAATGCCACCGCGCCATTCAATTGGGGTTGGAAGTAATAGAGCACGTTGTATAGGACTGCACGGGATTATTGGATCAGTCCTTCTTCATGCTCACTTCACTACAGGAAGACCCAACGCTACAGCAATTAGAGACAGAAGCGCGGGAATTGCAGCAGGCCTATGACAATGTCTGGGGGACTGTGTAGATGGTCGCCCTGACTCAGCGATTGGCCAAGATGAGGGAGGCCCAGGCTCTAAAGGAACAGGTGGACACCGCATGCCAGAAAGAAGCAGGGCTTAAAGCACGCATCTAGCCTTAGCTCGAGGAAGCATTCACGGTCACCACCATGATCGAGGCAAAGCTTGCCCAGATGAAGCATACAAATGCACTAAGCCAAGAAGGTGCCTCTGACAATGATGCATCGAAGAGTCACGCACAATTGATAGAGCAGATAGTGGAGGAATGTGTGGCAGACGTCAGCGAAGCGTAGAAGTTGCTAGCTGGACTCCGCGTAAAGATCACTGCACCAGTCGAGTGACTTGAGACAAGTCACCATGATTGTGTTAGGGGCCTGTTGGGCAGCGGATCTCCCCATAGCGGGTTTTTGGGGCTTAAAGCCAAGTTTTTGTCAATGTAATGTAAAGACCCCGTAAAATGCAGGCGCGAAGCGCGAGAGTCTAGGGTTGTCCGCCCTAAAATATTGTAACTTAATAGAGAATGTGTCAGCCTACCCATGGTTCGCGGACCATGGGATTGTATAAATAGAGCGAGGCTCTAAGTGTAAAAGCAAGTTTTTGAGTCTTAGCGTTGTGAAGTGTTATGGGTTTTTGAATAAGGAATTCACTCTGAAGTCTGTAAGTTTGAGTCTTGGGTTGTAGGAATAGGAAGAGGCTTTGCAGCTGTGTGCGTAGATGCCTGGTAGAGTCCGCAGCTGTGTGCGCAGACCCCTATAGCTGAGTGCGCAGGGCAGAGTTGGGATTGTACTGAACAGAGGACTAATAAAAGGTAATTTGATTCTGAAATATTGTGAATCTACTCATAGATCTGTATGTTTATGCTTATGTTATATCTTTGCATCTCTTTACAGTTTATGATTGCGCGCACTAGTTATAAATGTTGAATGGTTAATGGGAATATTGGGCCCGCATAATTAAGTTAATATCTATAATAATAACACAATAAGGATCAAGGATCTAGATAGTGTCTCTTCGTGCTCTTTACAGAGCTACGCGAAGATCAGTTGGCTTCGCGAAGCAGTGCAAGTGTGCAGGATTGGTTCGCGAACATCCCAGACCTCATCAAGACATCCCTAGGGTGCGGAAATTTGGTTCCAGCACCCTCCCATACTACCTCGGGTGAGACCTCAATCCACGCTCCACGCACTATTGCCGAAAGGGCTGGTAGTTTCAGGATTTGTTTGGCTCAATCACTTCTGAACTTGGGTCAAGCCCCAACAAGCCAACAGTAATTAAAATTGGATATGACCCTACTAATGTGAAAGTTGTTGAAGATATTATCAAGAAGAAAAACACAGATATTGCAGCATTGAGAAAACAGTTGAAACTGCCTTCTACAAAGGACCCCCAGACCAAGGAAATAGCAGAAAGTGAACAACAAAAGGAAGAAATGCTCAAACTGATAATTGAGCAGAATGTACAGTTAAAGGCTATGGAGGAGAAAATTAAGAAATTACTTAAGGAAAAAGAGAAATTTACTCAATTAGTTATAGCTCCCATCACAGTTATTCCTATTACAATGTCTAGGATAGCAAGGGAATCTACATCAGCCACAAGGGAATCTACATCGACAATAGAGGATTTGAACAAACTTTCACAGGAGCTGATTCACCAGAAGCAAGAGAATGAAAGGCTTCATAAGAAGTTTACAAATTTGGAAGATCAAAAGATAAAGAATGATACTCTGTATGTTGAGGAAATGGAGCAAACACACAGGTTGAACAAAAGAATTGAAGAGTTTCAGAGTCAGTCATTGATGGCTCAAACCTTGGCCCAAGCCAAGGAAAGCATTTGGGCATATATCAGTCAAGCCATAACTGAAGTATGGTCTTCCATTTAGATCATTTTTTAGCAAGAGGAACTCATAAACGGATGGCAGGTAGCCATTGATGAAGTCAAGCAACTTCTTAAAGACAAACCAGGTGAGGTTTCTAACATGATTAGAGCTCTAAACTCAAAAACAAGGGTCGAGTTGGAGCAGATTCAAATTTTGGACAGAACAGAAACCATCTTGGAAATCAAGAAGGTGTTGCAGAAAAAGGACTTGATGACTCAGTTAGAGGCTAAGTGTCAAACCTTGAAGACTTATGTCCAAAGGTTTCATTTTAAATTTAATTTACTGAACCAGAAGGGACTGCCAGGATTAGTGGCCCCAAATGACAAGTTGATCAGTCTAGAAGAATACTACCAGAAGATTTATACCATAGCCACTGATAAATCAAACTTTACAGGTATAAAGGGGAATATTACAGGGAAGCAAGAATTAGAAGATTTAGATTTTGTCTTGACTATTAAGCATGAAATTAAACATCTTTTTGTAAATAAGCACACTTTTGAGAAGTACAATGAGGTTGATGAAGTTTATAGGAAATTGGTAAATCTTGACATACCAAGTGAAGACTGATGGGATCACTTGTGTGAAGTTATTGAGTTACTTTCACCAACAATTGAAGGACAGTTGGGCAAAACTTTTGGGGGACCACATCATCAACAGATTCCTAAATAATAGTGCCAGCATTTAGCTGTTTTGGAATTCCAATAGTTTTGTACTATTTTTGTAATTTTGTTTTGAAAATATCTACAAGAACTTTTTGTATAAATAATTCCTCCTTCGATTTATTAAGGGTTGAACTCTTGGATGAGCTTTGAGAACAGAATTGTAACTGAGTTGGAGATTTGCAAGTTAATGAAAGGATTCTGAATTTGCCTTCTATAGTTTTATCTCCTTGTAAGTTTTTTATATGTGCTTATTTCATAATGTATTTCTTCGTATATTTAATTCTTTATGTAGAGATATGGGTAATATCATACTTAGTATCAGTCAATCTTAAATCCCCTGTGAAGTTATCAGCAATAACTAGGGACTAGCTTATAAGACTATCTGTTATTATAAACTCCCCTATATCAATTAATTGTCACATAAATCTGCATTCGTTTAAATATATTTTGTTCTACAGGAAACTTTGTTAGCCTATATTCTTTGCTTATAACCAATCAAATATTTTGTATGAATATTTAGCAAGCTATAATTCATCAATATTCTTCTATTCATTCATTTTAAATCAATTAACTATAGATAGACAAATAGAAGCCCATTCATCTAGCTTAGTAACTATTAAGGCTTAAGCACCTGTTTTCAATCATTCATATCATTGGTCATCCATAAATTTAAAAACCAATGAAACATTTTAGATGCTTCGGAATTACTAACTGACCTAGAGTCATCTCAGAGGACAATAAATGACACAAGAGAAACACATGTACTTTTGAGATAAATAGGTAAGTTAGCCTTGTGATGTATTCAGTTGCAGAGTGTATAGTGGTTCTTTCATAAAAAGGAAAAGAAAGTGAGTCTTTAAGAGAAAATTAATAGAACTATCCTAATAAAGAAACACACAAATGCCTGAAAGAATAGCTAGTAATCTTGCAAAATAGTTCACAAAGAAACAATGATCAAAGCATAAGACAAAATATTCAATGATGCATTGTAAAACCAACGAAATAGTTCATTTTCATTAGCATGTGTTAACATAAACATACACCACAAACAATGAAAGAATAGTCTTACAATCATTCACGACATATGCATGAAAAGTGTGTTGGATCTAAGAGCTTCAAATTATTAAGTGAAAGTCCAAAGATACATGATTACAATGATACAACATTGGTTCCAATAGTGGAATGTTAAGCAACTACTTGCTCCTCAAAAGCCTATTCTTCTCTCCTATGCCTAGCTTGAGAATCCAAGGTGAAAATTCATTTGCTTGAGCTATTAGGGTATCTCTCTCTCTCTCTCTCTCTCTCTCTCTCTCTCTCTCTCTCTCTCTCTATATATATATATATATATATATATATATATAATGAGGTGACTCTCCACCTCCCTTGTGACTCTTGAGCTCCCCTCATGACTCTTGAGCTTCCATGTGACTTTTTAAACTCTTATGAGACCTTTGGACTTTTACATGACTTTTCACATTTTATGAGTGACCTTTGGACTTCCACACACTTTACATTTTCTCATTTTGGGAATTACATAATTACATCCACAAATGATGTGGAAAAATATAATGACACATGAGACTCTTGAGGTGACACTTGGATAAGCCATGACTTGGCACTAATGACATGGAACTTCATAGTGATGTGTCAATGTCAAAATTTCCTCCTTGCTTCCATATTTGTATCTTCATGATAGGTTTTGCAAGTACTTCATCTTCATCCTCCAAGAGGTTGGGATGATGTGGAACTCTCTATGTGTTCTTGATTTTCCTTCTTCTGTCATGATCTGGTGTCCCTTCATCTTCTTGCTTGATAATCTCTTTGTATCTTCAAATTCACAAGTGTCTTCTTACATGATCTCCTTAGCATCCTCCTTGAGCATCATCCTGTCATGTCAAGATAACAATACCTGCAGATGGAATTCACTCATGACAAGACAACATCAGTCTATTAATCTCCTGTTTTATCTTGTTCTTCATGCAACACACTGATTGATCTGGGATAGAGTGCAGGATTGAGGAGGAAGTTTAGGGATTGCGCAATGCGCAATTCCAACAGGCAATGACTAGGATCTAGTCACTGTGATTGCGCAATGTATAATGGCTTAGGGATTATAAGGAAGTACTCCGTAGTTGAGGAAGTCAATGATGAAGTGATGCATGCTTACGTACTATGATTATGCAGTGTGCAGTGGAAGCATGACTGGGCAGTGATTACAGAGTTTGCAAGTGCAGGAGGCAGGGAGTGAGCATTGGGATTACCCAATGCTTAGTTCTTGGAGGAAGTGATTGTGAAATGTGAAGTTCCAGGAGGCAAGGGTGGTTGATTGGGGCTTAATACTGCAAAATTCACACTTAAGGAAGGCGGGATGATGGATGGTTGGTCAGGAAAATTGCGAAGAGAGGAACACTTCAAAATTTGACTAAGTGTGAGATCAGTGACTCGAAAGATGAGACCAAAACATGTAATAAGGCCTGATCATGGTGACACACTTACAAATGATCAACCGCATGCCAATAAAACACTTAACACCCAAAATCAACATGCATCCCTTGAAATGACAACAAAAGAACACTTACCTCTGAGTGTGACACTTGATATACACTTTATGACAAAAGTGACCACTATAGCAAGAAAATGCACAGTACTCTCGGGATAGGTCTAATGCATTTCTATATAATAGATAAAACCCATTAGAACAAGAGAAAACACCAGAACTACCTCTTAAATATGCATTATAACTCCCTTCCACAAAAAATGACACTTCCCTAAACAAAGATGACACTTGGAATTTCTTCACAAAGGGACTTGGAAACTTAGAAAACAAGTAAATAAGGACCCTAATAGCTAGAAATGACAACTCACAAGGTTAAAGAGAGGCTCCCAAGTTTGAATATAGGGAAAAATTTGAAGGGTGAACATGTATCACCGACAACACAACACTTTTAGGATCAACATTACTTATTTCAACAACATTTATTTCCTCATGAAATGGTTCATTAACATCTTTTGCATCTTTTGTTTGAAGCGGATTAGTGTTTCTGTTTTGAGCAATTGATTCTTCAGCAGTAGTGAATAAGCTTAAAAATGTTACATCTTCTTTTTCTTGACAATTATTAGAAATACATGGAAAATACATAAATATTTAAACCATCCTATTAACCGAAATTGAGGAGGAAAATATTCAGATTAAAACTAGAAAAAAAATAATCTAAATCTAATAACGAAATCATCCAAAGACTCACCTACACATATACGAAGTGATTGAAGTTTATCACAAATCTTTTCATAATTGTAGTCCTCAAACACATGAAGGAAAATTATGGTAAACTCATCCCAGCTATCTATAGAGGAAACTGGAAATGATTGACACCAGTATTTGGATTGGCTTGTTAAGGTAAGAGTAAATATCCTACAAAGTACTGTAAGTTTTAACCCCATATAGAAATTACCTGCATACTAATTCCAAGAACATAGAAAATAAACAATGCAAGAGCATAACACATAAAACACATATACATAGAGATTTTTCCCTGGATCCCAAAACCGGGACTGCCAGCTTGATTTTTCATTATGTTCCTTTCAATGTTACAATACATATTTATACATACCGAAGCATCAAATACCATGGACCGAAAACCATCACGTCCAAAAACATGTGCGAAAATCATGCACAAAACCATAGGTGGGTCCACCCAACCTAACATAGGGTCCAAAACCAAAATTTTCTAGGGCGCTGCCCTAGACCCCATAGAGTGGGGTTACTTGCACCCCTCAAACCCCCTGTGACTACCCCCACTACGCAATCGATGGACGGGGGGGGCTCCGCCCCCCCCTCCTAACCCCCCAGTTAACTACGTGGGCTAGTCGTGGAAAGAATATAACACAACCCAACATTCTCCCACTTGTTGTTTTCTTTCCACAGGGGGCCACAAGAGAGCTTAGTCATTTATCCAACCCTGCAATTTCCATTGTTTCTCTACACCAAGAAAACTTCTCAGAGCTCACATATTTTGTCAATGCATCTGCAGTATTCTTCAAAGTGTCCACCTTTACCAGCAACACCTTTTTGTCTTCTATCATATCCCTCACAAAATGATACTGAACATCAATGTGCTTTGTCTTTGAATGATATGCAGGGTTCTTTGCCAAGAAAATTACACTTTGGTTGTCACAGTCTATCCTTATAGCTCCCTGTACTAACCCCATACATGAACACAATCTCTACAACCAAACTGCTTCCTTGTTTGCATGAGTGGCTACCATGTATTATGCCTATGTAGTTGATAGTGCCACTACAGATTGTTTCTTACTCATCCAACTGACTGCTCCTCCAAATATGTTAAACACATACCCACTTGTAGATCTTCTCTGATCGAGATCTCTAGCCCAGTCTGCATCAACAAAGCCACGAATATCCAACACTCTGTCCAATCCTGGTCTTCCTTGGTAGCACAAAACATATTCACTAGTGCCATGCAAATACCTGAAAACCCACTTCACTGTTGTCCAATGCTCCTTTCCTGGTTTTGACATAACCCTGCTCAATACTCCCAATTCATGTGCAATGTCTGGTCTAATACAAACCATTACATACATTAGGCTACTGTCTACACTTACATATGGAACACGAGACATATCCTCTTCCTCTTCTTGTGTCTTGGGACACTATTCAAAAGATAACTTTACACCTACAAGAATAGGAACCTTCACCGGTTTACTATCCTGCATATTAAACCTCTGCAATATTGTCTCAAAATACTTCCTCTGGTTTAACCAGAGCTTCCTCTTTGCCCGATCTCTTTTAATTTCCATGCCCAAAATATAGTTTGCAGCACCAAGATCTTTCATGTCGAATTTGGAGGAAAATTGGGTCTTCAAATCCTGGATAATTTCTTTGTCATTTCCAACCAACAACATATCATCCACATACAAGACCAGATAAATAACACAATCACCAATTAATTTAAAATACACATAGTGATCTACTTTGCTTCTGGTGAAGCCAAGTCTCCTTATAAATGTATCAAATTTTTGATACCACATCCTTGGTGGTTGTTTTAACCCATACAGAGACTTATTTAACTTGCATACTAGTTCTTTCTTACCCTTCACCGCAAAGCCTTCAGGTTGCTTCATGTAGATTTCCTCTTCCAGATCCCCGTGAAGAAATTTTGTCTTCACATCCATCTATTCTACCTCAAAATCAAAAGCAGCAGAAACAGATAAAATTAATCTAATAGAAGTTACCGTGGCAACAGGAGAAAAAATATCACCAAAATCAATTCCCGACACCTGGGAATAACCTTTTGCTACCAAATGAGCTTTGTATTTCTCCACCTTTCCTTCTGCATTTGTCTTCTTCTTGAACACCCATTTTCTACCGATGGGTTTCCTTCCAACCGGCAACTCCATCAGATCCCAAGCCTCATTTTTGTGCAAAGATGCCATTTCATCAACCATGGCCTCTTTCCATAGTTTTCCATCCTCTGAATCTACTACTTCCTTCACAATTCTGGGATCATCATCAGTAATAGATAAAGAAAAATTTGAATAGAAAGCAGATGGACTATACCTTTCTAGCTACCTTCTTTCTCGAACTAACCTTCTCTCACCCAGAGTTTGTGGCTCTTCATCTTCTGATTCCTCCTCTGTTGTAGAGTCTGATTCTTCCTCCTTTAGCTCAAACTCTATCTTCTCAGGTTCCTTTGGTTGGAATTCATGTTTAATAACATCTTTCACCTCTCTGAACACCACATCTCGGTTGTACACAACCTTCCTTGTTACTGGGTTCCAAAGCTTATAACCCTTTAAACCATCCTTATACCCAATAAAGATGCACTTTTCAAATTTACTATCCAACTTGGTTCATTTCTCCTTTGGAACATGTACATATGCATCACATTCAAATACCCTCAGATGTGAAAGAAAGGGTTTTTTACCAGTCCATACCTCTTGTGGAGTTTTATCCTCCGACACTGATGAAGGTGATCCGTTACCCAGGTAACATGCTATCTCCACCGCCTCTACCCAAAATTCATGTCCTAACCTGGCACCACTGAGCATGCTTCTTGCCTTTTCCATCAAAGTCTTGTTCATTCTTTTTGCAACTCCATTTTGCTGAGGTGTATATGGAGTAGTCGTATGTCGTGCTATACCACACTTCTTACAAAATTCTTCAAATTCCTTACTGCAAAACACTCCACCTTTATCTGTCCTCAGCACCTTTATCTTCTTCTCTGTCTGGTTTTCCGCCAGAGCCTTGAATTATTTAAATGTATCAAAGACTTCAAATTTATTCTTAAGGAAATATATCCATGTATTCCTTGAGAAGTCATCTATAAAAGATACATAGTACACAGACTTACCTAGTAATGGAACCTTCACAGGTCCAAACACATCACTATGCACAAGCTCTAATATACGTTTCACCCTCTTACCACCATAGGGGAAACTCACCCGATTCTTCTTCCCATATACACAATTTTCACAAAAATCAAAATCCAGAGAGCTATTACTCATACCTTCTACCATACCTTTACCATGAAGTATTCGAAGGCCTTTCTCTCCAATATGTCCAAGCCTTTGATGCCACAGCATGGTCTTCTCTCCAGAGACCACTATATTTTCTACTCCACTTTCAGGAACCACATAATTGTTGCACCCATCAACAACCGTGCTACCTTGCACCTTGTGCAGAGTTCCAATCCAAACTCCCTTCATCAATACCAGCGCTCCCCAAACCATCTTGTAGGTATCCTTCTCGAACATTTTTTTTACACCTGCATCATCCAACTTGCTTACAGAAATTAGATTTATGGCCAATGTAGGAATATGCAGAACACCTAGAAGTGTTCTAACCCTTCCACCTTGTAACTTCAACTTTACTTTTCCGCGACCAATGATTCTAGCCTTCCTATCATCCCCTAAGAAGACATCACCACCATCGTATTTCTCATACTGGTAGAACCACTCTCTATGGGGAGTAAGTGAAAGGATGCGCCCGAGTTAATCAACCATGCCTCATGATCTACATGTGTACTTGAAGAAGCCAAGTACACATCCCCACCTTCATCTGAGGTGGTTTTCACCTCTACAGAAGGAGCATCATCAGATCCCTTTCCTTTATCAGGAGCTTTAGATTTACAGTCCCTTCGTAGTGCCCTTCCTTTCCCCATTTCCAGCACACCCCTTTTATAGTTTTTCCTGGAGATTTAGATCTCCCACTCAATGACTTATTTTTGTTTCTGTTCTGGGAGTGTCCTTGTACAGAGAAGGCATCACCATTCTGGCTCTCCATATTTTTTCGTCTCATCTCCTCTATCAGCAAGGATGAGACTATTTCATCAAACTGCAAGGCAGTTGCATTGCTACCTAGTGCAATAACTAGACTATCCCACGAATCTGGTAGAGAACACAACAAACTGATGCACTTATCTTCATATGAAATTTTAATATCAACAGATGCTAACGGACTTACCACAGTATTAAATGCATTTAGATGCTCTGTCAAGAGTCTCCATCTTTCATCCTTAGGTTATACAGCTTTTTCCGCAGGAACAATTTATTTACCAGAGACTTAGATTGGTACAAAGTCCTTAACTTGTCCCACAAAGCCTTCGTCGTAGCTTCCCCTGATACATTCAGCAATTCTAAATCTAAGACACACAATCGTATTGTGCTCTTTGCCTTTCGATCCAACTTCTTCCATTCTTCATTGGACACTCCCGTTGGTTTAGTACCTGGATCTACCATGATCCATTGATGTTTATCCACCAACAGATCCTCCATCTTGAGTTTCCACAACTCAAAACTCTGACCATTAAATTTCTCGATATCTATCTTTCCACTACTCGCCATCTTCTTTCACCACCAGAATTGATCTCGTAGATCTCCCACTGAATAGGGTCTACCACAGGCCCGAGCGAAACCCCTCAGCAACAAAGGCGTTCCCTTGAAGCCAAAACAACTCCGATACCAAATGTAGGTTTTAACCCCGTACAAAAATTAGCTGCATACGAATTCTAAAAACACAGAAAATAAACAATGCGAGAGCATAACACATATACACACAGATTTTTCCCTGGATCCCAAAATTGGGACTACTAGCTTGATTTTTCATTATGTTCCTTTCAATGTTGCAATACATATTTGTACATGCCGAAGCATCCAATACCATGGACCGAAAACCATCGCGTCCAAAACCATGGACCAAAAACCATCGCGTCCAAAAACATGTGCGAAAATCATGCACAAAACCATAGGTGGGTCCGCCCAACCTAACATAGGGTCCAAAACCCCATAGAGTGGGGTTACCTGCACCCCTCAAACCCCCTGTGACCCCCCCCGCTACGCAATCGGTGCAACAAGGGGGGGGCTCCGCCCCCCTCCTAACCCCCCAGTTAACTACGTGGGCTAGTCGTGGAAAGAATATAACACAACCCAACAAGCACACCTTCATCAATATCATAATTATTACAATTTAAAATAAATAGAACACCATGATCAGAAGTAGAGACATTGTCCTTACCATTAAATTTATTTTCAACAAGAGATTTACTACCTTTCTTGGAGTAGTGGCAGGTGGAAGTCTAGTAAAACAACTCTAAATATGAAGTGTAGAAGGAGTCATTGTAAATAGATAAAACTTTTAAAATACAAAAAATTCTGAAAAGAAAACTTATCGTGGCCCTCCTTCTAGTGCCAAAATTGTTGATAGCCAAAAATGAGCGAAAAACAACAATTGGGAGAGGACCAAGTCAAGACCCCAATTAGGCCTTTATCCATTTGAAATGGTGATTCCAAGTGGTTGAAATGGGTCTAGTTTCCCCGTCACTCTCCTTGCTGACTTGTGATGTTTCTAATTGCCACCAACAAGAAGATAGACAATATATTTACCCTCTTGTAGTGCACATGCAAGAAAGCAATTCTTAAGATGAAACAAGCACTCAGCCAAGCCACACTAGAGTTTTCTTCTGCATAAGGAGACTTCTAAAAATTCTTCCTAAATGAAAATGCAAATTAATATAGGATGCAATCAACAAAAATGAAATTGAATCTATCTTATCTCGATTAGGACAAGATATATATCTCACCTAAATTAAGAGAAAAATGATTAAAGAGAATGTGGTTTTAACATGTTTTTTTTATGATGAATATCAAACTTTTGAAATAGTTTTAATAGTCGATATTATAAGTGCAATACATGTTATGTTTTAGATATCAAAATAACAAAAGATAAATCATTGAAAAATGGAAATAATTTGCATAATTCAATGATAATTAAATCTATTTTAAATGACACATTTCTGAGTAAATAGTTATTCAGAAATTTGATTATCAAGATCAAAATGAGAAATCAATAACAAATCAATGAAACTACAAGATCATATAGTTGGTCTAATAAACAATCATTCTCATATTTAACAAAAATTCAAAACATGCAATAATTGATACAAATCTATCATTAAAAGAATAAAATTTACATTAACAAATAAAAATATTTAAATACAAGCTCGTAGAGGTTTGGTCTCGTGGCCAGCGGACGATCTGTTAAGTTGTCTGTGCTGCTGTGTAGGTCACAAGTTCGAGTCTCGTCTTACCCAAGGGCCGTTCTTGCGGGCTAGGCGGTTCCTCCTAGAGGTTATAGTCGCAGCTGGTGGGATTCAACCCCATGTAACACGAGTACGATACCACTGTCGTTGCCGATTCTGCTAGTCAACAAAAAAAAATATTTAAATACAAATAAAAGCTGAAACCCCTTGCTTTATTTTATAATGAATCTCCTCAACAATATTCTCAATACTTTGAGATCTGCCACTAAAGGAAAAAGATGCAGTAGTGCAAGATCGACTCCAAAGACAGAGATGGGATCTTGAAAAGAAAATCCCCCAACACTCATATCTAAGTATTCCTCTTTACCTACAACAAAAATTCTCCTCATAAAAGTGCAAAGAACCTCTCATTTCCAGAAAGAGAACCTCTTCTTCATTCTCAAAATTATTATTTATAATTTACAAAAAATTGCCAAAAAGAGAGTTGTTGAAAGTGAAATTTGTGTTTTGACTTTTTGGGGCTGCTAAAATTCATTTTCCTTCTTTGATGTTCTCATTCTATTGCTCCAAATCCCTTGGGATTGATCCTCTTCCAACAACGCTGCAAAATCCCATCAAAAATATCATTAAAAACCAATTAAATTCAAACACCAAACTTGAAATGCAAAATTGTCACAACAAATTCCCAATTAAAAATTGAAAATATTAAATAAAATAAAAAAGGGATTCATGCTTCTCATTACTATATGTAAAAATTTATTTTGCACAAAAAGACAATCTTCAAATGAATTTGCAATAGCCCAAAAAAAATTTGCCAATGAAATTCGAAAAACACAACTCAATAAATCGATTTCTTGTTACAAATTCATAGTTGTAGTTTTTCCTAAAATTTTAAAGTAGTTAATAACCAAATATAGTCATGCAACTACTCACAAAATATTCTTTATAATTTTAGCTTTCTAATAAATCGTCTCAAACCTCATTTCATTCATTAAATCTCTAAGACATCAACCTCCAAAATATGTATTCCAAAACTAATTCAAATTTTAAAAATTCCGATTTTTTTTTTTATTTATTTTAGTTTCAAAATTCTATTTTAATAATTTAAAAATATATATTTTAAAAACAAAATTCATATAAAATATAATAAAATAATTTTAAATAATCAAGCAAAAACTAAAACTAAAATAATAAATATAAGGTGTCATGAATTAGTGGTTTAGGGAAGAGCTTACGTAGGGATGAGAAGATGGGAGTTAATGTGGGGGAAGTGGGGAAGAGTGGGTGCAGGCCCATGCATGGAGTGTGGGTCTTCCCCCACTTCAAGCTTTTCGAATTATTTATGAAGTCTCCCACTATATTAATAAAAGGTTCTTCAATATTTCCTACTTACATTATTTCGAGCCTGATTTTCTCGCGAAATTATGAAATGTGCAAAACTCGAACCTCCATGGAATAGGCACTAGGAACAAGGATGATGTCATAAATTTATTTTATTATAATATAATATAGTATTATGTTTACAATAAATTTTAAATAAAAAACTTTTTTATTATAGGGTTTTAATATAGATATATATATATATATATATATATATATATATATATATATATATATATATACAAAATTTCGTCTACCATGGTTTTGAAATAAATATTAAATTAATTAATTAATAATTAATAAAAATTATTTAAATAATTAAAATATTTATAAATTAATTAATTAAAACTAATAAAATAAATAATTATATTTATATATTTAAATTAACTAAAATTATAATTTTTTTTTTTTTTTTTTTTTTTACAATTTTTAAGTATAGGTGATGAAATTCAACCAAGTTTTAACTAGTAATATTTCCCGAATCATAAGTTAGAATGAGATGAAACTTGAACCATTGGAATTCAACCAAGCTTTAACTTGTAATATTTCCCGAATTATAAGTTAGAATGAGATGAAACTTGAACCATCGGAAACCTGGTGAATCATACACATTGCAACTGTCAAAACAAAAATCCAAGAAAAGTGAAAATCCTGCCAAATTAACAAAATTAAAGCATAAAAGAAGTGATTTTACTAAAATTTACAAGGGTCCCCACAAGAAGTTTATAAAATTATGGGGGTGTTGTGGCCACAACAGGTCCCTTAAATTTTCCTATGTACTTGTTGGAAAAATGATTTTTTTATATCTCTTATGTATACATTTGAAGCCAAAGATAAATTTGAAAGTAACATTGAATTGGATCACACCACTTGGATCTACATCAAACTTATAGAACATGATATATTCTTCCTATTTCTTTTTGCATTTCATATATAAGCAATTTGACCTAGAATATGAATCCAAATTACATATCCAGATTTATATCTTTGATGTAAAATATCATCATACCATTGTAATTTAAATATAAAAGATCAAATAAATTTAAGTATTTTTTTCATTTAACCATAAAAGAGCATGGAATATGAACCCAAACTATATATCTAAATCCATACCTTTTATGTAAAACACGCATTACATTAACATCATGCCATTTTACTTTACTCTGAATTAAAAATATTCAATAATTTTTTCTCACCTCCTAAGAACTTAATTTTTTCTCTCCTCTTGAGGACCTCATGCCCTCCTCACTCTTCAATTGCAATTGGGTTCTCCTTTTCTTGTTGCATGTTCCTTTCTGCCACAGTGATTGAGAACACTACTAATTCTCTCCTCAAAGATTATCGCAATAATGTCATTTTGCTACTGATTTCTTATCAAATAAAATTTTAAATACCATATTTACCTCCTTAACATAGGAGTCTTCCCCTCTGCTTAGATGTACTATACTCCCAAATCTATTCTAATAACTCCTCTTCAATTCTCTGTGTTTCTCTATCTCCCTCGAATGCAAATTCCTCTTCATTCTCTGCCACGGGTATCTTCACTTTGTTGGATCACTCCTTCAATCCTGGTTTTATAAAACAAGGATATGGTCAATTATAAGCTATAAAATTCATTAGCTCTTGGGTTTTACTCCAAATATTCACGAGATTCTTTCTTCTCCTCTCTTCAACAATTTTCATTCACCGGATACAATCTTCTTTTCATTGCTCAAAAAAGAGCTTTGGCTCTGATACCACTTGAGAGAAGGCCTTCCAGTGGCCTGCTAAGATAGCCCATAAACCTTCCTCCATTTATTACAGCAGTGGTGTATTTACCTCGTTTTCCTTAACCCTTGAAGTCTATGCACCTATGCTCTTTCTCCTCTTCAATCTGGTGGTGAACCGCCCTTTGTTTAACTGAATCGAACCCCTCCTTCAATGCTTTAGCACAATTTCTAATTAAACCGATCCTCATCTTATTTGAATTTCTTAGAAAATAAAAAAAAGACTCCCAGTCCAAGTCATATGTATATGCACCATGGATCTCACTAAAAACAATGCGGAGGTCTACCCTGAATTGAAGTCGGAGGTCAAACTTTTCCTCTTGCAATTTCTCCACGCACTGCTAACTCCACCAAACCCGACAATGCTGACTAGATTGTAGTCCTCACCAATCCACCAACCGAAAATTTATTCTACTTGACTGGTCCTACAATGGGTCAGAGGTTGACAAAGCTTACCCCCAACGACCATAGGCTAAATAATGGAACCAACTTGAGCCTTCTCACTTTCCTTTAATTGTGAACTATCGATCGTTCCATAACCTCGATGCCTACGAACACAACTTGCCTCACATCTTCTCATCATTTTCTAAGTTGGTCCAGTTGTTCGCTCTTCTCAAATAAATTTTCTTTGGAAGCAGCTGCCACTTGACACCACGCTCCCTTACACCAACATAAATTGTCGAGGATACATTAAGCGGTTCTCCTATCTAACAAAACCATAGTTATAGCTGAGGCCATATATATATATATTTATCAAGACAAATCAAGATTCTCTGGCCTAAACTAAACCAACAATATTAATTCTAGAAAAATTCTAAGCAGAAGAATCATACACAGATGCACAAAGGAAATTCTAAACTCGCTAGCCTTCATTAACATGAAGATATGTACATAAAAATCTTATGAACCCACTATTTGAATTCCTCTTATCATACCTTGGGAGCTTCTCCCTCTCCAAATTCATTAAATCCCTAATTCTAGGAGGCCTACCTACAATATTGCACACATACTTAATATATAAAAACACTGGATGGAAAATGTGAAACAATAAGAATGGGACATCTATCCAGTGGCCTCAAAACTTCCAAATTCTTAATCCTACACCTTTTACATTGAAAAAGGCTCACTTGGCTAGTCACTAAAACAACCTAACACCTGAACGTTTAATTACAATGAGCTACATGGCTAATTAACATCCTACAATTTCTAATTTGTACAATTTACTTATGAGGAAAATTCCTTCCCATGTAGAGACTTTCGTGACCCCTCTCAGTTTGGACAAAACATGAGGTTGATGCTCCTGCATCAATTTTATTTAATTAGTTTATTAATTATAATGTCACACTCCATTATTATATTGATGCACTTATGAATTTGTACTTGCATGATTCATATACAAACAATCTAAATTCAAATCAGTCGAATAAGACTTGGTTTATTGTGGTGAGAGAAACTCTCCAACTCAATATCAAAGAGATGTTGTAATGTAATGTCCTGTTTAACGTATTTTTTTATGTTTGCTAGTTTATGTGAATCCTGAGATGACTACATGACTAATCTTTCATGGGGATCGCACTAGGCTTGGGCCACACCACCCCTTAACATGGTTGGATTTTTTCCCATGGAGTTTAGAACTAGTGAGATTTACACCATGAAGTGCTTAACAGTACACCATATCACCATCTATTCTACTCCCTGTGGGTTGTCCTATTTAACATTTTGACTCAGTTAAATTATATATATATATATATATATATATATATATATATATATATATATATATATATATTAAAACATTTTGAATTTATGAGGGTTGGTCTAACAAAATTAAATGCAATATTGGCATTAAACAAGGATGTCTCATATCCCCTACCCTTTTCGGCTTTTAAATTGATAAGCTAGAAGAATGTTTGAAAGATGCAAGTTGTGATGGCCCCAAGCTATTTGGTATGGTCATTACTCTTCTCCTTTATGCTAACAATATCGTTCTTCTAGCCAGAAGCCATGTTGATCTCGACAAGTAGCTTAAAATCCTCCATGATTACTGCTCCAAGATGGGTACAGTTGTTAATACCAACAAGAGTAAAGTCATGATAATTAAATCCAAAAAGATCAACCATGATAATTTCATCTATGTTGACAATTACTTGGAGAAGGTTTCTTCATACAAATATTTAGGTATTGACATTCATCATCAACACAACTGGAATTATAACATTGAGAAAAATATTATTGGAGGTTGCAAAGCTTATTATGAGCTTGAATATAATTGTAAGCCGATTGATTTTTGGGTTTGGAGTAAAAAAAAAATCCCTTTTCATACTCTCATCACCCATGTTATTTTATATGAATGTGAGGTGTGCAGTTGCAGTATATCTAGAGAATCGTGGAGGAAGATTGAGCTGATCCAAAAGCAATTTATAACCTACAACCTCAAGATTAAAGGAAATACTCCCTATCATATCATCTTGACTGAAGCTAGTATTTCCCCTATTGAAAGCATGGCTATGTTTAAGTATCTGACGTATAAGGAGAAACTTTACAACAATGCAGCCAAGAGGTTCCCCAAAATTGCTTCTAACTCTAGTCAAAACCCGCACCTTTGGCTCAAGCGAGGATGGCACAAAGACGCCCAATCTTGTGTCGACAATTTGGGAATAAAGAAGGAGATCATCTTGGAGAACAAGGATAGTATTAAAAATACTATTACTTCCAAATTTAAGGATAAGTTGTGGGATGATAAGGAGCTAAAGGGGAAAAGGAAGCTAAGGTATTATAAGGAGGTGATCAACC
The DNA here is from genome assembly GCA_031772625.1 of Pinus tabuliformis. NCBI lineage: Eukaryota > Viridiplantae > Streptophyta > Pinopsida > Pinales > Pinaceae > Pinus > Pinus tabuliformis. The sequence continues at coordinate 1,205,088,975 of CM062809.1, read as the reverse complement.
CCACCCTTGCTAACTATAATTATTATTTTGTCTTTACACATGCTAAAAAGAAAATGAACATTGCAAAGATAAGAACTAATTACCATGAGCTTTGAAGTGAAACCAGACATTGGTCTATTTCCAAAACACCCTAGGATGAAAGAATTTGTCACCTTTGCGATATTAAGAGGGTTGAAGATGAAAAACACTTTCTCGTAGATTGTTCGCCTCTTACTTACATCCATTCTCATTTCTAAAACATTTGCCACACTGCCAACCTTCTTGACTTGTTAAGCTAACGAAACTATAGTGATCTAGGAATGCTCTTTTCCCTTCATTTTGACCATAAAAATAAAATATTAAAAAATCTCAATTAATTTCTTATTTTTTAAAGTCCTATACACCACATTAAATTTTTGTAAAAGTTAATCATCATCATAAAAATAAAAATAGAATAAAATTTATCAAAAAATAAAAAATAAAATAAAATTTATTATAATTATAATTAATATTTAACCCAACTTAAATAAACTCTTAAAGATTACAGATCTACCAACATTATACCAATATCATACAAACTTTTTTAAGGCCTTTTTTTTAAAGTAAATTCATAATTAGAATAAATCTAAGGTAATTTAATAATGTTATTTTTTATCTTTATTCGTACATCTTTCTTCAGGTAAAGAAGCTAATGTTATATATAAATATTAAATCTAGACAAGGTATATATATATATGGGGCAGGGACTTTCGTAATATTTAAATTTCATTATTGCTGTACTATGCATTAATTCCAATTTCCACAGGCTATCCTCTGATCTGTCGGCACCTAACCAGCATACCATAGGGTATTCAATGCGTCGGGAGATGCAGGGGAGATAGCCCGCTAACACGCGAATTCCCCTTTCTTATTTAGTGGCGAGTTTCCGAATTCGCGTGTTAAAGGGTTATCTCCCGTGCATCTCCCCGCGCATTGAATACCCTATTGTATACTGGTTAGGCGCTGCCCTGATCTGTTTGTCAGGTTTGAAAGACCCGGAACTAGAGGAATGATGATTCCACAAAAACTTACCAACACAGCAAGATTGAGATACGCAATCATAATAACAAATCATATTATTCCAGTTCCAAGCGTACGATTTGATAAAGATCAGGAAGAATCACCAGATTTTTACTTTCTTTCTTTGGAGTTGTCTATAATGCGACTTTTTGGAGATTCCGGTGACGGAATCCGGTGGAAGAAATTGAGGTTAAATCTTGATTTGTTGCAGTTAAAATGGTTTTTTAACTGCAAATTTGGATTCAGCACCCTGAAAAACCCCTGGGACGCTTTCATTGTGCAGAAACTAGCTATCAAACTTGCGATTCTAATAAATTCCTGCCAGATTTCGACCGGAAAAACTCGCCAGAAAGGCTTTCAAAAAGTCACGTTATAGACAACTGCCTTTCTTTTGTCTTCTTTTTACTTTGTCAAAACATCCTTTTTAAGTGGTGGTTTTGACAAAGGCAGAACATCCTTTTTAAGTGGTGGTTTTGACAAAGGCACGGACCTGTGACAACTCATGTACTTCAAAGTTCAATCTTCTAATTTTTAATATACATTTTGTCCTCTTCTGGTTCATTCTGTGAGGTCTTCCAAAGTAGACAAAATAAAAGTACAGGGTTTATTATTAAGTTGTAAAGGGATAAATTTTAAAAATAAGTAATTTGTTAATAGGTATTAAATGAGTTGAAATTGTATATGTTTATTTTTAGATTATTCTACAGTAAACATATACAACTTAACTCATTTAATGCACATTGCCAAGTCACATATTTGTGACCGTAAACAGTGACCATTACTGGAATCAAGTAGAAAAAGTTGGGGTGTGACAAATTGCAGAATATAATTGGTGAGAAAGATTATCCTCTGATATGTGATATCTTTGTACGTTGGATTCTGCACAGTGACGGTCATGAATAGATTATTTGGTGGATCAAATGGTAGACATTAAATTTCTGGTTATTTTTGTTTCAAATTTTGTTAACATTTTTCATAATGAAGGAAATTCAATAGAGAATGTACAGAATGTATGGGTATCAGTTTAGATACGTCTTAATTTCAGTACCTGATCTGTCTCAATGCTTGGGAAATTCATATTTAAGATCGATTTTGTCAATACTTACCAAATCTAAATTTGAAATGGATTTACCAGATCTACCTAATATTTATATACATTTTATTACTCAGATTTAATAATTTATTTTTTAATTAATTTTTAATAAAAAAATTAATTTAATTTATTTAAAATATATTTATGAATAAATAAATAAAATTAAAATTAAAAAAAAAATTCAAAATATTTAATTTGACAGATTTGATAACTCAAATTTACCATTTCCATAAAACTGATTTATGGATTAAAAGCTTAAAACAGATTTGGCTTTTTAATATATTGTTTTTATTACACAATAATATACAATTGTGTTTGGCAGATTTTATTTGAATTATGGGTATAATATTGTTTTTAATTTTTTTTTACAGGTGGGAAAACTTGTTACAACTCAGTTATCAAACCAGCAGTAAAAATAATCATTTCTGGCTGTTAACGCCTAATGCAGGCTATCTCATCACCCTTATTCAAGGAAAACCAAAACCAAGCCACCTGGAATAATCAGCTAGTGATTAGTAAGGGAGCAGGCTTTCACTCATGCCATATGCCTCTGGTGGTCACTAAGGGAATAGGCTTTCACTTATCCTAGATATCTTTGGGTCTTGCAGTTAACCTGTTTCTTAGTCAAAAGAAAACTAACATGTTTCCATAGGTCCAAAAAAACACCAGCTCTTCGCCAAACAGAAACGATTTTAAGTCATACTCCAGACTCCAAAATTATTTCTAATTTATTTATTAGACTATAAAATAGTTTTAACCATTTTATGTAACTTCTTTTCAAAAATTATTATAATAGAAATGAAAGCCTACCCATGTGTTAAATGCATCAATAAATGGGTACGTGATGGCTGTAACGATTGAAAAGATTATAAACTTGCCTTTAGCTTTGACAAAACGACAATTCTGGATCATATTTTCAACTTATTTTACCCTGGTTCAAATATATAAAACCATGGATTTATTAGACGAGTTTAAATTAGAGGGGAAAAAATGCGGAGGTACACAAAGGTTTCGATACATAAATATCAGAAAGAAGGGAAAAAATATTTGTTCAGAATGAAGGGATTTCATTGCCTGTGTTTTTTCTTATGAGCCACGTCTGTTGACAACAAAATCTTCACAAAGTGGATTCATCGTACGAGTCTGCGGGCACCCACGGTTGTTAAGAAAGGCTTCATAAGTTTACTCAGTTTTTTTTGGAGTTGTCTATAATGCGATTTTTTGAAGATTTTGGTGACAGAATTTGGCGGAAAAAATTGAGGGTAAATTTTGTGTATTATTTAAAATGATTTTTTAACTGCATATTTAGATTTAGCACCCTGAAAAACCCCTGGGAGGCTTTGATTGTGCAGAAACTAGCTATCGAACTTGCGATTCCAATAAATTGCTACCGGATTATAACCAGCGGAAAAGCGTCCAAAAAATTGCATTATAGAAAACTGTTTTTTTTTTTTTCTTTTTCAGGGTAATACAATACAATATTTTTTTGTTATTTATAAATATGAATAAAAAATTATAGATATGCGCAATTGCAAGCTTCCCAGAAAAAAAACACTGGAAATGCCACTGAAAGAACAGATCGATGATGTTATCTTAAAGCTGGTTGAGAGAGCACAAAAGATTCACAGACCTGAATCCCAATAAAGCTGTAAAAACTGGTCTAAGAAAACTATTACTACTGAAAAAACATCCCTGTAACGGCTAGATAATACAGGAGAAAACAGCAAGAAAATACCACAAGAAACAGGAATGCATAAGAGGACACAATTAAAAAAAACAAAACTGTCAATGCTGGCCTGAGGGTCTTTGGAGCTAGAATGCTGAAGACTTTTTATCTGTCACCAAAATTGGACGATGTGCTTTATGTCAGGAGAGCAATAGGAATGGAGTGGCTGTTGTGGATTTTGTTGCCAATGACATTGTTAGCGCTCGAATTTGCCTCAGGCTGAAGAAGGCAAAACTCAAGGCAACATCAAACCACGCTCAGCCTCGTAGCTAGCCCTACGAGGACAGGAGAGGGCTCTCTCCGGGTCTATCTCGGCAGACAAGTTTTCAAAGGGGCTGAGATGACCAATAAAGAATACTGATTTTAGGCTAGTAAATTGATAGAAAAGTTTGATTTAAAATTTTTGAGGTTTTGTTGGAGAAAAGGGAAAGGCAATTTTGGGTGCGGGGATGAGACACAGTTTCTGCAGAGGTCTATTTGGGGCAAGGTAGGCGATCGTCCTGATGCTTTTAAAGGAAATGAATGGGTAGATCTGACTGGTGAGGAGCTAAGGAGAGCAAGAAGCTTTCAAGAATTCTCCTTAAACAGATGAAAACATAGGAGATCAAACAAACTTAAAGGCAGAGCATACAGATTATGAATTCTACCTTAACACTTCATTTGTTCAATTGCAGAAGATAAGAGGAGGAAAGTGATACACATAAACAACTTACAAATACTGAAAGAAGCACACCATCAACACAGATAGCCACAGGAATCCCAAACAGTGCTGCAAAACCCTGGTCTTTCCTTTGCCAAAATTGCAGAGATACAATGTACAATAGAGTCTAAGCTTATCCCCAAGAGTCCAACCATGAAAATGACTAAGAAAATACATAATATAGGCAAGCTAACACATTCCCTTGCCTCTAGGGGTTGAGTTCATCATTCTAGGAGCTGTTTCAACCAATTCTAAACAAAGCACTACAATTTAGGCAATCAAAACAACTTGCCTCTATAAGCTAGGAAACCAATTCATTCATTAAATTTTTGCTATTTTATGAATGAATCATCTAGAATAGGTAAATCAGTGTCAAGTCAACATAAATTTCCATTAATTACATCAAGGAGGGTGAAAAATCCCATCACAAGTCAAAACTGGTCAAACTGGCTTCGTTTCCTGAGCTGAAGATGAAAATTTTGCAAAAAATCCTGATGCGTAGCGCGCCTGAGCCCTATGTGTAGTGCGCTTTTCCACCTGCTTTTGGGGCACTTCCCAGCACCCAAATTGAGCTCAGGTTGGCTTGTTGGAAAGCCCTGGATGTCTACTTTCTAACCCAAGTGGAATTTTCCAATTTGATGTCCATTTGCTCCTCCAAAAGTGCATTCTCCCAAGGCTGCTACCTGTGTGTCCAAAAAGGGGCAGTGAGGTCATTTTTTGCATGTTTTTTGACCTTTTGGGGACCCAAACCTTGATGAAATGCCTTGGCAGTGGCTAAGCAGGTGTATTTCATCATGACAAATCCAAAAATGCAAACCTTTCGTGATTTGGACCTCCCAATCTTAAGGGTAGCGCGCAGCGCTACGCGTTGAGCCAAAAAACCTGTTTTTTACACAAAAATTTCAAAATTGACAAAACTTTCCCCAAACTTGTTGAAATTTGGGCTGGGGGTCTCCAATCAAGTACCATGCTCCGTCAAAGAGGCTTCGGCCAAAATTTGGAGTGGATCGGGCTTTTTCCGCCGTTTTAGTGCCTTGCTCAACCGCCTCTTAAGGATTTTGACTTTTGCTTTGCACACATGCATGCGAGCCCAATAATGTGTTTTCATATGTCGGAGCATGTCCTTGTCCCTGTTTGCCTTTGCCAACAATTTTTCCAAATGAGTGTTCACCCGGATGAGCATAGATTCTCGCTCAATTGGTGTCAAATCCCCGGGTCTCTTTCGGGCTAAGTTTCGGTCTTCCCGGATTTGCCGCAGCTCATAAAGTGTGTGTTCATCTTCCAGCTGTTTGTTGCGCTGCTCCAAGTAGTTAATTGTCCACCTAGCCATTTCTAACTTCTCTTGCAGCAAGTGATTCTCAGCCCTTTGTTGTCGGATGATCTCCTTTAGCTCCGAGCTAGGAGAGCTAGTATCAAGGTCAATGATATCTGTATCCGGATCTCCTGAAGGACCCTCATCAAACATAGGCTGCTTACCCCTATCCTGGACCTGTACCTGTGCTGAAAAAGGCGAGACCCTTTCCACATGATGTGGAGATAATACTCGCTGTGCCGATGAAGAAGGCGAGACCCCTTTCACCCTAGGTGGAGATAATACTCTCCGTGCAGATGCAAATAAGGCCCTATGGCCTCGCTGATATGTGACATATGAAGGAGCACTTATATGCTCAGTCTCGGGAATGTCTGGTTGATGTGACGGTGCCCCCTCATCATGGACCATCTCGGGAGGCGGCTGTGGTGCTGTAAAGTAATCACGGGAGATGAAATCTTCCCAAGTAATACCCTGCTGTGCCAACTGATGCATCACTATGATTTTAATCAATGCATAATGATAGATGCTCTTACGCTGATGTGCCGGGTTCTTTCTTTGTACTAAAGGCACCATCCTCTCTATGTTGCGACACATGAAAAATGGAATGTTCATCATACGTACCCTTGTAAAATGCATCAACAAACGGACATGGTACGCATAGAGACGTGAGAATCTGCCCTCACAACTGAAATATCGAATGATGAGTTTCATCAATGGTGCATACTCATCCCTTAGGAATCTGAAAGGAAAAACTGCAGTTAAGTGTCTTATACACCCAGGCTTAATATATGGCTCATAGTGAAATCTGTCTAACTGCTGGCGTTTACTCCATTCCTCCCCTACATTTGGTATCCCAGTGGCCTGAGCAATAATCTCGGGTGACAAGGTGAAATTCACTCCGGCAAGGTTTACATGACCATCCTGCAAATGTAGAACAAATAAACGGGCTAGTTCTCGATGATGCTCGATTTGTGAGATCCGCTCACAGTATTCAAAACATGATTGATACTGAAAACAGTTCATTGCAAGTGGACAAGTTTGCAATTGAGCCAAAGAAGTAGGCTCCTCCCTGACATGCCGACCACCTTTGCCACCTTTGTGATACCTCCTTGGCACACTTACCTCCGGTGTAGAATCACTATCATAATCCTGCTCATAAGCTGACTCGGTCTCTGACATATTCTTTAAAAACAAGGTAGCTCGAATATATATGTTGATATACAACTGTGTGCACAATTGACTATAGACTTTTTCTTTTTCTCAAAATGCTGTGACCAAGGGGACACAAATATACAAGGGAATTGTCAGGAAAGGGGAAACATTAGGGAAATGGGGACAATGGAAATAAAACAAGGAATTTGAGGGAAGGGAAGGGACATGAAAATCTTTAAGTTTTAGGGTTTGGGATGAGGTAGGGTAGGAAAAATATGTTTGTAGTAGAAGGGAGGGGTTAGGATTGGAGAGAGAATAGTATAGGGTTTTATGAGGAATTATTGGGGAAAATATTGGTGAATATAGGGGGTGGGAAACACAAGAAATGGGAAAACCTTGGCAACATTTATGTTTGAAAACCCTACAGCAATCTTGGCATTTAAATCCTCACAGCAAACTAATGGAAAATGAGGGTTTTTACACTTAGTTTTTCATGGCACATATAGCATAATTTCTTTACATAAATCTTTCAAAACCAAGAATGAGCCGTGGACAAAAGCCTACCTGTGATTTGATGCATGAGAAGAGGTGTTTGAGTGTGTTTCAGGCAAAGTTCTGGGCATAAACTCCAATGCGTAGTGCGCCTCACCCAACGCGCCGCGCGCTCCTGATGCGCCTCACCCATGTAAAATTGCACTGAGAATTGTTGCCTGATGCGTAGTGCGCCACTGGTGCGCCGCGCGCCCAACCTTATGCGTAGCGCGCCCTGGAAACGGCCCGAGTTGCCCACAAACTCACAAAGTCGCCTTAGAACAATGCTCTTTGCTCTTGGGATGTGGAATGGGTTGCAAATGAGGAGAAATATCTTCATATAGACTCCTTGTTGATTTTTGCTTAATCCAAAACCCCTTTTCTTATGTTTGGTTGTTGACACTTTTTCAAAATTAATAGGCTCTGACCTTTTTGGTTTCCCCTTTAAAATTGGTTGAAATAATGATTTTCTCTGATAATTTTTTGCAGGGATAGCTCTGATATGCTCTGGCAAAGGAGACCAAGGCTGCACTTGAACGATTGAAGAACTGGTAATTTTGACAATTTTTTACAAAAATGAGATGGCGACTTATTTTCAAAACAGAGTTTTGAAGAAAAGTCCTAATTCAGCTGTACAATGATGAAAATTATTGAAGTGATGATCAATTAAAGACATCCCTCTGGCCTGCTGGTCTTCTAAGACTTTTCAAGACAAAATTGACTCAACCCTAGACCTAAGACCTCAAATGACTCCTCTAATCAAAATGACATTTAATGATTGCCAGTGACGGGAAATGAACCTTGGTGAATTTGACTGTAGTGGGCTGACAAGACGGAGTCTAATAGACATCTTCAAAAATAATTAATCCTAGATCCAATTTCAAAGCTTTTTTTGAGAGAGTGTCCATGTGGAGTTGAATTTTCTAAAAATGTGTTGAAAATTATTTTTTTTTAACTCTGTTTTTATATTATTAATTATGAGTTTCCTGGAGCTTTGTTTTTGTTTCCTTATTTCTGAGTTTCCATGCTTTTAAATGTAGAACCTCCAAGCTGCGGCTCCTTTCAGCAATCTACAACACATTTTGAATCATCAAGAATGTGAATATTATTGATGTTTTTGAGCTTTGAGAGTATATGCAGTGATCAATTCAGCCTTGGTATTTGACCCTAATCCAAGACCAATTTTAAAATGGATAGATTTATTTTCTGACAACTTAATCATCCCTCCTCCTCCACACACCTTCCCTTGAGTTGCCCCATTAGAAAACCCAACAGCAGATTCTATAATATGTATGGAAAACTCTTCTCTAAGATATTCCCTGAAATGGGAGATGATTTTCCTCCACACACCTTCCCTTCAGTTGCCCCATTAAAAAACCCAACCGCAGATTCTGTAATATGTATGGAAAACTCTTCTCTAAGATATTCCCTGAAATGGGAGATGATTTTGGAGACTTAGGTTGGGATATATATCTTAGCATCTTTGAAAATGACCTTATTTCTTAACAACCAAATTTGCTAGGAGACCAATATAGCTAGGGTACTAAGATGGTTGTGTTTCTTCGCCCAAGTGAAAAGAGTTTCTTCAAAAGAGGATTCTTTATATCTTTTAATGCCTAGAAATTGTAGAACAAAAGACCATATTTCCTCAGTAAATTACAATGTATCAACAGATGGTTAGTGGTTTCTTCTTCTTGATTACATAAAACACATCCATTAGGCTCTCAAAATCTCCTTTTTGAAGATTTTCCTATGTCAAAATTTTGTTGTGGAGCACCAGCAAAGTAAAACATCTTAACTTGTTTGGAATTGACTATTTCCAAATATATCCATGCCACCACCTGTAAGTCTCTCCGTGCACAATCTCCTCTGATTGCACAAGTAGAGTCATAGTTTGGGAGAGCTCTTGGGAAGATTTATATTAATAATCTGGAAATGTAAGAGGAATAAGATTTCTAGAAACTTAACCTAATTATTAATAATTTTTAGATGGATTGCAGAGATTTAACCTTTACTTAAATATTCTAGAATATTCTTTGTATATTGATAAATCAAAGATTAAGATTAATCTGAAAAATAATTATTTTGCTACGATTTAATTTATATTACTACACTAATTTATGTAATAACCTTATGTTTCAATGGCACATTTTTATAGTTTACAAAACATAAACTCCGATACTTTGTGTAACATCATTTATATATGTGTATCTATTTATTTTTTATATTTTGGGATAAATATAGAGGTTGTAGCTTACTGATTTTCCATTACATGTTTCTTATGTACATATTTTTTCATATGTAAGTGTGGAAAACATCTCTTGTGCATTAGAAGTATGTGACTAGCTTATTGATGATAATAAGGGTTTTTCATTTCTTTTGTGATAACCTATTTGTATTTGTTTACCTTCTTTTGAGCCACTCTGTATTAGCTTAGGCACATCATAATGGTATTTCTAAGTAATGCATTGTGTTTTGATGAGATATTTCCTCCCCTTTATCTTCTTCATCTTGACCTTTTAGTCAGATGGCTTCACTAGTGGATTCTTTTTTTTGGAGATTTCCTAGGTTACTTGGTTAAGCCTTGGGCTTTGTGCCCATGCATTCATCGTAGTTAGTTGGGAATGACCCATTTTTGGTTTCCATTAAGCCTAAATATCTTTGGGAATGGTTTCCAAGGGGTTTACTTGGTCAAACTTTCATTTTGCCTAATTTTTTTAGTATGTGAAGTGTATTGTGATTTTCTCCATCACTTAATGTGCTCATGTTGTGTGGCATAAGATCATGGAGGGAATTTCCCTAAAATACCTTTAAGTGTAATCCTTGTTTGTCCCCAAATCTATTTAAGTGACATCTTAGGTCTTTGTTAATGATCCTCTCTTATTCTCTCCCACATGCCATTTCTATGCTGGATTTGCATAAGATTGTTACTTATATGTCTTGCCTTCATTTTGCACACGCTTGCATTATTAGGATCTATAGTCACCTCAACGCTCTAGCTATTTGGAATGATCCATATTAATTTGAGAATGAAATGTAAGTACATCATTGTTAAATTTCTACAAACCTACCACCAAACACTTAAAATCCTAGCAAAATAATTGATTGATTGGATTAAATGCACAACTAGGTTCTATTGTCATTACTAACAACACCCTCCAAATTTTTTCCTACACTTGAATTTTGGAGCCTATTGAGGATCTTACGATTTATCGTGTTATGATTAATTAATTTTTGATTGACGTTGTGCTAAGTGTTTAAGTCTTCTTCCCAATTTCTAAATGTCAAAGTCACTTGCTCTCACATGTTGTTGAAAATGCAGCAAGAAATTCTCAATTTGATTTTGCCTTGATTAAATTGAGAAAATTTGAATTTCCACATCAGCAACCAACTTGGATGATGTTAGCTTATGTGATATGGCTTGTCTTGCCTAGTTTACTCAGTAAATTCGAGTTGGACAAGTTAGAGTTCAATGATGCATGTGTAATTGCTAATTTGTAGCAATCAAGGTGAGTTATCTCAAGTTGTTTTTAGTTAAACTAATTCCAAATTTTGGAGGAACTAGTGGAAGGTCTGTTAAGCAGTGGGACTTCAGTCAAACTTAGTGATCATCCAGTTAACTAATCAATCAACCCGAAAATAACTAGTGCATGTAGAGAATTTGAGTTACCCAGTTGTGGTGGAGATTCCAAGGCAATGTAACATCAGTTGTAGACTAGTCTTGAGTGTACATGTGTTACATGCAGTCAGATGATCAGCCTAAAGCAATTGCGCAATTTAATTGAGGGAATTCCTAAATATTAGGGGATAATTCCTCAAGGAACAGCGCAAGGAAATAAATGCTCAAGCCGAGGCAAAATTTGACTAGGTTTGGGTCAAAGGCCTTCAGTGAGAAAAGAGATAGGTTGTGCACTTGTAGGGTGAGCTCAATGGAGAAAAGCAATAGTAATGCATCTCTATTTCATTTGATTAATGGAAGAGGCATTGGGGTTTTTAGCATATTGCTTTCCCGAGATAAAAATACATGTTGCATGTGTTTTATTCCTTCTTGCATGCCTGAAACTTTTATTATAAATTGTGAAATAATGTCCACAGAGCAGTAGTGTAGATTTGTGTCTTTTCATTTTGATTAAAAATTCATAAGAAATGTAAATCTACAACTTAATTCCACATGGTATCATAGTTGGATTCACATTAGAGCAGGAAACTCAAAGTTGTATTTTATAGGTTTGAATTTGAAGATCAGTGTAGCAAGATTTCTTCAGAGCTAAGAAGATGGTCTTCAATGGAATAAGGTTAGAGTATGCCTTGGAAGGAACATCTAATTTTGTTGCATGCAAGGACCACATGGAGGCAGTATTGGATGACAATGGGTTGCCATAATACATCAAGACAGATGTTGCAAAACCTTAATCATTTGATGCCTAGAATCTTGCTCAGTGGAAGAAAGATGTAGCCAAGGCGATGAGAACCATATTAGAGGGAGTGCATGATCATATTGTCTCAAATCTCCATGGAAAAGAAACTCCATTCACGATGTGGAAAGAATTGGAAAAATTGTTCGAGAATAGTAGTGACCACAGGAAGTTGACACTCAAGGATAAACTTCAAAGTATCAAGATCCAGAAGAATGACACAATTCCACAGTATCTGAGCAAGTTTACACAGTTTCGTGATGAACTTGGTGGGGTCAGTGTTAATGTCCCTCAAGAAGACTTGGTAGCCCTATCGCTTTGGGGCCTTCCCAAGAGTTGGCATAGCTATCAAGATTCGGTGAATGAGAGGGAGAAATTACCAAGTTGGGAGTGATTATGGTCCAATTTGGTACAGGAGGAAATAAGGCAAAATACCAGAGACAGGACTTCATCCAAGGGCAAGGATGAAGAAAAATTTGCATTGGTTGTAAAGGCAAAGAAGGGAAAAGGGAAGAAATCCCAATCCAAACCAGAATCCAGTCAAGGGAGTAAGAAGAGAGATTTGTCAAAAATTAAATGCTTCCATTATCTTGAATTTAGGAATTATGCCACGAAGTGTCCACACAAGAAGACAAGTAAGAAGACCTCAGGAGGAGTAGCAGGTGAAGCTTTGGCTTCACAATTCAAGCTTGAATTTACTTTCGCTACATGCATGGCCAACATAGAGATGAGGAGCATGTGGTACTTGGACTCAGGTGCATCGTGTTAGAAAATTATATATTACAGAGCAATGGAACACATAAAATATATTGCAGAAATATAAACACAGAAAACACATAAAATAAGAGAGACACAAATATACGTGGTTCACCCAGTTTGGGCTACGTCCATGGAGAAACAACCAGTCCTTCCTTTTATATTATCTAGCAAAATGAAGAGATACAACCTACAACAAATCCATTGTAATTTCCTCTTCGCTCTCAATCTCCTCTCTCTTTCCTCACTCAGAATACATATCTACATAGATGCAATACAATTCCCTCATATATAGCAAGGGGTTGCCTTCTAGGGAAAAAAAACCCTAAATTAAATATAACTTCTATCGTCAGGTCTCCACCTAATGAACAACCCAGATTGACTACGAAATTACAACATTTTACAAGGAAATTTTACATCTATTTTTAGCTCTGGGGGCATTTCCCCCGATCTCCTGCCTGGGGGGGGGACTCCAAATAATCGTCATCCCCCACCCCCCTTGGACCCCCCTGGTGGCGTTGCTGCCACATTACGTACTGGGGTCCAATGCGATGAAACCTTTGAATAAAGAAGATAATCAAGCTCCACACCCAACACATCGTTCCATATGATAGGAAATATAAATTTTTTTTAGTGACCTGAAGGAGAAATATTTGCAGATGCATATCATGATGGGGGATGATGGATGGTATAACATGACCGGGATTGGTACAATCACCTTTCAGAGGGAGTTAGGCTCAAGGATGTCATGTTCGCTCCAGGACTAAAGGAAAATCTCATCTCTGTTGCAACTTTGGAAGACCTTGGTTATGATGTGATCTTTAGCAAATAAAATTCATTCCTAAAATGCATATCCACGAGACAGTTGAAGCAAATCGAGGTTCAAGTGAATAACCTCTACAAGCTAGATGTGGAGGATTGTTTTGCATTGAACACAAAGGTGGAGAAGGTGCAGAGCCACGATGTCGATGAACTTTGGCATAGAAGGCTTGGCCATTTGCATCATGGCACTTTGGAGATCATGTAGTAGATAACCACATGCCTCCCCAAAGGAGCACTTGAGCAACAAAATGTATGCAAAGGATGTACCTTCGGGAAGTACGCAAAATCCACATTCCATGATCGGGACAACAAAGCACATGTAGTCCTTGAAAGGATCCACTCTGATTTCTATGGACCTTTCTCGACAGCCTCCACTGCCAGGCACAAATATTTTTTCATTTTTATTGATGAATTCTCACGAAAGTGCTAGATCTTCTTCATGGGGAATAATGATGAGACATTCTCCAAGTTCATAGAATTCAATGCACTGGTTGAGAAGGAAACATGCAAGAAGATGAAGTCTCTTAGGAGTGATAATGGAAGTGAGTACATGTCGAATGAATTTAAAAATTTATGTGCAAAAGAAGGCATTCAATGAGAGTTGTCAGAACCCCACAACCCACAACAAAATGAGGTGGCTGAGAGAAAGAATCATAGCATTATGGGAGAAGCGAGGGTGATGGTTCATGATCAAGGCCTACCTTTGCATTTGTGGGTCGAGGCATGCAACACAATAGTCTATTTGCAGAACCATAGTACTCATCAGAGTCTTGGCATCATTACACCATAGGAGGATTTCTCGGGGAAACATTCGGATGTGTCACACTTTAGGATTTTTGGTGCCTCTATTTATTTCCATGTCTCCATAGAATCAAGGAAGAAGCTAGATCTGATAGTAGAATCTGGAGTATTTGTGGGTTACAAAGAAACTACACACAACTACCATGTGTACTTACCATCCTCATAATGAGATTTGTGCAAAGGGATGTAAAATTTGATGAAGACAAAGCGATGTGGTGCTCTCTTGAGAGGGAGATTCAGATCCCACCAGAAGAGGAGCTTTTAGCTCCAAAGGAGGAACCTAAAGAAGTTGTGGAGTAGCCACATATTGAGGAGAAAAGAGTGGAGATGGCCACTCAAGCAGAACCATCCAGAGAAGGCAGGAAAAGGACCTGGGAAGCTGAGAGACTTGTGTAGGATGCGAGGGAGAATGTGGGTGCTCCTTCAAATCAACGCAAACAAAGAAGTCCACTAGATCAATACACAGGCTACATGACTCTAATGACTGAGCTTATATAGATTGATCCATCCTCTTTCGAGGAAGCAATAGAGAAACCTATGTCAGTTGATGCAATGGTGGAGGAATATGAATCCATTAGAAAGAACAATGTTTGGGAAGTGGTCCCAAGACCAACAGACAAATCAGTTATACGTTCGAGATGTATCTTCAAGGTAAAGCATGCAGTAGATGGAAGCATAGAAAAATACAAGGTCATATTTGTGGCCAAGGGGTAATCTCAAGTTGAGGGGATTAACTATGAGGAGACATTTTCTCCTGTAGCAAGGTACTGATCCATTAGATCAATTCTTTCTCTGGTTGCACAAATGGGCTGGAAGATCCATTAGATGGATGTGAAAACAAAATTTCTTAATGGATTTATTGAGGAGGAGGTGTACAAGTAGAAACCATAAGGCTTTAATACTTTTGATTGGGATTCTCGTGTGTGCAGACTCAAGTGAGTGTTGTACGCTCTTGAGCAAGAACATCGTGCTTAGTACACCAGGATCGATAGCTATCTCACCGGTTTAGGCTTCACCAAAAGTGAAGCAGATGAAAACCTCTATCATATCTAAGTAGAAGGTAAATTTTTTATTATTATCTTATATGTTGATAACTTGATTTTAACTTGTGATGAGAAGTTGATCATATCTTGCAAGGAGGACCTTGCAAGAGAGTTTGAAATGAAGGACATGGGTTTCATGCGTTACTTCCTCAGATTGGAAGTATGGCAAGGTTATGGGGAACTGTTTATCTCTCAGGGAAATAAGTCAACAAGATACTTCAGATATTCTGCATGGACAGTCGTAAACCCATGGAGACACCTCTAACGACCAAATAGAGGAAGTGGATGCTACTATTTATGAGCAATTGGTGGGTTCACTAATGTATCTTGTGAACACACGACCATATATGTGCTATGCAATTAACCAACTAAGCCAAGCTATGGTTAGGCCAACCAAATTATTTTGGATGGTAGCTAAGCATGTTCTATAGTACCTCAGAGGCACTACCCAGTTTGGACTATGGTACATATAGACAAAGGGAGTGAAGCTATGTGGCTTCACATATGCAGATTGGATGGGGAGTCCATCAGAATGAAAGAGTACATAAGGTGGAATTTTTAGTGTTGGGTCCGTAACAGTTTCTGGGTACAACAAGAAGCAAAGATCCATGGAACCTAGCTCGGTAGAACCAAAATACATGGCTACTAGTTAAGTAACATGTGAGGTGATCTAGATGAGAAAGATACTTGTTGGATTGTTTGGTCAGATAATGGATCCAACTGTGATCTTATGTGACAATTAGAGTTACATTAACCTCTCTGAAAATCCTATTTTTCACGTTCGATCCAAGCATATAGATATTCGATATCACCATATATGGACTCTATGCAGAGGAGGATAATGTTGTTGCGGTACATTCCGACATAGGAAGAAGATGTTGATATTTTGACAAAGGCCTTGTCAAGAGGGTAGTTCAAGTTCCATAGTTGCAGGATAAGGGTGGTTGATAATCCCTTTCTTGCCGAGAGGTAGTGTTGAAATATGCATCAAGAAATTCTCAATTTGATTTTTCCTTGATCAAATTGAGAAAATTTGAATTTCCACATCAGCAAATTTTGCACATGTTTACCTTCACAAGTGTCGGTTTCATCTTCACAACTATCTCTTTTCATTTTTTTCACTTTAAGAAGTGGTGTTTTCATGTTATCTTTGCTTTGGCATGTGTCACTTTCATTTTATTTAGCGTTTGCAATTATTGTTTTCATGTTTTCTTACTATCGAAGGTGTCGCTTTTAGTTGTTTCACTCTTATATGTGTTGCACCTTTTCACATCACTAGACTCAGCTTTTTCGCACTCTAATGGATTATATTGTCCTATATATCATGAGAATATGTGCTAAACACACCCCCACAACTTAGTGCACCTTTTGGTCACAGTCAATTCTTTTGTCACAACTTGTATTCTATGTGTTGTAATGTGGTATTTTAATTGTCATGCTTAGAAATAAGTGTCGCTTTGCTTTCATTTCAAGGTGACTATTTTTCACACGTCCTATGTATTCCCTTGGCTTGAAATGATGGCTTTGAAGTGTGTGATCCATGTTTGAGTCATGGTTAGATGCATTTCCCTCTTTTACTCTATTGGTCCCACACTTAGCCATTTTGGAGCTCTTCTTGGTCCTCTTGCCCAATGCAAGTTGTGAAGGAGTTAGCCCTCTTACTAGGTGATGAAAAAATCCCATTCATGATACTTATTGATGATATCCTTCCCTCCTAGACTTGTGCACTAAGTCCTTCTTAAGGCCATATCCAATGATTGCACATTGAGAAACTTTTAAGCATGGTCACCTAACCCTTCTTGCTTTTATTGACTTACTACACTAAGATTTGATCACCTCTCCCTTGCTTGGAACATAAAGTACTTTAGATAAAATTAAGGAACTCTTACATCCACTTGCAAAAGAAAACTATACCAAGCAAAGGCTCTCCTCCCTACACAATGAAATGAAGTACTTCCTAGGCTAAGTGACCTACCTTCTACTCACTCCCTTAGTCAAAAGTGCATTCGAGATGAACAATCAGCCACTGTTGGGCCAAATTATTCCAGCATAAGAGAAAAAATGCATTCCAAATGAACAATGACCCCTTGTTTACAAAAAATGTGCTGACATAAAGGCCTCCCCTTAAGTCCAATGCATGGCTGATTAACAAGGCTCAATCTTGCTTCCACTTGTTCCTTGTTGCCCCTCACTACACTCAAACTTTATCCTTTCTAATCTCCTCAGTGTAGAGTACAATCTCTGTAGAAAGTGAGCCCTTGTTGAAGCAAAATGCACTTTTATTTAAGCCTACTCTTCCTTCCATCTCACAATGCAGTCTCAAGCAACAAGCCTTCAACCTTTCTCCTTGTTCTTTCCTTCTGCGCTGAACACTTGCTCAAGCCTCTCTCTTTCAGCACATGGCATAGTAACATGGCTAAGTGAGGCTTCCTCTTAGTCCTTTTCAATTGAAACTACACCCTCATTGTCTTCCTCCCTTTCCTTCCTGGTGCATGGAGCAGTCTTAACCAATAAGCTGATCAAACTTGTTCCTTGTGCTTCCCCATTGCGTTGGACCCTAAAGAGCTCCTCCTCATAGCACATGGTGTAGTTTTAGTGAACAATAGTGCTTTCCTAATGTTAGAAAATTATATATTACGGAGCAATGGAACACATAAAATATTGCAGAAATATAAACATAGAAAACGCACAAAACAAGAGAGACACAGATATACGTGGTTCACCCAGTTTGGGCTACGTCCACCCGAACAGCCAGTCCTTCCTTTTCTATTATCTAGCAAAATGAAGAGACACAACCTACAGCAAAACCGCTGTAATATCCTCTGTTTTCTCTCATAGTCTCACCTCTCTGTTTCTCGCTCACACAGAATACACATCTATATCACAGCCTCAAATACAATACCCTCATACAAAGAGAGGGGGTGCCTTCTAGGGCAAAAAACCCTAAACTAAACATAAGTTCTACCGTCAGATCATCCGCCTAATGAACGGCCTAGATTGACTCGAAATTACTATACTTTTACAAGGCAATTTTACATTTGTTTTTAGCTTCGGGGGCGCTGCCCCCGAGCCCCCGGACCCCCGCGGGGGGGACAAGTCCCCCCCGCACCCCCCCGCGTGGAGGGGTGTACAAGAATTCCTGGGGTATACATCCGGCTGAAACAAAGACCTTTGAACAATCATGCTCCACACACAACACCTAAGCCACTATTGGGCTCAAATGGGCCCTCCTCATTAAGCCCTTCTTTCCCAATCCTTTCACATGCCTATCATGAGAAAATTATTTCATGACCAAGGTAGAGATAGGATAGATGATTTCAAGTATGTTTTTTCCTTGTCATGAGTGATCTTCATCAGTAGGTGTATTAGCTCAACATGACAAGGTGATGCTTGAAGAAGCTATGAAGGAGAAGAAACAAGGAAGCACTTGCAAAGCAAAAGCACAAAGAAGAATCATCATGAAGGCATGAAGCAAATCCTAGAACATGATAGAATGAAGACATTACATTATAGCTTTGAAGGTTCCAATTCTGATCCAAGGCCCTTTGCAGGGTAAATATGAAGTACTAGTCATATATTTCATGAAGATTGAAGACAAAGAAACAAGGAAAACAACTTGGCATTGCCACCTCATTATGAAGTCCATGAAATCATTGTCAAGTTGTGACTTGTACAAGTGTCATTAAAATGGTCAATATATGTCCATGTTTTATGCCACATTATTTTTGGATGTAATGATGTAATCATCAAAAGGAAAATGATAAAATCCAATGTGTGGAAGTCGAAGAGTCGCATGTGGAAAAAAAACTCTTATAGAAGTTCAAAGGTCATTTAGGATTTCAAAAGTATTATGGAAGCCAAAAGGTCATATTGGAAGTCCAAGAGTCATGAAAATATGAAAGCTCATTCCCCTTGTTATAAATATACCCTCATAACTCAAGAAATCGGCTTTTGGAGTCAAAAACTTTTAAGATAGCCTCAGTTTCTTCTTCTTGGCATAGGAGAGAAAATTATTCCTTGGAGAAGAAAGAAGTGACTTAATGTTCCACTATTGGAACTAATGCCTCACCATTGTAATTGTGTAATTAGATCTTTCACCTAATTATTGAAGCTCATTGAGGAAACACACTTTGATGCACATATAGTAAATGTTTTAAGACTATTCTTTGGATGTTTGCGGTTTATGTTGGAGTTCTTATGTACTAAAGAAATTGAACTATTTTGGTGGATTTTTTGCTTATCTTGTTGAATGTGTGTTGTATTTGCTTTCATGAATCGTTGTTATTTTATGAACTATTTTTCAAGTTGATCAACGAATATTTTCATGCTCTCGTGTTCCTCTCTTAGTATATTACTATTACTTTCCATCTAAAGACTCACTCTTCTCTCCCACTCGCGAGGGTCTCCTTTTACACATTGCAAATGGTATTTCACAATGTCAACTTACTTGCTGATTTCAAAGGATATGCATGTAATCTCTTATGTTATTCATTGTAACCAAGGAAAACAAATTATGGTGGTCGAGCCAATAATCCAGATGGGCCGCCTACTCTAAACGGTGTGAGGTCTAATTAGGACTTCACATTGGGGAGACCCCCTGTATATTGGTAGTGTCTAGCACCATAAACATTTTAGTGCTAGAAGGAGGGTCAGATAACAAGTTTTGCCCTTTGAGTTTGTTTTGAATCTCTTATCTTAAATGGATCTTCCTCAATTCATACTCCCAGTGTTTTTTTCTAATAGATCCATTTGTAAACTTTTAATCACCAATGAACCTATCTATCACTTATCTCAATTAAGGTTTGATGGTGAGGGTGATACATCCATAACTGAGCACATATTTCAGTTTTTCAAGTTTTTTGAATCGTATCAAATTGATTGTGAATATATTGCTTGTGTGCTTTTCTTCCTCACCCTTGAACGTTGAGTTAACCAATGGCGTCATACCTTACCATCTGCTTCCATTTATTCATCTTATCAATTCCTTAAGCATCTTTATCAAGCATTTTATAGGTATAATTACCGAGATGTTTATAAAAGGATCAGTCAACTAATAATGTACTTATTGATGGGTTGGAATTTACAGCCAACAACTAGGAGATCTCCTCGATGTAGAATCACAATTAGCCTCTACATAGTTTGGTTTAGGGATCTGTCCGATATGTAGGCCCAATTTTCATATCGTTGGTTGAAGTTTGCTTCAGACAAGGAAGGGAATATCAACTCAACTTAACGTATACAATTCAACAAACACAAGTAAGTAACTGATGAATACCCAATAAAACAGATACCATAAATAGAAACAACAGAACTTCAAAGCATGAATCTTAAGAAAAGCATCATTAGCAAGACTTTAAATAATACCACACATAGATAAAGCATAAACTTAGCAACCAAGAATGAGTTCAAGATTGTTAACCATTGAAAACACAAGTGAGTGCACGATCCACAATGATACTATGCCAATATTAATAAAACAATTTATCAACATAAGCATAAGGCCAACATATCATATACCATCCATGTGTTACAAAGGAAAACTCACAGCACCAGAAGATACATGAGGAGACAGTACACCAAAGCTCATAGGAACTTCTAATTCATTAAGCTGATAATATTCATGGCACCAACATACAAGGTCTTCATCGAATCCAACAGTGGAAATATACTATTACTCCTTGCATTCATTAAAATAGCATAAGTTCTCAAAAAAATATGCACCAGAATAAGTTCAAAGCTAAAAGTCCCTTTACAATATGCCATGAGGGTATATTTATAGAAAAGAGGGTGAATTTTGGTCTACCCATGACTCTTGGACTTCCTCATGACTCTTACACTTCCTCATGACTCTTCAAATTCCTACTTTGTCCTACTCTATCCTACCTTTCTATTCACAACAAAACAAGCTAATTCTACCCTATCAATTTAATAATAGATAATTATGGGACATCTATGTGTAACTGCTCCATGAGGTAGGTGTGCCAGATCTTGTACTCAACGGCTATTGGGGCTATCTTTGGTTTTTCTTCATCATGTCTATGGAGGCATTCAAGGGCATCTAGAATGAGAGTGCTTCTCTTGACCTTGATCTGATTGGCTAGAGTTACTAGCTTCATGTACATCCTCACTAGTTCCACCACGTACCATGTAATGTTCTCCTTTGTGACCTGCAAATCACTTGTGTTGGAATACTTCCTGAAAGGGTAGAGAAATTCTTGAACCTCCTATAGGATATCCTCCTACTTCCTCACTTATCTAACTACTCCAATGGAGGGAACCCCATGAATTTCGATCACATACTCTAATCCACTTAGAAGATGTTTGTAAGAAGAAAGAACCCTGTCATGATTGGATCCTAATGCATAGCTGGACTTTATCGTTCTGGGTGGTAATCTAATATTTCTTTGGGAGAACCACAGGTGTCTCTGGATACTTGTCCACTCATGAATACTGTCTAGAGCTGTAACAAATTCTTTCAGCATGGAGGATTTTCTTTCGTGTTAGCCTGTATGGCTAGGATAGGGGACACAATGTGATTCAACTTCGACATCTCTTTGTAGACCACTTCCATGGCTCCTCTCAGGGTTTCAACTTCTTCCTTGATTGAAGCCTACAATTCCTTCACGCTCGAGTGGGCTAAGCGAAGTGCTATATTCTCTTCTTCTAGCCTCCTCTTGTCTTCTTTTGCTTTGGTAGATCTTTGTTAAGATGAATAGAGCATGCCTTAGAGTTATGCAATCTTCTTTCTCATTCTTCCAACATTAAGATCAGTTGTGATCACAAAGGCACTCCCAACCAAGGCAATCATTTCAGAATTTATCCTGGTGTTTAGAATGATTTCCTTTTCCATGGTCATGGACAGAGGCTCCACAGGGTTCCTAGCATAATATTTCCTTCTTTCTTGCATGATATTACAATTGAATTAATTGAAGGTAGGGTTGGCTAGGTCTAACACCTCCTCTTCTGCCTCGTTGGGAATGGCTAACTCCTTAAGAGGAAGATGTCCTCCAGTTATGGGAGTGGATGGGGGAACATCTATAAGGGAATTTCAGTGTTCTCATTCACCTTTTGTTGTCACTCTGCTGATCTTTCATGTCGATTGTTGAGTTGTGCAACAGATATGTATTTACTCTTGACTATTATCCTTTTCCTCCTTTCTGATCCATCTTATGCCATAATATAATAACAAATTGATAGGATTTTGATAAGGAATGAATAAAACAACTCTTGATACAATTTGACCGACCAAACTAACTCTCATCACTTTTTATGTAGAAAAATAGCAGAAGGAATAGCTATTGTTCCCAAGTCGGAACAACAAAAGCTAATCGAGGAAAATGAGACACGTCGAGTGCGGTTGAACCAAGGAACAAGTCAAGGAGATCAGCGTGAGATAGAATAATTGTCTGAAGATAGCATTTAGTTGTGAATCCCTCAAGATCTTCTGATCCTGAGGGATCACATTTATCTTTTCCTTTTGACTATAAAAGAGAAGACCGAAGAGGGATCTCTCGTCTTTTACTTGGATTGTAATTTTAATTTACAGAAGGGTGATTTTGAGAAACAAGATCGTGTTGTAATGATAAGTGACTTTGATGATTAATATACAACTTGTGTTGTTGTTCGTTCGTATCTTCTGAAATCGTTAAGCAGTGTTCGCTGGTGGCTAGGGCCCGGTCTCTGGTGGAACTTACTGTTGTTCCCTGTTTTATGCATTTTCTATTTCCTGCAAGTTATTCTGCTTTATAGATTTTCAGTTGATGTATTTTTGTTGAATCAGATTTCTGGTATTTATTTCATTAATGCATAGTCATAGTTGGTTTTATTTAATTCATGTCATGGATTGAATTAGTTATCAGTTAAAGAATCATTTTCGGTTAATTGCAGAATAGAGCGTGATTGATTAAATACTTTCCTTTTACCCAATAGTTTAAGTACAACTGAAAGAAGTTAATACTACGGTGCTCTAAGTTGATTGTCATTTGAATTTGGTTGATTAAAATTGAATTGCGATATTGTTTAGATGAGTTATTTCCTTTAGAGTTACAAGCTTGAGATTTATGATTACATCCGTTTACTATTGTATTGAATTTCATAGCTTATTTTAAAGCATTACTCTCTGGATTTATAGCTTGCACATATTGTATACACTCTTGGAATAAAAAGACTTACCCAGGTTGATAATTAATGTGAGGCAATTAGGAGTTTTAGAAGACACCTTTTAGCACCCAAAATTTTGGTGCCGTTGCGGGGGAGAGTGTTGCAATTTTACAAAGAGTGATGTCTGTCTGCTGAGAGAGAATTGGGTATTAAAAATGGGAGGTAAGAACTTGCATACCGAGCGAGTAAAATGCTCGCTCCTCCACCCGCTTTCCAGCAAAATTGTGTAGGAATTTAAGATAGAAATGAATGTTTGTATTTTTGTATGAATGACTAAGAAGAAAAGACCAGAAAAAGATATAATTCCACCGCACCGCCCCACACCCCCCCCCCCCCCACAAAACCTGAAAAATCCAAGGGACCGATGACCCTTGGACGATCAACCTTCATTGACGAAATCATAAAAAAATTTGAGTCTCAATCATCAGTAGGACCCCGAACTATTGCTACCAGACACCCTACTGTTTCCCTTTAGGCCACAGGATCACCATCTATAGCTAATGCTGAGATTCACAGTAAGATTGAAGGGTCTGAACAGAGTTTTCAAGATATTGAAAATTCACAACCACGCCCTTCTCAAGAAGGGAATTCTTGCAATCTCCATGAAGGAGAAGGAGAAACGAATAATCCTAAAATTAAATCATCAAAACCTAGATCTCCTGAAGCAGTGATTGAAAAAAGGACACCTATTGTTGTAGATCAAGGTAGCACTGTTAAAATCATTCCAGAATCTTCTGGACATCCTAGGAACAACTCTCGAGCTCTAGGGATCCTTGAAGAATATTAGCATATTTTTTACCAAATGGCCAATAATCAGCAACATCCCTAGACATCTATGTTACAATACCCTATTGTAGACACAGTTGTCAATGCCCCCATGAAAGCTATTCCATTACAAAATATTCCTACCTTTCATGGGCTAACTTCAGAAGACCCTGATGCATTCCTTTTCGAATTCGATGTCCTATGTAGGGGTTATGATTACACCACTGACCCCCAGAAGCTGAAATTGTTCCCCTCTACTCTGAAGGGAGCAGCCCTGCATTGGTTTATGGGACTTGGTGGAGGTACCATCAATGATTGGGAACAGATGAAAACATCCTTCCTTAAAAAATACCAAGATTATTGCTGAACTAGAGAACTAAAAGATGAAATATTTCAAATGGTAGCTAAGCCTAATGAGACTCTGGAAGAATATGTGGAGCGTTTCCAAAATAATCTGCAAATCTCTCCTTATGCAAATATGCCGGATGATGTTCTAAAAACCACAATGATTAAAGGTATGAAAGACCAATGGGTAGAAACACTAAATATATGGGTAAGGGTGATATTTATCAAAAAGATTATGACAATATTATAGACTTGTGCATCAAATGCTCCAGGGGCAGTACAAGGTTGAAACCAACTGGACATGATGCGATCACCAGAGACAACAAAGCCTCAGGAGGAAGCATTACAAGAGTCAAAATCGACAATCTATTGGAGGATTTCAAGACTGATATCCTGGGAACCCTGACGACACAATTGGATATCATGCAAGCTAAATGAAAGTAGGCTAAGGCAGAACAGAACTTGGCTATTTTCTGTCCCCGTTGCAGAAAAACACAGTCATAAAGAATGCCTGCTAGATACGATACAAGTGTGTGCCATATGTACCAAGGAGCATGCCACGGAAAGTTGCCCATCGCTCCCAGGATTAAAAGTAGTCTTCAAGGAAGCGGAAGAAGAAGTAGAACCAGTATATCTGTTGAACCAATGTCGTCAATGGCAAGCACGTCAGACAGGTATGCCTACTGATCCATCTTCATTCTTTCCTCCCTCGCAATATAATTCTCAACAATATTCAGGAGCAGCATGGCAGAACCAAC
Source organism: Pinus tabuliformis (assembly GCA_031772625.1). Classification (NCBI taxonomy): domain Eukaryota; kingdom Viridiplantae; phylum Streptophyta; class Pinopsida; order Pinales; family Pinaceae; genus Pinus; species Pinus tabuliformis. Next base: position 1,205,063,558 of record CM062809.1, on the reverse strand, counting down.
CACCTTTTTCTACTTTTCCACGTCAAACATTTTCTATGCCACCATGGCCCAACCAGTGAAATCCAAACAATAATTGGTCAAATCCCTCTTACCCTCCACCATTATGGCAGAACAATCCCTATCCATCCCAATGGTCCCCTTCCACCTCACAAAATCAGAACTGGCAATCAAACTGGCAAAGATCCATAAACCAACCTATGGGGACAATTCCTCTGTCTCAACCTACTTTACCAGCACCTTATACGTTGCAGTAGAATCCTCAATCTAATATACAACCACAACTCCCAGCCCAACCCAACCCAAATCCCAACAACAGACCAATCCAGTCAGTACAAATCATTGAAGGTCTGGACCCTAAAGCAGAGTTGAGAGAGTGTAATGAACTCAAGTTAAGATCTGGATGCATAATCGCTCCAGACGAGGATAAAAACCTGCAACCTGAAGAACCACACCCAAATAAGCCTTTGACTGTAAATGATCGACAAGGGGAAGATACAGTTAGGCAGAAAACTCCTGAACAGATCATAACTACTTCCCCACCATTCCCAGAAAGATTGATGATACCGCGCTCAATTGAACATCCCGACTTTGATCTTCTGGGTGAACTCAAGAATATCTATATAAAAATACCCCTCCTCCAAGCTATTCAAGACATTCCAATATATGCCAAAACTATTAAAGAATTGTGTATAAAGAAGTCTGTGAGGCAAACAAAAATAACCCCAACTGTCCATGTTGTCGGAACTTTGTCTGATTTATTACTAGGCAAAGAAACACCTGTAAAATATGAAGACCCAGGAAACCCCATTGTCACAGTACAGATAAATGGCCGCTCTTTTCCCAATGCTTTAGTTGATTTAGGGGTAGCCATTAACATTCTCACAACAACAACTTGCGAAATACTTGGCATCACAGCCTTGGAACCAACAACTACCTTGCTGGAACTTGCTGACCGCTCAGTCATTAGGCTAGAAGGAACATTACCAGATGTGATGGTTTCTGTAGACACTTGGGAATATTCGACAGACTTTTTGATTATTAACCCCAGGAACTGGCTAGATGGACATCCTTTAATTTTAAGAAGGCCTTGGTTAGCAACCACTGATCCTTATATCAGTTTCCGAATAGGCAATATGACCATAACTAGAGGGAATGATGTGAAGAATCTAGCCTTATACCCTACTACTCAACCAAGCCTAACCATTGTAAAAACCAGGAAGCAACCTGTAAAATATTTAAAAGAAAATATTCGGTCACCATTGACTGCAGATGCCCTTGAATTTAAAAACCAAATAGAAGACGATGTAATTAATACCTTTATCAATCATCCTGCTACAGTATCTAGTTTGAAATGTCACATGATTAAAGCAGTGCTTGACAATGAAATTGAAGAAGATTCCTTGAGAGATATCAATGACCAACCAATACCAAAAACCACTGTCTATAATAGCAAACCTATTGAAATCGAGCCAGGGAAGATCTTAAATATTAACAGTAATCTGAGTAATGACCAACAACAGAAACTTATTCAAGTCCTTAGGAAATATAAATGAGCTTTTGCTTGGGATTACCCAGACATGAAAGGGATTGACCCTCAGCTATGTATGCACCACATTTACACTAAAAAAGATGCAAGACCCATTCGACAACCTCAGCGTAGATTAAATCCTCACCTAAAAGATATTGTTAAAGAAGAACTTCAAAAACTATTAGATGTGAATTTTATCTATCCTATATCTGACAGTAAATGGGTTTCTCCATTAGTAGTGGTCCCTAAAAAGAATGGGAAGTGGCGGATATGCATTGACTACAGAGAACTCAACAAAGCAATGCAAAAAGACCATTTTCCCCTTCCATTCATCGATCAGGTCCTAGACACGCTGGCAGGGAAGAAATTCTTCTCTTTCCTGGATGGCTTCAGTGGCTACAATCAAATTCAAATTGCCCCTGAAGACTAGGATAAAACTACTTTTACCTGCTCGTGGGGAACATTTGCTTATAGGGTATTACCTTTTGGATTGTGCAACGCACCTGCCACATTCCAAAGAGCCATACTCAGCATTTTTGCAGACTTGATAAATGAAGGATTGGAGGTATACATGGACGATTTCACACCCTATGGAGATGAATTTGAACAGGCATTACAGACATTGGAGAAAGTTCTGGAACAGTGTATCGCAACTAGGCTTTGCTTAAGCCACGAGAAGTGCCATATGGTGATGGCATAGGGCTTGATCTTGGGTCATTTCGTTTCAACAACTGGAATTTAGGTAGATCCAGTAAAAATACAGGTTATCATCTTATTAGCTACTCCCTGCACTCAAATAGAGGTACGTAGTTTTCTGGGATTTGCGGGATATTATTGTAGATTTATAAAGAACTTCTCACAGATTGCTGCACCATTATATGCCTTAACAGGAAATGTTGATTTTATATGGACTGACAAATGTGACATTGCTTTTACAAAGTTGAAACTACTGTCAACAACACCAATATTACGAGGGCCGAATTGGGATATACCATTCCAGATTTCATCAGACGCATTAGATTTAGCTGTTGGAGCAGTTCTTGGCCAAGAAGACGACAAGAAACCCTACGCTATATACTACATTAGCAAAAATTTAACTCCTGCTGAGTTGAACTATACAATAATAGAGAAAGAGTTTTCATCTATTATTTATGCTATTAATAAATTCAGACACTATATAACTGGATACCCTATAGTTCTGTATACTGATCACTCTATTATAAAAAATTTAGCTAATAAACCCATTAAAAATGGAAGAGTGACACGTTGGTTTCTCCTTTTGCAAGAATTTGACATAACTATAAAGGATCGACTGGGAAGGGAAAACCTTGTGGCAGATTTCCTCTCACGAGTGCCAAGAACAAACGATGCAATGGCGGTAGAAGACCAGTTCCAGGATGAACATCTATTTGTTGTGGCTGTAAAAAAACCATGGTATGCAGATGTGGCAAATTATTTAGCAGTAGGAAAACTGCCCAAACATCTAACACCAGGAGAAAGGAAATTAATAGTACAACACAACACTCGATTCTCCTGAATTAGAGGATACCTTTTTCACACAGGGGCCGATATGCACATCCACAGGTGTATCAGGGAAGACAAAATTTATGATATCTCAAAAGCCTGCCACGATGGACCTTGCGTTTGGACATTTTGCAGACCGCATAACTAGATATAAAATTTTGCAAATGGGCTACTACTGGACCACAATTTTTAAGGATGCCAAGAAATTTGTCCAAGCATGCGATAGTTGCCAAAGGAGGGGCTGCCCTGGCTAATCTGATGAGATGCCCCTGCATCCACAGCTGGTGATGGAACCCTTTGAGCGATGGGCATTAGATTTCGTCGGTCCGATCAACCCACCGTCCAATCAGAAATCATACATATTGGTTGCAACGTAATACATGACTAAATGGGTGGAGGCAGTAGCATTACCAAGAGCGACAGAGGAAACAACGATTAGTTTTATTTTCAAAATTTTTATGTGATATGGCTTACCCAAAGAAGTAATCACTGATGGGGGACTACAATTTGTAGGCCACAAGATTGCTACTATATTGAAGAATCATCACATTATTCACAGAATTACCTCTCTGTATCACTCACAGGCGAACGGGCAGGTGGAGAGTACCAACAAAGTAATTGAAGTTATTCTAACAAAGATTGTCTCATCGCACAGACGGGACTGGGTGACTCGACTGCCAGAGGCCTTGTGGGCATATCGCACGACTTGGAGGAACACAACTGGATACTCTCCATATCAACTGATATTTGGTAAGGAACCCATTTTCCCCATAGAATTTGAGATACAGACATTAAGGATAGCCCAAGAAGTGGGACCAGATTTAACTGAAGCCCAGATTAACAGATTACAACAAATAAATGAATTATATGAAATTCGGCTATTGGCTCTACAACATACTACACTCATTAAACAATAAAGAGCCAAGTGGCACGATTCCCTGATTAAGAAGAAGACATTTCATGAGGGCGACTGGGCTCTTCTTTACGATTCTAGGTTTCAAGACTTCCCTGGTAAACTGCAGACTAGATGGTTAGGCCCCTATGAAATAAAGGAAGTACATGAAAATGGCACTCTTACATTGGCCACCATTGATGGGTCTGGTTTTTCCTTCAAAGCAAATGGGCATCGGGTATGCCTCTACCAAAAACCACTCACAAGAGAATCCTTTTACCAACAGATACGTGAAGACTCCACCATGCAAATCTTAGCTGCAAAAGGAAATCCTTCAGCAGCTTCATTATTGTAAAAAGTTATTCCTTTTTGTAAAAACTGTAAATATGATTGTTGATCTGATTTTCTGTGTTTTTTTTTTTATTTTTTTATTGTTCCCACTTCAGAACAACACATTTGATTTTTTTTGTTCCCACTTCAGAACAAAACATTTGATTTTTTCTGTTCCCACTTCGGAACAACACGTTTGACTTTTGCTGTTCCCACTTCGGAACAACACGTTTGATTTTTGTTGTTCCCACTTCGGAACAACACATTTGATTTTTTTTTTTCCCACTTTGGAACAACTTGTTTGATTTTTGTTGTTCCCACTTCAAAACAACACATTTGATTTTTTTTGTTCCCACTTTGGAACAACATGTTTGATTTTTGTTGTTCCCACTTCGGAACAACACATTTGATTTTTGTTGTTCCTACTTCGGAACAACACATTTGATTTTTGTTGTTCCCACTTTGGAACAACACGTTTGATTTTTGTTGTTCCTACTTCGGAACAACATGTTTGATTTTTGTTGTTCCCACTTCAGAACAACACATTTGATTTTTGTTGTTCCTACTTTGGAACAACACATTTGAATTTTGTTTTTTATACTTCGGAACAACACGTTTGATTTTTGCTATTCCTACTTTGGAACAACACATTTGATTTTTGATGTCCTACTTCGGAATAGCACATTTGAATTTTGTTGTTCGTACTTTGGAACAACACGTTTGATTTTTGTTGTTCATACTTTGGAACAACACGTTTGATTTTTACTATTCCTACTTTGGAACAACACGTTTTATTTTTGTTGTTCCCACTTTGGAACAACACGTTTGTTTTTGTTGTTCCCACTTCGAAACATCACTTTTATTTTTGATGTTCCCACTTCGGAACAACACGTTTGTTTTTGTTGTTCCCACTTCGGAACAACACTTTTGTTTTTGCTGTTCCCACTTCAAAAGAACACATTTGTTTATCTTGTTTCCACTTCGGAACAACACATTGTTTATCATGTTCCCACTTCAGAACAACACATCTGTTTTTGTTGTTCCCAATTCGGAACAACATTTTTGTTTTCGCTGTTCCCACTTCGGAACAACACTTTTGTTTTTGTTGTTCCCACTTCGGAACATCACTTTTGTTTTTGTTGTTCCCACTTCGGAACAACACTTTTTGTTGTTTATTGTTCAAATACTACCTTTTTTTAAGAATTTGTTGTTGTTCCTTCTTTGGACCAACATTTTTGCTTCTTAAAGTCATGTTTTTTTTCTCCCTTGTAATGTTGAACAACACTCCAAGACTATTCCTAGCTAATCTCAGCCCCAATTTTTTTATTCCCTTTTACGGCATGAAGTATAATACTTTTATAAGGACAAGAATTATGGATTCTATTAAAGCAAGTGAATATCCTTAATGTTATGATCTTTAACAAGACAACTTCTTGATGATAAATTTCTTAAAAAGAATGGGGAAGGACACAAATATTTATATATTACTTTACTGTATTGATTTCTACTATATATAACATCGATTGATCATCTTTACCATGCTGGTTCCACCCCTCCTGGTTATAATCCTCTCTGTCCATTATAAGTGAGATTATGGGTATATTTTTTTTCTATTGATATGTTCAACTTCTTCCACCATCCCTGCCCTTAAGGAGTACTGAGCCTCCCTCTATTTATTATAAAAATGTGTAAAAACAACAAATTTTGTCTACAGATAGAGGATAGGGGGTCTCATTAAGAGCCAGCCTACCATGTTCATAAGGATGTAGCAATGTGACATTCCCACTATGGCCACCACACCAGGGTTATGATCCAAAGGATGGCTAAAATATCCTTGGAACAGGAGGTCTCATCACGAGCTAACCTGATCACTTTTTGCTACTTCCCAGTGAATGGTAGTGTGGTCATCTAGTTACCATGCCAACACACTGATCTCTTCTATAGAAACAACAATGAAATTCTCTAACTATAAATTGAGGATCCTGGCTCATATGGGTTAAAAAAGCAACTTTGTCGAGGCTATGGACGCTTGCTAGCAACAAAAGCTCTGCTTATGGTATTGAAGTTCCATTTTCAACATCAATAATTATTATAATATCCTATTCTTACTTTTCTTTTTATCAAGAGAATTATTCCCTTAATTTCTCCCTACCTTGAACCTTTATGCATGAGTTAATGTTTTTAATCAATCATATCATTTGCAGCCAAAATATCATCAACAAAGAATTTTTCTTGCATATTTTCGTCCTCTTTCCTTACCGCATAACCTATCATCAACCAAAGCATCTTGTCTATTATCAATAACCATCATGACACACCTCGTTTTCATAATATCCATACCTTTTACAATCCTCTCATTAATATACATACTCTGTCCCATATTAATGCCATATCTTTCACCCTTGTACGTTGCTGTCAGAACAGCATTCACCCATACATTCAGTCGTAGGCGACCTCTCATCTTGAAGGAGAGAGGGGACCTTCATCACACTCGTGCATGCGGTATAACTGTTTTATTGGATTTCATAGGTTGATATGGTAATCTATGATCACACGACATGTGGCAAAATAATAGTCCTCGAATTTACGAATTTTCGTTTAAAATTGGAAAACTTAGCTGTTACAACTTACTTGTTGTTCTATCTCTCTGTTGATGTATGTTGTTGTGTTTTCTCCACTGCACTAATCCTTTGCAATAGTAGGAAGAACTCAAGCATTATGGGTGGTAAGTCAGTGCGCCGAGAACCTCTAGTGCTAGAAATCTCCGATAGAGCCAAAGAAATTCTGGTCCGTGCAGGGTGGATAGCATACTTCACAAGATTTCAGCCCACTAGTGAGGAAATCACTATTGAATTTCTACAACATCTGTAGAATGGGCAATCCCTAGTGAGAGGTAGAAGAATTACAGTATCAGATGCTGTAATAGCTGAAGTATCTGGGCTACCGATGGAAGGAACTACATGGCCAAAGAAACACATAATGTTACAAGATGCAGTGGATATTTTCAGAGATGCAGGCGAGGAATTAATCAAGAAAGGCAAGGGCATACAACCATATTCTTTGGAAAAACCATGGCGTGAGTTGACAAATATTGTCCAGAGGTACATTACCTATGATGGACAACGAGACGTGGTAAGACCACGACAACTCAAACTTTTAGTTGTTTTGAAATAAAGATCACAGTTAATCTGCCATCTTTCTTGAATTTATTGTTGCGTGATACCACCGATAGAATAAGATGGGCTAGGCACCCAAAAACCGTAGTTAGCCACCATGGATTGATAAGAATAATTGTTACCCACAACCTCGTTCAACAAAACTTAACCTGGGATGGTCTTGTAGTGCCCCTGGAGATTAGCCAAAACCCTGTAATTCAAAGTCTTGAAATTTTGGCAATAAGCGAGCAGGGCCCTGTTCCGAAAATGAAAAGGTCTATCCTCTCAAACATTGAACCCCACAAGCGCAGATGGTCTGCAAGGTTATACCTGGCCCAGAGAATGTCTATGGATAGCGTCGAACAACCTGTAGAACCATCCAGAACAATTAGTATACAGGACTTTGAGTCAGAACTAGAGGAAGAACTTGAACAAGGGGAAGGATGTCATCCAGAACCAGAACCTGGGCAAGAAGCCAATTCAGGACAAGAACCTGAGGAAGAGGATAGATCGGACTCAGAACGAGAAAGGGAAAAACACCTTGATGATGAACTGGAAAATGAAGAAGAACTGCCTCAAGCATCAACCATGAGTCCCCAAAATGATATTCTGTAGGATTTTGAGACAGGGATGGCTCAAGTCCTGGCAAATATAAATGCATACATGCAGCCTGGAGGATCACTTGATCCTAAATTAATGGAAGCTTAATCCATAGAATATTCTGGGCATACATAAATTCTGCCCTCTGACTAGGAAAAGGAAGCATTCACAGAAGTTATTCATGAATTAGACAACCAGTATGGTGACACAATTCTATTGGAACACAGCCCTGATAAACAACAAGAATCTTTAGATGCAAAAGCTATTGATGAGCCTGTTAGTAAAAGGGATGCTCCTCGGAAGAGGCAAGTAGCTGGGGATAAACTAAAGAAGTTGAGACACAAATATCAAAAGGTTCAAAAGACTGTTAAAAGGCTACGCAGGAAGCTTAAAAGAATTGCAAATGACAAAGCCCAGAACACTACTCCTAAAGTAGTCTCTGTGGCTATGCAAACATAAATATGTAAGGGTAGATCAACAGAGACCCAAACCGAACTCATTCCTACTCGAATAATAGCCAACCAGGCAAATTTTCATGCAGACTTAGTGGATGCAGCCGTTCAAATGGAGGGTTGGTCCTCCCACAACAAGGAAGTACAGACCGAGGAAACATCCTCTTGTAGCACATGCACTCAGACAAAAGAACAAGCTTAGGTATCCTATCAAGCAAAGACCCTATTCTCCTAAAGCTACAGGAAGAACTAATGCAAGCCCATCTTGCTCTAGAATGATGTGAACAAGAGATAGTCCCTCTGCAAAAATATTAAAAATTGCAGAAACAGTTTAGGGAATTAACCATAAATGGGACCTTTGACAGATTGAGACAGGAAGAAGGAAAGTTGAAGAAGGTAGAGACCAAGCTGGACAGAGCCAGGAATCAGATAGACACCATTTTCTCGCTATATTTATACGTCTTGACATGTAGGTCTCCAACCACAAATTATGCCCTATTCTTATTAAAACGATACTTATTGTTAAAGGTTAAAGCCATAAAAGCTGGCAAGCCAATCGAGTTAAAGACAACTGAAGATTTTATAAGTTGCTGCAAGGAACATGGGGCAAAAGTCCAAAGGCTTCTTTGCAAATTTTATCTGCATAATTTCATATTAGAAGGAGAAGTTGATAAGAACCCTAGCCCTTTTGTTGGAGATATTCAATTCTAGGCTTTTATCTCTTTTGCAGTTAATCAAATTAAGTGGTTTAAGGCATATAATTCATTCCAAAGACAGGAACACGGGTTGGATCTCTGGGTAAGAAGTGAGCCTACTCACCCTTTGCAACTATTTGCTAGACATAAAAGGCTGATGACACAAGAAGGCGTGATCCAAATTTTAGGGCCCATACATAAGGAAATTGTACAGAAAGGAACAACATATTTCCTCTCTATCCAAGAAAGGTCCCTGACTGCATCCAAAATGAGATGGATAGTCTCAACTAATAGTGTTAAGGAAAGAGAACCATTTAATTATGGGAACTTCAAAGCTGCTCCAAGCCGGTTAATCACATATAGCAATCTTATTTTGAGGGAAGGACCTTATTAGTTGGGATGTTGATTTAGATGTCCCATTATTTGGTATCCTCCTGAAGGGTATCGGTTTGATGATGAGTTACCTGAAGGACACGAAGAGACAGCCTTTGAAAATTTGGCACAAAATCACGGTTTCAGGCTTGATAAAGAAACCTTTTTCCAGCTTACTCCTTAACTACATAACATAGGAACTATTTATTTGTCATGAGGACATGAAAAAAGGTAAGCAGGGGAGTATGTTGAGCCGTGCAATAGGTATGTATTTACTCTTGATTATTATCCTTTTCCTCCTTTATTATCCATCTTATGCCATAATATAATAACAAATTGATAGGATTTTGATAAGGAATGAATAAAACAACTCTTGATACGATTTGACCAACCAAACTAACTCTCATCACTTTTTATGTAGAAAAACAGCAGAAGGAACAACTGTTGTTCCCAAGTCGGAACAACAAAAGCTAATCAAGGAAAATGAGATGTGTCGGGTGTGGTCAAACCAAGGAACAAGTCAAGGAGATCAGCGCGAGATAGAAGAATTGTCTGAAGATAGCATTTAGTTGTGAATCCCTCAGATCTTTTGATCCTGAGGGATCACATTTATCTTTTCCTTTTGACTATAAAAGAGAAGACTGAAGAGGGATCTCTTGTATTTTACTTGGATTGTAATTTTAATTTACAAAAGGGTGATTCTGAGAAACAAGATTGTGTTGTAATGATAAGTGACTTTGATGATTAATATACAACTTGCGTTGCTGCTCGTTCGTATCTTCTGAAATCATTAAGCAATGTTCGCTGGTGGCTAGGGCCCAGTCTCTGGTGGAACTTATTGATGTTCCCTGTTTTATGCATTTTTCGTTTCCTGCAAGTTATTCTGCTTTATAGCTTTTCAGTTGATGTATTTTTGTTGAATCGGATTTCTGGTATTTATTTCATTAATGCGCAGTCATAGTTGGTTTTATTTAATTCATGTCGTGGATTGAATTAGTTATTGGTTAAAGAATCATTTCCAGTTAATTGCAGAATAGAGCATGATTGATTAAATGCTTTCCTTTTACCCAATAGTTTAAGTACAGTTGAAAGAGCTCAGTTAATACTATGGTGCTCTCGGTTGATTGTCATTTGAATTTGGTTGATTAAGATTGAATTGTGGTATTGTTTAGATGAGTTATTTCCTTTAGAGTTACAAGCTTGAGATTTATGATTGCATCCATTTACTCTTGTACTGAATATCATAGCTTAGTTTAAAGAATTACTCTCTAGATTTATAGCTTGCACATATTGTGTACACTCTTGGAATAAAAAGAATTACCCAGGTTGATAATTAATGTGAGGCAATTATGAGTTTTAAAAGACACCTTTTAGCACCCAATATCGGCCTCTTCCTATTGTCTCTTCAATTCTTCTTCTTCTTCTTGCCTTTTCTTTTCCTCTTCGTCTTTCTTTCTCTATTCCTCCTCGAGTCTCTTCTTTTCTTGATCTTCTTATTCTTGTTTCTTCTTGAGATCTTTTTCATGTTTGTGTTTATCCTCCAACGCTTTTTTCTCCTGAATTTTCTTTTATTCTTCCTCTCAGGCCCTCTGCTCCTCTTCTTGTCTTTTTAGTCATTCTTCCTCTTGTTGTTTCTTCCTTCTTTCTTCCTCCTGTCATTTTTTCTCAAGCTAGTCTTTGGGCTACTGGTCTCCTGATTTATGTGACCGTATTAGTTCTTATTCTCTTTTTATCTTGAGCTCCTACTTTTTCCTAGCTAAGATCATATTTCTCTGCTCTAAATTTTCATCATCTTCAGCCTCATCTTGCTCACTTAGAGGATCTTTTGTTTCTTCACCTTTGTGCTTCTTCAATTTCCCTCTTGTCTTTTGTTTCTCTTTCTTTCTCTTAAGTGAGGTTGACCTTTCTTGTAGGATTACATTCTCTTGGGAATGCTTAGCTTGCTCATCCTCCATTTATTATTTTTTGATTGGGATGAACTCCCTGGCCGCATTGTACCAATTTTTTAATTTATCCTTGTGAGATTGCCTGGTGTGCAAGTATGACCAGTTAAAATTGGATTTCTTATAGTGAGTTTCTACCACTTTTCTAGGGGTCATAGGTACAATGATTCAAGGTCACAAAATGGAACCCCTTTATCTCCTCAGCGTCTGCCTCAACTTCCTTGAAGTTTTCAATAGTATATGCCCCAATAGTGAGAGGGAAGGCAGGCCAGGGCTTCTTCTTCCCCTTATTCAACGTCTTTGAAAAACTTGTGGTCATATGATAACATGCCTCCTGTAATAGTAATTTATCTATGGAAAACCTGGGCAGCATGTGAGGGGTTTTGTATGAACTAAATACCCTAATGAATATGCCCTCATGGATAGGGAACCAATCTGCCACTTTAGTGATAGATTCCATGGCCCTCTTCGACATGCAAGGAGGATCTTATACGAAAAGCAACTAGTATAATGGGGTGATGAATGTCTCAGAAACAGACTCATGTACACTTTTATAGCTTGGGTCCCAAAAGATCTTATAGTGTTGGTGTACAAGTTTTGCCACAACTGTAGTCCAGTTGTAGCTTCAATTTTTGAACTGACAGCACACACAGACAACATCCAATAGGTACAAGGCCATGTAGAATTCTGATGGTTTCTTTGCCTCAAGATGTTTCACTGCATTTATGTTAGTCCTTAATGTGGAAACTTGGATACTAGCCCAATTGAAGATTGTACCTCTAGTGGCAATGGCATACATAATAGGGACCCATGTCCTAAGGAATGTATCGATGTTGGACCTATCATACAATCAATTCATCATTGCGGAAATGAGATGGTAGATTCTCTTTAGACCTTCCATCCTATATACTTGGTCATTATTCATCTAGTATTTAGAAGGTTTTTACCACCAAGTCCTTAAAATGTCCTTAGTTGGAACTGGAAAATCTTCTAGCCATCTAGTATTGAATGATTCCTCCCTTTCTGACAACATGTAACAAGAAAAAATGTACGTCAAAGAGATGGCTATGAAAGGTTCACCTATATGATTTCTTACTACCCACCTATCTGTGTTTGTATTTTGTATAATCTAGATGATGGTCTCTACACACGCGAAGATGGGTAAATGCGAGGCCACTTTCTGGAGCTTAGACCTCTTGACGTTGATATAGTACACTTGGAAGTCTTCCTGGTCCTTAGGGATGTATTGCTTAGAAAGCTCTGCATAAATGTCGAACCAGGAGAGCTTGGTGGTCTTGTTGAGGTTACTTGTTGGGTCCCTATACATAGGAGGTGGTGGACTATAGTAGCTCTCATGTATGTTGATTTCAATTCTCTCCCAGGAAGTCTTGACTACCAGAGGGATCATCTCGCCAGAGAAAGTTGAGATGGAAATGCACTCGAGATCAACATCACCTAGAATGTAAAAAAAAAACCCACAATGAGAGAGATGGCATGAATAATTTAAAACTAGAAGCAAGACACATATTATGAAACCAACTCACAAAAAGATAGAAAAGATAGATAAACTCATTCAAAATAAGCCTCTTCGAGGGGGCAACCTCCTTTACATTACACAACTGAACAATTCTTGAATGGTACAAATGACTAAACCCACTTTCTATATATAGGAGTCTAAGGAGTCACACTATAATCAAAGTCGACATAACAGTAATAACATAAGGGCACAAAAATAAAAATAGTGGGTTTCTATGGGGCTCACTAATAACAATATGGGGACAATAATAACAATAAGGGCTACAATGACAATAGTAATGGGGGAATCACTAGTATTATAGTGACCTAACATGCCCCTCTCCTTCAAAAAAGCATTGTCCTCAATGCTTGAGTAGTTCTGGATGCTTCTGTATAAAATTCTCGTCCTCCCATGTGGAATCTTCAATGGATAAGTTCTTCCACTTGATGAGATACTTCGAAATTGATCGATTTCATAGCTGTCGAGTTCTTATTTCTATCACTGCTTTAGGTTCCAATATGATTTTTCCTTCCTCGTCAAGTTCTGGCAATATTTTTTGAACTAGGAGCTTGTCACCTATAACCTTCTTTAAACATGAAACATGGAAAATTGGGTGCACTCAGGAAGCTGTAGGAAGCTCCAATTTGTATGCCATAGTACCAATGTTTTGCAACACCTTATACAGACCATAATACTTTGGTGATAATTATTATCCTTCTTAGCTTGCTTGAGGGACATTTGTTTATATGGTTGTAGCCATAGGAACACCCAATCACCTATATCAAGATTTCTTTCACTGCGATGGTGATCTGCCTGTTGTTTCATTCTATTATGCGCCAACATGAGGTTATCCTTTAAGAGTTGGATAACTTGTTGTTGATGCTTGATGTGATGTTCCATTGCTTGAACCTTATAATTTTCTCTTAAATATAATGTGATGGATGGTGGATGATATCCATAAAGTGCCATAAATGGGGCCATTTTTGCTGCAATATGGAAGGAAGTGTTATACCACCATTCAGCCAGAGGCAACCATTTGACTCATTGTCTCTATTTATCAGATACAAAGAAACGAAGATATCCTTCCAAACATTCGTTTACTATCTCAGTTTTCCCATTAGATTGAGGACAATAAGATGAGCTATGAGCTAACTAAGTATCGAGACAAGAAAATAATTTTGTCCAAAAATTTCCAGTGAAAATGGGATCTTTGTCGCTTACAATAATCTTTGGGTTTCCATGTAGCTTTTGAATTGTTTCCATAAATGCAGTAGAATCTGTATTGGCTTTAAATGGATGCAATAATGCACAAAAGTGTGCATACTTGGTAAGTCTGTCTACTACCACCATGATGACACTCTTTCCTTCGGACTTGGGTAAACATGTGATAAAATCCATCGAAACCTCCTCCCAACGTTGGCTTGGAATGGATAAAGGTTGTAATAGACCTAGGGTCTTAATTGTTTCAACTTTATTTTGTTGGAAAACCAAACATTCCGCCACAAACTTTTGAATATCCGATTTAAGGCCATCCCAAAAAAATTCCTTCTTAACCCTGTGGTAAGTTTTTAAAAATCCTGAGTGCCCTCCTAAGGAAGAAGTGTGCAATTCCATAAGAATCTTTGTTTGAGTTGGGAATTCTTGCATAGGTATAAGCGATCTTTGTACCATAACGAATCATTTTTCTATCTAATGTATAAGATGTACTGGGGTCTTGTCGTATCTTTTGAATGAGTGCCCACACTTCTTTGTCATTCTTCCATTCATCCCTCTCTTCGTTTATCTAATCTGGTTGAATAATAGAAATGGCACACAACAATGCTTCCACATCCTCATCCTTTCTTCAGAGTGCATTTGCCACAACATTTTTCTTCCCTTTTTTATAGATGATTTCAAATTCATAACCCAACATCTTGGTGACCCATTTTTACTGTTCTAAAAAGCATTTTGAGACTATCATGATCCATTTTTACCTTGAAGTGTCTTCCCATTAGGTAGGGTCACCATTTCTTAAGTGCATGTAGTATTTTCAACATTTCCTTCTCATAAATAGCTTTGTGTAAATACTTTCCTTTGACTAGAGGACTTTCAAAAGCAATGGGTCTTTCATCTTGCATTAAAACAACACCAATTCCATTTCTTGAAGCATCACATTCCACAATAAAGGTTTTTGTGAAGTTCGACGTAGCTAACATTGGTGCTTGACACATTGCTTCTTTAAGATGTTTGAAGGCCTTTGTTGCTTCTAGAGTCCATGAAAATGCATCTTTCTTCAATAATGTTGTTAGAGGTGTTGCTATTCTCCCATAATTCTTAACAAACTTGTGATAATACCTTGTCAACCCAAGAAATCCTTGCAGATGCTTTATGGATGTGGGGATTTTCCATTCCTTAATGGCTTTAATTTTGCTAGGGTATACCTTAACACCTACATGAGATATAATATGACCCAGGTATTGCACCTCTTGTACTCCAAAGAAACACTTGGAGCTTTTTTCATATAATTGTTTCTCCTCCAATAGTTTGAGAACCCTATCAACATGTTGAACATGATCCTTCCAAGACTTGTTGTACATTAGTATATCATCAAAAAATACTAACACAAATTTTCTAAGGAAGGGTTTGGAAATGGAATTCATCAAACCTTGAAATGTAGAAGGTGCATTGATAAGGCCAAAAGGCATGACCAAAAATTCATAATGACCCTCATGAGTTCTAAATGTTGTTTTCAGAATGTCTTCAGTCTTCATTTTGATTTGATGATATCCTGAACGAAGATCCAACTTGGTGAAGTAAATTGATCCATGCAATTCATCCAATAATTCATCAATGACATGAATGGGAAATTTATCTTTAATAGTGAGCTTGTTGAGCTCCCTATAATTTGGAGACATGCGCCATGATCCATCCTTCTTGTGCACCAATACTACTAGAGCAGAGAAAGAACTTTGACTAGCTTGAATTATACTAGCCTCTAGCATTTATGCAACCATACATTCAATTTTGCTTCCTGGAATCAAATGAATAACATGATCATGATCACGAATATGTGCGAGGCCTTTGGAAGTCTCAAATACCTTGGAATGTTTGTCCAAGACTTTTTGGAGATCTGGAGAAATATATGAATTGGATGTGGGAACCACTAGCGAACATAATTGTGCAATTATGAACCATTTTTCATTCTTTAGAAGCTTTTTCATACCATTAGAGTTGATTATCTTTCCCAGTTTCCTTGCAATACCCCTTAATTCAACTTCCTTTCCCGCCACACAAAATTTCATGAAAATTTCTTGAAAATTAAAAGCTATTGTACCCAAGGATTATAGCCATTGGACTCCTAGTACAACATCAGCACAACTCATTGGAATGGCAAGCATTGGGCTATTCAATACATATTCTCCCATGGATAGCTTGATATTATGGCACTTTCCAGAGCAATTTATGGTTCCTCCACTTGCAACCATCACTTGACACTCTGGTGCTGGATATAGGAAGCAATTCAATTCCTTGGCTATCTTACAATGAATAAAATTATGGGTACTTCCCGAATCAATCAACACTATTACCTTTTTCTTCTTGATATGTCCTTCTATCTTGATAGTTTGAGGAGTGGTAATTCCAGCCAATGCATTACAAGATATGGTCAGATTCATTTCTTCTTTCTCCAGGGTTTGTCAAGGCCTCGCACTATTATTATTTCTGTGTATAATACATTATACAGGATACCAGAGGTAGCCCCACCTACCGCCACTTCTTTGATCTCTGCTAAGAAAGGTAGTAAGATCATCTCCAAGACTAGGAAATTTATTTTCTTTCTGGTTCACTCTCAAAGTAAGGGAAAGATTGTAGCCACATCCATGGACCCTGGGAAGGGTTCCTCCACGTAGCAGAAGAAGGTGGATACGATCATGAAAGGATATAGGGACATCTTCTCCTCACCAACTTGGGTACTGTTACACTGTCAGGTCAAGCATTCATTCGATCTAACTCCCAGAGCACCTCTACCCAACGGGCTGATATATCATCGTTCCATTTTGGAAAATGCCAAGTACAGTGATCAAAATCAGGTGTCACACAAGTTTCAGGTGGGCAACAAAGTTTGGTTGCATTTGCAGAAAGAATGCCTTACCAGAGCCCATCAGAAGCTCATACCACTTTGATATGGTCCTTACACCATTAACAAAGATGTGTGAAACAATTCTTTGGAGCACAACATTCCCCCATTCCTTGGCTTGCATCGAGTTTTCAATGTGGACCACCCTCGAGCATGCTTCCCACCATTACTGGACACATCAGAGATTGCAAAACAACTCACTAGGGACCAAGTTCAACAGAAGTTTCCCCATCTCATAGAGGAACTCAATGGAATGGGGACCATTGCTTCCTAAGGGAGGAGGAATGATCCATGTGGATATTGGTGACCACCCGCCAATTCCACTTGGACCCCCACCATTGTTTCATTTAGTTTTTCAGTTTCCTTAATTGTAGCACAATTTAGTATTTTTAGCAATTTTTCGGGTCCTAAACTTCCAGAGCGGCCCTAAACAACGTTTTGTTGGCAATCTACTACCAGTGACTATTAATAAGTCATTTTTTCTATCGTATTCCTCGGAGAAATCTTTCCAATAGGGTATCATGCATGACAGACAGAGATAATATGACCAAGTCATGATCCTGGGAAGTTGGTTGCCCAACTAACCCCAACGAGGCCCATAAACTCTTGGTGTTACATCTCCTCAGGTTAGGGTTTTGGTTGTTTAGTGTCTGCTCTTATTGTTCAATAATAAAAAGGCCCTTGAACCTCATTGTAACGTAGTTCAGAGGCATGTAGCCACCACATCGCTTCTCATAGATAAGCTACCATCGCCGAGCTAGTCTCGTTTCCATATTGTTTGTAAGCATATTTCAATATTTGATATTAATCAAAGGAAGTGTTATTTCTGTTGCACCTTTGTATTTATGGTTATATCTGTAATTTGTTGCATTCCTGTTTAAATTCATATCAGTAATCAAATCATCCATTATCCATTCCATTCCTTATCACTTCTAGTATTGCATGAAGAAAATTCTTTTGTTTAGGTTACTCATGAGAGTGATCCAATGTATACATCCTTAGATGTTCAATAGAGAGAACCTTATGACTTGGGTGATCTATTTGTTAAGGTTGTCAAATCTGATCAAACTAATGATGTAGATGGTTGTCATCTAGATAATAGTGATTCTATTGATTTAACTGATACTAGTTGTCCACATGCAATTCACAATCTGACTCCATTCTCAAAATGTAGTTATCCAACTTTTCAAACCTCCATAACTTGTCAGGAAGTTGAGGAATTTCAACTTCTGTTGATGGTTATGTTAGGTTCTCGCAATCCTCTTAAGATCCCTGAACTAATTCACATCTATATTTTCTCACAAAATTTGTTTCTTTGCATGGTTTCAGTGAATGCAAATTCCTTCTTGGAAGATATTTGATATTTTGGACATAACTCTTATGAATTTCAAGATTCAGTTTCTGATCATATTAAAGATTCAATTTCAGTTAGTTCATCTCCATGCAATTTTTTTGTGCCAAACTTCGGTTTGGATTGTATACCTTTCTTGGATACATAGAGTTGTGAAGCTGATCAATTTAAGTATTATCATCAGTCGAAAGATTCTTACCTATCAAATACTTTTGAAAATATTCAGCTCCTAGTTTTTCTTATGAATTTTATAATGCTACTCATTTTATTATAGCACAATATTTCCTCTTGAGTATTAGTGAATGCTTGAGCTATATGGCGAATCAAATTCCTCTTTTTCACCCATTCTATCCTGACTGGTTTCATGTATTTTATATAATGGCATTCATTTTTAATTCTTTCTATGATTGTGATGCTAGTTCAGTTTGTAACTAGTTACAAGAGAGTGGTTTGTCACATTCAACACGTGAGGAAGATAATTATATTATTCAAAGCATTCACAAACTTGTTCAAACTGGGCTATCTTCATTTCCTACTAATAGAGAATCTTATGCGTTAATTGGTTCATCTAATCATAATGTTGGTTCTATTAATTGTCATGCAACTAATCATTTTCCCACTGAGGTTTCCAATGATAGTTGTTTCATATTAGTTCATCTTTATGGATTATCATCTCACTATTTGGATACTTGTTAAGAAGTTGAGGCACTTCAGCCTTCGTTGATGGTTATGTCAGGTCCTCGCTATCTTGACAAGCCTTTTGGATGTGATCAGATTCATTTTCCCTTACAATATTCTCATCCTGATTCTGTGCATTAATTGGAAATTCATTTTCTCATGGGTTTTCGCTTTTGAAGAGGATGGTTTTGAATTCTATGACCTAATTTATGATTGGTTGGAAGAATCTTACTTAGCAATCCCATATGCTAACAATAATTTTCAATCTTCTTGGATGTTTGCAATAGATGACAACACATAAAGGTACAATCACAAGAAACCTTTGAGGTTTGTTTAATTTTTTTCTAATCGAAAAGGTAAGGTAGTTTGTTGGTTAAGGTCAGTTACTATGACACATCTTTTTGGCTATAGACAAGAACTTCAATTTTTCTTGCAAGCTATTCAAGTTCTTATCTTCTATTTTGCACATTATTATATATTGGTTTTAATCACTTGTATATTTGTGATTGTAGGTTAGGAGTCATTATGACGGTTACATTGGAAATTTCATTATACTTAGCCCTGACCTTCTAGATATTTAGGTTAGGAGTAGGTCTAGCTGCATTCTAGTTTCCCTTTTCACTCATCCCACACTTGCTCTCCATATAGTCTCTGCATTTGCTTTGTTTCCTTATTTTTTGCTCCGCAAGTTTTGTTTTATTTAAATTCTATGTTTTTTGTGTCCTTTTGGTTTTGTTTCATGGTTTTTTTTATGTCTTTTATTTTATGTTTGTAATTTAATAAGACTTTGCATGAAATATGCTCTTGTTTGGCTCACAAGTCAATGTAGCAAAGCTTGAATGGGAAGTTGTGATGACAAACACTGCTTGGCTAATGTGTTTCCTCTTCTTTATTTGGGTTTATATATATTTAAAGTCAATGATGTATGAATGGAAAAAAAAATCCATTCGTACGGAAAGAATTGAGCAAAACCATGGCATCCATACCTATTTTAGGATTTTTTTCCCTTAACTCGACATTGTAATTAAGTTGTGTTCTTCTTGTTGATCCAATCAAGTAGAGAAGGGAAAGAGGAAAACCAATAGTGAGAAAACCAATATTAGATGTATATATAACCTTCTATGAAGGAATAACCTCTTCTGCTCTCATTAAGTTGGGATCCCTCTTCCACCCCTGTGAAATAATAAGTGCCTAAGCATATTTCTTAAAATAAAATAAATAAAGGGCGAAAAAATAGAGAGGCTTCCTGCATAGAGAGGTGAAGCAAGTAACTTCGTTAGGGTATTGCCTCGGCTTGCTGACAGCGAAGCGATGCTTGTGCTCCTGTAATGACTCTATCGGGGTACTAAACAAGCTCGATGGAAGCGAAGAAACACCAAATATGAAAACTGAGACTTTGATTATCTTAAAATCACAAGTACATATTACCCTTTTCCTAAATTGAAATAATTGTGATAATGAAAATATTTATGAATGTGTTTAACCGAGAAAAGGAATATAGGAGACTATGTCTATAATCAGGTCAAATGGGGAAGCCAAGATGATCCACACATTGAATCAATACATCTTGAAAGAATGAGACCTCACACTTGAAGGCAAAACCTAAATAGAGAAGTTGGAATTCTATCAGTGTGTTGTCACTGTGAACAACACCCTCCAAAATTTTGCCCACATTTGAATTTTGGATCCTACTGAGGATATCATGATTTTCATGCTATGGTCACTTCATTATAAATTGATGTTGTTTTATGTGTTTAAGTGTTCTTCCTAGTCTCCAAATTTCAAACTCACTTGCTCACACATGTTTAGCCCTTGATGAATTCATAAACACACATCTTCCTTTATGCAAGCCTGAACATGCATAACACAATCCATCAAGAAAATTTATGTGCAATCTTCAACCTACGTCGACAATTAGTGCGCATTGTTCAAATCTTTCATGAATATTGAAGACAAAGTAACAAGGAGAACAACTTGGCATTGACACCTCATCATGAAGTCCATAAAATTATTATCAAGTTGTGACTTGTACAAGTGTCATCACAATGTTAAATATATGTCCATGTGTTATGCCACATCATTTATGGATGTAATGATGTAATCTTCAAAAGGAAAATGAAAAAATGCAATGTGTGGAAGTCTAAGAGTCGCATGTGGAATACGAAAAATCACATGTGGAAAAAAGAGTCTTATAGACATTCAAATGTCATTTAGGAGTCCGAAAGTCTTATGGAAGTCAAAAGGTCACATTGGAAGTCTAAGAGTCATGAGGGTAACTCAAGAATCATGGGAATATGAAAGGTCATTCCCCTTGTTATAAATACGCCTTCATAATTCAAGAAATAGGCTTTTGGAGTCATAGACTTTGGAGAGCTAGCCTTGGCTTGTTCTGCTTGGCATAGGAGATAAAATCATTTCTTGGAGAAGCAATAAGTGACTTAATGTTCCACTATTAGAACTAGTGCCTCACCATTAAAACTATGTACTTGGATCTTTCACCTAATTATTGAAGCTAATTGAGCCAACACACTTTCATGCATGTATCGTGAATGTTTTAAGACTATTATTTGGATGTTTTCAGTATATGTTGGCATTTTTATGTGCAAAATAAATTGAACTATTTCAGTGGATTTCATGTTTATTTTGTTGAATGTTTGTTGTATTTTCTTTCATGAATTGTTGTTATCTTTTGAACTAATTTTTAGGTTAATCAACACATATTTTCATGCTCTCGTGTGCCTCACTTAGGATAGTACTATTTCTTTCCTTCTAGAGACTCACTCTTGTCTCCCACTTGTGAGGGTCTCCTTTTACACATTGCAATTAGTGTTTCATAGTGTCAACTTACTTACTGATTTCAAAGGATATGTGTGTAATATCTTACATTATTCATTGTAACCAACACAAACCTTAAGTTATGGTAGCTAGGCCAATATTTTGGATGGGGCTCCTACTCCAAACAATGTGAGCTATGATTGGGACTTCACATCAGGGAGACACCCTATATGTTGGCGGTATCCAACACCGTCAATAGGTTCCTAACACAATAAAATTCAACCTAACATATTGATCTTAGTCACAATGACACAAACATATTATTCCCAATCAAATCATTTCATCATTGATAATTATTTAGAACCTACTTGGGCTCTCATCATAGGATAATGACCCAACTGAGAAAATACAAAAATATAAATGCCTTGGATATTTTCCATAACGCTACCATAGATTAATGCTTCATAATAACAAATAAATAATTTCCGGATGATGGAGCATATGGCAGATGAGGATCTCAGGGTTCCGTCTCTCGTCCGTGGCCACATTCTGCAAGTGCTTAAGCTACAGAAGTGTTGAGGGTTTTCCACGCGCGGGCTCCTCGAAGAGGCACACTCCTGCAGGAGCGAGCTAGTAGCCGGAGAGAAGAAGGCATAGAAAGGGAATCTCGTTCTGCAGCAAAAACAACAAGCAGTGGGGGTTACAATGAACGCTTCAATTCATGCCCACAGAGATTAGTTCAGCATATCCTGCTCTCTCTCATGACGGATATCCTGCAATGTCTCTCTTTCTGGTGCCGTCTACAACACAACAGTGCCCAGATCCACCACAGATACCACTATAGCACTCTTACCACAAGCAGATCTAGCCACGCATCAGTCAGATCTAGAGTCCTATGTATTTTTTGGCACATTTTCAGAAGCAAACCATAGTCTATTAACAATTTCACCCCTCCAACAAGCAGATCTACACCTATACGGGAGAGATCTAGTGATAGGCATACATTCAGACATTTTTCCCAAAAGGGCTTCAAGATTTGGCGATGAGAAAACTCCACCTCTCTCCTCACAGGTTGAAGAAAAGAATGGCGTAGGGCATCCATATAAATCTAGGAGGTCTGGTCATGATGACCCAACAATGCTACTTCAAGTAAAGGAGACAGAATCACACAACCTAGATCTATTAGATCCAGCACCCCATTTAGCAGATCTAGCACTGTCAAGGCCAGATCTACCCCCCACAGACCCAGATATGATATAAATAGTCATTAAAAAATTGCAAGGAAGGATTGTCTGCATGCAAATCTGGAAGGGGAGGATGATAGAGGAACTGAAGTATGAAATCCAAACTCATACAAGTATCATTGCAAGTATTCAAAGTTTTCTATATGCAAGGAAAATTGTGCAGGATAATTACACTATACAGGACTATGGAATTGTCACAGATTCAACCATCAACCAAAATTTGAGATTGAGAGGAGGATGTTCTGGATCTAGCTCAAAGGGAAAGGTTCCTTTAAAAGATGTTGTCAAAGGGAAGGGAGAAGCCAGCACCCCAACACCACCACCAGATCTACCTGGACCTTACATAGTGGAGCAAAAATCATAGATCCCAGCCTTGACAGCCTCTCTGCCTGAGGTAAATGAGCTTTGTGCAGATTTCTATACTAAGGCTGCCATATGCATATTCAATGGTTTTTCTCCCAAATCAGATGCATTACATCAATGGATCTATATCACATGGACTACAAATTGTGATATCCATCTGTGCTCTAAGGGGTTTTTTATTGTCAAATTCGACACAATCAAAGACAAGGAATATGCACTCAATGAGGGGCCATGGTTCTGGGGCAATGCAGGGCTTTTCATGGTCCCTTGGTTCCCAAGATTTTATGCCAATACTATGATGATATCTAAAATACCTATTTGGGTTAGGTTACACAATCTCCCATTACATTTCTGGAATCCTAAAGTATTAGAAGGAATGGGGAATGCACTAGGCAAATTTCTCAAGACAGATGCAGAAAGAGTATCAAGAGGCATATTCACTTTTGCCAGAATATGCGTTGAGGTAGATCTTAGTCAAGGATTACCTGACATCATTAATCTGATCCATAACAATACACAGTGGAATCAGCCACTAGATTATGAAAATACAACATTTCGATGTTGTGGCTGTCAACAAATAGGTCACCTTCTCAGCACCTGCCCACATGCTAAAAAAGACACCAAAAGAAATAAGAAACCATCACAAAAACCAAAAGGTTGGAAATGCACATAACATCCAGATGAAACAACAGAAGAAGAGGAGACAACAAATAACACTGCAGACAATATGGAGCAGACTGTATAGATTAATCCACAAAAGGATAACACAGAGCACAACTCAGCATTAATTCAACGATCCAACAATCCTACGCAGCAGTACGAGCAACACACAACAGAAGTCAGTGGAAACAAACGATTACATGGTTTAGAAGGATCTGACTCTGACAAGGAAGGATAAGCTAATATCAAAGAGAATCAAATGTCTATTGTAACATCCAGTCCCAACACTGGTGGTTGGCGAAAAGTGGAAAAAAAGAAAGGTAGGAAAGAATAGATTACTCTTTTATGGATTCCGAGAAATCAGAAACTGATATTATTGCATATGCTTTTTAGCATCTACAACATGTAATTTTGTTCATTTTTTATGAATAAAATTTCGATTTTTCCATGGGAAAAAAAACTCTACCATAGATTAATGATCGATCTCCTTCGATGGATCTCCAGGCTCTCTCCTGTACTTCCTCATACCTATCACTCTAAAGTATCACACTCCTCCTCTTGAGGTTAGTGCCATTGTATAGTGTGTCTTCTCCCTATCCATAGATTTTCTTGTATAACTTCACTTTGAGCTTAATCCTTAACCCTAACCCAAATCGGAAAGTGATTAATGATCGAGATTAGATCTCGCCTCACTTGAGATCAACGACGGAGGTTAAAATGAAATCACTGAAGTAAATTACTTTACTTTCCTAATTTTCTTTTAGCTCAATAAGGCAACATAATACTTATGTTTTTTTTCTAAGTTACAAAGAAATCTTTCTCACAATTGAGCAAGTGTTCTAAGGAGAATGTGGGAAACTTCTACACACCTAGACATAAGGCATGTGTAAAGTACCTGCCCAATCTGCAAAAATCAACAATAATATTATAAAAAGTACACAAGATATGATGTAAACTAAATTCTATTAATAAATCAATAGTGAAAAACATTGCCATGTATATAGAAATAAATAATGGATAGAATGGTGGTAGTTTCCCTCTAAAAGGAGATGCAACTTGTATACTTCTTTGAAAAATACCCATAACAAGAGGATGTAACTACATTTTATCATTATGACAAAAACTTAAAAAAAATATACCACTATTATCCCTAAACTATAACAGTGTTGATGTGGCAAAAGGTATGTGAGCTTGAAGAATCGCCATTCTAGCCATTTTGTATTGTTACAACATTGTAGCATTTTTAACAATAATTGCATACATAATAGAATTTTATTTTCTTTGTAGTACTTTTCTAGGAATGTTGTATTTGTATGTATTTTTAACCATAATTTCGTTCATAATATAATTTAGTTTTCTTTGTAACACTTTTCTTGCAATGTTGTATTTGTATGCTTTAGTTGAAATACTTTTTATTTTGTTTCATTTTCAATCCGTTATGGTCCATTTGGGAAAAAATGAAAAATGAATTCAAGAAATCATGACTTAAAACTAACATTATTAGGACCACTCTTTAGATGACCTTAGATGACCACCTAGATTAGTCATGTTGAAGAACTAGGTAATTGATCTATAAACAACCATGGATATTTTACTAGAGTAGTTCATCACAATAGATCTTCTGGTGTATTTAATTCTTTTATTATGCAACTTTATTTCCTTAGATCTCAGATATATTACCATTAGCTTATTTCTCAAGTTTATAAAAGTAATTGAAATATGAAAATGAAAGAACAAGAAATTGAACACACCATCCAATAAATCAATACAAGATATATCCTAAGAAACCAAATACAAGAGAAAAACTAGGTAAAATGTGTGAGCTATACTCTCTCTTTTCTTCATTTATGAAAAATGCAAATACAAAAAAGGGGCACTCACTATGGTGTTTCATATGACATTATGGCCTAAAAGGCTACTATAAAATCTTCTTCCTCCTCTATGATGCTCTCAAATCCTACTCCTAGATGCTCTACTCAAATATGGAATAAGTACAATGATAAAGGATTGAAACCCCTCTCTTCCTAGTTCCATATTATTTAACATGCCTTGATAAGAATCTAAGGTTATGGTTTTGGCATTCTTCAACCCTCAATTAGTGTTATGTTTTGGACATTCTAGACCTTTATTGAAATTCCAAACATGGCTAGCCCCACTCGTGTGAGTAAAGGAGGCTAACATAGCATCCATTCAATACCATGGTAGTTAACAAGGTAGACTAACTTGTGAGAGGCATTAACTTCCACATATGAACTCCAATGAAGGTGGTTTTACACCACTAGAAATTTCTCGATTGTAGAATAGTATCAAGGGGTTGTTAGCAATGGCCACTATGTTTTGGCCCCAAAAATTTGTGTTTGATGCGCTTGGCTCTACAAGGTTCCAAACCATAAATATTCAATCTAAAACTTGCCATTAAAATGGGGCTTGCAAGTCAATTCCCCCAAATTTTCCATCGATAAAGTACCAAGATAGATGAAAAATTATATAACAAGCCATTCTTTGTCTTACTTCCCCATTTAGGGAGGATTTTGGTAAGCAAAATATTTTACTAAATGAAATGAAGGAAAAGTTTTTTTACCATCTCTTTAGAGTATTATTTTTCCTTGCTTAGACGTTTTTTCTTCAACCCAATCTACTAGAGGTCATGCTACATTTATTTGGTAATTCTATACTTCTTTTGCAAAATTTCAACTTTTTTCGTCTCTTACATAAACTTCAAGTGTTAAGTCTTGTATGGTAGGTAAGACTTTCTCCTTAGTTTCTTGATCTAATCTGGAAGGCTAATAGTGTTTCAATTTTCCCACATTCACTACTAAGTTAATGTTCATATATATGCCCACCTAGGGGAAAAATTAGATTGACAATCGTTGTGATATGAAGTCTTTGTGAAGTGTGTAGTTAGAGGTTCAAATCCCACCTGAAATCCTTCTAAGTTATGTGTGGGGAAATGCATAGGTCACCGAGAAGTTTAGTTCTAGTGGTCAAAATCGACCTCATGTCACGGGAGTACAAGTCCACCCAATTGTTGATTCCTCTAGAAAAAAATGTATTTGAAGGGAGTGTTAAGCTTTTTGTTTTTTTTCAACTTGGTTCACGGTCACTAAGTGGTCGCAACATCCACAGGTAATAATCTGGGTAGGTCCACAAGAAGGGATCTACCCGTTGACTTATCTAGTCATGCCTAACCCCAAGGACGTAGGGCGTTGAGGAGATTTGACCCCATGACTTCCCAATTGGCAACATACTTAGCAACGGGAACTCGGTCAATTGAGCTATCCCTTGGGGCTTGAGGGAATGTTGATCTTATTCACCAATTTAACTTCATTTATTTGGGATGTCCTTCTCTTCTAGAAGGTTTTATGTGCATGTGCCATGTTTCAATTATAGCATAACTTAGTCTCCTTCATGTTGTGCATTACAAGTCACTTTTTTAATTTTCGTCGGCTAAATTTAGGGATATTAGAAAATAATAAAGAAAGAAAAAGATATAGAAACCTCATTTATAAATATAAACACTCCACTCATTCTAAATGGTTGTTTTTGTTGGAAATCAATTGAAACTCCACTCATTCTAAATGATTGTCCTGGTTGGATATAAAATGAAAATACAATTCATTAAAGAACCAAGTATTAGAGTTTTTGGTTTAATTTTTTGATGTAAATCCTTGGTGCTCTCTATTTCTTGGTTTATTTTTGGGTGCACTAAGGAAGACATTTTAGAGTTTCATTTCTTCCTTTGTTAGTTTGCTAATCTTTTATTTTAGTTTATGCAAATTTTTAGGTTATTAAATTATATCATTTATTTTCTTATTATTTTGAAAACCATTTATCTATTTTGTGATGGTTTGGTTAATATGTGGGAGGTTTTAATCCCCACACTTAGGTTCCACTTTCAACCCCTCTCCATGAGATTTGAACTTATAATTTGAAGGAGACTAAAGGTCATACAAACCAATTAATCTACACCTTAAACTTCATACAAACTAACTCATCTATATATATTTCAAAATTCAGAAAAATCCAAAATAATCTTCACATAATTTGTCAATTTTTCAAACAAAAAAATCCAAAATAATCTTCACATAATTTGTCAATTTTTTAATACTAATTCACTAGTAGCTATATTAAAAGGAAAATATTAAACACTAAAGATACGAAATTATAATAACAAACTATATCATTCGATTTCCAACGTGCGATTTGATGAAATATTAGTAAACAACAATAATGATTGGACTTTTACTTTCGTTGTCCACAACATATCTTTTACTGTGTAAAACAACATTTCTGCAAGCCAACGATTTGGTCGTTTCGTTTTGACAACAGTACCTAAGTACTTACTATTTAGTGATCACTGATAATCCATGTACTTCAACATTTCTCTTTTTATTTCAATATTGTTGTCACTGATAACCAGGCCTGAAATTTCAAATCTCCTTTGCCTGTCAAATGAAAATTTAATGACGTTTTTATATTTTTCATGCTTTTCATTATACGTTTTATGCAAAGTTGTGAGTGTCAACTTCCTCTTATAGGCAAACTCTCTTGCAACTACTCTTGCATCTCAACTTTCACCAATCTCTTTGAAAGTGTCTTTTTTTTTTCCTAAGTTAGCATATGTGCTTCAAAATAGCATACAACCACACTTTTAAGGGTTTATAAGGCTTTTCAAATTTTTGGGTTAAAATTTTTGATTATATACTTAAATTTTAATATGTGAAAGGCACTAAAGAAGGTCACATAGTTAGGATGATAAGGATCCTCAACCATCATTGGATGAGATGGTGTTATGCATCTCTCTAAGCATATTAGATGTGGAAAACTAGCATCAAGGGAAAAATACTAAATGGAAGTAACTAGTTGTCGAAGAACCATTGCCCATCACAAATGATTTGTTGGCTAAGCCCAATCATGACACCTTTGATCTTTTAGCTAAAATCTATGATAACTTGTGTTTAAAATAACAATAATTATGTATATTTTTCATGCAACCATCAAGACATAAACTAATACTTTTAATGATTTTCGTATTAAACTTTGTACATGTGATCTCTCTCAAATTTGCTAAGTTCCATCTACAACATGGGATGAATAAACAGTTTGTTACACAATGAAGTGGACAGAAGTATCATCCTCATTGTGAAAGGTTTGAACTAACATTGCTAATTTTTTATAAGCATGATTCTAGGCAATGGGGGTTATTTATTTTGACGACAAGGGCAAAATTATGATAATTTTTACAACTAATTGAGGAGCCTTTTGTTAAAGATATGAACAATAGTGCGAAGAAATGCTAAGTCAATTTTTTTTCTAAGAACATGCGCATGGATTGTGGTGACTTTTGCAATTTGAGTCCTTCTAAGGAATATATTTTCATGCTTCAAAAGTAGGTGGGCTTCAGAGAAAACTCTTTCCGATATGAAAGACGAAAATTGTCATACATTGTGTAGATATGAAAGTAGATTGAAAATATACCAGAAAGATTCAACAAATTATTTTTTTTCCAAAAGTCAAAAGCATATTATTACATGAGCCACTGCTTGTCAAGGTTGAACATTCAAGGTTCCAGAAAATGCCATTGGATAAAAAAAAATCTTGCTCGAAGTTCATTCAATAGAGCCTAGCTGTGTCCTATGTGAGTTTGTGACTGTTTCAATATTGGAGGCCATGAGTGTAATACCTCTTTGAGTCTCCTGCGTAGAATTAGGGGTAATGTAGAAATGAACTTCAATATGCCAGGAGTAAAGAAAGAAGAGAATGCTAAGTTTATGGACTAAAGCATTTGTTGGACTTGGGAAGTTGGAATGTATGTTGTGTCTAAAGTCCAATCCCTCCTTTTCAACAAGACTAAAATCTAATAGATGAAACCAACTCTGAATTGTGAATTGTATTGTTATGAGAGAGCAGAAGGCCAGACGAGAGTTTATAAAATCGGCTCATCCTTAGACAAGGAATCCAGTGTTGTGAGTTTATAACAAAGTCATACTACTTTAGAGATTGAGATTTGTTTCCTCCCTGTAAGCATTAGTTAGTATATGATATATCTCTACTTTCATAAAGTATTATACAATATTTTAACAAGAAAACACTCTTTAAAATTTAAATAAAGAAAAATATTATTTTAATAAGAATAATTATAATAAAAAATTATATAAACATGCTTAACTACAAAAAATCATACAAAAATTTCAACTTAAATACCACATTAGTATAAAACAAAAACAAAAACTATAACCATATATTTCACAAAAAAAAAAACTACTCTATACATACCAATCTCAATAATGAGAATTTTTTTCTTGTCATCAATACAATAATCCATCTAAAATGAAAAACACCGTTTTAAGTTTTTATGTCTTCCTTTTCAAATTTAATGAAATTATAGCTAAAAAATCAAATTATAAATTTGACCATGAACTTAGCATAATTTAAATATTTAAGTTAAAAAAAAAAGACAAATTAATTTATATGTTTAAAATTAAATTTTAAATTATAAATATTTTAAAATTTTGTAATAAAAATAGAAAATACTAATCAAAATTGTTTCTGCAAATTCATACCAATAAAAAAACTCTGAAAAGTATAATAATTAATTAATGTTCAACTCAAAATCTCCTTATACCACAAATAGGATGGTGAGTCAAAATCTCCTTATACCACAAATAGGATAGTGAATCAATATCATTGACTACAATGGAAATCAATTTATGCAGAAACGCAAGCTTCAAACTAGAGACAATGCATATCATCCGAATGGTGAAATCAAGTGAAATCAAGTTCCTCCCATAAATAACTCCCACATGAAGCTGAACACGGCCATTGTACATCTCTAAAGACATGAAAGTGACCAATGTAAACACATTTAAAGGTAGAAAGTTTGTGTATTGTATCATTTGAAAACTAAAAGACAACAAATGATTCAATTCAAATGCATTGCCAAAAAGACTCAAAAATACAATGAAAATCTAAATTTAAATGCAAGTGGTCCTACTTAAATGCCAGGCAGACATGAAACAAAATCCAGCCTATGAAACTTTAAATCAAATTTAAATTTAAATCTAGAATTTGCCCCATTATAAAATTAAATTCATACCCAGACTTCGCAAAGATTCAAAAGTAAAACTAATCATAAGAACAACAAAAATAATAGAAAAACTCACCTTTACTGTTTTCGAAAATCAGAGGAGGAGATTGGGTCTGCAAATCAAAAAATTAGAGCAATATTGTCCTCTGCTTTGGTGGTTCTTCCTCTATTAAAAAAATATGTATCACCATTAAAACAAATCTCTGTCTTCACCCCTTAAAATTGAATTACCGATCTTTATTTAATTTTACAAAAGAAATCATTTAACATTTACACCAAAGCCGTCATTTCTTCTGCGAGTATTCAATAGTCTGGATCGGGTCTGGAATAATCTACGCCTGAGCCCGTGAGGTTGACTGAGCCTATACTCCCTCATCCCTCCTAAAATTTATGACGGGCAACCTAGATACCTGAACGTCAAATTTACGGTTTGAGATTTTTTTCAACGGTCATTTTATACGTTTGAAAAAAAAAATGTGCCGTCAAATACGTTTAAAAATCGAAAAAAGGTTCTGTGAACGTCAAATTCCAGGCCTTCGTTAACCCATGTGCATGTCAATTGATACATTTTGTCATATTGTCTTTTTTTTTTTTTTTTTCAGAGAGAAAATCCATATATGGCCGCAGCCCTCATGATTACAATATGGCCGAAGCCAGTCAGAATACGGCCGAAGCCAGGCAGATACGGCAGAGCCGTCACAAATCGCCGAAGGAGAGACCTCCACATGGTTCGAACTCGGCTGAGGGAGCGAAAGCCATCCGCCCCAGCCGTCTTATCATGCACGCTGGGTGCACATTTTGTCATATTGTCATCTTCTGAATATGGACCATTGGAAGCGTGCTGAGGTACCTTACGGCCAACATAACGCCGAATATGACAGGTGAGAAAGATTACCCATTGATCCATGATATCTCTGCAGGCTCATGATTGATATACTATTTGGTTGATCGATGATTTTATTGGACATTAGTATTTGTAATAAAACGATATCCATCTTTCTGCAAAACTGATTCTGCAGAGTGTGTAAGGCTTTTATTGATCCACATCTTTTATATCTACCAAACCAGAAAGAGGTAATATAGTCAAACTAATTGGTGTAATCAAAACGATGCACGCTGGCCAGATTTTTTACGCACTTACAGAGACAGTGCAAAAAGTCGTATACGTCTTTTATATCTACCAACAAGAAAGATTTAATATAGTCAAACAGCCCATGATTGTAATTGATGTAATCAAAATGATGCATGCTGTCCAGAATTTTTTTATGCACTTACAAAGACAGTACAAAGAAGAAAGAGGTAATATACCTAGTCAAATCCTTGTAATTGATGTAAATAATGCATGCTGTCCAGATTTTTTATCCACTTATAGAGACCGTACAAAAAATAGTATAGATCAGAAAAACATAGAATTTAGAAATCTTTTATCAGGGTGAAATGACATGTTATGCAGAACTGCTGCCCAGATTGTTTTATGCATTTAAAGAGACATTACAAAAAATAGTACTGATCAGACAAACTTAGGATTTAAAAATCTTTTATCAGGGTGAAATGACATGTTAGGTCGAACAGCTGTTGTGATTTCAAGAAAATCTTTTATGAGGGCGAAATGACATGTTAGGTAGAACAGCGGTTGTGACTTCAAGACGGAGAAATATTAGTCATTCTCAGCAGGAAAAATGTACTTTTTTTTTATTAGTAATAAATAACAAAAAAAAATAACTATTTTCAAGTGGAAAAATAGAGAAAAGGTCATTTATTGATGAATAAGATGTATGTATATTGTTTGGGGTAGCTCAATTGGAAGTGGTCTTGGAAATGAAGTCTCACTTAACTAGAAGTCTTGGGTTCAAGTCTTGTGCTATCCCCAGATTTGGGTGAGAAATTAGACATGATGAAGATGTAGTCCTACCAAACTTACAAAAAAAGGACATGATGAAGATGTAGTCAAGAGTTGGACACAATGAAGATGTAGTCCTACGAAACTTACAAAAAAAAGGGGACATGATGAAGATGTAGTCTTACCAAAGTTACAAAAAAAAAGGGACATGATGAAGATGTAGTCCTACCAAACTTACACAAAAAAAAGGGACATGATGAAGATGTAGTCCTACCCAAGTTACAAAAAAAAAGGGACATGATGAAGATATAGTTTTACCGAACTTACCAAAAAAAAGAGACACGATGAAGATGTAGTCCTACCAAAGTTACTAAAAAAAAGATTTACTGCAAGGTGACATTGATAAATAAACTATTTGATTCATAAGATTGATGATAATAACCTATTTGTATTGGTTTACGTTCTTTTCAGTAACTTTAGATTAGCTTAGGCACATGACAATGTTTAGATTACATCATTCAGAGTGCTTTGATAAGATTATTTTATTTTATTTTTCCTTTGTCACATGGTTCTCTATTTTAGACATTTACTGAGTTTTGTATTTATTCTTTCATTTTACCTTAGTTGAAAATTGTATATTTTGGGTTTTCTTAGATAATGCTTTTTAAAAGGTTTGTTTGGTCCAATTTTCATTTTCCCTCTTTCTCTATTATTGTGCTCATGTCATGCAACATGAGATAAGAGAGGACATTTCCTTAGAATACCTTCACCCACAACCTTAGTTTGTCCCCAAATCCATTTAAGTGACCTCTTGGCTCTTTGTCAAGGGTCTTCTCTCATTCTCTCTTACATGTCATTGCTAAGATGTCCCCAAATCCATTTAAGTGACCTCTTGGCTCTTTGTCAAGGGTCTTCTCTCATTCTCTCTTACATGTCATTGCTAAGATGGATTTCTATCTCATTATGACCTAGCTCTTTTGCTCCCATTGTGCACACACTTACAATATTAAGATCTATTGTCACCTCAACCTTCTAGCTACATAGAATGAAACATATTAATTTAAGAATGAAATGAAAGAATACATTATATTATGCAAAGGATATACTATATAATGTAAACTGAATTCTATTAATAAATCGTTACTGAAAAACATTATCATACACATAGCAATACACAATGGATAGAATGTCATAGCTTCTCTTCAAGAGTTATGACTTTTGAACTCCAATGCAAAAATCGCATAACAAAAGTTGGATTTACATTTTATCATAATGCCAAAAACATTAAATTAAAAGGAAAAAATACTAAAATCCCTAAACTATAGTCTAAGTTGATGTGGCAAAAGGGACAAACCACCATTCTAACCACTTTATATTACTATCTACATTGTAGTAATTTTAACCATTTTAACCATTTCAATCATTAAAAGAATTTGTTTTTATTTGTAATGTTTTTCTTTTAGTGAATTGTATCTATATGTTTTATTTGCAATATTTTTTCTTTCATTGCATTCTCAATCCAATATGGTTCAACTGGGAAACCCATGAAAATTTATTTCAAAAAATCATGGCTTAAAGCTAACAATATAAAGAAAATTTTTAAAACAACCTTGGATGCGCCCCTGGATTACTCATGTTGAATAACTAGTCAAATGATCTGTAAATTATTGTGGATATTCCAATAAAGTAGTTCATCACAATAGATCTTGTATATGCTAAAATATTTCTTATGCATGTTTATTTCCTTAGAGCTCATATTTATTATCACTAGCTTATTGGGAAAATTTATAAAAATAACTAAATAAAAAATGAAATTCAAGCAAATATATGCACTATACACACAAATGAACACAAGATATATCATAAGAAACCTAACATGAGGGAAAACCAAACTAGAAGTTGAGACCTATGCTTTACTCTCTTTTATTAAGTTATGAAAAATGAAAATACAAAAAAAGGGGCACCCACTATGGAGTTGACTATGACTCTCTGGCCTGAATGGTTACTATAGAATCTTCTTCCTCCTATGTTATGATCTCAAATCCCACTCCTAGACGTGTCGCTCAATGGTGGAATAAGCTAAGTGCTAAAAGAATGGAATCCTCTCTTTTACATAACCTCATAGTCATCTAGGGTTAAGGTTTTTGCATTCATGTGAAACCCTTAATTAGTGTTAGATTTTGGTCATTCTAGAATCTTTTTGAAGTTCCACATCTATTTATCCCTACATGTGTGAGCAATGGAGGTTAATGTGGCGTCCACTCAGTCCCATGGTGGTTCACATGGTAAGTCAACTAATAAAAACCATAAATTCCACATACAAATTCTAATTAAAGTGATTTTTGCACCATTAGAAAGTTATTTGTTTGTAGAACAAGGTTGAGGGGTTGTGAGCTATGATCACAATTTTTTTACCCAAAAATGTGTTGTTTGATGCCTCAAAATAGATCTAGAAGTTTTCAAACCCTAAATATCCAAACTAATATTTACCATTAAAACACGCCATTCAGGTTAGTTCCTTCAAATTTTCCACCTAGAAGGTACGAAGATAGATAACAAATTATATAATGATCCATTCTATATCATGCCTCTCCATTTAGGAAGGATTTTTTCATGAAAATATTTTATTGATTAAAGTGAGTAAAATTTTCCTCTACCATCTCCTTGGAGTACCATTTTTCCTTTCCTAGAAGTTGTATTTTCATCCTCATCCGCTGGAGGTCATGCTACCCCTATCTGTTAGTTTTGTACTTCCTCTCCAAAATTGCATTTTCTTCTAAGTCGACCTATGTTTTTGGTGCTAATTCAGCTATGGTAGGTAATATGAGGTCTTTAGTTTCCTAATCCAACATGAAAGGTACATAAAGTTTCAAATTGCCCTGCCCTCCCACCCCCTATTGACTACTAAATAAATGTACATATATGGGGGTAGACTAAGTTTGTAAGCATTATCACCCAACTTCTCCAAAACTTTAAAAGGGTCATACGAAAAAGCCTTTATCTTATTACCGAGGCCCTTTCCTACCTACAACTAAACTTTGTCTCCCACCTTTAATGTTTTCTCAATTTTGTGCTAATCAGGTTGAGCTTCATACCTTTCCCATTAATTCTTCAATGTCTTATGTACTTGAAAATATTTCCCTAATCTTTTCAATGAATTTATCCACTTTCAATGTTTCTCATATGACATATTCCCACACTCCTTATTGTTTATATACAACATCCTAGGACGAAGGCAAGAAACACCAAATGTAAGTTTCAAAGGACTTGATAGTAGTACGGGTAGCTCTATTATAAGAGTGCTGAATCTAGATTGTATTTTCATCTCATGTCTTTGGATGTGTTGAAAGCAAGGCTTCAACATGCATTCAAGATGAGAGGCATACGTTATACCAAAAACATCAAGAACAAACGTAACTCAACAAAGAAGAGATAATTATATTTTTTGGAAGGTTAACCAACTAAGTTTGTGCCCCTTATTTATGAGTATTTATATATTGGAGAAATGGTTCAAGTAGTTGTACGCAGTTGTGATGACTATTACAAGAGTCTAAAAGGCCCTCTCAACATCTCCCCCCACCTCAAATATTTTCTCATTCCAAGCAAGTGTGCAACAACATATTGAGTCTTTACTCTTGAAAAATTATCTTTACTATGCATCAACCATGAATACTAGCCTCCATAAGTAACTCGGAAAAATAAACAAATATGAGTTGAGAAGGTAGAACTAATTTTCTAACACATTTATTAGGTTGAAAACTAAATGGGTGAAACATGCTAGATCCATTGATCTATTCAATTCCATTTGAGACAAAAATTAAAGGGGAAAACCAAAATAAATTGCTTGAATATATTTTTTATCACTACCAAAAACCTCCATCCTAACTGTATAATACACCTAATGTTCATTTATAAGATAGTAACACCAATGTTGAGGACTATAAAATATTAGGTCTAAGACATCCATTCTATTTTATACAAAAAATGCATTAGGTGTTAAGGATTATAGAATCACTATCTTGGGTCTTATTGATCCCTATATAAAGCATGTTACTCAAGTAATTCTTACAATGGGAATGAGAATGAAGAGACAAGAAGTACAAGGAAGACAATGCCATGTGTTGTTGTAAAATCATGATACACTAGACAAAGGTTTAGTTTATGATGACCTCTAGCCTTTGTTTTGCCCACTTCCACTATTGAAAATTAAACTCTCAAAATGAAAACATCCCCACGTAAAAAGAAAAACATTTATCTTATACATTGTTCGGGAACTACGAACCTAAAATTCAATTAGAAATGCATATTTTGGGTATCCAATGGGATCCCTCTATTTTCTTGGCATATACTAAGTGTTTAATTTTTTTTCTAGGGTCCACTACCCCTCCTAATGTTGAAGAAAATTGTAACTAGGTTTGGTATTTTTCAATGTAATTTTGTTCTTTATACTTGTCAAGAAAATAAATATTATTTTTTATAAATTATATGAATGAGTTTCTTGCTCATTCCATAGGTCTAGGAAAGTCAAAGAGTCAAAATCATGTTAAAGAGCTCTTCTTGAGCATTTATGTAATGTACATGGGTCAACCTAGTGTCCAGTAGCCCTCCAAGACAAGCACCATCCTCCAAAGAAGAAGACTGCAAGAAAAACAATGAAGAGTGCATCATGTCGGCATCAATAGATATATATATCTGTGTGTGTGTGTGTGTGTGTGTGTGTATATGTAGGTATATATGTATATATATACATACATACATACATATATGTATGTATATATATATATATATATATATATATATATATATATATATATATTAATGTCATGTCGGCTCATATAAAAGACACAATGATTCACCTGGACAAGTCGGCTCAAAATGGATACATAACACCTATATATACCTAGTTGGGGTATCCGCAAAAGACAGGAAGAATCTCAGACTTGTCTGAGACTTTTCGAAAGTCTACTACATGATCTTGGATAAGCACATTGAGTATAGAACTTAGGACTAAATTTACAACTTCGGATAAGAAGACAAAATCTTAGATATGTTTGAATTTTTCGGTGGTGATTACAGTAAGTAATCACAGTCCTAAGATCTCACAAAACTTTGAAATCACTATTCTTTCAATGAATATTATCAAGATGAATGTACTTAGTCTCCTCCCTGTCTCGGTGATCATAGAAGAAATGTTACAGTGTTTGTTGGAAATAATACTGAGAGGGGGGGGGGGTGAATCAGTATTATCAAATCAATATAACTTTTTCATTTCCATATTCAGATTCATATACGCTACTTCCACAACTATGATTAATGCAACCAGTGTGTATATCCAGTAAACTTATGATTCAGTTAGTTGATCCTTAATGAGTGCATTAGAACATTATTAATCATATGAATAGTAAACCAATGTAGCACACATGAACACCATGATATAAGGTGGAAACCCAATGTGGGTGAAAACCACGTGCTGCAAGTCGTCTCTATCTTTCTTTAATAAGAAAACTTCCTTTTACAATATTTTTGTACTGGTGCAGTCTTATACCAGTACACAAGCTTCTACCTGCAGAAGGCTACAACTTTCTTTCGTTCTCCAGATACTCCTGGAAGGGAGCTACAACCCCCTTAGCTCTTGTACTAGCCAATCCATTTACTAGTACGTAGTTGTAGGCCTACTGAAAAGCTACAACCTTTACTCGTTTTCTTAGCTCTTGTGCTAGCTGATATACTAGTACGTAGGTGCCAACCTACAGAGGGCTATGACCTTCTCTTTCTTCCTCCAGGTACCACATTTCATACATTTTCAAACTGGATACTCATGGAACACAACATCATAATCTGAAAGGCCACGTTTCATCCCATTTTCATACTGGACCCATCAATATCATTGAAACACATAATCAACCAACATCAATCTTTACATCACTCAAAATTGAATCATTGAAACCCCAATATATAGAATCAATCAAACACTTCTCAGAATGTTGTAACCAAAAAATAGTAACAGTAACCAGACACCAATTCTGAACCCAGAACACTGCAGAATAGACAAAAGCAGCTAAAACAAATTCCAAGAAAGGTCCGCAACTTCACCAATAGTAACCTGCGAACATCCGCACTCCTGCTGTCTGAAAACTATGAATCTTCGCAACTGCGGCCGTCTCTGAACTGCGGTTCTCCGCACCTGCGGTCGTATTTCACCTGCGGGTCTCTGCACCTACGCCTTGTCTGCACTTGCGGTCCTGCGGGTATAGACAATTTTTCAGACTTCAAGCATACCCCAAACTATTGGATCTACAGATCTGATCATGCGCCAAGGAGATCTCAACCCATCAGTAGATTTGTCTATGATACTCAAGTTTCTCCTTGATTCAGATCTAGCTATCACTCACCAACTGATCACTAGAATTTCATATCCTTTTCTTCTTAAGATATTCAACACATCGGTACCCAGCCAAATGATCTCCTTTCATTTTTATAGACAAAGCCTTACACAAACCATGGTCCAAAACCATAGGAATCCAATAATAGGGACCCAAAACTTGGGTTCAATACTTTAGAAGCAAAACCACGAACCAAAACCATAGGATCAAAAACGTCAGAAAAACACCATGGACCAAACATATGATTTCCCACGTGCGCGTTTTTCTCTGCATGAAAGTCTGTGTATTTTAGGTTTGCACCTTTTGTTCGGAACACCTGCGAACATGTCCGCACTCTTTAAACGACGCACTTGCGGAACCTGTCGATGACCGCAGCTTTGTGAACAGGAGCCTGCGGATATCTCATTTTCTACCATTCTGAGTATTCTAATCATCAATTCTTTGCTACTGACCTGCTGCACTATGATCTATCATCTGTGTGAGTTGCCATCAAGGACAACACTTGTATCATAATGCCAACAATCTCCCCCTTTGGACTTGATGGCAAAGCTAACTTGCCATACTGAGAACTTGTTATCTGATTCCTTTGATCTGTCCTGCATCCCATGTATTCTGTCACATCTGATATCTCTTCTATAGATTCATCTAGTTATGTATAAGTGAGTTGTTCTTCTACGAGAGGGTTGCCATCAAGTACAACACATGCATCATAATGCCAACAATCTCCCCCTTTGGACTTGATGGCAACAACACCAAATCACTCTCCCCCTTTGACATCAAGGGCAAAGGGCGGAACAAGATATTCTCTTTCCTTGGTAAACATTCTGCTGACCATACTCCCCCTGAGTACCTGCTGAAACCTCTGAATGAGCTCCCCCTTTGTATATGCCAAGGTGTACCAATCTGTCCATACATGCTGAAATCTCTTGTTCTGCTGAAGAGTGTTGTTCATGCTCCCCCTGACTGTAAGCAAAGTCTGCAAAAAGATGTTCTATAAGAAAGAACATGACTCCATACATCATAAGTGACCTCCCTATCACCAAAGACTCATACATACATCCATCTCCCAACCAAGTGGGGATATATCAATATTGAATCATCCACCCAACCAAGTGGGGATACACCAGATACCAAATGTTTATACATTACATCATTCTTCCCATGCATGGGGGGTACAAATTACATCATATGAACAAATGACTATAACAGATAGAGACAAACTATTACATCATGAGTATTGATATGACATTTATAACAGAGGCCAGACATCTAAATAAGATCATGATAGTCATCAGCAACTATCATACATAATGTATGATTTGCTCCATAAGCGTCTGTCAATAGCATCTAGACCAGCAACCAAATCATATGTGAAAAACACCATGGCCGTCTCATCAACATCAAGATCTGCATGATCCAGGTATCATCACTTTGGGAATATCTGCATCAATCAACATATGTAAGTATCAATCTATCATCATATAGGTAAGAACTCATCATCATCATGTCTCCAACCATGCAACTTTGAGTAATCATTCATGTATCCAGCACTATGTATCTTGAGCTCAAGATCATTTGTCAAGACTTCTTAACAGCAACAATCCTCATCCATATGAGCGCCAAGAACTATAGAAATCCTGCATCATAACTGTATTATATGATCTTTATGCATGTGATGACAGCAGCATATGAGTGACTCATCATCAAGAAATGAAGATGTGTATTCAAGCTTTGTACTTTTCTTTATCCTTATGAAGATCATCATGTAAACACCGTATATGCATCATCAAAGAATCAACCACAAATCTGATCTGTAACCCCAAGAATCATATGAGATTTTGTCATGGACAACTCATAACCATATCATAACAAGATATATCATTTAGCCATAAAAGCATCATCACCAAGGACTACATAATGCCAACAATGCATTTAAAAGTATATACTCCCCCTGAACCTGTGCCATCTTGTTTACAGTCAGATCTGATCATGCATATATCAGCAAGAAGTATCAAGGCATCATCATCAACAAGTTAGGATCAAAACACTTCTAAACAAGTATCAAGACATTTCCACACATCATCAGCAGATTGTACCCATTATCATATCAGACCCTTTTCCTGAGCCTGTCCCACTGCTTTTCCTCAGATTGACATATACGCGACTGTGCAGTGTCTAACTCGCGTATATACGCGACTTCCCTTTATGAAACTTGCATATGAGATTTAGGACACTGAAGTTTTACACTTTCAGCTCCCCCTGAGTCTGTTATGTCTGTATATGGTGCTGTGCCACATCTCTCTGACTGTACTTCCTTCTTCTTCCATATCTTTAAGAGTGATGATGTTTTCTCCTTTTGGTGTGGAGCTCGTACCTTGTTCCTGCATTCCTTTGCTATATGTCCAAGCTTGTTACATGCATAACATCTCATATGTTTCATATTCCTTCTGTAGCAGTCAACAGCTTTGTGACCAAACATATTGCAAGAAAAACAATATCCCTTAAAGTACCTGGAACGTGATGATCTTTCTGTGTGATGGTCTTGAACCATTCTTCTTCTGCATCTAGCTGCAACATGTCCAAGATTATGACATACATAACATTCAACATTATTCATTGGAGGAGTAAAAGATTTTCTTTGAAGAATTTCTTTCCTTGGCTGTTGATGGGGTTGACCTCTCATCTCCTTGTTGAGCATTTCAGATTTTGCATTGGAGTCCCTTGTCTTACTTTGTGAACTAGATTCTCCTTCAACAGATCCATGAAAACCAAGACCAGTTTTGATAGCAGGAGACCTTTGACTACTAAGAATATCATCCAAGATCTTAGTACTATCTTGAAATCGTAAGAGCTTATCTTTTTCTTCTAATTTATCTTTTAGAATATTTACCTCAACCTGATGTTGCTCTTCCTTTTCAAGATACTGCTTCTTCATGTTTTCTTCAGCATTTCTTCCTTCTTCCAACTGATGTCTTAGTTGAAGAACTTCGTTTTCTTGTTTTTCAAGAGATTGGAGTAGTTCTTTATTCTGCTTCTTTGATTCTTCTAGATCTTCCTTTAGCGAGTGGATCGTAGCTTCAAGCCTTTCATAATAACTAGATCTATCTCTGAGTTTCTTGATTGTTGTGCTCCTTTCATTGACTTCATTTCTTAATGATGTCACTTCATCCTACAACTTCTGACATTGAACTACCTTGTCCTTGAATACCTTCCTTACCTTATTTCCTTCCTCTAGTTGAATTTTTAGTTTGGTAGCTTCTTCTTTGAAGGCACATTCCCTTTTGTTCAACAGATCTTGTTGATCTTTGATTTTGTCTATAAGCCTTTTAAATTCTACCTCTATTTGATACCTTTCTTGCTCACCCATAAGAGCAAATTCAGTTGTTTCGTTACCACTTTCATCATCTTCAAATGGATAGATAACTGTATCACCAAAGGATAACAAATTCATAACTCATAGTTCTTGCTCATCTTCATTCTGAAATGATTCTGAACCTGAAGTGCTTCTTCCACATATTCCCGAATCAATTCTCCCACAGTCATAGCCTTTCTGAGATGTCTTCTTCTTCTTAGGTGCTTTTTTCTTGAGCTTCTTTCCCATTGTCCTACGAATCTCCTTCAAGCGATCAAGCTTCAACCAAAGGACCTGCTCTGATACAAATTGTTGGAAATAATACTGAGAGGGGGGGGGTGAATCAATATTATCAAATCAATATAACTTTTTCATTTCCATATTCAGATTCATATACGCTACTTCCAAAACTATGATTAATGCAACCAGTGTATATCCAGTAAACTTATGATTCAGTTAGTTGATCCTTAATGAGTGCATTAGAACATTATTAATCATATGAATAGTAAACCAAAGTAGCACACATGAACACCATGATATAAGGTGGAAACCCATTGTGGGTGAAAACCACCTACTGCAAGTCGTCTCTATCTTTCTTTAATAAGAAAACTTCCTTTTACAATATTTTTCTACTGGTGCAGTCTTATACCAGTACATAGGCTTCTACCTGCAGAAGGCTACAACCTTCTTTCGTTCTCCAGATACTCCTGGAAGGGAGCTACAACCCCCTTAGCTCTTGTACTAGCCGATCCATTTACTAGTACGTAGGTGCAGGCCTACTGAAAAGCTCCAACCTTTACTCGTTTTCTTAGCTCTTGTACTAGCTGATATACTAGTACGTAGGTGCCAACCTACAGAAGGCTACGACCTTCTCTTTCTTCCTCCAGGTACCACATTTCATACATTTTCAGACTGGATACTCATGGAACACAACATCATAATCTGAAAGGCCACGTTTCATCCCATTTTCATACTGGACCCATCAATATCATTGAAACACATAATCAACCAACATCAATCTT
Organism: Pinus tabuliformis; assembly: GCA_031772625.1. NCBI lineage: Eukaryota > Viridiplantae > Streptophyta > Pinopsida > Pinales > Pinaceae > Pinus > Pinus tabuliformis. Next base: position 1,205,019,682 of record CM062809.1, on the reverse strand, counting down.
TACATCACTCAAAACTGAATCACTGAAACCCCAATATATAGAACCAATCAAACATTTCTAAGAATGTTATAACCAGAAAACAGTAACAGTAACCAAACACCAATTTTGAACCCAGAACACTGCAAAATAAACAAGAGCGGCTAAAACAAATTCCAAGAAAGGTCCGCAACTTCACCAATAGTAACCTGCGAACATCCGCACTCCTGTTGTCTAAAAAATGCGAATCTCCACACCTGTGGTCGTCTCTAAACTACGGTTCTCTGCACCTACGGCCGTATCTGGCCTGCGAGTCTCCGCACCTACGCCTTGTCTGCACTTGCGGTCCTGCGAGTATAGACAATTTTTCAGACTTCAATCATACCCCAGACTATCGGATCTACAGATCTGATCATGCGCCAAAGAGATCTCGACCCATCAGTAGATTTGTCTATGATACTCAATTTTCTCCTTGATTCAGATCTAGCTATCACTCACCAACCGATCACCAGAATTTCAGATCTTTTTCTTCTTAAGATATTCAACACATCGGTACCCAGCCAAATGATCTCCTTTCCTTTTTATAGACAAAGCCTTACACAAACCATGGTCCAAAACCATAGGAATCCAATACTAGGGACCCAAAACCTGGGTTCAATACTTTAGAAGCAAAACCACGGACCAAAACCATAGGATCAAAAACATCGGACAAATACCATGGACCAAACATACGATTTCCCACGTGCGCGTTTTTCTCTGCATGAAAGTCCGTGTATTTTAGGTTCGCACCTTTTGTTCGGAACACCTGCGAACATGTCCGCACTCTTTAAACGGCGCACCTGCGGAACCTGTCGATGACCGCAGCTTTGTGAACAGGAGCCTGCGGATATCTCATTTTCTACCATTCTGAGTATTCTGATCATCAATTCTTTGCTACTGACCTGCTGCACTATGATCTATCATCTGTGTGAGTTGCCATCAAGGACAACACTTGTATCATAATGCCAAAAATCTCCCCCTTTGGACTTGATGGCAAAGCTAACTTGCCATACTGAGAACTTGTTATCTGATTCCTTTGATCTGTCCTGCATCCCATGTATTCTGTCACATCTGATATCTCTTCTGTAGATTCATCAAGTTATGTATAAGTGAGTTGTTCTTCTACGAGAGGGTTGCCATCAAGTACAACACATGCATCATAATGCCAACAATGTTAACATACATATGGAAAGGAAGACACTCTTTGTCTCAGCCTCCTCACACTCACTGCCTCAGTATTCAGTCATAGTCTCGGCATACATGAAAAATCTCAATCACACTCTTTTTCAGCATAAACATTACTTGATGATAATTGTCTCACAAGTCTCAGTGATGATATTGGTGGTAGTGCAGCAAGGTGTAATAAAGATGTAACAACAATAATTACATAATAGAGATAATCTCAGTAAGATGATGATACAAGGAAGGAGTCGCATGATGCAGAAACAATGATCTCATCATTATGATGAAGTTCACCATGAAGGTCTAGCTATGATGTTATAGAAATGAAGATCTTGATAATGCAATAGTGATGAAGCAATAATGATGATCTTAGCAACGACACAAAGGATGATTGGTGTCCTAGTCTTGGAGGGGCATATTAGGTCAAGGTTCAAGGTCTTGGTATTCATCAATTGGAATCTCTATAAGAAGAATTTAGTGTGGGGTTTCCTCTCCAAGAGGGAGAGCTTTTGGCCTTGGAAGAATGCCAAATATATTGTGTTCTTGTTTGGTTGTTTTGATAAGCTATTGATGAACTAACGAAGACACATTCTATTAATGTCAAAGAGAAGATTGTTCTATAAGAAAATGAAAAACATCTCACAAATAGTTATCAAGTATAAGAAGAATCTTACTAATATTAACTGCCCTAGAGTCTTCAACATGGTATCGGAGCTAAGGTGCGGAAGTCAAAGGATGGGCAGCAAAAAGAGACATCAAAGAAAGGTTTAAGGGTTTTTGTCATGATTAAAAGGATAAAGTCTACAACAACAAAGGCTTTTTGTCTATCTAATCAAAGATACAACCTTAAACAGTCTATACTACTCACAGTCTCAGTGCTATACTATTGAGATCTCAGTGCCACAATAGAATTAATCAATCTTAGTTAAAGAATGAAGTTTTGATCACAAGTACTTAGAACTTGGGTTCATGCCAACAATTTTGATGCCTCTCACAGTCTTAGTCTATGTCATACCACAGGGATATCAATATAGAATGAAGGTGTTCAGTGATGGGTCTTTACTATAAAATGATCATCATTGAACGCAACATCAAGACTCTATGGTTCTACACAATTATGCATATGGCAAGATTCATCAAGACTCTATGGTTCTACACAATTATGCATACGACAAGATTCCATAATCCACTTATGTGATAGCAAGATAATTACATCTCAAATTCATCAACAATTTTTTAATCAGATGTATAAGTCAAAGAAACTTGAAGGCAAGAAGGCAAGCTTCATTACATCAAAGATCTCATTCCGAGGAAGCATCAATGCATCTGCTTCAACCATCATCAAAGAAATCAAGGTGAAGATTTCATCTTCACATGACAAGTAAGTATCTTTTCAATTTATAAATTTGGTTAAATGACTTGATGATTGCAAGAGCATCTATAGGTTGGATGGGCCATCAACATTCCTTGCATGAAGAGGGAGGATAGACATAGTTCTCTAAGTAGCTTAAGTCATTAAACTTATCAATAGGTCTCCATTGAATTTATGGAAAGGAATTCTTATAAAATATCTCCTCACATAACAATACTGGAGACATCAAAGTAATGTAGATGATAAACTCATTCTCTAAAGATGCAATGAAGAAGGTCACATGAAATCTGATCTATATGAAAGTAAAGGGTATGAAAGGATGAAGGATATCTTCCATCTACAAGATCTAGGAAGGAAGAGAATCATCATCATTCTAACTGATAAGCAAGATAACAAATGTCCATGAACAAGAAGGTTACCTCATTCAACAACTTGTGGTCTCTATGCTAGATAGAGAAAGACAAGTTGATGACAAAAATATTGAAGGTTAAAAGAACTTAACCATGTGTAGAAAAGAATGGAAAGGTTGGTCCTCAAGAAAGACAAAATACGTATAGTTAATATTCAATGCTATAGAAAGATTTTGGAAACTCATATCACTGAAAGATGGAGAAAGCTGAAGAAAAGGGCCAAGGAAAGAGGGAGTAACAAATCTCTCCTATGAGTAAGATAGTATCCCTCACAAAAGGAACCTATCATAAGCTCCTAAATCCTGTGTTATAAGATATGACAATGATAAGAAGATTCATAATGGCATCATGGACGCATTAGAAACAAGACCTTGTGACATCACCATGGGAATCATAAAGGAAAAAATCCATGGCAGACAAATATATAGGATATATAGCCCTTGGGAACCTCAGTGGACATCGAAGGAAAGAAAGGAGTCATCTAGGGCTCATCATACATCAAGTCCAAAGGGAAACATCTGCCAGTTGGGGATATACAATATCCTCAAAATTCTCTGATGGAATCCTCATCGTAGGGTTCACTAATCTAAAGAGGAAGCAAGTGTTTCAACGATAACTCCAACTTATGGAATCCATGAGATGATGATATGATAACATAAAGCATGTCAAGGGATTGGAGATCTTTTCAATCAAGGAAGCTGTTGGAAGAAGCCTCGATGAAAATAAGGTATGTATGCTTGTGTTTAATATTATAATGTCATGTCATATAGTTGTAGGTAACATGGATCATTGCTTCTATATTAAGAAGCATGATCAAGAGAAAAAGGATCTCCTCATCTGAAAGGATGTAGGAAGGCATAAGTCACACTAGATAAAATCAACATAATATGTCCTCATATGAAGTATAAGGTGATTGACTACAATGAAGAAACTTTGATTGAAAGCTACTAGGAATGGAATGTGTGAGGAAGGAAGATATTGTGAGATATGCAACCATGATGAAGGAAATCAACATACAAAAGACCAAGAAGACTTGACTAGGAAATCTCACAGAAAGATATGAAGACTCTGATGAAAGTCTGAAAAATATGAACACCCTTGACAATGGATATATTTGGAAGATGTGTCAATATGTGTGTAGGATGTTGATACCTACAAGAAGTTGTCATGATGAAGATCCATCTCGTAAGGTATGATTTAATTTAATCTGATGTTTCAATTTCTTGAATAATTTCTTAACGAGTTCATGTAGGGCTACTAGAACAAGACTTGTAAGTACAAGTACATCCAACATTCATGTGGTGGATGAAAAATACTAAAAGAAGCATGAAGAGAAAAGAAGTAGCCATATGAAGAAGGTTCTAGATATGTACCAAGAAGGCCACTTTCCATGAAGAAATGAATGACATGACAGAATAAGAAGGAAAGTGATCGATGATTGTTGACCTACAAGGAAGAAACTCAACTAAATTTCATGACATCAAGGAGAGAAGTTGATCAAGAAGCTGAAGGACCCATGAAGAAGAAGTTTTTGATGTATAAAAGAATCCATAGCTAAGAGGAAGCTCTAACAAGTCCCTGATCAGGAGCGAGCTTGAATTAGATCACCCTTGATTACAAAGGAGTTACAGTTGTTTTTTTCTATTTCATGGTCATGCACTAGACCAGGACTAACAATCCTACGTCTAGGTGAAGGCCATGAATGGAAATGTAGACACATGATAGACACAATATTCTTGTCTTCACTTGGTAAGAAATAATGGAGGGTTGGGTAATCGTCTGGCATATGATACTCTTTGAGGATGTGTAGGGCATCCAATATAAGAGAAGGCAACATGAGAACTCAAGATAAGAATAGTCCTAGAAGGTTATACTTAGTAAACACCCAGGTGGGTATGTACCTTGAGAGAAAATGATGAAGGTTTCCATAAGTCATTGGTCTCACTAACATTGTAGCTCATGGTCTTGTGGAGAGATGGAGTTGTTAGTCAAGGCCTTGCACTGTGACAATGTTGGTTGATATGATGCTATACATATGGGATTACCAATCTGATTCTTCTTAAGAGAAATTCTTCAGATTGAGAATAACCAAGTACCATTGTAAATACCTCTCTAGTTAAGAGGGAGTTTTGAATAAAAGTATAACTAGGTTCGGTATTTTTCAATGTAATTTTTATCTTTGTACTTGTCAAGAAAAAGAAATATTATTTTTTTATAAATTACATAAATGAGTTTCTTGCTCATTCCATAGGTCTAGGAAAGTTAAAGAGTCAAAATCATATTAAAGAGTTCTTCTTGAGAATTTATGTAATGTACATGGGTCAACCTAGTGTCAAGTAGCCCTCTAAGACAAGCACCATCCTCCAAAGAATAATACTGCAAGAAAAACAATGAAGAGAACATCATGTCGACCTCAAATATATATATATATATATATATATATATATATATATATATATATATATATATATATATATATATATATATATATATATATATATATATATATATATATATATATAGATATATATATTAATGTCATGTCGGCTCATATAAAAGACACAACGATTCACCTGGACAAGTCGGCTCAAAATGGAGACATAACACCTATATATACCCAGCTGGGGTATCTGCAAAAGACAGGAAGAATATCAGACTTGTCTGAGAATTTTTGGAAGTCTACTACAGGATCTCGGATAAGCACATTGAGTACAGAAATTCAGACTAGATTTACAACTTCGGATAAGAAGACAAAACCTCAGATATTTCTGAAGTTTTCGATGGTGATTACAGTAAGTAATCACAGTCCTAAGATCTCGCAAAACTCTGAAATCACTTTTCTTTGAATGAATATTATCAAGATGAATGTACTTTGTCTCCTCCCTATCTCGGTGATCACAGAAGCAACATTACAGTCTTAACATACATATGGAAAGGAAGACACTCTTTGTCTCATCCTCCTCACACTCATTGCCTCAGTATTCAATCATAGTCTCAGCATACATGAAGGATCTCAGTCACACTCTGTTTCAGCATATACATTACTTGATGATCACTATCTCACAAGTCTCGGTGATGATATCGGTGGTAGTGCAGCAAGGTGTAATAAAAATGTAACAATAATAATGACATAATAGAGATCATCTCAGTAAGATGATGATACAAGGAAGGAGCAACGATGGTGTAGAAACAATGATCTCATCATTATGATGAAGTTCTCCATGAAGGTCTAGCTATGATGTTATAGCAATGAAGATCTTGATAGTGCAACAGTGATGAAGCAATAATGATGATCTCAACAGCGACACAAAGGAGGATTGGTGTCTTGGTCTTGGAGGGGCATATTAGGTCAAGGGTCAAGGTCTTGGTATTCATCAATTGGAATATCTATAAGAATAATTTAGTGTGGGTTTTACTCTCCAAGAGGGAGAGGTTTTGGCCCTGGAAGAATGCCAAATATCTTGTGTTCTTATCTCTTTATTTTGATAAGCTATTTGATGAACTAACGAAGACACACTCTAATAATGTCAAAGAGAAGATCGTGCTATAAGAAAATGAAAAACATCTCACAAATAGTTATCAAGTATAATAAGAATCTTACTAATGCTAACTGCCCTAGATTATTCAACACTTAACCCCATGAAATTAGAATTTAAGATCATGCCTACAAATTCTAACCAAAAACAATTATATCTTGTATTTCCTTCGAACACTATTATTTTAAATTTGGGTAGGTATCTTGAATCAGATGAAGTTGTTATTAGATATGAGAATTAAAAACTTTATATTTTGAACATTTTTAGCATTGGACCTTTGAAAAATTTTAAAGGCACCCCAATTTTTGTTAGGTAAACTTGACTCGAGATAGAGTCAAAGTTGACCAGGTTAAACAGTGATGGTTTTGGGGCACATGGTATTGTGCACCCATAGTATTCCGCCCGTGGTATTATATGTAATGGAGCTTATAAAACGCTGGAAGGACTTCATTGTAATGTAGGCCTAGAGGTGAGCGGTGAAGGCTCACTTGGTCGGATTGGCCAGGGTTTTTGGCCAATGCTAATGAGATATCATTAGGTTGGGTTTTTCCCCAGATTTGGGGTTTTCCCAGATAAACATGTGTGTTTATGTGTTTATGGTTGTTGCTAGCTATTTTTATATTTATTCCTTTCGGTAATTATTTATGTTATTCAGTGAATTTCTTAACAATTGGTATCAGAGCCAAATGTTGGCTTCAAAGGGACACTTTTGTTGCCAGGGGTTTTATTGGCCTGGTGAATGAAAGAAATTTGATTCGTTGCACTCATTTGAGGGAGCATGGTTACGAGATTGCTATGTTACTAGTGGTCAAGTTGCGACGCAATGCTCATGTATGAGAGATCGATGTTGATCTGGGCACAGATGAATTGTTTTAATTTTTTGTGTACCGTGTAAGGAAATCCATGGTTGAGGCATCGATGACTAAGAGAGGATGGGTCAGAATAGCAGCAGAAATAAACAAAAATAAAATGAAATTAATGAAGTCAAAATTATTGCATGTAAATGGGCATACTACTGTAAGACTTGGTAAGGCATGTGTACCCCTGGGTAATCACCTGTAAGTTTGGGCTATAACTAGGTGATAGGGGATGTCAGGTTAATAATACCCCAGGTAAAAAAAACTTTGAAGGGGGTAAGGGCTAGAGTGAGAGGGGTTGTCTCACTTAGCAAGTTTTCCTGGAGTTAGTCGAGGAACCCCAAGTCAAGTTTAAGGGGGGAATTGTTAGGTAAACTTGACTCGAGATAGAGTCAAAGTTGACCAGGTTAAATAGTGATGGTTTTGGGGCACATGGTATTGTGCACCCATAGTATTCTGCCCGTGGTATTATATGTAATGGAGCTTATAAAATGCTGGAAGGACTTCATTGTAATGTAGGCCTAGAGGTGAGCGGTGAAGGCTCACTTGGTCGGATTGGCCAGGAATTTTGGCCAATGCTAATGAGATATCATTAGGTTGGGTTTTTCCCTGGATTTGGGGTTTTCTCGGATAAACATGTGTTTATGGTTGTTGCTGGCTATTTTTATATTTATTCCTTTCGGTAATTATTTATGTTATTTAGTGAATTTCTTAACAATTTCAATTTTGGTTAGGTAGCTCACACAAGGTAAAGTTGTTATTAGATATCATAATTCCAACCTTTATAAATTTCAAGCCTTTCATGTTTTGAACATGTTTTTAGCTTTGGACCTTTGAACAATTTTACATGGGAATGTTGATGCTTAGAATAGACCAAGCCAACAATATGAGAAATCGCCCAATCAAGGTCCTAATTAGATCTTACTTGTTGGGTATGGTGATCCTCACTCGTATGTGGGCCCAGTTTCCACCTAAAGAAATTACTCCTAAAAAGGAGACTTTCTAGGTGATTATACTTATGGGTTATAAATGTAGTGAAATTGTGTTAACCAATATGGTGAAAGTAGAGAAAGCTATCTATTCCAAATATGAGTGATCTATCCCGAAAGCTATCTAATATAATGTATGAATGAGTTGAATATGAAATAGATTGATGTATAGATCCTCAAACTACAGCAATGTTTTAATCTGACTATAGGGGATATGTAGACCAAGTAAATAATTAAATGGAACTAGATACACAACTAGAACATTCATACATGAATATTTTACTTAATCAATTATAAAGATTCTGAACAGATTAGCAAATAGAAATAGTACAAACACTATTCTTATACACAAATAAAAATATTAATCAATTAAGAAAAAGAAAAGAGATTTTGTTTATGACAAGAAAAAAAAATGAAGAAATAGTAAAACATTCGTTCCAAGCAATGACAAAGTGGAAATATTCGTTGGCTCTTTATATCTCTTCAAAATAAAGATTTAGAATAGTGGAGAATCCTATTACTTTGAAAAATCCAAAATCCCAAGCAAGTTCGTGAGGATACCTTTAAATAATATTACAAAATATCTAAACAAAGAAGCATATAATTTTTTAATAATTAAAATGATTTGGAAAACACAAAATAGAAAATTTAAGATAAGTTCGTTGAAAATGTGAGCAGAGTAGGTGAATAATTTTCAAGACCTAGCTGATCTAGAAAATTTCGTAGGTAATTTCCATTATGAGTGGACTTTTAGAATGTGAGAAATTAGGCTTTGTGGATCATAATGGAAAGCTGGAAAGCCCTATAGAATTTTGGAATCTATTTGATTGGTAAGAAAACAATAGCTTTATGCTTTGACCAAGAACCGAGAGATAACCTCGATGTCTACCTTTCCCAACTACTTGATTTCTTTTTGTAAATCTAGCCTATGTCTTTCCACGTTGGTAATGTGTTAAGTATGTTGAGAGTTGTTGTAATTGATGTCAAGTAATATCATGTTTAGTAAGAACTTATTAGGTTTATCAACAATGTGTTAATCTTATGATGTCATTGATGTCTTGGTTGCTTACTAAGTGTTGGTAATCTATTTTTTTTGCTGATGGTTGGATGCGTATCCTAATAGTTTCTCTTTGAAGGAATTTTGATGATAGGTACCTTGCTCAAAATACCATGAAAATTGCTTGGTTAGGTGGTATTCTCAGATAGCTTTCTAGTGGTATATGATACATACTCAAATTCCTAAGGAATGACGAGAAAAATATTTTTGCATAAAAGAAAATGTTTGGAACCAAAGATGACCTCAATGCATCTAGTCAAGTTACAGTTACTCAAGCAAAAGTCCGAATGGGAGGATTAGCCAAATTAATCCATCCCTGGTGATGTTATTTGAGTATCTAGGGTGCGAGAGGTTCAATAGAAAATGAACGATGAAACGACAAGATCCCAAATTTTCTAGTGCTCAAATCTAGGTGGTCCTAGCACAATGTGGTAGCACATGTGGGACTGTACTAAATGACAAGATGATATGGCATACAGGTGGTAGTGGTGTGGTAAGTAGGTCGATGACATCGTAGTAGGAGGATAGGACATGTGGTATCCATATGACATAATAAGTAGCATCCAACTAGTGCCCAGGTGGAGTGATGCAACATGGATAATGACATGTCACCCCATGGTCATGACACATGCTAGGTGGATTTGGCCTTTCTGGATGGCCAAGTGGCCCTTTTCTAAGTGACATGTGGTAGAGATGTTTCATAACAAGTGGAAAACAATGACATGGCAATGATGTGGCATGAAAAATGGTATATAGTGACATGGTAGTGATGTTGACATGACATGACCATTTCTCCATAAGCCATCGATGCACAGTCGCAATTTCATGCAGTGGGCCCTATTAACCACATTTGGTGCCACATTACAAGCTAGTAAACCATACAAAACAAAAACTTGGTCCCCCCCTGTTAAAGTTTGGATGGTCGGGGATGGGGGCACCGATGCCATCAGTTTTGATCAAATCACTAGGCACACTTTGAAAATTTGTGGATATTTAACTACACATAGGACAAAAATCATACCTCCCCTTTATTAAATTTTAGATAGTAAGGGGGGATGTGACTTCTTTGTCGTCTGTTTTGATTGGATAACTGGGAATTCTTTAGATATTGGTGGATACTTAACACTTAATGAAAGGAGCTTAAGCACTCTAGCACCATTGTCTAATTCAAAAGTTTATAAGATGTTATGTACCAATACAATCAAGCAAGGATTTAAATGGGTAAAACCATGGATCTATACCCATGGTAAAGGAAGTATATAAACTATAACTACATAAGATAAATAATTGTATGTGTGGTTGGAGTGGTGACGAAAGAAAATATCAATAGAAAGATAAAATAATAAATGAGAAAAGTGAGCAAAGGGTACAAATGCGATAATATATTAGTGAATGTGTGAGAAGAGTAATGTGGGTAATCTAGACAATTCATTTGATAGAAATTACATTTAGTGATACATAATGAAGAAAGGAAATAAATAAATAATTAAACAAAACTAATTGGGAATTAGTGTTCCTGGTAGATGGTGCCTACTAAACCTCATGGATAGGTGTCTCCAATGGGGTGGAGCCTGCAAAATTAGAAAGGGAATAGGTATCTCATGGAAGTGGATGCTTGCAAATTCTATAACTGTAGATGGGTTATTACAACAATCATTTAAAGAAAAGATGAATTATTTGTGGTTTTCTCCCTTTATGGGTTTCCACGTTGAATCTCTGATGACCTTTGTGTTCATTTAATTTTGCGATGATTTTTTGTTAATTCCATAAATAAATAATAAATAAGAATTTAAGCAAACATTTATTTTAGGAAACAAGAATACTGATTCATCCCTCCTCTCAATATTAATTAATTGGTATTAGAGCCTTGTTCCTTCAGTAAAAACCTAACCATTGGAAGGAATATCTTACACAAATAACAAGTTAGGATGATGTTTTCCTAGGTAGACATCCACTATTTAATGGGACAAACTTTACCTTTTGGAAAATTAGAATGAACACTTATCCGATGTCACTTATCATGGACATTTGGAAAATCACAGTGAGTGGGTATCATAACCAAGCACTCCTCCAATGGATGAAGTTGGTAAGAAAAGGTATGAAAGAAATGCTAAGGCTATGAATGCAATTTTGGGTGGACTTGCACCATCAAAATTTGTCAAAGTAATGTAGTATGAGACAATCAAGGAGATGTGGGATAAACTTGTAAACATTTGTGAGGGGAACACCAAAGTCAAAAATTCGAAAATACATACATACAAGATGGAAAACCTGAAAATGAATGAGGATGAAACCATAGGTAGTTTCTTTCTTAGAATGGATGAGGTTGTAAACACAATGAAGGGACTATGTGATAGTATTGATGATACTAAACTAGTCCAAAAGGTGTTGAGATCACTTACTCCTATATTTGATGCTAAAGTCTCAGCAATAGAAGAGATGCATAAATTATATCATCTAACCATGGAGAAGCTTCATGGAAAACTTACACCCTATGAGATGAGAATGAAGAAAGATCAACAAGAAATTAGAGAAGTTTCTTTTAACTATCAATAAGTCAAAACAATATCAAGACCAAGACTGCTCTAGCCAAAGTTCAGACAAAAAGGAAGCAAATTTTGTCAGAATACTATAAAAGGGCACTGGAAAATATAAAGGTATGTTACCATTCAAATGTTTTCAATGTGGTAGAATAGGGAACTTTTCTTCCAAATGTCCTTATAGAGAAAATCATAATGTTGAAAAGGAAGAAAAAGGAAACAAAACATCTAAGAAAAATATCAAGAAGTTTGCTAAAAGGAAAAGTTTCTATTCACAAGAAGATAGTTACGAATCATCATAAGATGTAGTAAAATATGAATCTAACACAAACCTTGATGAGAAGCTCCTTGTGACACACAAAAGTTAAATTTCTGGTCTAGAGAAAATTGATTCAAAAGAATGTAAAACAATTTTTGACATGGAAAGTGAACTTCTAAGTGCATTCTAGGAAATAAATAGGTTCAGAATATATATATATATATATATAGAGAGAGAGAGAGAGAGAGAGAGAGAGAGAGAGAGAGATCCAAGCTTACAAAGAATAATATAAGAATACAGGTGAAGAAATGTTTCTCTTAAGAGTCCAATTAGAAGAAGCCAAACTCATGGAGGAAGTTTTAATGAAACAATTACAAGAAAACGAGAGATATGGTGATAAATTGGAATCAGAAATGGTGTTTTTTAGAAAATAGATCGAGAAGACTAAGACAAAGTTAGATCTAGACTTAAATTTTGTAAACATATTAAATGTTGGAAATACTGAGAGGGGAGGTGACTCAATATTTCTTTTCAATTGTTATTTTTATCAGTTAGATCACTTATAATTAGAACATAAAATATACAATAAGAATAAATACTTTTATTAATATCTTCTTTACAATAAATCCAATACAATAATGTGTAGGAATCCAACCCTAGATGAAGACACCAATCTTCAATCTCCCAGGCTCCAACTTGTATTTTCCAAGCACCAAATTGGATTCCCAAGGCTCCAAACTTGTCACTTGAGGCACCAACCTCTAGGGCTCCAACGCTATCTCTCGTTAATCCAAATTGGATCCTAGAACGCTCTCTAAGTTTTCATGAACTCTTTAAAAATCATGCCAAGGATTAAAAGTCTTATAAGATCAAGCTTATTGGAGATATCCTTATAAAAGTTGCAATTTGTGATTGGCGTGGAGCAACGAGGACCGTCAGTCACGCACGCAAACCGTCGGTCCATGGTAACATGCGCTATCGCAAATTAGCAATCCAGAGGCCATTTCGAGAAACGGGGGTAGTTTCTGATATGCGATTAGTGACAAGTCGCTAACAGGGGTAGTTTCTAATATGCGATTAGTGACAAATCGCTAATCGCATATTGCAGGGAAAACCCCTCAAAGAAGGAAAGGCCACAAGCACCCATGCCCAAAAAATTATAAAATGCAATGGATATCGTTCTGATTCCGTGGAAGCGGGATTCCACAAAATCGGCAGAATATCAGAGGGGCTTCAAGCGGTAAGTGGTTTCAACCAAGTTCTGCCCAATGCCATACATCGAGTGCCACGCGTCCGACGGAAGAGAGAGAAACCGTTCACATCGGACGGGTAAACGTCATGCTACTTAGCTGCCCGATATGAACAATGATTGTAGGATCTAGGGCCCCTAGATCAATGGTGGAGACACGTTTCGATGGATGATCGGATTTGACAGGGTCAACAGGCAGAGTTGTATAGGATTTGAAGTTCGATATGGATAATGCGTTGGCGGAAGGTCATGTTTAGCGGGCATTCTTGGAGTTAACGGAATAAATGGTCGTTTTGAATATGTCCAAGAGAACTGACACTCATCTGTTATGAAATAGGTGGCCACCTCCTTGTGAGGTGTTATGTAGTGACTGATTATGCATGACAGAGGGATTCAAACAGACAGAGGCAGGGGAACCGGAAATCCGGGAAGCGAAAACGAACAGTCAGGAAGCAGATTGGCTTTAAAGCCACAAACTGACAGAGAGAAGGGGAAGCAAGTTAGAAGCAGAGACGAGAAGCTGAGCTGACCTGCAGAAGCAAAGGCAACATCGAGCCAAAGTCAAGACAGAGGCAGAGAGAGTCAGAGAGTCTGTGTGCTCTAGAGAAGGCTTGAGAGATTCAAGCGTACTCCTCTATAATGCCTGTCATGTATGAGTCTCAGATTGGGCTCATACTACTGTGACCAATAGAGTTCAAGAGTTCAGTGAGGAGAGTCTGTGTACTCCAAAGACTTGGGGAATCCAAGTACAGTCTTACTGATTTGCATCTACTGAGTGAGACTCAAATTGAGCTCACTGTTGTAAAAAATTTGCTTTGAAAACAGAATAGAGAGGGCACCACTAAAGGTTGGACTGGGAGATGTAGTTCAGGAGTATTGGGTGAACTCCTTATTAAACTTGTTGTGTTTATTTGTGTTTCCTGTTATGTTTTCTTTAACTTCTTCATTGCCTGTGTATTTTGCAATCTTATCGATCCATTGCATAAAATAACATAGGCACATCCATGCACATGAGTCTATAATACCTTATTAATTGTCTTGGATCAATTCCAGATCAAGTGGTATCAGAGCTCTAGGTTGCTAAGGTTAGACAAGCTTGTGCTGGATTCTTTTTGTTGAATGATAACTAGATCAAAGCTTAAATTAGGAGGAGAGTTGGTTGAAGCTAACCCAGAAATTGGAAGAGTCTATCCTAAGAGGAAAATGTCAGAAGAAAGTCCCTTGGAATCAGAATCCCACTTCATGGACAGTTTCATGACCATGAGAGCCATGGTAGAAGAGATGTATAGAGAATTTAAGAGCGGTAGAGGTGGAGAGTCATCAACCTCCAAACAAGATAAAGGAGTAGAAGAACCTCTTCTAATTGCCCACCCAGAAGGCAAAGGAAAAGAAGAGAAGCCCTCTCCACCATCTCCTTGATCATCACCTTCATCATCATCTTCTTCACATAAAGAAAGCCCTGAAAAGAAAAATAAGGAACCTTCTTTGATTAAATTAGATGTGAAGTTTGATTTGCCAGTGTATGATGGAGAATTGAATGCAGAAAAGCTAGATAACTAGATTAGACAGATTGATGTATATTGTAGAGTGCAGAACGTCAATTTAGAAAGGAGAAAGATTCAGCTGGCTAGCCTACGCCTTGGAGGCATTGCCCTGGTATGGTGGGAAGGCAGGACGCAAGCTGATCTGAAGAAGCATGGTAAAATTCTTTCTACCTGGAATACATTTATTTCTGCAATTAAAAAACGATTCTATCCACTATCTTAGATGCAACAAGCTATGATGAGTTGGCAAACTCTTCGCCAATTAAAAGGGAAAAGTGTACAAAGTTACACCCAAGAATTTAGAAAAATAGCTTTGATTCTAGGCATTTCTTTAGACTCACTTGAAACTTTGCTGAAGTATATAAGTGGTCTACATAGTTATTTGAGACATACCATTCTCATGTTTAATCCCACTAGCATAGATGAGGTATCTGTTCATGCTACACATCTAGAGGCTACAGGCAATAATGTGAACCTAGAAGTTGGGGGATCATCAAAACCCACTGCAAGAAAGAGCAAGGAATAGAGAAAGAAAAAATGGAAGGACATGAAGACAAATGCTATACAAAAGAACAAACCTTCATGCATTCACTACAATAAGGATGGGCATGATGATGAACATTGCTGGATTCTGGATCCAGAGCTGAAACCCAAGAAGTACGATGGCAAAAAGAAGAAGACCGCTGCAGCTATTTAGAAGGATTTGGGGTCAGACTCAAGGGATGAAACAACAAGCACAACCACAGGTATAAAAGGTAAAAATTCTGAAGCATATATTAGTAATTTTGTACAATCTATTGATAATGAAGAAAATGAGAGAAAAAGACATGAGATTTTTCATATTAGAGTTATTTCCAAGCATCAAAAGATTGATACTTTGTTTGATAGTGGCTCACAAGTAAACTTAATTTCTGAGGCAATCGTAAAGAAACTGGGATTACTAACCACACCTCACAAGAAGCCATATCCATTGGGTTGGTTATGTGATAAAGCAAAGCTACAAGTGACTAGACAATGTAAACTTAGATTTTCTTTTGGGTTAGCATTTGTAGATGAGGTTGAGTTAGATATTGTTCCCTTAGATATATGTGGAATTGTTTTAGGGAGTCCTTACTTTTATGATAGAAAAGCCATTTTCTATAGAGTTGAAAACAAGTATCAACTCGTTAAAGATGGAATCAAATATATTGTAAGAGCTCATAAACTCAAGAATAATTATACTCTCATAAACTCAAGGTAGATGAAAAGAATTGTAAATTCATAAAAACAATTTTTACTGATGGTTGTAAAGGAAAATAAACTTGATAAAACCAATGTATTTGAAGGTTGTAATGCTAAACAACAAGCTGATTTAGAAAAAGTTGTTTCAGAGTATGATGTGCTATTTGAAGAACCTAAAGGTCTGCCACTCAAAAAGGAAATAGTACATGATATTAATTTGCAGCAAGATGCTTCATTGCTTAACATCGGAATGTACAGGTTGTCTGTTGTAGAGAATGCATAAATCAAGAAGCAGGTACAGGAGTTGCTCGAAAAAGGGTTCATAAGACCTAGCACATCACCATGTGGGTCTCCAATTGTCTTGGTGAGAAAGAAAGATGGCTCATGGAGAATGTGCATTGATTACCGAGCACTGAATAAGATAACGATCAAAAATCATTATCCCCTTCCTCACATAGATGATCTATTAGATTAGTTGAAAGAGGTTGTTTACTCTTCCAAGTTGGACTTGCATAGTGGCTACCATCAAGTCAGAGTTGCAGAGCAAGATGCATGGAAGACTGCTTTCAAAACAAATCAGGGATTGTATGAGTGGTTAGTTATGCCTTTTGGCTTAACTAATGCTCCTGCTACTTTCATGAGAGTAATGAATGATGTACTCAGGTCTTTTATTGATGATTTTGTCATTGTATATTTAGATGACATTCTTGTATTTAGTAAAACATGGGAAGAACATTTAAAGCATGTAAAACAGACTCTACATGTTTTAAAAAGAGAAAATATTGATGTTAAGCTATCAAAATGTGAATTTGGAAAAACATCTTTGAATTATTTGGGTCATATTGTAGGGGGTGCTGAATTTTAGGTATATCCCTCTAAGGTTGCAGACATTGTAAACTACCCTAAACCCAAATTTTCTACAGAAGTTAGAAGCTTCCTAGGAGCAACACAATATTGGAGAAAGTTTATTGCTAACTTTTCCTTGATTGCAACTCCCTTACATGATTTAACAAGATTGAATAAGG
This sequence comes from Pinus tabuliformis, assembly GCA_031772625.1. Taxonomy (NCBI): domain Eukaryota; kingdom Viridiplantae; phylum Streptophyta; class Pinopsida; order Pinales; family Pinaceae; genus Pinus; species Pinus tabuliformis. The sequence continues at coordinate 1,205,002,426 of CM062809.1, read as the reverse complement.
TGTTTTAGTGGGGAGGCAAATAGCAGAAAGCCTTCGACACCTTAAAAGAAAAGATTAGTAAAACACCAGTACTAGCACTGCCCGATCTTCAAAGACCCTTTGAGATTGTAATAGATGCCAGTGACTATGCCATGGGAGCAGTGTTGATGCAGCACGGTAAACCCATATGTTATCATTCCGAGACATTTAATCCTGTAGTAGTTAATTATCCCACATATGATAAAGAATTGTATGCATTAGTATAGAGTGCGCAAAAGTGGAAACATTATCTAATAGGCAAAGAGACAGTTATACATACTGATCATCAACCACTTCAATATTTACACTCACAAACTAAGTTGCAGCAATCAAGACACTATAGGTGGATGTCTACAACAGTTTCATCTTGTCATCAGATATAAAAAGGGCATACACAATAAAGTTGTAGATATGTTTTCTAGGCCAATCATAAATGCATCTACTATACTTAAGCATTATTCAGTATTGCATGGAAGCTACATTGAAGAATATGCTCAAGATATACATTTCAAAGATGTATATGCAACTTTAAGTCATGGAAAACAAGTAGAAGAATTGGATTATCATGTTAAGGACAAACTCTTGTATTATTTGGGAAAGTTATGCATTCCTCAAACCGAAAGAGTAAAGATAATTTGAGAAGAACACACTTCTCTAATATCAGGTCACTTTGGTGTAAATAAAATAGTTGCACAGCTGCAAAGATTTTGTTATTGGCCCAAAATGAATGAGACAATTTCTATATATATAAGAGGGTGTACCATGTGTGCTAAAAGCAAGCCCAGCAATAGAAAACTAGGCTTGTACACTCCACTACCAGTTCCTTCTCATCCTTGGGAAAGTATTTCCATGGACTTTGTTGGGGGATTGCCTAAGTCTAGAAAAGGTCATGACTATTTATATGTTATTGTGGATAAGTTCAGCAAAATGTGTATTTTAATACCTTGTAACAAATAGATTATAGCTAAACAAACAACAAAGTTTTTCTTTCAGCATGTATGGGTTCATTTTTGATTACCCACTTCTATTGTATCTGATCAAGATTCCTGATTTGTTGGGAAGTTTTGTTCTAGTCAGTGGGAATTGATGGACACCAAACTGAAGAAGAGCACAAACTTTCATCCACAAATAGATGGCCAAACAGAGGTGGTCAACAGGACAGTGATCCAGTTGCTCAGAGGCTATTGTAACAAGCATCCCAAGCTTTGGTATGAACATTTGTATTATGTGCAACATGCTTGCAACTAGGCTAAACATTATTCTACAAAGATATCTACTTTTGAGATCGGTTTTGGTTTCATACCAAGGTCTCCCTTGGATTTTGTCTTAGGTAAAGACATAACGGTTGATGGACACAGTGATGTGGACAAGGCAACCAAGTTCATTGAACAAATCCAAGAGATTCACCAGGCAGTACAGGAACAATTGGAAAAGAGCCAAGCCAAGTACAAGGCAAGGCATGATAAGCATCGGATTGAGCATAGTTTCCAAGTTGGTGATCAAGTCTGGCTGTATATTAGCAAAGACAGAATGCAAGGTGAAGGTAAGAAGCTGAAGTTGATAAGGTATGGACCTTTCAAGATACTTGAGAAAATCGGTGAGAATGCTTTTTTCCTTGATTTGCTAGCTTACATGCACATCTATTCAGTAGTTAATGCAGAAAGCTTGAGACTGTTTGAACCTTCATTGATTGAAGATCCCGAAGAGCAGAGTCAATTACCTTCTATTGATGATCTGTTGCCTGAACATCTCAATGAATTGCAGGAAGACACAGTTCTGGACAATAAGGTGAGAACTACGTGCAGAGGGGATGTTGAGTACCTCAGGATTGGGATCAAAGGTTCAAAACCAAGCAGTGCAAGATGGATAGAAATTGGGAAAGCGAGGAATCTATATCCTCACTTGATTGATGCTTAAAAACCAACTTTTGGTGGTCCAAAATCTTTTTCAGTGGGAAGGTCGTGATCCAAATTGGATCCTAGAACACTCTCTAAGTTTTCATGAACTATTTAAAAATCATGCTAAGGATTAAAAGTCTTATAAAGATCAAGCTTATCGAAGATATCCTCATAACAGTTGCAATTTGTGATCAGCGTGGAGCAACGAGGACCGTCGGTCAAGCGCGCAGATCATCGGCCCATGGTAACGCGTGCTATCACAAATTAGCAATCTAGAGGCCATTTCGAGAAACAGGGGTAGTTTCTGATATGCGATTAGCGACAAGTTGCTTAACGCATATTGCAGGGCAAACCCCTCAAAGAAGGAAAGGCTGCAAACACCCGGACCTGAAAAATTATAAAATGCAATGGATATCGTTCCGAATTCATGGAAGCGGGATTCCACAAAACCGACAGAAAATCAGAGGGTCTTCGAGCGGTAAGTGGTTTCAACCAAGTTCCGCCCGATGCCATACATCGAGTGCCACACGTTTGGCGAAAGAGAGAGAAATCGTTCACATCGGACGGGTAAACGTCATGCTACTTAGCCACCCGATATGAACAATGACTGTAGGATCTGGTGCCCCTAGATCAACGGTGGAGACACATTTCGATGGATGACCGGATTTGACGGGGTCAACAGGCAAAGTTTTATAGGATTTGAAGTTAGATATGGATAATGCGATGGCGGAAGGTCGTGTTTCACGGGCATTCTTGGAGTTAATGGAATAAATAGTCGTTTCGAATATGTCCAAGAGAACTGACACTCATCCATTATGAAATAGGTGGCCACCTCCCTGTGAAACATTATGCAGTGATTGATTACGTAGGACAAAGGGATTCAAACAGACAGAACAGGGGAACCAGAAAGCTGGGAAGTGGAAACGAACAGTTAGGAAGCAAATTTGCTTTAAAGCCACAAACTAACAGAGAGAGCAGGGGAAGCAAGTTAGAGGTAGAGACGGGAAGTTGAGTTGACTTGCAGAAGAAAAGGCAGCATCGAGCCAGAGTCAAGACAGAGATAGAGAGAGTTAGAGAGACTGTGTGCTCCAGAGAAAGCTTGAGAGATTCAAGTGCACTCCTCTGTAATGCCTATCATGTATGAGTCTCAGATTGGGCTCATACTACTGTGACCAATAGAGGTCAAGAGTTCAGTGAGGAGAGTCTGTGTACTCCAGATACTTGGGGAATCCAAGTACAGTCTTACTGATTTGCATCTACTGAGTGAGACTCAAATTGAGCTCACTGTTGTAAAAACTCTGCTTTGAAAACATAATAGAGAGGCAACCACTGAAGGCTGGACTGGGAGACGTAGCCCAGGAGTATTGGGTGAAATCCTTATTAAACTTGTTGTGTTTATTTTTGTTGCCTGTTATGTTTTCTTTAACTGCTTCATTTCCTGTGTATTTCGCAATCTTATCGATCCGTTGCATAAAATAACATAGGCACATCCATGCACATGAGTCTGTAATACCTTATTAATTGTCTTGGATCAATTCCAGATCATTGGTACATGCTCCAACCTGGTCTCTTGAGGACTCCTATCCTATAGGGTTCCAACCCTATCTTGCAAGGCACCAAACTTGTCTTTATAAGGCTCCAACCTCTAGCTTCAATTTGTCAAGATAAGTTTGATGATTCTTCAAGGCTCCCAATAGCTTCTTCAACAAGCCCTATTAACCTCTTAACAATGTCTTCTCCAAATCACTTCATCAATGACAACCTTGTCCTCACAGAAGGTTTCACCACTTCTCTTCATGTCACCCAAACACTTTCTCCAAGGTGACCTCATGAGAGCTTCAACAAGGCATCGTGTCTTCAAGATCAGTTTCTACAATTCTTCAACACTACCTCCAAGGTATGCAAGACTTTAGGGTTGTTCCAACAATGTTTCAAAAAGAATCTTCAATTAAGATATACAAATAAGTTTCTCCTCTGAGACAGTATCTCCTTAAAAATCTTTCACACATTTCCAATGAATCACCATAGATCTACAAAAATGTTTCCAATGATCCACTTTAGGTCTGCAATAGATGCTTTCCTAAGTGAGCTTTGCCATAGATTCAAAATTTCATATTTATTTCTATGTCCACGGGTCAAAGAGTTTGTAGACAGGTCATTACGGGTTCACATAGAATCCACTACAGGTCTTCAATATGTCACCACAGAGAAGTTGTTGTTATCACAAAAAAATTGATCATCTAACCATAATTTACTAGATGGATCGAAGTACACCATGTAAGGTCAATTTTACCATAGTAAAATTGCTTTCACTGTGAGAAATTCCTCAATAAAGCACATTTATAAGTCATTTATAATTAAACCCATGAAGAATAATTAAATAAATCACTATTTATTTAATTATCTTGTAGGAATAATTAATTAAACCATTGTTTAATTGATATTCCTTGTCACATTTGACCCAATTATGAGAAAAAAATAGATAATCATTAATTATCTTATTTTTCTCTAGTAATAATTAATTAATCACTAATTAGTTGTTATTTCTTGTCAAGTTTGACCAAATCCCCTAGGAATAATTAAATAAATCATTATTTGTTTATTATTCCTTAACCATATTTCTTGAGATATAAATACTTTTTCTCTCTAACGAAATATAATAACATATTTCAAATGGTTAATTCTAGAATGGGGTTAATAATATTTTATTATTGCTCATTATTCAAGGATAACCTAATAGTTTGTTTTAAATAGATGTGTTTTCCATTCATTCTTCAATTTTGATTATTTTCATTGGTGCACTCATTATTGCAGCTTTGATTATTATCATTGTCGCTCACCATTTTCTTTTCCATTTGAGTTCTCGTTGAGCTCAAACATTTTATTCGCTGGGTTTTACACATTATAGAGGAGAGAGACTTTATAAAAGTTGAAGACTTTTGAGGATAGCCAAGAACCCATCCCATAGAGGGGGACTGGTAACATTATTTGTTCCCTTCACAGATGTTGTTTAATAAAATATATTATTTATATATCTAGTTTCCATTGGATTATTCGAGTTATTTGCACTTATTTTACTATTCCCTTTTGTTGTTTAACTATGATTGTGGCATAGATCAGGGCTTTGGTAGGTTTTGTTTCTATCATTTGCTACAGATCTACAATGTTTAACAGCCATTTATATTGTTAGGACTGTTTCTCATCCACAGCCTATGGTGATTTATTTTCGTACAGCTTCGAGAAGAAAACACAATAACAAATTGGCGACTCCACTGAGGATTTTTTGATTGTCGCTAAAAATTGGTGACTCCATTGTGTTTTTAATTCTGATCCAAAAACCTGGGTGACCTCCAGTTTTAGCTTGGGGTTTTTATTTTTCTTAATGTTGTTTACTATCATTCTAACCCTAGATAAATCAAATTTCTAACTTCCACATCACAGGAACCAGCGGCGATAGAGAACACATTTTTCTGAGACTTTCTGACCGAAAATCGAGGAGCGGAAATCACACGTTTCTGCCCAAAAGTGCGATCTGGAGGCCTAGAGGGCACATTCTGGCCCAAAAAGTGCGATCTCCCCCTAAACAGGTTAGTACCTGTGATTTTTAGGGTTTTTGGGATTTTTTCTGATCTGTTTTTGGGTTTTGTTGAGAGCTTTCTACTGGGTTGTTTGACCATTGTCTTACCCCGCTTAGGCCTTGATATACTCTGTTTTTCTCGTTGAAGTAGAATTTATCCCCTTTAGGGCTTCTAGTACGCTTCCACCTTTATAGGAGGTGTTTAGCTGAGTAAGAAGTCTGAGTTTTTGCAGAGCTTTCAACCATATTTTCCAAAATTGTACCTTCATGTTTCATATCTTCAAAGATAGGTTGTTTCCATCCAAAGTTTCATCTTAAACCTTGTTTGGTCATTTTCCTTAGGGTCTCATTGTTTTCCCTAGGCTTCACATCCATACCCATAAGTTTTCACAACAATTTTCCTCCCTGGTTTTTTGTTGTTGTTGCACCAATTTCCAGCAGCATAGTGTCATTTGATCCCAGTGACATCGACGCTTAGATCTCTTGGAATTTTTGTGTGTGTTTTGTGTTGATTTCGCCACCAACCACCATAGTGTTTGTAAACCCAGTTTGGGTAACATTTAGAAAGTTGATTTGCTATTTGTTTTATATTTTTAATTTCAGTATATTTCAACAATCTTTTTCTTTTCTCAAACATGATACAGGCTTAATTAATAAACACACTTGCACACACAAGCACACCTTAAGCAAAGGGCACTTGGTTTACACCGTCAAGCCAAGACTTAATTAATTTATCTCCCCACATAGAGACAAAAAATTATTTTTAATCTCCCTTCACCATTTCCATGTCACTTGTGTCTTACAACCATTTCCCCACCAAGGCGTTTGTCGTGGAGACTCTTAGGCCTTCATCCCCAGTTTCCTCTTGGGCATATTACTCCCCCTCCGCAGGGTTCGAGTTCATAGTCCCTCGAGTCCCCATACCATCTCCTCTTCTCGTTCATCTGATTCATCATCTGATTTTGAGCCTCCTTCACTTCATACCATCATCATATCAGCACCCACTTTAGGTGCAGGAACCCAACCTGGTGGTAGCTCTGGTTCTACCTTGGTGGTCACATCTAGCGGAACCATCTCAAGAACCATTCTAGTAGCTCCCATGCTACCTTTCATGGCTGGTTTAAGCCTCCCAGATTTTAGCCAGTTGATCAATGACCCTATACACCACGATGTTGGTTGGCTAGCTATGCCAACTAAACTTCTCTCTAACATTCCCAAGTTTGAGGGTAATTCTGGAGAGGACCCTACCAATCACGTCTGATCCTTCCATATGTGGTGTTCATCTAATTCCATCACCGATTATTCCATTCGTCTTTGGTTGTTCCAACACACGCTCACTGGAGATGCTGTGAAGTGGTATGTTGACTAGCCCGTCACCTCTCATTCCATTTTCACGATGCTTGATAAAGATTTCCTCTCATATTTTCAGTTACCTCTCCGATACGACACTGGTACAGAGCTCTTGACTGCATTCTGCCAATCCTCTACCACCTGTCTTTCTAATCATGTTCAGGAATGGCGTAGGAGGAGCATGCATTGTGCTCCACCCTTCGAAGACCGTTTCTACTTCAATTGGTTTCTTAGGACTCTTTTAGTGCCTATTTCCAAAGATGATGTGTCTCACTTTCCTCAGACAGAGGAAGAGTCTCTCCAGACTTCTCTGAGATATGACTTGATTTATGCTCAATCCGATTATGTCTATACTGTTATACTAGACCTCCCTCGTCTTGGTGGTGCCAATGCACTACGAGCATCTCACTCCATTGATGGTATCATTGGTGTTATTTCACATCCTTCACCATATACTCAGCAGAGTTATGGCTATCCACAGGGGGGCACCTGTTCCTCCAACACTTATTCCCCTTCTGCTAGAATTGTATATTTAGGACAAAGCACATCTTATGCATTTACCCAACCACATCAACAGATGTCAGGGCCACTTAGTGCTCAAACTATCTACAAGACCGTTGCTCCTTCACCATATTATACCTATGCATTGTTGAGCACTCTAGCACCTCAGGCATTACCGCCACAGCCTCCCATGCATCCTCAACCCAAGCAACCACCGCCCCCTCTGGGTCAAGTGTTTGCATAGTAGATTGTGATCAATCCCAAAAATTTGAAGAAAAAGAATAAGGGGAAAGGTAACAAGGGTAACCAAGGTAATCAACCTAATGAACCCCAGGGGACCTAGCCTAACACCAACAACCAGCAATAGGGTGACCAACCCAAGCAAACCAAGGCTATTCGCACAAACAAGCCTTGTGCATGTTGTGGTGTACATGGCCATTATACTCATGAGTGTCCCCTCTTACCCCAAATATTCCAAATGTGGGAAGCCCAAGCAGCTTCTAGAGGTCAACCACCCATGTAGCAACTACCTTAGAATCTTGCACCATCTCAACCAGCCATGCTTACAAATCCTTTCCCTCAGCAAGGATTTATTGCTACTCAACCTCAACAAGGTCAAGGATCCCACCCTCACCAACCTTCTGGTCCTGGTGACTACTAGATTCTCATGATGAATTCTGGTGGGGTCAGTACCTCCGATGTCAACTAGAAAACTTGGTCACGTCGATACGACAAGCCATCGAATTCATCTGCAACTGAGCCCAAAACCAAAGAATCTATTGAGTCTCTTATGACATCAAATGGTCCTTTACAAATCCCTCAGCCCAAGGTTAAGTCAATTCCTAAGATCCCTAAATGGCCATTGCATCATAATGCGGATTCTAAGTGAGCTACCCACATGTACAGTATAATAGACGACTTCGCACAATCATCTGCTACCATGTTGAAGCTGGAGGTGCTCTAGTCATGCCCATCTCAAAAGAAAGCTCTACTAATTGCTTTGGGTGTAGTTGATCCTTCAAACGATCATTTGATTGTCTTTCTTGTTGATACATCAGAACATCATCCATTACCTCCATCCGTTGCATTCTAGATACCAGTCAGAGTCTGTAATGCCATCATCTCTTGCTGCATTATTCATGAAGGTTCATCCATCTACGTGATGTCCACTACCGTTTGGAAGCAACTCAAGTCACCTGAGTTGTCCCCATCCACCATCACTTTGAGTGCTTGGAATGGTCACTCCTCCTAGCCTTTCGACATGTATCACAATTTTCCAGTGACTCTTGTAGGCAAGACTATTCATGTAGACATCGAGGATATTGATGCCCCTCTAGATTAAAACATTCTCTTGGATTGTAGTTACAACTATGCCATGTCAGCCGTCACGTATGTGGTTTTCCGTAAGACGTGTTTCCCCCATGAAGGGAAGATCACCACTATTGATCAGTTGACATACTATGAGCCGTCATCCGTGACCTCCCCTAAGTCCATTATCTCATCTATGTCCGACAAGAAGTCTTCTACCCCTCATTAGTGTTTCACCCGAAGTCTACAAAGATTCCTCATTATTAGGTGTTTTCCCCGGTCCTCCCCCTCCTATCTCTGAGCCTATATCTTTCAGTGTTTTCATGTTACAAGCATCACAGGTTGCTCAAAAGAAGTTTGGTACATCTGATCAACAACCATCTCCTCAACACCCTGTTGTTACCATCTCAACTGAGCCATCTGGATCCACCCCCCAGGACCTCCTCCTTTTGTGGGTACTTCCACTTTGTTCCCATTAGGAACTATTCCCCCAGGGCTCAACCATCCAGGAGTTGTTTCACTGGGACATTACCCTATAGGACCGATACCATTCTTATTTCCTCCTCCTGGAATCTTTTCTGTCCCTCTCATGGTTTCATTATTTCTCCCTGATCCGAGTTTACTCAACTCCCAGATTTAACCAAGATCTTTTACTTCCATGATGTTGTTAGAATTGCATTTAAAATAGCATAAAGGAACATATATGCATGCTGTAAGAAGAAGGAACATGACAAGAATCAGCAACATAAAACACAAGACGTTGATAACAGAGTTCGTCCAGGAGGGGCTATGTCTCTGGGCCCCGATGTCAAGATGGTCTAGGCTGCTGCATTAAGTGCTGGAAAGAGTGATGATGTACATGAATGTGTTTTCTCTATCATGCAAGGAATATTCCCTCACGCAGGAGTGGCTCGACAAGATATTCCACTGCAGGAACTCTCATTCACAAAAGGACTCCTATCAGCATAACCTAATTTCACGTATGATAATAATGAGCATCCTGCCAACATGGCATCAAAGGGATCTCAATTCGAACATACATGGCGACACACGAGTATCTTGTTAACATGACGACAAAGGGATATCAATCAAAACATGACAATAAGTACATCTCACATCAAGAACAAAGACACGATCCCACATCAAACATCAAACAGGGATCTATACAGCGCAATGAATCTCAAGCAAAGAGACAAAGAAATACATGATCACACTGCATATACCTCACATCAAGGAGTTATTTGAAGAAGAGGATGATAAATTTTTGGATCTGGCTGTACCATCAATCTCGTGGCATCAAATATCATGGAAATGACTCCTCGCACATTGAACACTGACACTTGCATTCCACTTTGAAAAGTGGCCGAAAAATGAAATGATCAAATGGAAAATCTAATTACACCATCAGATTTGTGGCATCAAATAGTGTAAAATCGACTGTCAAATTTATGAATTCTTACGAAGTGAAAATGTGGGGCTATAGGAATATTTTAGATTCCCCCTAGATTCCTCAAAGATTCCCTCCTTCGAGTCATCGGAAGATTTGCTTCTCAAATCAAAATTCTATCTGCGCCATCAAGTTCGTGTCGCTGAGAGGTGTAGGATCGACATAAATTTTGTTCAATTTGGACACTGGAAAAATTTTACCCTCCTGAAAATTGGGTTCAATCATGGTTTCCCTTGCCTCTGCTCCATGCTCATGGTTCCACTTGCAATTAATTAAAAAATTGTCTCTTAAAACGTGCTCTGCCTTCACCTCCGTTTCGTCGTTTGGTCCTTCTCCCCATCCATTTGTCGAATGAAGGCTTAAGTATAAGCGCTGGGGCGAAGCCACCAAGGCTGAGCCCCGTGGCCCAACAGTGGTAGGGGTTATTCCGTCAAACGAGGCTTAGCGTTCGAATCCCTGTTCCCAACTTAGTTACGGTTATGTTTTTATCAAGCGTTGGTTGTGATTTCGTTTGGCGCGTTTATCTATATTAAATGTGGAGGCATGTTATTTTAACTTGGTTGACCATATAATGCGCCAACGGTTTGAATTTTTTTGGAGGTTATGGTTATGGTTCTGAACCATACCAATTTACCTTTATTGAATTCATTGCTTGGTCTTTGATTTCGTTGCATGGTCTTTGTTATGGTATTATAACCATATTAATCCAATATATTTTTTTATATATGGCTCCCACCATACATGGTTTCTAAACAAATCATGCCACCAAATCAGTGGTTGGTTTTCATATTTAATAATAACCATTATAACCATGGCATATGGTTATATTATATGATTTTTTTGATTTTATGATAACCATAAAATGATTTATTTTGTTTTATATGATTTTTGTCATATAAATGATTTGATTTGTTATGGGATTTTTAATAATATATTTTATCTTTTTTTGCAGTGTTAGGAGCAAATGCTAGCATGCCACGTGTCAAAAGTTTAGTGGCTATTTGGTCACCACATAAACTTAGTGGGTCTCTCATGCTAACTGGGATGCCATGTGGCATGTTGTGGGCCCCACTTTTTTCCCTGTCTTATCAAACTTTAAAGACCTCTATCTCTCCAATACGAACTCATATTCAAGTGTCGTTTGCATCATCAGAATCAGGGAGACCAGCACTTCGATCTAGTGTTGGTTTGAGGGAAATCTGACCACTTTTAATTTTGACCCTTTCTGAGTCCCCATGGACTTCTGCCTGTGTCTGGGGACACCTGGATCAATCCTCCCCACTAAGGAGCTTTTGGTCCTCCAAAAGCATGAAAATAATATGCCACTTCTTTGTACCCTATCTGCACTTACAAGTATATGATATGTCACCCTTCCTTCTCCTTCACCTTTGTCCTTTGGAGCCATAAGCGATGAGCCGACACCTGCAACCTCTGCAAACCTGTAGTACATTGTTTTGCAAAGTACATGATTGAATTACATGACCAACTAATGACCCAAGCATCCCATACTTGCCACGAGTTTATAACACATATTCGGTGGTCAATTTTACATCATAATGGAAATAATACCCCAGCTATGAAAACAATGCCAACATATCATTGTTGCTTCAACAAGTGATGGAAAACACATCATCACTACAACACATGATTTACAAAAATAAGGCCAAACACTATTGTTTCTTTGACAAGTGATGGAAACACAACATCAATTTCACAGTTTAAAATGCAACACAAAATAAGACCAGACATCATTGTTGCTTAACAGGTGATGGAAAACACATCATCAGTTTTACATTTTAAAATGCAACAAATCATTTACAAAAGCATGACCATGACAAGTTAACATATCTAGAAACCATTTTCACTTATCAATGTGAATGGGTCAACCCCCTGTGGTGGTTTTTCTTGTCGAACAATTTTCTCAACTGGTTCATGCATCAACGCTTTGTCTTTAAAGCGCTGCTTTGAATGGAGCCTCCAACATGTGGCTCTTTGATGGCCACCTTTGTCGCAATGACTGCAATAGGTCTTCTTCCTCCAGGTTTGCTTTACCTTCTTCTTTTCTTGCTGTTGAGAGGGTCTTTCACGCCCCATCCTTTTTCGTGCTACCATCCTCTTCAAGCACTCAACAAATGTATGGTTATGTAATCCAAAAAAAGTACATGTTTTTTGATGCCATGTTTTACGTTCATCATTAACAACATGATTGTAATCGAAATGAACATTTGAATATTGAGACTTGTTATACCTTTCCTTGTTGTCCCTAGTGTAATTATGGCGATGAGAGCTTGCCTTAGCTCTTTCCTTGCAATGGGCACTACCATGGGATGATGGGGATGTGTTCCCATCATTCTCTTTCCTTGACGATTTCAACAATGTCTTGGAAGCATCTGACACCTTCGAGCATTCTCCTTCGATGTATCCCAAGCCTGCAAATCGAGGTCTCTGCACAACCTCCAATGGTTGAGTAATGCCTTGGCTATTAACATTAAGTCCTTCTTCCTCCTTGTACCTCATCCTTGTAAGGAGCCTCATGTTTGTCCCTGTAATTCATATCTCCACATTTCCAACAGAAATTATGCTATGTGAAGATGAAGCTGAAGGGAAATCAACATATTTTACCTCCACTGTTGATTTGGAAAGAACTGATGAGGGCCCCTCATCATCTGTTGTTGGTGGTTTGTTGTTTGTCCTGGCGCATTCCCCAACTTCCTTCCCGACATACCCAAGTCCTTCCTGACAGGGTAATTCTTCTACTTTGATGGGGTTGACAATGCCTTGGCCATTAATGCCTGTTGGGCAAGGAACCCCCCCAAGGCATGTTTTGGGGCTCAAAGCCCAAGTTTTGACCAAGTTGTGTTGTAAAGCTCCACGAATTTCAGGCACGGAAGTATGTTAGAGTCACAGGGTTGTTCGCCCTAGTTTTGTAATGTAATGTCAGCCTACCCATGGTCCGAGGACCATGGGATTGTATCAATAGAGTGAGGCTCTAAGTGTAAAAGAAAGAGAATAAGTATAAGAGAAGCAAGAGTCTAAGTGACTAAGTGTAGAGTGTGTCTTTGGGTCATAGAGTAGGGGAAGGCTCTGTAGCTGAGTGTGCAAAGGCCTAGTAGTCTACAACTGAGTGCGTGGAACCCTGCTGCTGAGTGCGCAGGGCGAAGTTGAGTCTGTAACAGAGGGAGGAAATAATAAAGAGAAGTTTTATCATAATTCTGTGTATCTATTCTTGGGTTATTGCATGTTGATATAATTTGCGAATATAATGTTTATTCACTGCCCGTTCCTGTATGAATAGTTTATATTGTTAAGTATAACTTAAAGCATGAAAGTAGGCTAAGGTAATCAACTAACATTGGAATATCAGTAAAGTCTCAAGTAATAACGCAGAAGTGCAACTACCAGCCCTTGAGTAGGGTTGCGCGAAGACAGTATCTCAAGCTGCGAGGTACGGGAAAGTGCACAAAATGACTTGCGCATAGGGTCAAACCGTGGACCACTTGAACTCATCAGACATATCCACGGTGTGGAAACCTAGTTCTAGCACCCTCCCATACTACTTCAGGTGAGACCTCAGTCCACACTCCGTAGACTGTTGCTGAAAGGGCCAGTAGTACCGGGATTTGTTTGGCTAAATCACCTCTGAACCTGGGTCAGGCCCCAACAAGCCAACAAATGGTTCTGTTGCTGGGACCGGGATCTGCATAAGAGATGTCTGATGTCGTATCACTGGAATCCGACAAAAAAAGGAATTGAAGAGTGGTTGGACAGGAAGATTCACGAGTTTGTGGTGCAGGAAAATAAGAATTTGCGAGTATCAAAGGAAGAGTGGTTAGAGCGCTACTTATATACGGAAATCCACCAAATTTTCTTTGCATCCTTCCCCTCTGAGTTGTACGAGTGGATCATGAAGCTAACAGATAGTCAAGGAAGGTGTATGCTTGAAAAACCTATTGTGTGGACTCCAGAATTGGTGCGCACACTGGAAGCATCAGAGGATAAGATCGCACGCGCTATGGACCATTAGCTCGATCGAATTATAGGAGCGTTTATCACCGAGTTCGTGGTAGATGCTTTTGTCAACCATAGCGAGGCGGAACAACGCTTCCTCAAAGGACTGCAAGGTAAGTACGTTAAATCTTTGAACACTTGGATTAAGATGCTACTATGTGAAAAGCAGGTTATGTGAATAAATTGATGTTTTAGGTTACATGAAGTGGGAGGATTTACAGAAACAAAGGTAATGTAGAATTAGAAACTAGCCCTTTGATTTCACCTCCGTGAGAAGGCGAGGAAGAGCTCGTGAAGGTTTCACCAAGAAGTGCGATCAGTTTGATAAGGCAGCGAATTCCGCGCATACCACTTCCACCTACACCACTGCTAGTCTCACCATCTTCACCCCTGTCTTCGCCCACCCCACCTCCGCCACCACCACTGTTCAATATGGCGAGCGTGATAAAATTGCCAGTGTTCAAACAAGTAGGGAATGAAGATCCAGACCAATTTTGGTTCATGGTAAAGGTTGTATGAGAAGCGCAGGGAGTCACGAATGACAATATAAAGAAAACAACGTTGGTCAGCGCCTTGTAGGATCGCACACTAACATGGTACATTAAGCATTCCAATGACAATCCAAACGTAGGGATCACGGATGTCTAAGCTGCACTAAATAGGGAAATTAGGAGGCCAAAATCAGGGACACATTCGATTATTGGATTTAAGGAAATCGCGATGCTTCTAGGCGGGACCCCCTGAGAGCTGGATCAGGGACTGAAGGGTATGATTCGTGAAGCCAACATGACATTAACGGATGGGCAGCTTCTCACATGGTTTGTAGCATCGCTAACGCCACATCTAAGGACCGCGTTGTCACAACAAAAGCTATCCACTCAGGCCGAGGGCTTGGACATCGCAATGAGACTGCATGAGACCTTGATATAAGATCCTAACCTAGAAGTCCAAAAGATCCATGCGCAGTTGAAAAATTTGTGCCTTGAAATGCAAAGTTTGAAACAAGACAGGACAGCTCGCTCAGAAGCGTGTGAGGAGGTATGGTGCGTAAAGTGCAAAGGCGAGGGACATGACAAGGACCATTGTCCAGTCTTCGCGAACTACCTGGCAGGAGGAGGAGCAATACCATTGATACCAGAGGCACAAGCAGGACCGAGCACAACACTTGCATTATGGTGCGCGATTTGTCAGATAGGAGGGAAGCATGCTACAGATAACTGCCATCTATTACAGAGGTATACGCAGAGTTCCCAACAGTTGTTTTGCAGGTCAGTAGGCCATGATGAGCGTACCTGTAGAAGTTATGAATTGATGATGGATCAGACTCCTAGCTACAGAGTCTAGACTGAAATGCGGGCCCTCGATCAAAATGCAGGGATGGTGCGCATTAGATTTTAGGGGCATGAATGAGGTCGAGGTGGAATGGGGCCAGGAAGGGATCGCAGATAGCTGATCTGTTACAATTGCTGAAGGCCAAGGCATTATGCCCGAGATTGTACAAATCCAATGAGAGCATCATGTTTATATTGTACCCAGTTTGATCATGAGACGGAGGACTGCCCCACGCTGATAGCGAGATTACGTGATAAAGGAACACTCCAACCTCCCCTGACTTAGAACCTGCAAATGATGAGGTCCGAGCCGCACGAGGAAGACCTGAATGTAAACATCGTGCTCCGAAGTGGTATCATGACAGGAGATGACAAAGGAAAGTAGCCCGAAGAGGGTGCTTGGGTTCGCAAAGCTCCAACAAAGAAACCAGAATTTGATTTGGAGTGCGCTAAGGAGACATTCATGGAAGCTAAGAAGAGCTTCATGGAGGCCTCCACTTCAGGTAGTAAAGACAAACTGGAACTGGAAATGGACCCATCAATGCTCACTACCTTTTTGGAGACATGCATGAAGCTGCTGCACGACAGCAAAGCGGTGAAGGGGCTGCAAGAACTCATCACTAGATGTGTTGGACCAGGAGAACTGCATGTAGTCTGGAAGCTCGGGAAGCACACAACGCAATGAAGAGAGATGAGATTGACCACACAGATCGGGGAATATGAAATGGATCAAGTGATTTTGGATCTAGGATCAAACGTGAACATCCTGCCAAAGCAGACATGGGAGTGCATGGGCAGGCCCGCATTGCAATGGTCTCCTATTCAATTGCGAATAGCGGACTAGCAAAATATCCTTCCTATGGGAATATTGCAAGGAATAACGGTAGATATCAAAGGTGTGAGTGCACTTGCAGATTTCGAAGTGATAGAGATTGTTGATGACAACAATCCCTATCCTGCACTACTGGGAATAGATTGGGTCACTGACATGAATGGAGTGATAAATTTAAAGAAGCGCAAGATGATTTTTGAGAAAAAACTGAGCGTAGTGGTACCTTTAGACTCTGTGGAAGGATCATGCTACACAGAGCCAGTACGCGACTGCGAGAGCGCTGACCATCTAGATTGTATCTACAAGATAACCGCGTGGGAGTAGGATTGGGTGAATCCAACAATGGATGGCAGGATTTCGCGATAGCGTGAAAGCTCCTACACCTCAGATTCAGACAAGGAGATAGAACAATCGCAGAACCGGTTATACAAGGTAACCATGCTCAACTACAACATGATGATAAAGTCACTGCACTATGTAACAACAAAAACAAGAGATCTGCCTATGTATGATGGGTTGAGAGAAGTGGATGATTTTCAGAAAAATTTGGAAAAGAAGTACCAGAACAACAGCGGTTCGATGCTCTGAAATGGGTACTACGCGCTACACCCACAAGGTGGTGGGGTACACACCAATATAATTTTGAGGATTGGCGTGAATGCAGAAGGATGATGCGCCTACGATTTGGGAAACCTCAAATGTGGCTAACAGACAAATATGATGGATGGGATGATCCACATGCACACCTCACGAAATGGACCAAGGTCTACGGGGAGGAGCCACAACTTGAGTGGGTGCAACTGTTCTGTCATACCTTGGATATCATACCCATGAATTGGTATACTGAGACGGAGCTCCGCCATGGCGCAAGTTAATGGGATATCTTGTGTGAAGGATTCATGTTAACCTTCAGATTTGAGGATCGTTGATGGGATATTGTTGATGATGCGCTACAAGTAGTAAAAGCAACGATCTTCAAAATACTCAAGGAGCCAATCGAAGTGCTTCAGCCGGAATGGGCGACCCAGCTAAGCTGTGCGCTGGAGTGTTATAATGTAAATATTGAGGAGGATGATGAGGACCCATGGAAAATTAACATTCCAAAAACTGAAGGTTGTCGCGAGGTTCGAGGACCATTGATTGAAGATCCTGACATCACCGCGCCGCTAAAAACGAAACAGGTAAACATTGGGACAGAGGCTGAATTGAAGTATGCAATGCTCAGTGACTATTGGGATGATGCCATGATGGATAAGGTCACTAAGCTACTCTGCGAGTACCAGGACTTATTCCCAACGAAGATTACGGACTTAAAGGGGATCGTTGGAGATTTAGGGATGATGAAAATCACCCTAAAACCCGATGCGAAGCCGGTTAAGAAGAGACCTTACCACTTGAATATGAAGTACAAGGAGAAGGTCCATGTAGAACTAGACAAAATGCTCACAACCGAAATTATTGGGCCTGTGGAAGAATCCAACTGGGTGAGCCCTATGGTAGTGCAGAAGAAAAAGCAGAAGGGCGAGATAAGAATATGTGTGGACCTCAGGAAGTTGAATGACGCCTGTGTACACGACCCATTCCCGACCTCGTTCGCAATTGAAGTATTAGAAAATGTTGGCAGGCAAGAAGCATATTCTTTCACCGATGGGTTCTCAGGATACCACCAGATCAAAATCGCACCGTAAGACAAGAGAAAGACCAAATTCGCCACTGAATGGGGCTGTTTTCAGTACATCATCATGGCGTTTGGGTTAAGGAACACGCCAACCATCTTTTCGCGCATAGTTGTTGCTACCTTCAAAGAATATATCCACAAATTCCTGTAGGTATATCTAGACGATTGGACTCTCTTTGGATTGGTTAAGCACAATGTAGCAAGCTTATGCTTGATGCTGGATACTTGCTGATGACACCAGATCGTGCTGAACCTTAAGAAGTGCATGTTCCTCATTCCCCTTAGGAACCCACTGGGACATGTGGTCTGTAAACAGGGACTAATGGTAGACTCTGCAAAGATTGTAGTAATTCTGAATTTGGAAGCACCGCGAAGTGTTAAACAGTTGCGCGCTACCTTGGGACACACAGGGTACTACAGGAAGTTCATCAAAAGCTATGCCCAAATCACCGCACTGATGGAGAAACTATTGAAAAAGGATGTCACATTTTGCTGGAATGATGATTGCATGAAGAGCTTGAATGTCCTAAAGGGGAAATTGGCCTCTGCTCCAATCTCGGTCTGCCCAAAATGGGATGTGGAGTTTCATGTCCATGTTGATGTGTCATTTATCGCGCTGGGAGCGATGCTCACACAAGAGGGCGGAGAGGGCTTGGATCACCCTATCGCATTTTCAATTCGTAGATTGTCCAACGCTGAAAAGAACTATTCCACAACCGAACACGAGGGATTGGCTATGGTGTACGCGCTCCAAAAACACTGGCACTATTTGCTAGGAGGAAATTTCAAGATGTATACAGACCATTCCATGCTAAAGTACTTGGTTAATAAGCCTGTATTGGGGGGGCACATATGTAGGTGGCTCTTATTGTTCCAATAATATGACTTTGAGGTCATGGTAAAACCTGGATGCTTGAACACAGGACCGGATCACTTGTCGTGTATTGAGACAGGCAAGGAACCTACTAATTTGGAGGAAGGATTACCTAACGCACAACTCTTTGTTGTGCGCGTCGCAGATGGACACTTCGAAGATATAATCCACTTTATGACAATAGGGACTGCTTTGAAGGAATACTCCATCCAATAGAAGAAGGAATTGGTGGTGCGAGTGGTAGATTTTTCTGTCATCGCGGGACACCTATACAAAATGGGAAATGATGAGATATTGTGAAGGTACGCACCTGAATTTGAACGAAGTCAGATCCTCGCGGAAGCACATGGGGGCATTGCAGGAGGACACTACGTAGGACAAGCCCAAAAGATTCTTCGCGCAGGGTTGTGGTGGCCAACCCTTCACCAGGATTCAAAAGCACACTGTAAGGCTTGGGATATATGTCAAAGGATCGGAAAACCATCGCAGAGGGACGAGATGTCGTTGAATCCACGAATGAAGTTGCAGTCGTTCGAGAAATGGGAAATCGACTTTGTGGGACCTATCAAACCTCAGGGAAAAACGGGCGCATGCTACATCATCACTGTGACGGAGTACATGACTCGCTGGACAGAAGCACAGCTGGTCAAAGACTGCACTACTACGAAGTTTTTGTTTGAACACGTGTTAACTTGATTTGGCTGTCCGAAAATCTCAATGAGTGATTATGGTACACATTTTCTGAATGAAACCATCAACATGCTCACAGAAGAGTTCTAGGGGTATCATCAGAAAATCACACCGTATCACCCACAAGCCAATGGGACAGTAGAAGCATTCAACAAAATACTGGAGATTGCACTAACCAAAGTGTGCAACTGTCACACGGAATTGGTCAAGGGTGCGGACACAGCTGACCTTCCTAGAAGTCTAAGACATTCTAATGACAAACAAGACAAAATGGAGTGATCTTTCTCTAAATACACCTTTTACAACATGAAAACTACAAGTGTTTAGGCTTACCTTATTCCAAAACGTTGTTGTTGAGGTCCGTTCTTGACGATCCGGATGAGCTCCTCCTTCAAGTCAATTCCTGCAACCACAAACAATCAAACAATTACCAAGCACTTGCATTTCATATAATAAAACATATATTCAACATGCAGACCAAGGAACACATGAAATAACTCATTAACACAAGCTATTGAGAAAAATAAACCAGTTTGTATTAATAACGAAACAAAGAAACTCTTACAACCTGGCCTTGGTGTTGTGCAAGTTCCTCCCAGGGTCCATCAAGGGTTTTCCTCTACTTTGACAAAGCTCACCCTCTTCCAAGTAGAATCAAGTAAAGACAATCTCTCCTTACAAAGGCTCTAATGGAAGACCTAAATCCTGCAGCATTTACCCAAAGAAAATGTATAGCTCCAACCTCTTCTCCCTCTGGCTCAATGTCTTTATTTATAGTGCTGTAAAGAGGTTATTCAGGTCCACTATCAATGGGATCATCCCCCTCTTTGGGTGGGATAGCTCCCTTATTGATGGGATAAGTTCCCCCTTAATAGAGATACATGAACCAACTGGAGGCGCATCCATTTCATCAAACCGACCTCTAGAATGTTCTAGAAGTAACCACAAGTAACTTTTTCAAGATAAAACTCACGCATTTTGCCTTTTACAGAGGGACGCACCTGTCCCTTAACATACAGAGCGTCCATGGACGCAGCTTTTGTGAACATGGTCAGCGTCCCCGCAGGTAAGGCTAGAGAGAACCTGCGACCCCAGAGATAAACATAGTTTTTACAAGACTTTCTCTCTTCTTTGAGTTTGAGATGGATAACAGAGGCATGAGACTTGCCTAAGAGGGTAGCATGACTGTTGATTTGAGCCATACTAACTGTAAGTAGTCAAGGTGACATTTTTTAGTGTAACAGATTGCCCCCTAAAGTGCGAAGCCTGGAATAGAGTAGGGTTTTGTAATTCTAGGAAGGGTGAAGCGCTTTATCATTTCAAGGATTGTCTTGTGGATGGCCTGGTTGGAACCTGCAATTTTCAACACAAAATACATGGATAAGATTATATCATCACTGAGGTAGGCATTCCCATACTCAGATTCAAAACTTTAACTAATGGACTAACTATTCTGATACAGGAATGATCTTGCAGTACATCATTTTTATAGACTTTTGTAGACACAGTATGGACGCAGCCATCTGTTTATGATTAGTCTACATAGATAATGAATAAAAAACTCCTCGCAGCCTGGATGGTAGAAACTAGATCCAGGGTCTTCACTTCTACTTCCCGAATTGGTACGATTCTAGCCATGTGATTAAATGATTCGATGTCGAACATGTTAGAAACCACTTGATTACCAGTCGATGATGTAAACTGTTAACAAGCGTGAGAGAAACCACCAGTAATGTCAATGGTTCTCAAAGTACCAAGCACAACCCGTGAAATGTGAATAAATGTTTTGATGTCGAACACTTCACGGAATCCTTTGATCGAAAGTCAATGATGTAAACTGACGTCAAAGGCGAGAAACCTGCCATTGATGCATGCAGACTTCAAGGTGCTGTCGATTCCTAAGTCATCTTTCTAGATAATGTGTCGATGTCGATAGAAAGCGACCCGTTGCAGGCAAGCCCGCAACACGAAATCATTGTTCAAGTTGAAGAAATGTTGCTGTAAGGACTGACTCAGGGATGATCAAATGGATGACAAGTATTTTGCAGATGAAAGTTTTTCTTGCAGACCTCTTGAACACATAACGACACGACAGATGGCTTGGTGACGAATAACTCAAAGTTAATCCCCGGAACCCGGTTAAAGACTTTCAAAGTGGTTTGATCAACTGTGAGGTAAAAGATTTCCCAACCCAGGTGAATGAAAAGTGTCGTGTTCAAGAGTGGTAATAAAGTTTCTTTTGAGACAAAAGGTAACAAACAGGTTCATTCTTCTCTCTTTTCCCCCACCATTTCTGGCAAGTACCTCTTTATTTTTAACAAGCTTGAGGAGGATAAAATATGCTTGATTATAAGCTCATCCTTCGGACGAGTCCAACCTAGTTTAAATTCGAACCCTAGGAAGGAGTGGTTCGTTCCTGTTTGTAATTGAACAGGTCCTCTACTGTAAAAGTTTAACGAGCCCAAAGCCTGCAAGGGTATTTGGGTTTACGATGCATGTCGGAATTTTCCTCAACACAACTAACACTTACAGCCATGGTTGGTTGGTTGACTTCTTTCTTATCTTGTTTCTTCTTCTTCTTCTTCTTCTTCCCTTTCTTCTTCTTCTTAGCCTCCTGGTTACTAACATCAAGGCTTTTACCAGGCGAAGAGGAAGAAATGGAGGAAGAGAAATTAGGCGAAGAAGGTAAAGGGTCAACAGAAGGTTGGTGATGTTGAGATGGTGAACTCTGTTGAGGTGAAGCATCCGGTTGAGATGGAACAATTTGAGTATTTTGGGCCAACGAAGTTGAAAATAACCATATCGGTAAACCTATTGTAAATCCAGGTAATGACAAAGTAGCCATATAAGGAGGACCAACATTTCCAAAGTAAGGAAAAGTACTAGGATTCTCGTTAGGAGGGGTTCCTAGGTTGATAAATTCCGGAACATTTGCCATTATATTCAACTTCAGTGAATTTTATTAACAATTTAAAACTAAAATTAACAAATCACAATTCACACTTAACAACTAAAATTCACAATTCACACCTATGGTCTCTAAAAGTAAAAACAAACAAATTAACACACGCTATCAAATCTAGGAGTCAAACCACACACAAACAGTAAGCTCTCCGGACTGAAAACACTAGTTGGTGATGAAACCCAACATCGCCGAATTCAGTACAGAAGTGGTGGGTGGAACAGTTACCCCGGCAACCTGCTTAATGAATAGACCGGCACAAGTTCCTCCACTTTAACCGTCTCGAAGTGAAGTGAACCCCCCGGAAAATCCAAGTGAGTATAACCGACGTCTGCTCCAGGTACAGTGGGACCTTCCCTCCACCGTCACCTCGGTAGAACCCTAAAGATTATGGTCACTAAAGTTACCAATCACAACAATTACACCTGGGGGAACAATCTAAACTCTGACAGCACGCAAGGGCAGAGTAACAAGCTCAATCCCCTTACCGGCTCCTTGACAGTAATCCAAGGTTTACCGATAAGTGACCCCTGGCTCCTCGACAATGGTTAATCCGAGGTTTACCGTTTGTAATACGTACTGTCTGGCGTCGTTCCCAACGAGGGGGGAATGATCCCCTCACTGGTTCGGACACGAGCTCGTGCTTCTCCTTTAAGAGGAGCTTTCCCAGAGTGCAATTGAAACAATTGGATTTATTCTACTCAAGACAAATTATCTATTTGGTTTTGTAGTCTTGGAGAGTTAAGTACTCACCTACTCCAAGACCCTAGCCTAAGCTGTGTTGGTGTTTCAGAGCCCTAGAAATGTAAAAATTACTAGATGAATTTTAATTAAGCGTTGTGTTATTAAGGCTGTTATTACTCAAATGGGTAAATGGAGATGAAACCAATGGTGTTATGACCCGACTCAACTGAATGCAATCGAATATGATAATGTAATCTTTTCAATTCGATGAATCCTAACTAAAGTAAGGAGAGAGTTTCCATTCACTTCCGACAATGCAAAAAATTGATGCACTAATTTTATCAAGAAAAACTAATGCAAATCAATTCCAAACCATTTTTTATTTTTATTTTTTGTGTAAATTCAAATCAAATAAAGCTGATCTAAATCTACAATAGATTTTTCAGAATGTAAACTATGCAATTGTAATCTAAGCACAATTCACTCGAAAAGTATGCAAATGTAATCTATGCACATTTTTCAATAATATTCTGAAAATGAGAATTCTAATTGTGCAAATGTGATCTATGCAAAAGAATTCTCAAACACAAGACAATTCTAATGTGATCTAAGAACCAATCAAGTGCAAATTGAGAAAATTGGGTGAGAGTTCCAAAGATCGAAACATAAAAACACTCAAAGGCGATTAACAATCATACACAATTTAGCCCCCCCCGGCGAATGAGGGGGAATTTTTTTTGCAAAAACAAAAGCAAAAAGATGCAAAATTGTGAAAAGACTGAGACAAACCTCCAAGTAATGATCAAAGGAAATCAAATCAAGAATTTCTCAAGAAAGAGACTCAAAACACCCAATTGATGAAAGCTAAGAGTAGGAACAAGCTTAGGTGAAGATTTTTGACAGGGTACTAAAGGATCTGGGCAGAAAACACTAAGAAAAACCAAAATCTAAAAGCAATTAAAGCAAAAATGGAGTTTTCCTAAATTTTTACAGGAAGACGCAGGCAACCCGTTATAACAGGTGCGGGCCCGCTCTGTGCAAACGACAACAGCGCGTCCAAAGACGCACTGTGCAGTACTCAGAGGGTGCATCCTTCTGGAAAAGTTAAGAAAAACCAAATCTAACTAAATCTAAAGCTAAGCCACCCAAATACTAATTCTCACAGTCAAAAACCAGAAAATAAAAATGATTTTCTCAGAGCAAAGTTCACACAAAGGAAAAGACTTTCTCATTAATGGATTCCCCAGCGGAGTCGCCAATTTGTCACACGGAATTGGTCAAGGGTGCGGACACAGCTGACCTTCCTAGAAGTCTAAGACATTCTAATGACAAACAAGACAAAATGGAGTGATCTTTCTCTAAATACACCTTTTACAACATGAAAACTACAAGTGTTTAGGCTTACCTTATTCCAAAACGTTGTTGTTGAGGTCCGTTCTTGACGATCCGGATGAGCTCCTCCTTCAAGTCAATTCCTGCAACCACAAACAATAATAAAACATATATTCAACATGCAGACCAAGGAACACATGAAATAACTCATTAACACAAGCTATTGAGAAAAATAAACCAGTTTGTATTAATAACGAAACAAAGAAACTCTTACAACCTGGCCTTGGTGTTGTGCAAGTTCCTCCCAGGGTCCATCAAGGGTTTTCCTCTACTTTGACAAAGCTCACCCTCTTCCAAGTAGAATCAAGTAAAGACAATCTCTCCTTACAAAGGCTCTAATGGAAGACCTAAATCCTGCAGCATTTACCCAAAGAAAATGTATAGCTCCAACCTCTTCTCCCTCTGGCTCAATGTCTTTATTTATAGTGCTGTAAAGAGGTTATTCAGGTCCACTATCAATGGGATCATCCCCCTCTTTGGGTGGGATAGCTCCCTTATTGATGGGATAAGTTCCCCCTTAATAGAGATACATGAACCAACTGGAGGCGCATCCATTTCATCAAACCGACCTCTAGAATGTTCTAGAAGTAACCACAAGTAACTTTTTCAAGATAAAACTCGCGCATTTTGCCTTTTACAGAGGGACGCACCTGTCGCTTAACATACAGAGCGTCCATGGACGCAGCTTTTGTGAACATGGTCAGCGTCCCCGCAGGTAAGGCTAGAGAGAACCTGCGACCCCAGAGATAAACATAGTTTTTACAAGACTTTCTCTCTTCTTTGAGTTTGAGATGGATAACAGAGGCATGAGACTTGCCTAAGAGGGTAGCATGACTGTTGATTTGAGCCATACTAACTGTAAGTAGTCAAGGTGACATTTTTTAGTGTAACAGCAACGGTGATCTGGATCTTGGGAGGAGGCCCCCAAGATCTAAAAGATTGAAATGGATCTTGGGGAAGAGACCCCCAAGATCTGAAAACTTGAAATGCTAGAAGAAAAAGAGGAGAATGCCCAATAAACAAAAACCACAAAGAAACTTTTTATTAAAATAGTAATGGAAATATACCAGCTAGGGCAATGGTAGCTTATCTTTGAGAAGAGATGTGGCGGCTACATGCCTCTGAACTGTAAAGGCTACATTGTGGCGGACAATCTGTCCTTTTACAAAATGTGACTTGTTACTTATAATATTTTTCAGTTACAATACCATGGGTCAATTCCATGGGTGAATGAATACCATGGGTGGATTTTACAATACCACAGGTGGATGCCATTTACAATACCATGGGAAAATTCCATGGGTGAATGAATACCATGGGTGGATTTTACAATACCATGGCCGGATTCCATTTACAATACCATGGGTAAATTTCATGGGTCGATGAATAATATGGGTGGATGAGTACCATGCGTTGATGCCATTTTCCATTTGGATCATTCCTCCCTCCTTAAGAAGCAATGGTCCCCATTGCATAAAGTTCCCTCTTGCAAAGCCTCTGTTGAATATGAAGAGCCACTGAAGATAAGAGTTTTATGTGGTTAACCCAAAACCCTGATAAACGAAGATCCAAGGATAGAGATACCTTGTAATGCTTGTGACCAACTGTGATTCCGACAGTGTGCAACCTAGCAAATGGACTTTGATGACAAGGATTTTATGCGGTTGACCCATAACCATGATGTTGGTTGTTGATGAAGTAGCAGGTGCCTACATAGCCTGGGGTGGGAGGGAACGTCTCCAAATAACCCAAGCCAAATGTTGCTATGCTGAAACTGATGAATGTGAAGCAGGTGCCTACTAAAGTGGGGTGGGAGGGCACGTCTCCAATGGAACCCACTCCGAATGCTGCTCCAGAATTAAAATGGACATAACCCAATCAATATAACTCAGAATATTTATTATAACCTATTTTTGGAAGCAGAAGGATCATTTTGCATCTTCCCATGAGTTGGAAATCCTTATTTGGGCACTCTGAGATCTCAGATTCGCGTTGCAACAGTTCCGCCGTCACAAAAATTCTAATAAAATAGCTGATTTTAAATCAGCGATATCTCCCACATCCGAACTCCGATTGGACCCCTTTTTTTTTTGAAATTGGGTGATTTTCCGAGAGAAATCCAGATCTAGTATTTGTTTTTGTAAATTTTGTACCAAATGTTTCAGATCTAATCTGCAAAGTCGTTGCCCAAAAAAAAATTTCCTGCAAAAAAATTGAGACTGAAATATGCATGAAACTCTCATTCCCATGGAATCGTAACCTGCTCTGATACCACTGATCCGGATCTTGGGAGGAGGCCCCCAAGATCTAAAATATTGAAATGGATCTTGGGGTAGAGACCCCCAAGATCTGAAAACTTGAAATGCTAGAAGAAAAAGAGGAGAATGCCCAATAAACAAAACCACAAAGAAACTTTTTATTAAAATAGTAATGGAAATAAACCAGCTAGGGCAATGGTAGCTTATCTCTGAGAAGAGATGTGGCGGCTACATGCCTCTGAACTGTAAAGGCTACATTGTGGCAGACAATCTGTCCTTTTACAAAATGTGACTTGTTACTTATAGTATTTTTCAGTTACAATACCACGGGTCAATTCCATGGGTGAATGAATACCATGGGTGGATTTTACAATACCACGGGCGGATGCCATTTACAATACCATGGGAAAATTCCATGGGTGAATGAATACCATGGGTGGATTTTACAATACCACGGGCGGATGCCATTTACAATACCATGGGTAAATTTCATGGGTCGATGAATAATATGGGTGGATGAGTACCATGCGTTGATGCCATTTTTCATTCGGATCAAACGGGCAGCGAAGCGAATGAGACCTGCGAGTACGTGCAGTACTATGGGCTTATCAGACAATGTGCATTAAACTGATGGGACAAACACCTTTCTAGTTAGTTTATGGCGTAGAAGCTATCATGCTGATGG
Source organism: Pinus tabuliformis (assembly GCA_031772625.1). Taxonomy (NCBI): domain Eukaryota; kingdom Viridiplantae; phylum Streptophyta; class Pinopsida; order Pinales; family Pinaceae; genus Pinus; species Pinus tabuliformis. Next base: position 1,204,974,933 of record CM062809.1, on the reverse strand, counting down.
AATATATTGTACCTAGTCTGCGCATAGTAGCGCTCACAGGTATGACGGACCATGATGCTCTGGAAGAAAGGCTTGCGCAATTGGAAAAACTTGAGGAGGAATGGTTCCTAGTCGGGTTTCATCAGCAAGTGCAAAAGCAACACGAAAAGGCCTGGCATGATCGCCATATTAAGTTGCGCACCTTCAAGGTGAATGACTTAGTGCTTCTGTATGACAGTGAGTTTGAAAAATTCCTCAGAAAGTTCAAAATGCATTGGCTAGGACCATATGTGGGTAAGGAGGTCACAGATGGAGGCGTGGTCCAGCTAGCCAAACTAAATGGAGAACCCTTCCCAGGCAAAGTGAATGATAACCGCTTGAAGCCCTACATGGGTGGGCCGGCTATCTGACTAGCCGGCAGAAGCATAGTCTTCGCACTCCAAGGATCCGGACAAAGGCGCGGGACTATAAACATATGCAGCAGATACCGGTACAGATGTATGGAAGCAGTTCGAACACAGAGGTCTCGGGACAACGAATGCAACAGATCCAACAAGCAGCAACTCAGTGCACTGTTGACCTCCGCGCAGTTCGAGAACACTTGGAAGGACTCTGTGCAAAGATCTTCGTGCCGACAAAGTGACTCAAGGGCGAGTCACGAATTTTGTGTTGGTGGCTTGTTGGGAAGGGAATTCCCCCAAGGCATGTTTTCGGGCTCAAAGCCCAACTTTTGACTGAATTGTGTTGTAAAGCTCTGCAAATTGCAGGCAAGGAAGTATATTAGAGTCACAGGATTGTCTGCCCTAGTTATGTAATGTAATGTCGACCTACCCATGGTCCGCGGACCATGGGATTGTAGAAATAGAGCGAGGCTCTAAGTGTAAAAGAAAAAGAATAAGTAGAAGAGAAGCAAGAGTATAAGTGACTAAGTGTAGAGTGTGTCTTTGGGTTGTAGAGTAGGAGAAGGCTCTATAGCTGAGTGTGTAGAGGTCTAGTAGTCCGCAGCTGAGTGCATGGACCCCTGCAGCTGAATGCGTAAGGAGGAGTCGAGTTTGTAACCGAGGAAGGAATTAATAAAGAGAAGTTTTATCATAATTCTATGTATCTGTTCTTGGGTTATTGCATGTTTGATATAGTTTGTGAATATACTATTTATTTACTGCGCGCACCTGCATGAAAGGTTTATATTGTTAAGTATAACTTAAAGAATGCAAGTAGCCTAAGGTAATAAACTGACATTGGAATATCAGTAAAGTCTCGGGTAATAATGCAGAAGCACAGTGACCAGCCCTTGAGTAGGGCTGCACGAAGGCGGTATGTTAGGCTACGAGGTACGGGAAAGTGCGCAAAGTGACTTGAGCACAGGGTCGAACTGTGGACCACTTGAACTCATCAGACATCTCTAGGGTGTGGAAACTTGGTTCTAGCACCCTTCCATACTACTTCGGGTGAGACCTCAGTCCACGCTCCACGGACTACTGCCAAAAGGGCCAGTAGTACTGGGATTTGTTTGGGTAAGTCACCTCTGAACCTGGGTTAGGCCCCAACAAGCCAACAATGCCCAAGCCTTTCCTTCATACCCCATTCTCTTCAACAGTTTGGAGCCAATTCTTGTGGTATGATTTTCAAAAACAACGAAATCACCATCAAGAAACATACATGAAGACAGAGAATTACTCTTTACCTCACATGGGTCACACTGCAACTTTTCCAAGGCCTCGTCCGTAGCTTGCAGTGGTCGTAGCAAACTATATTTCTCCTTTTTCTCTTCTTGTAGAAGCAGCTTCAATTCAGCATTATTTGCTTGAAGATACTGGTTGTTGTGCTTTAGTTCTTCTAGGGCCTCTTTCGTGGTTCGCAACTGAAGCTGCAATTACTGTTTTTCCTCTGTCTCTTTTTGTAGAGCTTCATAAATTATTTCCACTTTTTGGGACACTCTGAGCATGGTCTCGTACATCACTTTTTCATCCTCCATCGCTGCACATTCCATTGTTCACGCTCGCAATTCACATCCACGCGGAGACCTCTTTGATACCAAACTTGATCCGAGTTGACTCAACTCCCGGATTTAACCAAGATCTTTTACTTCAGTGATGTTGTTATAATTTCTTTTAAAAGAGCATAAAGGAACATATATGCATCTTGTAAGAAGAAGGAACATGACAAGAATCGACAACATAAAACACAAGATGTTGATAACAGAGTTCCTCCAGGAGGAACTACGTCTCCGGGCCCCAGTGTCAAGATGGTGTAGGCCATTGCATTAAGTGTTGGAAAGAGTAATGATGTACATGAATGTGTTTTCTCTATCATGCAAGGAATATGCCCTCACACAGGAGTGGCTCCACGAGATGTTCTGCTGCAAGAACTCTCGTTCATAAAAAGACTTCTATCAACATGACATAATTTCACGTATGATAATAATGAGCATCCCGCCAACATGGCATCAAAGGAATCTCAATTCAAACATACATGGTGACACATGAGTATCTCGTCAACATGTCAACAAAGGGATCTCATTCAAAACATGACAATAAGTACATCTCACATAAAAAACAAAGACACGATCCCACATCAAACATCAAACATGGATCTATATAGCACAATGCATCTCAAGCAAAGAGACAAAGAAGTACATGATCACACTGCATATACCTCATATCAAGGAGTTATTTGAAGAAGAGGATGATAAATTGTTGGATCTGGTTGTACCATCAATCTCGTGGCGTCGAATATTATGGAAATGACTGCTCGGACATTGAATGCGGACACCTGCATTCCACTTTGAAAAGTGGCCGAAAAATGAAATGATTAAATGGAAAATTTGATTACACCATCATATTCGTGGCGTCAATTAATGTAAAATCGACTATCAAATTTTTGAATTTTGATGAAGTGAAAATCTGGGGCTACATGAATTTTTTAGATTCCCCCTAGATTCCTCAAAGATTCCCTCCTTCGGGTTATCTGAAGATTTATTGCTCATATCAAAATTTTGTTTGCGCCATCAGGTTCGTGTCGCTGAGAGGTATAGGATCGACATAAAGTTTGTGCAATTTGGACATTGGAAAAATTTCGCCTTCTTGAAAGTTGGGCTCAATCATGGTTCCACTTGCAATTAATTAAAAAATTGTCTCGAAAAACGTGCTCTGCCTTGGCCTCCATTTCGTCGTTCGGTCCTTCTCCCCTTCCATTTGTTGAATGAATGCTTAAGTATAAGCGCTAGGGTGTAGCCACCAAAGCAGAGCCCCGCGGCCCAATGGTGGTAGGCATTATTCCCTCAGACAAGGCTTAGAGTTCGAATCCCCGTTCCTAACTCTATCATGCTTATGCTTTTACCAAGCGTTCGTTGGTTGTGATTTCGTTTGGTGCTGTTAGTTATATTAAATGTGGACGCATGTTTTTTTAATAGAGTTCGAATCCCCGTTCCCAACTTAATTATGGTTACGCTTTTACCAAGCGTTCGTTGCTCTTTTACCAAGCGTTCGTTGGTTGTGATTTCGTTTGGTGCTGTTAGTTATATTAAATGTGGACGCATGTTTTTTTAACTTGGTTGACCATATAATGCATCAATAGTTATGGTTATGGTTCTGAACCATATCAATTTACCTTTATTGAATTCGTTGCTTGGTCTTCGAAAATGTTATTTTAACTTGGTTGACCATATAATGCATCAATAGTTATGATTATGGTTCTGAACCATATCAATTTACCCTTATTGAATTCGTTGCTTGGTCTTCGATTTCGTTGCATGGTCTTTGTTATGGTATTATAATCATATTAATCCAATATATTTCGTTATATATGGCTCCCACCATACATGGTTTCTAAACAAATCATGCCACCAAAATCAGTGGTTGGTTTTCATATTTAATAATAACCATGTATGATTTTTTGGATTTTATGATAACCATAAAATGATTTATTTTGTTTTATATTAATTTTGTCATATAAATGATTTGATTTTTATGGGATTTTTAATATTTTTTTTTTTTCTTTTTTGTGTAGGGTTAGGAGAAAATGCTAACATGCCACGTGTCGAAACTTTAGTAGTTATTTGGTCATCACGTAAAATTAGTGGGTCTCGCATGCTGACTAGGATTCCATGTGGCATGTTGTGGGCCTTATTTTTCCATGTCTTATCAAACTTTAAATAACTCTATCTCTCTCATACAAACTCATATTTGAGTGTCATTTTCACCATTAGAATCGCGGAGATGAGCACTTCGATCTAGTGCTGGTTTGAGGGAAATCTGACCACTTTGAATTTTGACCATTTCTGAGTCCCCTTGGACTTCTACCTCTGTCTGGGGCCACTTGGATTGCTCCCTAATATGAATTTGGGAATCCCAGTGTGGCACATTGATCCCCCAATGTACACTCTACCTGGTCAGCTTAGATCATATCATGCTTTGACCCCAGTTCAACCTGTCCCTACAATCGCTATCACTACTCCAGTTCCACCGCAACCTCAACAGGAACCCACTCCTATTGCGAAAGCATCCAGATGGGGGGGAAGCCAAGAAAAAGAAACCTAAGGATAAGGCTCCCCAGGCACCTTCTTCTCCCAAAGCTCAAAAGTCGAAACCTCCATGTGCTTTGTGTGAGGTTGTTGGGCATGCCACAAATAATTGTCCTGAGCTTACTCGTCTCAAACCTTTGGTTCATGAAATGTTCCCTGAGTCAAATATCCCTAAGGTCCAAGTTACCTTACTGGGACCAGCCAAGAAACTCAAAACGTTGCACACAAATCACCCTTGTGCCTTGTGCAATCATTATGGTCACTATTCCCATTGTTTCCCTCATCTCGACGAATTTCATGATTGACTTCAAGCACTTTGCGACTATGAGGAAACTTGTAGCAGATCACCTATTCCTCTACTTGTGGATTCTAGTACCACTAGTACACTAGAGCAGGGGGACTCTGGCCCCACCATCGTGATCCCTCCCCCTAATGTCGAGATGACGGACTCAACGATCCATATCCTTTATCTGTCATCATCCTTGAGATCATCGCAGGAAAACCTCTCCAAGGTTCTTGTGTGTGCTTCTGTCAAACCTCCCTCCTTGAAGACCTGAGTCTCGACATCGATATATTTTCCATCTACTATCTCGTCGCATACCATTTCAGATGATGCACCAGGTACCACTACCGCATCATGTAGTCAATCTTCCTCCCATCCCCCCATCTTCCATTCTAATGAGGACATCATGGAAGCCATGTCTACCCTTGATTATCCTTGGGACAATATGCACCATCGTGCATACTTCCTTCCATATTTGGAGTCCACCACTCTAAATACACCCAGTACGCCCATAGCATACTGGGGGCACATAGGCCCCTACATCTCCTTATCATCCTTTGGAGGATCTCTTGCCAAGTTGGGCCGAGATGCTTGAATCCCTTTTTCGAGCACTCAGAACACAATGGCGCTCCACAAACTCCTCCTACTAAGGGGCATCATTCCCACCTTTTCATACTAGATCATTCCTCTCCATCACATATGTTTGTAAGTAGTATCCCATGTTTGGGGGCATGATGGTTTTCCCCTAGCCCTCTTCTTAATTGATTAACATAAGTGTCGCCCTAGATCCCATCGAATCTAAGTATGGTCGATTATCCTCCCATTTCTTGGATAGTTTGTCCTACCGGCCTGTCCGGCGAGCCATATTCACATCACAGATGATAGAAGTTTAATACCATATCTTCAATATTCTACTCTATGTCATACCAACTTTACGACCTAGTCCCCATGTTTAACTTAGTGGGTGAGGATGATTCTAGACCTCCTCTAGTTTTTCATTCCCATTTTCCTCTTCCCTTAATTCTTCACGAGGAAGCATTGTTCCAAGAAGCATTAAGGTCATCTTTAGAAAAGTAAGGCCACTGCTTGAAAGTTGTAGATCCCAATTTTGATGGTCGGTTTTTCTGCTATGATCTACACAAGGTTTAGGACCTTTTGCTCCTTCCAAATTCACCACAACTCACTTAGAAAATGAATTCAAATTGGAGGGAAAGTGTCATTTTAGAGAAAAACCCACAGTTTTTTGGTCGCCCATTGTGACCAAACTGTACCTTAGTTTAACGAACCATTAGCACCATTGGAAAGCTCTCATCGAGTACTATAATAGGTCTTTCTTAGTTTTTGATGATTTGAGATTTCACTCGGAAGCCATTTTTCCAAGAAGGGTCACTTCGTTGCCTCTTAAAACCAAATTTCTTCATATGTGACGCTTGGACCTTAGGGACCACCTCCCCTTAGTGCTTGTCATCTCACATGTCGATTTTTGTCATGAGTAACCATCATTTTCTCACGCCTTCATGGTTCGCACCGAGCCTATTCTGTGTGGCAGCGTCATCGAGTCACCCTTGTTCAAAGCATCCACAATGAGTCACCCTTTCATCCATGGAGTCTATTTCACATCCCATTGTATCATGTCATAGTATTCCATCCATCTTTGCATACCATTCATCCCATGTTGCCCATTTTGGCCTTCAGTCATATTGTCCCCATCCCCTCTGGAGTCGAGTCAGTCACTGTCAGGTCAACCATGCACTTTATGATCTGACAAGGGAAGTTGTCTGTTTGTCCCTCAATCCCATTTTCTCCATTGTCCCTGGTGTTAGTCCATCAGTCACATTACTATTTTCCCTCGTGCCTTAGTTGAGGATCCTCATTTCCTCACCTATGGCAGGCCCTATTATGTCTACATCACCACATTTATTCCAGAAGAGAAGCTTAGATGGCGGTGTATCTTGGTTCCAGCTTCCAATCTTGTTCGGTGCCTCTGATCAAGAAAAGAGAATCATCATTTCCCTTTGACTTGGTTGTTTCATGCTCATGATTCATACACTTGATGGTTTAGTGATGCAGCAGATTGTACCAGTGATTCTCGGGAGTGTGTGAGATGTTTCAGACATCATGAGGGGGTGGCCCTTCAGGTAGACCCCCACATGCCCAGATACGTTCCCATTATGCTACAGCCTTAGGTGCAGTTTCACAGATTTGATGGGTTCGGTTCCTGCCACTTGCAGCATTCATAGCATGCATGTCTCCTTCATATGATCCATTTAGTTTTTCAGAGCCCTTTCTTGTTCAACAGGGCTTCATTGGTTGTTCTACCCACCCTCTGACCCATTTGGGAAGGGCCATTATATCCCATGTAGTCAAATTTTATTATATTCAGCCATGGCTCATGTTTTTTCCAGGTGCATTATGTATGTGGGACACATTGTATTATTTTCTGGGTCAGTTGCTAGCATGTCATGTATCATTCAATATGTATTTTATTTCTCAGTTTCATGTTTCTAGGTGCATCATTATTTTTGTACTAATTTATTTTGGCAGGTATAGGTATGCCTCCCCCACCTCACTGAGTTCCGATACCACAACATAAAAGGAGACTTGCATTGGTCTCGACCCCTGTGTCACTATCCTCTTTTTCTTTAGCTCCATTGGTCTCTCTCTCTCTCTTTGACTCCACTTAGTTGTCTAGTGATTGTGTCCTTACAACGCACTTCAGTCATACATTTTTCTCCTAACACTTGTACGTTGGGGGGCAATCTGTTATCACAAAAAATTTATCATCTAGCCATAATTTATTATATGGATCGAAGTACACCATCTAAGGCCAATTTTGCCATAGTAAAATTGCTTTCACTGTGAGAAATTACTTAATAAAACACATGTTAAGTCATTATAATTAAACCCATGAAGAATAATTAAATAAATCACTATTTATTTAATTATCTTCCAGAAATAATTAATTAAACCATTGTTTAATTAATATTCCTTATCACATTTGACCCAATTATGAGAAATAAATAGATAAATCATTAATTATCTTATTTTTCTCTAGGAATAATTAATTAATCACTAATTAGTTATTATTCCTTGTCAAGTTTGACCAAATCCCTTAGGAATAATTAAATAAATCATTATTTGTTTATTATTACTTAACCATATTTCTTGATATGATAAATAAATCATTTATTTATTTATCATTTCTAAATAAAAGTTTAAATACTTTTTCCCTCTAACCAAATATAATAAAATATTCCAAATGGTTAATTCTAGAATGGGGTTAATAATATTTTATTATTGCTCATTATTCGAGGATAACCTAATATTTTGTTATAAATAGAAGGGTTTTCCATTCATTCTTCACTTTTGATTATTTTCATTGTTGCACTGACCATTGCAGTTGATTATTATGACTATCGCTCACCATTTTCTTTCCCATTCGAGTTCTCATTAAGCTCAAACATTTTATTCGTTGGGTTTTACACATTATAGAGGAGAGAGACTCTACAAAAGTTGAAGACATTTGAGGATATCAAAGAACCCATCCCATAGAGGGGGATTGGTAACATTATTTGTTCCCTTCACAGGTGTTGTTTAATAAAATATATTTTTTATATATCTAGTTTCCATTGGATTATTGGAGTTATTTGTGCTTATTCTACTATTCCCTTTTTCCGTTTAACTATGATTATGGCATAAATCAGGGCTTTTGCAAGTTTTGTTTCTATCATTTGTTGCAGATCTACAATGTTTAGAAGCAATTTATATTGTTAGGATTTTTTTCATCTATAGTATAAGTTGATTTCTTTTCGTACACCTTCGAGAAGAAAACACAATAAAAACTGCAATAGAGATATGCAATTCACAAATTTTCACAGAGAAATTGTAATAAAAGCATCCAACTGTAGGACCAGATTTCCTTCTGCAATTAAAATTTAGGTTCGAAGTTTTTAATAGAGTTTTGTTCTCTATCCAAAGCCTGTCAAGGTAGGTGCATAGTCGAATCCTCTGAAACTTCACATAAGAGATGCCATAGGTTCGAGGGTAGCCTTCAAGGTCACTGTAATCTGAGATTTTGCACAGTTCAAACTGCTTCACATAACGCTGCTTCTGCAGCTAGAAGAGAGGGACTAATACTAGGCCTCTTGGCCCTTAAATAATCCTCCACTGTTCTTCAATTCTGAGCCACATAGATATGAAGAGATTATTTTAGGTCCGCGTTATTTATTAACATAGATGGCTACCAAAATAATTTGTTGTCCAACTTTGAGACATAATAACCCAAACAAACAACTCTTAAGTCCTCCTCTCCTTGTTTTGTGTTTTTCAGAGGCTCTTCATTGAAATTAAATGTTAAAATAAAGTTTTTGAACTCATATTAATATTGGTTTGATCTTCAGTGAGGAGACATGTCTCTTGAGGGGACATGACAACCTACACAAGTCGGCTCAAGTCAGCCTAGGACAGAAAATGGATTTTTTCATCTTAAAAATACAATTTCTCTAAGCCTATAGGAGTTTGGGGCATGTAATAGCTCATTAGAAAGAGGAAAAGATCCTCTATAATCTTATGGAAGTATCATCCTTTAGTAGGGTCATTTTACCATCCATAATTTATATTTCGTGAACTATTATAAATATTTTATTTATGGCACCCTTATGGACATTTAGAATGTGGATAGGCTTCTTAATATTCAAGGACTAGGATGCAAGGGCATAGATGAAGGATCCATTAAATAGCTTTTAAGGCTATGAACCTTTTTCAACTTTCTTCGGGCACCTTCAACAAGGCAAGGCTTAGGGCATCATTATCACCTAAGGACAAGGGTATATGCATGAGGACAAGGGTGATGGTAAGGGTTTCTTCATCCATCATTATGCATCACTAGATAATTCAATATAGATCATGGGTATCTAGGGCTTCATTGATCATCATGCATCATCAGTATTTTTCATGTATGTAGCATAGAGTTTCATATATGTGTTTAGGGTATCATTCATGCATAGGCTTAGGGTTAGGGTTTCTCAAATAAGAAATAAGGACTAGGGCATCATAAGTATTAGGACGTGCATCAATGTGTTAGGGCTAAGGTATAAATTATTATGGGAATTTAGGTCATACATAAAAAATCTAGGGTAACATCAAAGAGTAAATTTACTTAGGGTTTTTTCATGTCATGTAGTTAGGGCAACATCAAAAAAGTGTTTAAGGCATGAATCAAAAGAATCAAGAATATTTTCCATCTTCAATAATGCCATAGTGATATCTATGACAACCTTGACCAACAATCTCCCCCTTTGTCATTGATGGCAATATTCTTGCCCTTTCAACAACTTCTACCCCTTTGACATCAATGGAAAATGGGGTGTCCAAGTACTCCCCCTATTAAAATGCTTCTTGACATGCTGCTCCATCATATTTTCTTCATCGATGATAGTTCTCCATGATAGATATGTTGCTCCCCCTATCTAGGTGCTCTTCCTTCTGGCAATGTGGTCCATGATAGATATGTTTGCATTTCTTCATGTGATGAACCAACTCCCCCTGTCTGCATAAACTCATCAGGCTCAAGAAATATTTCTTGCCTTGTGATCAAGTGGAAGGCATCTTAAAAAATGGTCCATAGGATGAGTAAAGGATGATTGTCCATGTGTGTCTCATCAAGGGCTCTGGATAGCTTTTGCAAGAGTAGTCAAAAGTCACAAGCCCCCCCTAATAGTATGCATGGTCTCCTTTTTGGTAGAGTCTCATCGTCAAATACTTGCAATATCATATCTTCCAAATATGTCTTCATCAAATCAACATGTGTTGTTGGCTTGAGTGTTCAAGAGACTTTTTGATCTAATTTGCTTCCTTCTCCATACTTTTGTAACTTTATTCTCTTACTTGGTAGCCATGTTTTTCGCTTGGCTAGGAACCCACGTCAAGTTACAATCATGAGCCATATGTCCAATGTTATGGTATTTGAATCATTCCATCTTGTTCATGAATGAGGAATCATGACTTCATCTTGCAAAGTTGCTTCTAGGATGCTGATGGGGACAATTATATTTTTCCTTATGGTATGCCCTACAATCTTTTTCCATGTGCCCAAAATTTGTACAAGAATAGAAATAACCAAAAAATATACTTTGGTACCTGGAGGATGGAGATTTCCTTGATGTACTTCTAAATTCATTCTACCTTGGGATCCTTTGATGATATCCATTGCCTCTTGGATCGTTGAAACCATCTGCATATCTTCTTGGAGTAGGGTTTCTTCCAATGCCATCTTGACTATTCTCCTTGTCTTTGTTAGAACAAGGGGCATCTATATTTCTTCCAAGATTCTCCACATCCTTGTTGTTTGAAGTATTAGGGTTTGCATCATTCTTGTTTAAGGGTTCATCTGCATAACCAAGACCTAATTTATCAAGAGGAGAACTTTGATGACTTAAGATGTCATCTAGGGTTTGCGAGCCCTTTAAACTCTTGTGATCAACTTCTTTCTTTAGGAGATCAATTTCTTCTTTCAATATCTTGCCTTCTTCATCCTTCTTTGCTAGATTGTTCTCCATTTCTTCCTTTATCTTGGTTTCTTCACATGATTGGGCCTTAAGTGAGGTTATTTCTAATTTTAATTTGGTGATGTATTCATCCTTTTCTTCTAGTTGGTACATTATGGCATTTCTTTCATTTTCTGCTTCATCAACTTTTCCTTCTAGGAGTGTTAAAGCTTCCATCACCTTTTCAGCTCCTTGTTCTTATTTCTTTGCTTCCTCTAGTTGAGATTTAAGGGAGGAGACCTCTTCCTTGTATTGACCAATTTTTCTTTCAATTTTGTTCAAGTCTTCATGCCTTTGTTCAAGATGGATTGACAAAGTTTCTTCCCTTTTCTTGGCTTTATCAATTGATTTCTCATGGATATGACTTCTTCATGATGCCTTTTCTTGTTTTGATAAAATTCCTCCTTAAGCTTAGTGAGCTCCTTATCCTTTTCTTGTACCTGAAGCTTAAATAGGTCAACTTCCTTCCTTGTGTTGTCAAGGCTATGGTCACCATACTTTTAATTGCTTATGAACATCTTCATTTTCCTTTTTCAAACTACTAATATCTTCTAGGGAAGCTACAAGCTTCACCATGAGATATTCTTCGAAGCCATATTTATTTTCTTCATCTTCTAGGTCTTCCTTGGCCTTGATGTCTTCACTCTTGTTTTCTGTTTCCTTAATGGGTTATGGATTTCCTTCTTTCTTTCCATCATCTTCTTCACTAGAAGTCATGGTCAATGATCCTTTTCAGTGAAGATATTGAAGTTTGTCCCACATACCTTTTGCTGGTGAACATTTCTCCACTTTGGTATTTATAACATTTGGTAGCTCATTCAAGATTTCCTTCATTGCTTTTATATTACATTCCTTGGATTCTCCTTCCATCATTCTTTCAATAATCACTGATGTTAGCATTGATGTGTGTTGCAGGATTGCAGATGTGTGGTTGGTTGTCATTGATATCAACTTGGTTGCTTGGCATGCAGGTGTGTTGGTTTGTGTATGGATGATGTGTATATGGTCCTTAGCTTGTCTACTAGCTTGGACTAGCTTGGAGGATGGATGATGGTATGTTGCACTAACTTTGAGGTCTTCCCACGTTGATGGTCTTCGTGATCATGTTGTTTCATACCGAGGTTGATGGCTGCTACCAAGTTTATAGTTGAGGAGGTTTGATGATTAGGTCTTCTGGCCTCCTCGGTCTCCATGTTCATGGATTGGGTCTACATGTTGATGATGTTATGTTTTAGTCTTGGAGAGGATATATAATGTGTTTGCGGAAGCTTCAGATGTTTGTGCGGCCTTGGAGGATGTATGAAAGGTATTGGAGTTGCATAATAATGGTAGGGATGTTGCAGAGAAGTTTGATGGCCCAATTTTTTAGTATGATGTTTGGATAGAAGTGGAAGTTTTGGATTGGATTTTCTGGGCACATGAAGATGAATATAAAAATTCCGAGACATGAGTTTTGTGAAGAACAAACCAAATTAGGTTCCCCATGATCCGTTTTCAAAATTCGGTCTAGATTGAGAGAAAAGGAAGGTTCACTACCCTGGATGTAGGCACAAAGGCTCATGCGAGTGACTCTGGTCACTGAGACAATGTGTCATGAGAGAAACTAAGGACCTGGACACTTGCATAATATGTCATGGGAGCCACTAAGCCTGTAGATGAGTTTTCTCCACATTTCTCGTGCTCATCAAGTGCTTAATTGTTTTTTCTGACATGTCTTGTTTGGGACTCTTCATCTAAAGGACGAAAAAAGGTAATTGTGCTTCTAGAAGTTGGTTAAAAGAGAATATTCACTAGTAAATGAAGTTAGTGGATTGATTGAGTCAAGAAGCATTGAATTGGGCCACTTCCAACATATGAACATAGCCCCACTAACGATTTGGAATTAATTGTGTTAATCATTTCAGAAGGTTGCAAATAGATGGAGATCATAAGTCTATTTGGTTGGCTCTTGTGAGAGTCTGAGGTTATGCTATTGTGAAGGGATTGTGAGCGAGCAAAGAATGCATCGGTTGCTCACATATTTTATTTTGAGTTAGATTAGATATTTGTGAGTAGAAATCATAGATAGAATGTAGAAGAAGATGCATAATTTGTGTGTTGAATGTGGCAGAAATTTTTGCAACTTGTTGTGTGGGTGAGAGAGGTGTTGTGGTGTGTGAAGTAGTGAAGGATTCTCTTCAGGAGATCATATTTATGATTTAGAATTGATGAGATGAATGCTAGAGCTGTTGGGTTTCTCATGTTGAGCAAATGAACCCAGTATGAAATATTTTGTAATGTGGTTCGCGTGGAGGAAGTGAAGTCATGTTGAGGCTTCAGAAGATACGGTAATTTAGTGGTTCATAGTAGGAAGAGATTTCTCTATCCAATAGGAGTTGGAGAGTCCCTTTGGACTGGAATGAGGATTGTTGGTTGTGGGAGCTTCTAGTGAATGGTGGTCTATAGATCGACAAGAGGAACATATTTATGAAATGATAGATGCTAGCATAATGTAGTAGAGGCCAAGTCTTCTGAATTATGATTGTAATATAATCCATGTAAATTTTTTCAACATAATAATAGAATATTTGAGCAGTGAAACATCAAGAGGGTGGTTTTCTACCGAAAGGGTTTCCACCAGAAATATTTGTGTTCTTATGTGTCCATGCTTCTTGTAGGAATTTACAGGGTAAGTTCCTCAGACAGAACACCAAAGGACACTGCTCACAAAAAGATCACAGATCAATACACCAATATTGTTGACATGGTTAAAACCCTCAAAGAAGGAAATAGTCCACGGCCTGAGCCAACGCGGCCACTTCACGCAATTTATTAATAAAAGAATGAAAATTTACATAAGCTTCTCTCATGAATGGTTACCCTACAAATGATCCTCCATGCTCTTTAAATAGAGATCATGGACCAATCGGGTGTTAAGCCACGAATCAAGTGTTGGTAATACAGAGGAGAGAATGAACTGTCGGATCACTATATATCGTGACAGTCAAATAGTAAGTTACAAAAGTACATAGTAAAGAAACACACATTACCTAACTCTACACTAGACCAAGTTATACTTAACTATTTCCTATGTGTCGGAATATCCTAACATCCCCCCTTAAGAACAACTTGGGATAGGATTGAAGGATGTACAAATATGACACAATAGGAGAAGGAAGGAGGCATTAGAGCCTATCCCCCCTTAGTGAAAACTTACTTAACTCCAACCATAAATAAAATTTTAGTAAACTTTGCCTCTATGAGAGCCTTTGTAAAGATGTCTGCAACTTGATCATCTGTTGAACACTATTGCACTTCAAGAACATGGTCGTGAATGAGCTTTCTGATGAAGTGCATGTGTAGTTCAATGTGTTTGTTGCACTGATGTTGGACTAGATCTTTGCATAGTTGAATGGCACTTTGATTATCACACCAAAGTGTAGTCGGATATTGTTGCTGAAAGCCAACTTCTGACAGGATTTGACGAAGCCACAGGGCTTCCTTACTAGCTTCTACGACACCACGATACTCTGCTTCTACTGAAGAAAGAGAAATGGCACTTTGTTTCTTGCAAGCCCATGTAATAAGTCCTAAACCAAGAGTGAACACATAACTTGTAGTAGATTTCCGATCATCAAGGTCACCAGCCCAATCAGAATTAGTGAAACCAACCAATAGAAGAGATTCTTCTACACTGTAATGAATCCCAAACTGAACTGCACCTCGAACATAACGAAGTATTCTTTTAGCTGCTTTCCAATGACTTTCATATGGGTTTTGCATAAACCGAGAAATAAGGCCAACAACAAAGGAAAGGTCAGGATGAGTATGGGTCAGATACAAAAGTTTTCCTACAAGTTGATGGTATAAGGTAGCATCAACTTTAGGGGAAGTACAAGTGACTAAAAATTTTGCTCCAGACTGAAAGGGAGAAAGGGATGGCTTACAGTCTTCCATGTGAAAATGGCGTAGAAGATCACATGCATACTTGGACTGGGAAAGGGGAATACCTTCGTTGGATTGCAAGACTTGAAGACCAAGAAAATAATGCAAGTGTCCTAAGTCTGTCATTTCAAACTTCTTTTTAAGGCTAGACTTCACATGGTTTATAAGGTTGGGATCACTACCAGTAAGGATAATATCATCAACACAAAGGACAAGAATGATAACAGACTTGCCCGCTTTCTTGGTGTAGACAGTATTGTCAGAATGACACCTAGAAAATCTAGTTTCTAAAAGAAAGATATCAATTTTTGCATACCAAGCCCGAGGGGCTTGCTTGAGACCATAAAGGGATTTCTTAAGCCGACATAGAAGGCTAGAGTTTGTTTGTATAAAGCCAGTAGGTTGTTCCATATAGATTTCTTCATGCAAGTCCCCATGCAAGAAGGCAGATTTAACATCCATTTGATGGACTTCCCATTTGAAAGAGGCAGAAATGGAAAGAACAAGGTGGATAGAGTTCATTTTGGCAACAGTGGAGAAGGTTTCAGTATAGTCAATGCCTTCAACTTGTGAAAAACCCTTAGCAACAAGACGAGCTTTATGTTTATCAACTTTTCCATCTGGTCCATACTTGGTTCTGTAAACCCATTTGCATCTAAGAAGTTTTTGTCCCTTTGGAAGGGGAACAAGATCCCTTGTATCATTTTCCAATAATGAACGATATTGTTCATTCATAGTTGCATCCCAATCTGGATGGCTTGAAGCTTCTGCAAAGTTGTCAGGATCATAATTAGCTAAAGCTTGAGCTAGTAAAGAAGAGGCTCTATCGAACTGAGAATGTGTATGTCGTTGATCTGTAGGATCACTGGCAAGAGCACATGTTGCATCCCGAGTAGCACGAACCCATTTTGGAAGCTGAGGAGTTGAAGGAGGATCCTAAGAAGGTGGGGGAGGATTGTCATCCTCACTGTCATCATCTGGAAAAGAAATATTTTTAGAAGTAGAAGGGATAGAGAGAGGTGGCACATCCACCGAACTAGGCTCGTAGGCCGATATATTTTCAGCAAACTTTACATCTCTTCTAATGAGAACATTTTTGGACTTAAGTGGAATAATTATGTATACTTTGACATCTTCAGAATATCTAACAAAAATACATTTTTCACTCTGATGTTCTAAATCTTTATGTTACTCATCTGGAATATGGGCCCATGCTTCACTTCCAAAAACACGAAAGTGACTTACATTTGGTTTAATTGAGCCCCATGCTTCTTCTGGAGTGATGTTCTTTAAAACCTTAGTAGGAGTGCCATTTATTATGTAATTTTCACAGTTAATTGCTTCTGCCAAAAATTAAGACTAAGTCCTTTAGATTGAAGCATACAATTAGCTATTTCCTTTAAGGTGCGATTCTTCCTTTTAGCTACACCATTTTGTTATGGAGTATATGGAACAATATGTTGTATTTGAATTCCATTCTTAGTGAAAAAGTTGATGAATTTGTTGTTAATATATTCTTCACCATTATCAGATATTAGCTTAAGAATTTGATGTCTAGTTTGTTTTTCAACAAAGGCATTTAAAGTCCAAGAACATGTTAAATAATTCACTCTTGAGTTTTAATAAGTATACCCAAGTGCGTTTGGAGAAATCATTAATGAAAGTTAAGAAATACTTGTAGCCAGAGAATGAAACAACTGGAAGTGGACCACATAAATCACTGTGCACAAGCTGTAAAGGGGTTGAGGCGTGCCAAGAAGCATGTTTTTCAAAACTATCCCGATGATGTTTTCCGAGTACACATCTGCAACAAACACCATCTTTGCAAGATACCATTGGAGGACCTGTCACCATATTTTCTTTACATAGATTCTTAAGGGAGCAATAGTTTAAGTGACCAAATCGCTCATGCCAAAGTTTGCTTAATTCATCATTATGAGCAACAAATACCAAGGGAAGATTTGATGACCCAAAGTTGTTAAATTTATACAACCTTGTAGAATCATCAACAATGCCAATAGCTAAAATATGTCTAGGATCTCTTAGGTCCTTAATTACAACATTGTGAGGTGAAAATTCAACTATTTTGCCTTCACCTGAACGAGTTATCTGATATACAGATAGAAGGTTGCAGGATAAGGTTGGAACACATAATACATCATTGAATTGACCATTGTCTATATGAACAGTTCCAGTCCCTACAACACTAAGAGATCTATCATCACCAACATATATATTTTTGGTGTTACAATAATTTAAAGAAGAAAACATGGCTTTGTTTTTGGCCATGTGATAAGAAGCTCCAGAATCCATGAGCCACTCATGAGAATGAGAAGAAGAAGATAAATTTAGTGCATATCCAGACCAAGATGCTTGACAACAACATGCAGAAAGTGTTATTGCTGAAGATGAAGTTGAAGTTGTTGAGTGCTCCAAATGGATGTCATGCTTCTTCATTGATGCTTCCAAGGCTTCCATCTTCTTAAAGCATTTGGATTCTAAGTGGCCATCTCAATTACAAAAGCGGCAATGTCTATCAGTCTTCTTCCCTTTATTTTTATTTGCCTTAGCATTTTGTTGAAATGATTTTTCATTTGAGACTGAAATGGCTTAGGGCCCTTGTTTGGTTTAGGACTATTCTTTTTAGGATATGACTTCTTAGGATTCTTTGAATTTGGTTGTTGTTGGGCAGCTAAGGCTTTCTTAGAAGACTTTCCAAGATTAAGAAGACCAAGATGTAAGAGTTTTTCTTGTTCTCTTATTAAAGAATCACAAAAGGAATCAAAGGAAGGGGACTTGTAGTCTTGTCCTTGAGAAATGAAGGCTTCTCTTGTAGAATGGAAGGTGGAAACAAACACAGAGTAGGTTGGTCCCAACTTAGTAAGAATGGAATAGATAAGGTTACCATCTTCTTTCTTAACCTTAACACCTTCCAAGAAATGTCTAAGGGTCTTGAACTTGGACAAAAAATCTTCAATGGAAGAAAAATATTGGGGTCTAATGTAAGCAACTCATTTTCAAGTTGATGGGCTCTAAGTTCATTTTTAATTCCAAAAACTTTAGTGATATGTTTCATTGCTTCATTAGGAGTATCAAGTTTTGCGATATGGAATCTAAGGTCTGGAGAAATAGACATCCCTATCAACCCACGTGCTTGATCTTGCCTATTTTCCCATTTGGCTGCCTTATCTTCATCTTTTGGTTTGGTTTCTTAGCCTGAGGCTATTCTGTAAAGACCTTTACTTCTAAGTAAATCGACAATGTAGGACCACCATTGGAAGTAGTTGGTGCTGTCAAGAATAACTTGGCATGTACTTTCCATTTTAACAGAAACTGAAGCTATAGTTGCTGAAACTAAGTGTTCCAATGGAAAGATTTCAAAAAATTAGGATGATTAAAGAAAACGGCTTTGAAAACGGCTTCCAGATGAAGAAGTTATGGCTTTTTGAAGAAAAGTTGTTGAAGATGCCAACGAAGTGTGGGAATGTGCAGAAATGAATGATAATGTTATATTTAAAAAAAATCCGCCCCCTTTCCAAACTTAATCTAATTAGCTCAAAAAAAAGAAAGACTTGAACTCAAGACCTTTATTCTCATAAAGTAGCTTTGGACCAAGTGAACTAGATTAAAAGGTTAGTAATTTTTGGAAAAGAGGCAAGGGGGGTTTTTGTTTTTTTTAGTCACTGAAGCTTTGGGGTGTGTGCTTACTTGAGAAAGCTTTTTTTTGCCTACAAAACAAAAAACACAAAACCCAACACGAACATATAGAAAAAAAAACCATACAGCTTGAAGTTAGCTTTAGTTGGAAACTAAATATTTTCCTCAATGTTTCTATTTTTTCCGAGATCACACTAAGGCGTGGCGGAAAAGAACATACACATGAGAAAAATCATTCCTTTCTGTTTTTGATTTGCCCAGATCGCACAGAGTCGCGGGGCAAAGAGCATACATAGAAATGAAAGGTATAGATCCGGTAATAAAAAAAACAAAGAGCTAAATAAACCGAAATAAACAGAGAGAAAATAACTAAAAACTGCAAATAAATAATGTATACCTCCAAATCTTAAAAATGACGTAGCTAGTGCTACCGGAAACCTTTTTGCATCAAACGAAAGGGGTTCCTCACTGGAACAGATGCTCCTAACACAATAGAGCAGTCCTCTCGGCCCAAAAGCAATCAGTAACAGTAGATCTAGGAAACGACAGTTGGATGCAGTTCTACCGACTTCAGATTTAGATCACCAACGAATGCGACCCTCAAATAGCTTTGATACCATTTAGGAATTTACATGTTAAGTTCCTTAGACAGAACACCAAAGGACACCACTCACAAACAGATGATAGAATAATACACTAGTATTGTTGATGTGGTTAAAACCCTCAAAGAGGGAAATAGTCCACGACCTGAGCCAACGCGACCACTTCAGGCGATTTATTAATAAAAGAATGAAAATTTACATAAGCTTCTCTCATGAATGATTACCCTAAAAATGACCCTCCATGCTCTTTAAATAGAGATCATGGATCAATCAGGTGTTAAGCCACTAATCAAGTGTCAGTAATACCGAGGAGAGAATGAACCTTCGGATCACTACATATCGTGATCGTCGGATTGTAAGTTACAAAAGTACGTAGTAAAGAAACACAGTTTACCTAAATCTACACTAGACCAAGTTATGCTTAACTATTTCCTATGTGTCGGAATATTGTAACACTTCTTATGTGTGTTGATATTTGTCATCGTTATTATGATTTGATTTTTTTTTTCTTATATGGTTTGATAAGCAAATATTGTGAAGGTGCATGGATGATAGATTGTTGTAAAATATTGATATTGGTGAAATTTTATTAAAGGCCATCACTACTGATTCACCCCTCCCCTCAATAGTGAATATATCTCAAACAACTGATTCCTAGACTTCAATGCCTTGAGCCATTAAGAAATTCCTCATTCTCATCTTCCATATATCAAAGTTTCCATTGAACAAAGGAACTTTCCCAATTTGATTGTCTTTAGTTTTCACGGATGAGGAAGAGACATCTTTAGAAGGATTGGAGGCTTTCTTCCTTGGCTTTTCCATTTGTGTTCTAAGCATCAACCTTCAATCTTTTAGGCTTTGAGTGAAGGCACTAGCTCTGATACCAATTGTTGGAAATAATGGGGGGGGGGTGGTGAATCAATATTTCTTTTCAATTGTTATTTTTACCAGTTAGATCACTTATAATTAGAACACAAAATGAAAAATAAGAATAAATACTTTTATTAATCTCTTCTATACAATAAATCTAGCACAATAATGTGTAGGGATCCAACCCTAGATGAAGACGCTGCTCTTCAATCTTCCATGCTCCAACCTGTATTTTGGCAAGCACCGACTTGGACTTCCCAAGGCTCCAACTTTGTCACTTTGAGGCACCAACCTCTAGGGATCCAACCCTATCTCTGGTACAGGCTCCAACCTGGTCCCTTGAGGAATCCTATCCTCTTGGACTCTAACCCTATTTTCAAAGGCACCAACCTTGTCTCTATGAACCTCCAACCTCTAGCTTCAATTTGTCAAGATACATTTGATGATTCTTCATGGCTCGCAATATCTTCTTCAACAAGCCTTGTTAATCTCTTCAATGACGCCTTCTCCAAATCACTTAATCAATGACAAACTTGTCTTCTCAAAAGGTGTCACCACTTCTCTTCATGTCACCCAAACACTTTCTTCAAGGTCACCTCATGAGAGCTACAAGGAGGCATCGTGTCTCCAAGATTGACTCCAAGATCAACTTCTACAATTCTTCAACACTACCTCAAGGTATGCAAGGCTTCAGGGATGTTCTAACAATGTTTCAAAAGAATCTTCAATTAAGATCTAAAAATAAGTTTCTACTCCAATACAGTGTCTCCTTAAAAATCTTTCACAGAGTTCCAGTGAATCACCATAAGTCTAAGAAAATATTTCCAATGATCCAGTTCAGGTCTGCAATAGATGCTTTCCTAAGTGAGCTTTGCCAAAGATTCAAAATTTCAAATTAATGTCTATGTTCAGAGGTAGAAGAGTTTGTAGACAAGTCTTCATAGGTTCACATAGATTCCACTACACGTCTCCAATACGTCACCAAAGAGAAGCTTCAATAGAGATCTACAATTCACAAATGTTCACAGAGAAATTGTAATAAAAGCAACCAACTTTAGGACCGGATTTTCTTCTGCAATTAAAAGTTAGGTTCGAAGTTTTTAACAAAGGTTTACTCTCTATCTGAATTTTGTCAAGGTACATGCATGGTCCAAGCCTCTAAAACTTCACACAAGATTTGTTACAAGTCCGAGGGTAGCCTTCAAGGTGATTGTAATCCGAGCTTCTTCACAATTCAAACTGCTTCACGTAATGTTGCTTCTGCAGCTAGAAGAGAGGGCCTTATACTAGGTCTCTTGGCCCTTAAACAATCCTCCATGATTTTGCAATTCTAAGCCACATAGATTTGAAGAGATTACTATAGTTCTGAGGTCTTTATTACCACATATGGCTACCACAATAATTTGATATATGACTTTGAGACAAAATAACCCAAACAAACAACTCTTAAGTCCTCCTCTCCTCGTTATTCTATGTTTTTCAGATGCTCTTCACCGAAATTGAGTGCTAAAATGAGGTGTCCAAACTCATATTATTACTGGTTTGACCTTGAACGAGGAGACATGTCTCTTGAGGGGACATGACAACCTACACAAGTCGGCTCAAGTCGGCTTAGGACAAAAAATGGATTTTTTCATCTTAAAAATTCAATTGCTCTCAACTTATGAGGAGTTTGGGAGCATGTAATAGCTCGTTAGAAAGAGGAAAAAATCATGTACAAGACTATGGTAGTCTCATCCTTAAGTAGGGTCATTTTACCATCCATAAATTATATTTCATGAACTGTTATAAATATTTTATTTATGGAAACCTTATGGACATTTAGAATGTGGATAGGCTTCTTAATATTCAAGGACTAGGATGCAAGGGCATAGATGAAGGATCCATCAAATAGATTTTAAGTCTATGCACATTTTTCAACTTTATTAGGGAACCTTCAACAAGGCAAGTCTTAGGGCATCATTATCACCTAAGGACAAGGGTGTATGCATGAGAATACGGGTGATGGTAAGGGCTTCTTCATCCATCATTATGCATCACTAGATCATTCAAGATAGATCATGGGTTTCTAGGGCTTGATTGATCATCATGCATCATTAGTATTTTTCATGTATGTAGCACAGAGTTTCATATATGCATTTAGGGTATCATTCATGCATAGGCTTAGGGTTAATATTTCTTAAATAAGAAACAAGGACTAGGGCATCATAAATATTAGGACATGCATGAATGTGTTATGGATAAGGTCTAGAGTATTATGGGAATTTAGATCATACATCAACAATCTAGGTTAACATCAAAGGGTAAATGTACTTAGGGTTTTGTCGTGTGTTAAAGGCTCAAATTACCATCCTCAACATCAGGGAAAACCACTCGGACGAGAACTTAGAGAAACTCCTTTTTCGTTTGAGATGGTGGCTCCAACTTGGTTGATGGGACCAATTTCCCTTAAAAGGATATATGAAAATGGATAAAAGATATACAGGTGTGAAGGTTGATGGATGTATATAAAACATAAATAAATATAATTAAAGGCCTTAGAATATTGATCCTGGGACAATATATCTTCTATATATGTGACTTGAAGATTTCACTCATAATATGACAATGTGGATCATGAAACTATTTATGAATATAGATGAGTAATGATAACTAATTTAATTAAATAGTTAATTAAATTATTTGATATAATTCACTACACATATAATATGTCGTTGTTTGTCTATATATTTAAATGATTTCGATTAAAACACATCAATAGTGATAATTGTTCAATAACATATACGACAAACTTGAAAGAAAATAATAATTTATCTCATAAAAATAACACCAATATATAGATAGTAGTACCTGATACACATTAACTCTGCTCATAAGTAAAACTGGAGTGGTTCTTATTTCTATTAAGACTTTTTTTCAGCTACAATAGTTCAAACCAAAAGATTTCTTGCAAAAATTCAAAACCCTTGTGCATAACATTGAAGGGGATTTATAGTTTGAAATCAAAACTCAAGTATAGAAAAGTTCCATAAAATGTTGGGAGGTTTAAACAAACCACACTTATAATAGAATATAAGATAATAATATCTTGTTGTTATAACAAATTTGATCATGACTGGGAGGAGGGTTTCTTTGCCATTCACTGTCGAAGCTCACATATTTTTTTCATTGGCTTCAATTGAGGTGGATGGTGAGGATCAATGTGCATCAGAGCATTCAATAACACATTATTGAGTGCTGGAAGAAGATGATTGGTGGTATTTGCAAGACACCTCAACATCAACGACTAATGGTGAGGTTTGACTAGGAAATTCCAATGTCATTCCAAGTCAATATTTGATAGGTCCTTTATTCCCTTAGCCTTCTTCTTTGATGCTTCTTCCCAAGTATTTTTTAGCAATTTTACATTGGGCAAGGTATCCTCAGGGTAGTCTGAAATGAGATTAGCCTGCAGTAGGCTATCGCTGATTGATTCAATGATGTTTTTTGATATGTCCCTAGCACTATAGATCACCATCTATGCATGTTTGAGCCTAATCTCCCATTCTTGAAAGATAATGTATTTATGAGATTCTTTTATTTTGGGGAGATTGGTCGATCCAACCTCAGAGTTGTCCTGCCACTCGATGAAGTTGGAAATCGTTTCCTCTACTTATCTATAATATGACCTTAGATCAGACAATTGATCTAAAAGTGAATCACTCAATTGGCATGAGTCTTAGATGATGGCCAAATTTTGACAAAATACAACCTGTTGTTGAGTAAGTAGGTTGTTTAACTCTCCTTATCCTCTCTTGAACTCTGTTATTTTTGGATTGGCCTTTAGTTGCTCAATTCTATGTTGCAGCTCTTGTATTTGGGAATCTCGACTCTTCATGTTAGATTCATATTGAATCTTTAGGTTATCAAAACTGGTTTTCAATTGTTCAAGCTAAGCTTGCCATTTCTAAGAAACTCCCTGCTTTTCACTTTCCAAACTCTATTCAATCTTCCTTATTTTCTCATCCTTCTCCTTAAGGAGTTGTTGCACCTCTGAGGCTTTATCAATTGTTAAAATAGCATAAAATCTTGCACATTGTGATAGTCTTCCTAGGTCTTTGGCAGGGGTGACTTGGGCATCTTTCCAAATTACTTGAAAGGAGGCATTGCAAGGGACCAGAGCCTAGATTTGTTTAGTTCTTCTCCTCTTCCTTTGTTTTTTGACCACTGGCTTATGCTTTGGATTGTAAAATACATCAAGAGGAGGATTATCCTCTATTTATAGAATGAACTCAGAGGTTATAAATATTGGGATGATCTCCAAATCATCAGTGCCCATAGGTTCCTTTGAAGCCTCAACAGTGAATGGGGTCTTCTCTGTGTTTTTAGGAGTTTGCATATTTTTGGGGTCAGATTGTTTGGAAAAATGTTCCCAAATTTCTTCCAGATTCTTATATGTTAGAAATTCTTCTTCCTATGAATAAGAAGAAGCCTCTATCTCTTTTGTATGAGCTACATCTGAGACCTATGATGTGCTCACTCCTTTGTCCTGCTCTGTGCTCTACTGATTGAGTTTTAACAAATCTGTGGGCAAGTGGGAAATCCTTTTAGTCTTGTATTGATTGAACTAGATCAATTCTTCGGGACTAGACAACGCTCTTGCCTCTTTCTCAACCTTTATATAATCGAAAACTAACTCCAATAGGTCATCAAAATTATCAGGCTCATTTGTGAACTACCTGAGTTTTTCCCGAGTTGTAACATTCTTGGCAATATCAATGGGGTGAAATTGCCAATTTAGAATGGCTGGAAAGTTCAGAAGCTGATTTTCCTCCATTTCCTTAGTAGCATGCTTGAAATTCTCAAGGGAATATACACCACAATGAAATATAAAGCTAGGCTACACTGTCTTTTTATTATCTTTCATGACCTTAGATAGGCCATTTCCCATAGTCTGATAAGCTATTTCTTGGGCTAGGAGCTTGTCGGGAATATATAGGAGTAACACATGTGGGTGTGAAAGGCTGCCCAAAAAACAAACGTAGGTAAAGGACTCTTATCCAAACGATCTGCAAAATGATAAGAGGTGGATATTGGCTTCAGGTGAGATTCTAGGGCATTTCTCATTAAGAACAGACTGGTGGATCGAAAGCACAACTCCATGACAAATTTTGTAGAAATGGGGCTAATATTTTGACTCCTAGAGAATACTATGATATATGTGGATAGGCATCAGGTCCTGTATGGTCCATTTCCATCCCATGGATGGGAAATCAAAAGTGAAGCAAATAACATCCATCACATAGGCACTCATGTAAAATGGGGGAATAATATTTTCGAAAAAACTATGTTTCTTCCTATAATCTAGCATTTGGATACTTAAATTATCAGATAGAATAGTCCCCTAGTCCATAACATAGCTATTAGATGCTACATTAATCAGGGGTACCCAATGTCTAAAAACCTTTGGGTATTGGCATAACCAAATAATCTACATATAATGGTGGCAACATAACAATAGGGCCCGAGAAAAGAATCTATAGAGTACATACCCTTATCCTCTAGCTTGTTCTTGCTAGCATCTCTTCTCCATCCTTTGATGACTTTAGATTCATCTTGATTTTCCTTCATGAATTTCTCAATGAAGCCCTTATCATATTTCTTCTGAGTTAACGACAACTGGTACATCTGAGTGATCAACTATTTTCCAGTGAAAGAGCCAATGACCGTGTTCCTCTTGGTCATAAATCTTTTGTCTGCAATGTTTAGATGGTCGATGACCTATATAATCATATCCATGTAAGGAGAGATGTTTGGCCGAGAAACAATTCTATGGAGATGTTTGGCTACTCTTTCTGTGACCCTCAACTCTTCATCTTCGAAAATCTAATACATGGCCTCCCAGGGTAAGGTTCCAACATTTGGGGTGCATGTGGTATTGGAAAATAATGCAGGCAATTCTATGACCTTAGTGGGAGGAGCAACTGATTGTTGCTGAACGACAAGTTTCTTTTTGGGTTTGGTTGACTGAGACATTTCTGCTAAATTATGTTTGTTGGGGTTGGTCTACCAAGAGAAACACAAGAGTGAGGAGTGACTAACTTCAAAGTGAATAACTTAGAGAAAAATAACCGATTACAGAGTAATCCAAGACTTTTATGAGTGAAATATTAAGAAATCATTAGTAATAATGAAGACATTTATTATATAAAAAACCATTAATTCTCCACATTTGGCCATTTATTGATAAAAAGTGAATTCACATGGGCCACATTAAATGTCAGGATATCAAATAACTTTATCGGCAAAATTTCATTATCGCATCATTAAAACTTGCAATAGCGTTTACCTCCGATAGGATTATAACACATAGAAACTTAGAATTATGGGTAGGAAGAATTATCGGAGGATTCACATCGGTGATTTCATATCGGGGAATTGAAAGGATAACTTTCAATTAGGAAACCCTAATATGGTAATTGAAAAATGTGAGGCGAGTAATATATTGGAGATCGAAGGTCAGAGGTGAGATGAATATGAAAGATCGAAGGATGTGGTATTGGCAGGGTCGCATATCAGAGAATGTAGTCATAAGGGATATTAGAGATCAAAGGATCGAAGGATTGGACATGGTCATCAAAATGAAAACACCGATATGGAAACCATGATATGCTACGTGGCAGTCTTGTGGGATCGAACTGTTGGGCACAACCCAACTTGGTCCAAGTTTTGGGTCAAAGACTTCGCATTTTGAGGAGCGGAGCAGACGGAACCAACGAAGTTCTATTCATCGTGTAGTGTTTTAGGGGATTTAAGGCGGGTCAAAGCCCCTTATTTTGTAACAAGTTTAAGGTATTAGTCCATTGTTTTGTCAGATCCATGGTATGTGGACTGTGGTCTTGTAGTTACGAAGTATATATAAAGAAGATGTAATATTTGTCGAATAGATATAGAGGAACTAAACATAGATTATTTGTATTCTATGTCTTAGGTTTGTAGTTTGGGGAAGGCTTTATAGCTGAGTGCATGAAGGCCTTGAAGAGTCTGCAGCTTAGTGCACAAACCACCTATAGCTGGGTGCGTAGGTCAGGAAAGAGCATGTATTGAAGATCCTTATTAATAAAGAATAAGTTTTGGCAAAGTATTGTGTATCTTTTTATTTTGATTATCTGTTATTATTGATATCATTATGCATTCTTTTTACTGAATTATGTGAAAGAATACATGTTATATTATTTTCTGTTATGTCTATCCATAAAGTACCAATTTGTAAGATTAATCATCAGCAAGAAGTTATTCATGTATGAGAAGTTGTAGGAATATATAAGACATAAGTGAACACATGGACGCAACAACGTGCATATCCCTCTGGCTACAGAAACCTGGTTTTGCAACCTCCCATAGCCACTTCAGGTGAGATTGCGATCTGCTTATAGGTCGTTGCCGAAAGGGCCAGTGGTTGAAGGTTTTGTTGGTGCGTAGTACATTTGAACCTGGGTCAAGCCCCCTTAAACCAACAAATGGTTCCATTATCAGGACTGGGATCTACTTAAGGGATATTTTTTGGCATCTGTCAAAGAAAGAAATCCAAGAGTGGGTTGAATAGAAAGAAAGAGAATTTGCGGAAAAAGAGAACATAAACCCTTGATTATCAACTGAAGACTGGTTGCAGAATTATATCTTTGAAGATAAATATGAAATATTCTTTGGTTCATTCCACATTGAATTGTACGAGTGGGTATCTAAGTTGACCGAGCATAATTCTTATTTCAAGAATTATGAACCTAAGGAGTGGAACCCTGAACCAATATGATGACTCAAGAACGTCAATGATAGTATCTCAAGGGATGTTGATTTATGGACCAATAACATTTTGGGAGGATTTATCACTAAGTTCATGATAGATGCGATCGTGTCCCATAATGAAGTTGAATGAAGGACCACAAGGTAAGTTATTAAGATCTTTTAATCTTTGGATTAAGATGTTATTGTGTGAAAAGGGGATTCCACGAATGCAGTCAGATTAATGTTTGGACGAAGAGGAAGTAAGCCTGAACCATGGTCTACATGAAGTGGAAAACGATATAGAATAGATACGAAGAGTTTTATTGAAACTGACTATAGCCCCTTGTTAGGAGGATCTGAGAGTGAAGAAGAAAGAAGTAACCCTACAACCCCATGACATTCCCCTGCCCATCCTAAAGGTGTGTCAAAGTTAGGAGTTGAGAAGAATCAGGGCTTCTTTGGGATTCCCCATCCCCCTCCATATAATTCCCCTACACCCCCACCCCCTCACCCTCCACCTATCCCCCCAATAAGGAGGATGGCCGACAACATTAAGTGGCCTATTTTTAAAGAACTGGGATCAGAGGATCCTGATCAATTCTGGTTTGTAGTTGATGCAGTATGGACAGTAAGACAGATCACTAGTGATGATGTAAAGAAGGCGTAACTCGTCACGTCGCTATGAGAAAGAGAGCTAACCTAGTATATGAAATAGTCTGCGACTAACTAGATTGCTTTGTTGGATGAAATTAAGAAAGAATTGATATCAACATTTAAGAAGCCGAAATCACAGTGCATCACAAAGCTAAAAGAAATCAAACAGATAGCAACTGAATTTGTGTGAGAGTTGGATCAATGATTCAAGGTGTTGATGGGTCAAGTGAGCTTTAATATACTTCCAAAGCATCATAGTGATGACTATGAGTGGTTCATAGTCGCTCTACTCCCACATATTAGATTACCTTTGGTGCAACAAAAGATCACAACTCAAGATGAAACATTGGAGATTGTAATGAAGTTGGAAGCTTCTGATTGGAGATACTCATGTAGGAGTACAATAGATACAGAGTCAGCTAGCCAATTTGACCTTGGAATTACAAGATCTTAAGAAAGGTAAAGAGACCAAATCAAACGTATGGTGTACAAAATGTAAAGTAGAGGGTCATTATAAGGATTAATGCCCTGTGTTAAGAGATTATTTAGCAAATGGAGCACCTAATCCAGTAAACTGAGGTCTATGGTGCGATATTTTTAGAATGAGAGGCCAACATCTCTTTGAAGACTGATACCTATTATAGAAGTATGTACAGACCCCAAATTAGTTTTTTTGTAACTTTTGTAGACGAGTAGGTCATGATGAGAAAAATTTCCGAAGTTATAAATTAATGCTGGAGTGCATTGCTGATACTTATAGATTGCAAGCTGAGAGACATACACATGAGGAGCCAAGAAAACACATTGGTTGAGGATGATTTCAAGGATAAGGACAAGGACGAGGATGAAGAGTTGGTCGAGGATGTGGCCATATTATTTGTTACAATTGTGGATAGGATGGAAACTTCACAAGAGATTGTTAGAACCCTATAACAACCTGTAGTTGTTGTAATTATTTTGATCATGTGATAGAAAAATGCCCCATCCTTATTGCGAAGATGTAGGAGAAAAGAAAACAACAACCTGTAGAAAATATCCAAATGATGACAGTTGAACCAAGGGAGGATCAACCATGCACCGACAATGTAACAAGAAGCAGAGCTGTGAATGGAAATGATAAAGCCAATTGGAGAAAGGAATTTGAAGCGACATGGACAAGAAAAACTACTGAAAAATGTCCTACATCTAATACCCTGAAGGAAAAGAAAGTATTCATTGCCACGAGATGATGCTTTATGGATGAGGGGGCCTCAACCTCTACTGTGTAGCCGAATCATAAGGATAATTGCGAGATAGTATTGATTGCGACACAAGATGTGGATCTAAATATTTTGAAGTCTTTTCTACAGACTTGCTTGAATTTGTTGAGAAATTAGAAGGCCGTAGATGGATTGCAAGAATTGATAGACTCTTGTGCTCCTAAAGAGGTACCACAGAGTGAGATGTGTGTAGTGAATAATCTACATAGACACAAGAAGCAGACTAGAAAGGAAATGAGGCTTACAACACAGATTGGGGAATATGACATGGATCAAGTTATCTTGGATCTAGGATCTAATGCCAATGTATTTCCGAAGCAAACTTGGGTATTGATGGGTAAGCCAAAGATGCAACGGTAAACTATCGAATTAAAGATGGAGAATCAATAGAAGATTGTCCCTCTAGGAAGATTGTCAGGTATCATAGTAGACATTGATGGAGTGCACACTACCACTAACTTCGAAGTGATTAAGATTGTGGATGAAAGTAATCCCTACCCCATGTTGCTTGGATTGGATTGGGAATTTGATAACATGGATATAATCAAATTGAAGAAAAGGAAAATGATATTTGAAAGCAATAATATGAGAGTTATTATGTCATTGGATACATCGGAGGGAGCGAGATATACTGAACCTGTCAGAGAAGAGTATAGTGTGGAAGACATTGAAAACATTTATTAGATAACAACAAAATAATAAGAATGGATTAATCCTACTAGAGACGGAATGCTAACTTAGGAGAAAGATAGTTCCTGCACTTCAAAAGAAGAAGAAGAATTGGAAAACTGGCATAACAGATTGCACGAAGTGTCTACAAGGTGATGTGCAATGATCACTAAAGTAGTGTGTTATATGAAAACTGAGGTACATGATTTACCTTTGTATGATGGTTTGGGTGATGTAAATATTTTCTTTAGAGATTATGAAAGATGGGTACCTGAATGTTAGAGACTATTAGCTATGGATCAAGCACTGAGGGCTACTCCTGCTAGATGGTGGGGTACTCAAAAGAAAAATATAGGAGATTGGAAAAAATATAGAAGGTTGATGTAGGTAAGATTTGGTCAAGTATAAATAGAGCTCGTAAACAATTTTGATGGCCAGAATGATCCTAGAGACTGCACACAACTCTGTATGAAAGCTTGGGGAGAAATTCCGCGAGACGAATGGGTACATGGCTTCATCCATACCTTGGAAACAATTCCTCAGAATTGGTATCTGGAAACCGAGTTTTAACATGGTACTTGCTAGTGTCAGTCTTTGCAGCTTTCCTCCAGTGATCAAACATGCTCTTACAAAGTGATTTTAAGGTGTCAAGGTCAAATTTTGTCATTTCAGTGAGTTTTCAAGCAAAATTTAGTCACTAGGTATTAGGCCTAGGGTTTGCTTTTACTCCTTTCAAAGTTGTCCAAATGTCGGTCCATGTCACGATTCAACTGAGTGCACCATCATTTAGAGGGTTTTCATCATCATGTCAAGTTCCACTGGGTCATTTTACACCTTGTTCATGCTTCAGTTGCACCTAGGTAAGGTTCATTTCCCTCTCCTAGGGTTTTGAAGGCAATTTCTCTTGGATGGTAAAATCATCAGCAAAACTTGTATGGTGATATTCATACACCTTCCCCTATCCATAATGTACCTTATTAAACACTTTCCATCACTGAGATCCCCCAAATTCCTCATTTTCGCACAAACCCTAGTTTCTTGCTACAACTTGACAATTTTCTAGGTTGGGCCTCTGTTTAGCCCTTTTGGACCCCTTCCCCTCACTCAATCTTTGAAATTCCACTTTCCTCTACTTCCTAACATCCCTTCCTAATTCCAAAAATTTTCTCAAGAATTTAGAAGCTCCTTATCCTCTTCATTTCGCTTCATTTCAACAAATCCCTTGTTCCACTCATTGGGGTAGGTTTTACTCAAATGATGTTTCTGATCATGAAAAGATGTATTTTGGAACATTTAGAGAGGTTTTTGTCCAAAATAGGCCATGGAAGAAAAACCTCCTTCACTTTTTACACAAGTGTCATGGTTTTAGAGAAATGTCAAAAATACAGTTGCCTCGGGAGAATTGATGCACCTCTAAAGTGACCTTGGGAAAATCAAGTTTTCTCCTAGCTTGGTTGGCCAAATGACTTGCTTGATGAGTCAAATGATAACTAGACACAAAGATATTTCCAATGAGATATCATGAGCTCAATTTTGAGTTGAGGAAGATCTTCAAACGTTGACTCTAACACCACTTTTCCTTTAGGTAGCTTCATTTGGCACATTTTGACCAGTCTTGGGATATTTGATTTTTGATAGCACAAATGAACTCCAAATTGAAAAATTCTAGTTGGGTTGGAAAGTATACTCAAATACCTTTCCAACGCGCTATCCCATGCCAAATTTTAACACTAGGAAGGCCTCCAAAAGTCTCCTTCAAAAAGCACTATGCACTGGGTGGTGGCGCGACGCACATCACTGGCGCGGGGCATTGGGCTATGATTTCCAGTGAAAAAATATAGTGGTGTGGCGCATAGAGAAGGCACAACGCATTGGGCTTGAGGTGTGGTGCATAGAGCTTCCAAGCCCGATTTTCTCAAAACTTCATCAAATCGCCCAAAACGCGTGGATTTGTCTTGATACAAGTAGGTTGAAGCTTCTATCATAGTTTTTTATTCCATGTTGGTGTTTGTTTGATGGTGTTTGGCTTATGGTATTGAAAAAGGAAAATCAAACCCTACCTCTCTCTCAAAAGCAAATAGTGCTAGGGTTTTGTATTGACTATTTTTCTACCAAGTTATCCCCTCACACCTCACCACTCCCTTGCTCCATTTTTTTTCTTGATTTCCCTATTCCCCAAAACACACCCCTAAATTCACTAAATCCCATACCCCAATTCCCATTTCCTAAAACCCAAATACAAACTCCCAAACCCTAACCCCATACCAAAAATTCCTAAATCATTTCCTAATTCCCTATCTCCCTAACTAAACCCTATCCTAGCAGTCCCTAAATCCCTCACTATTTGTTCTTCCCCCTATAGTTGTATCACTCTTCCCCTTGGTGGCAAAAGTCAAAACACACCATCAAGATAGTTCAACACATCACAGCTCACCTATTTCTCATCAAGGCAGCTCCAAGACAGTTCATCCACTAGCAGAGATGGCATCTGATCCGTCATATGATCATGAAGAAGAGACACACAGTGACTCTCCCACAGAGGTACATGCACCCAGGAGGCCTCATAGAGGTGGAAAACATATTCGAGAATCGCCAAGCTGCCCAAAGGAGGAGGTTGGAGCTCACTTCACTTGAGCAAATGGTCAGTGTTGGGTCCCTATAATACTAGTGATTACCCCATTCCTATTGTAGTTACACCCCTTATTTATATTGTTGTGCCCCTATTGCCCCCATATTGTTATTACTGTGCCCCATAGAATCCCTCTATTGTTATTTTTGTGGCTTTATATTATTATTGTTAGGTCGGCTGGATTATATTGTGACTCCTTAGACTCCTATATATGGAAAGGAGGTTTTGTCATTTGAATCATACAAGAATTGTTCATTTATGTAATGTAAAGGAGGTTTCCCCCTCGAAGAGGCTGAATTCTAAGGCGTTTTTTTTTTTTTTTTATCTTTTCTTGAGCTGGTTTCATAACATTTGGTATCGGAGCTTTGGATTCTAGGGTTTCGCTGCTCCAAACAAGTCATCGTGGAATTTTTGCTATAATTTTTTTTTACGACGTTTCAGAATTTGAAAAAAAAACCATTTGAGAAGAAATCGCGCTGAACCTCGAGTCTGAATTTCAGAGCTGTTTGCACTATATTTGCGGAGATATGATCTAAGGAAGTTGGTCTTTTTGTAGACTCCTAAATTACATTCCAAACAGGTGACCTGGGAAAATCGTCATAACTTTCTCTCTGAGGATCAGATTGAAATTTCATAAGAAGGTATAGAAAAAGGATGGATTGTAGTTTCTTGTATGCCTTTTTCAGATCCATAGGTCGAAACAGTGACTCGTGGCACGTCATACAAGTTTGCTCTACTGAACTAGTCTATAATCAAGTCACTGTGGGAGATTTCGCATAACTCTTCCTTGGAGAAACCAATTTGGGTCAGACTTGTGGCATTGGAAAGAGGACACAGAAGGCTACTACAGGTTGCAATTTCAGAATTGGATGATCCGAAATTACAGAGATACATCAGATTCAATATCAGGCTTCTACAAAGTGAAAAAAGGTGTGTAGTTTTTTTTAAATTTTTGCGTAAGCTTGGTTTGAAGAAATTCAAAGGGCATAGTAAAGCATTATTATCGGTAACTGACGCCCCGAGGAAATAAAATGCAAACACCTAGTAAGGAACCTGAAAGCTCTAGCATGACTCATGAAGAAGAGGAAGAAATGCTACATGATATATCAAAATTGCAAGAGCAAGTGCAACAAATGTCACACTCACAGAAGCTAACAGAAGCTAAGATAAATGGCGTGGAATCTAAGATAAATGGCATGGAATCTAAGATAAAGGGCATGGAAGCTAAGATGGATGACTCGAAGACAGATTTGAAGAGAGATATGGCAGATTTCAAGACAGATTTGAAGACAGACATGGCAGATTTGAAGACAAATTTGACAAATTTTCTACAAGAAATACTTACTAAGGGTGAAAAGGTTGTAAAGGAAACTCATGATGTGAACGAAAGAAATGTTAATCATGACTCCATAGACTCTAATGTTGGATCAAAGACCCACCATATTCCAAAAATCGATATGAGGAAGTCTTATGGCAAGGATCCCGCCACATGGATATTACAGATGGAGCAGTTCTTCGATCTCGATAATGTGCAAAACACACAAAAGGTACATATGGCAACTTTATATTTGGAACCAAATCAGTTTGTATGGTATCAATGGCTTTTCTCTCATAAACAATTTATCACTTGGGAAATTTTTACGGAAGAATTGATAGCACATTATGAGGATACAAAAAGCAACACTTTTTTTAGCCAATTGATAAGTCTCAAACAAATGGGTTCAATAATGGAGCACATTGAGGAGTTCCAAAAATTGAACATAAGGGTAAAAGATATTCCAGAGGAGCATAGGATTGATGTGTTCATAGGGTCTTTAAAGGATAATATCCAACATGATGTTCACCTTTGGGAACCTGATTCATTAGAGAAGGCATTCAAGTTAGCAAGAAAAATGGAAAGCAAAATTATGGCAACCAGGAAGCATACCACTCACAACTATAAAGACAGAAGTGTTGTTTCCCCTAGTCTTCCACAACCTATAAGGTTGACACCAAAACAATTGGAAGAAAAAAGAGAAAAAGGGCTTTGTTACAGTTGTGATAGAAAATACACTAAAGGTCATAAGTGTGCTGAGAAGAAATTATTCTACATAGATTGTGAAGAGGAAGAAGAAAAGGAGCAAGAAAGGTCAAAAGAAGAGAATATACTCTAGGAACAAAGCCTAGATGAAGAACAAATAAATCTGACCATATCTTGTAATGCATTGGTGGGAATTACCACTCCTCAAACCATCAAGATAGAAGGACAAATCAAGAAGAAAAAGGTAATAGTGTTGATTGATTCAGGAAGCACCCACAATTTTATTCATTGTAGGGTAGCAAAAGAATTGAATTTCTTCCTATATCCAGCACCAGAGTGTCAAGTGATGATTGCAAATGGAGGAACAATAAATTGCTCTGGAAAGTGCCATAATATCAAGCTATCCATGGGAGAATATGTATTGACTAGCCCAATGCTTTCCATTCCAATGGGAGGTGCTGATGTTGTACTAGGAGTCCAATGGCTACAATCCTTGGGTACAATAGCTTTTAATTTTCAAGAACTTTTCATCAAATTTTCTACGGAAGGAAAGGAAGTTGAATTAAGGGGTATTGTAGGGAAACCAGGAAAGATAATCAGCTCTAATGGTATGACAAAGCTTCTAAAAAAGGAGCAAAGAGGTGTAATTGCACAATTATGTTCGCTAGATGTTTCCACATCGGAATCATCTATTTCTCCAGATCTCCAAAAAGTCCTGGACAATCATTCCAAGGTATTTGAGACTCCCAAGGTCTCCCACCTATCTGTGATCATGATCATGCTATTCATCTGATTCCAGGAAGTGTTCCTCCAAACATCAGGCCGTACAGATATCCCTATGTCCAAAAAAGTGAAATTGAACGTATGGTTGCAGAAATGCTAGAGGCTGGTATAATTCAACCGAGTCAAAGTTCTTTCTCTGCTCCAGTAGTATTGGTGCACAAGAAGGATGGATCATGGCGCATGTGTCCGGATTATAGGGAGCTCAACAAGCTCACTATTAAAGATAAGTTCCCCATTCCTGTCATTGATGAATTACTGGATGAATTGCATGGATCAATTTACTTCACCAAGTTGGATCTTCGTTCAGGATATCATCAAATCAGAATGAAGATTGAAGACATTCTGAAAATAGCATTTAGAACTCATGAGGGTCATTATGAATTTTTGGTCATGCCTTTTGGCCTTACCAATGCACCTTCAACATTTCAAGGTTTGATGAATTCAATTTTCAAACCATTCCTTAGAAAATTTGTGTTAGTATTTTTTGATGATATACTAATCTACAGCAAGTCTTGGAAGGATCATGTTGAACATGTTGACAGGGTGCTACAACTATTGGAGGAGAAACAATTATATGCAAAAAGATCCAAATGTTTCTTTGGAGTCCAGGAGGTGGAATATTTGGGTCATATTGTATCTCATGAAGGAGTTAAGGTAGACCCTAGCAAAATTAAAGCCATTAAGGAATGGAAAATCCCCACATCCATAAAGCATCTGCGAGGATTTCTTGGGTTGACAGGGTATTATCGCAAGTTTGTTAAGAATTATGGGAGAATAGCAGCACCTCTAACAACATTATTGAAGAAAGATGCATTTTCATGGACTCCAGAAGCAACAAAGGCCTTTGAACATCTTAAAGAGGCAATGTGCCAAGCACCGGTCTTAGCTACACCGGACTTCACAAAAACCTTTATTGTGGAATGTGATGCTTCAGGAAATGGAATTGGTGCTGTTCTAATGCAAGATGAAAGACCCATTGCTTTTGAAAGTCGTCCAATCAAGGGAAAGTTTTTAAGCAAAGCTATTTATGAGAAGGAAATGTTGGCAATACTCCATGCACTTAAGAAATGGCGACCCTACCTAATGGGAAGACACTTCAAGGTAAAAACATATCATGATAGCCTTAAATACTTTTTAGAACAAAGATTATCCTCTGAAGAGCAACAAAAGTGGGTCACAAAGATGTTGGGTTATGACTTTGAAATCATCTACAAAAAAGGGAAGCAAAATGTGGTGGCAGATGCACTCTCAAGAAAGGATGAGGATGTGGAAGCATTGTTGTGCGCCATTTCTATTATCCAACCAGATTGGATAAATGAAGCAAGGGAGGAATGGAAGAATGACGAAGAAGTGTGGGCACTTATTCAAAAGCTACAACAAGATTCCAGTACGTCTGATACATTTAGCTGGAAAAATGATTCATTATGGTACAAAGATCGCTTATACCTCTGTAAGAATTCCCAGCTAAAACAAAAGATTCTTATGGAATTGCACACTTCTCCCTTAGGAGGGCACTCAGGATTTTTAAAAACTTACCACAGGGTTAAGAAGGAATTTTTTTGGGATGGCCTTAAATCAGATATTCAAAAGTTTGTGGCGGAATGTTTGGTTTGCCAACAAAATAAAGTTGAAACAATTAAGACACCGGGTCTATTACAACCTTTATCCATTCCAAGCCAATGTTGGGAGGAGGTTTCAATGGATTTTATCACAGGTTTACCCAAGTCTGAGGGAAAGAGTGTCATCATGGTGGTAGTTGACAGAATTACCACACACTTTTGTGCATTATCACATCCATTTAAAGCCAGTACAGTTTCTACTGCATTTATGGAAACAATTCAAAAGCTACATGGAAACCCAAAGATTATTGTAAGTGACAGAGATCCCATTTTCACTGGAAATTTTTGGACAGAATTATTTTCTTGTCTTGGTACTCAGTTAGCTCATAGCTCATCTTATCATCCTCAATCTGATGGGAAAACTGAGATAGTAAACAAATGTTTGGAAGGATATCTTCGTTGCTTTGTATCTGATAAACAAACACAATGGGTCAAATGGTTGCCTCTGGCTGAATGGTGGTATAACACTTCCTTCCATACAACAACAAAAATGACCCCATTTATGGCACTTTATGGGTATCAACCACCATCCATCACATCATATTTAAGAGAAAAATCTAAGGTTCAGGTAGTGGAACATCACATCGAACATCAACAACAAGTCCTCCAACTCTTAAAGGATAACCTCGTGTTGGCACATAATAGAATGAAACAACAGGCAGATCAACATCTCAGCGAAAGAAGTTTTGATGTAGGTGATTTGGTATTCCTACGGCTACAACCATATAAGAAAATGTCCCTCAAGAAAGCTAAGAAGGATAATAAATTATCACCAAAGTATTATGGTCCGTACAAGGTGTTGCAAAAGATTGGTACTATGGCATACAAATTGGAGCTTCTTGCAGCTTCTCGATTGCACCCAGTTTTCCATGTTTCATGTTTAAGGAAGGTTATAGGCGACAAGCTCCTAGTTCAAACAATATTGCTAGAACTTGACGAGGAAGGAAAAATTATATTGGAACCGGAAGCAGTCATAGAAACAAGAACTCGACAGCTACGAAATCGATCAATTTGAGAGTATCTTATCAAGTGGAAGAACTTATCCGCTGAAGATTCCACATGGGAGGATGAGAATTTTATGCAGAAGTATCCAGAACTACTCAAGCATTGAGGACAACACTCTTTTGAAGGAGAGGGGAATGTTGGGTCCTTATAATACTAGTGATTACCCCATTGCTATTGTAGTTATACCCCTTATTTATATTGTTGTGCCCCTATTGCCCCCATATTGTTATTACTGTGCCCCATAGAATCCCTCTATTGTTATTTTTGTGGCTTTATATTATTATTGTTAGGTCGGCTGGATTATATTGTGACTCCTTAGACTCCTATATATAGAAAGGAGGTTTGTCATTTGAATCATCCAAGAATTGTTCATTTATGTAATGTAAAGGAGGTTGCCCCCTCGAAGAGGCTGAATTCTAAGGCGTTGATCTATCTTTTCTATCTTTTCTTGAGTTGGTTTCATAACAGCCAGTGCCGATCGGAAGTCATGGATCGAAAGAGCTAACATCCACTTAGATAGACTGCTAGACATGGCCGACAAGGAGAAGGCATTGCTGAGACACATGGCTTTTCATTACATGGTGAGGAACAAAGTTTGCAAGGTGCAAATCAGGAGTTTAAAGGCAAAATTAAGGAAGGCATCAAAGAGGCAAAAATAGAATGATCGACTTTAGATATTGGCTGAGGCTTCCTTGGCCCAAAACCATGTTTGATGAAGAAGAATCAGCCCAAATTTCAAAAAATTTGGAGCAATGTTTGCATTTTGGATATTTTTTGGCACAAAAACATGATTTTCTGCCCTATGCACCATGCCACATGGAGCTCGCTTTTGTTAGGAGCCTCCAAAGCACAAAAACTGAGCATTTGTGGATTTGTCATGAAAAATTATGCTTGCCTACCTATGGCCAAGAAATTTGGGTAGGTTTTGAGCCCTCAAAAAGGACAAAAACGCTCAAAAAATGACCTCAGTGCCCCTATTTTGACACATAGGTAGCAGTGTTGGGAGAATGGACTTTTGGAGGGGAAAATTGAGCCCAAATTGAAAAATTCTATTTGGGTTGGAAAGTAGACAGGCAGACCTTTCTAGCAAGCACACTTGGAGCTCATTTGGACATTAGTAAGGCCTCCAAAAGTGGGTCCAAACATGCACGACGCATAGAGAATCAGGCATGGCGCATAGAGGAAAAATTGCCAGTTTGACCAAGTTTTGCTCTGTTTTTCGCCTAGTTTTGCCTAGTTTGACTTTTTCACTTTCCTAATGGCAAATTTATGATGTAATTTGATGAACATTGATGGATCATGATGTAAATATGTTAGATTTTCACTTGTAGAGGTAGATTCATCATTTTAGAGGTTGTTTGAAACTGAATGAATCAGTTCCCTTGTTTCTAGAGGCATGCTGTTATGTTGCCTAGTTTCTAGTTCTCAGTTTAGAATCAGTTGGATCAGCTCCTAAACATGTGAGCTCGACCCCTAGAGGCATGGATGAGCTATGTTTGTCTATATTATGTTATTTTTCAGTCATTAGCATGGTTGGACTCTTTAGGAAGAAAAAAACTTCATTGTACACTCATATTTCATTTTGGCTAAGGAATTGAGACCAGGATTTGCAGCACTCTTTGGGATTCATGTGGCAATCTGTCTTGGTATAGTGATTCTCTTTGTAATTGTGAATTTTTTTATGTGATTGCATGCCATTATCTATCTTATTTTCTTCTGAACTAAACAAAGAAGAGTGTAAGTAGAATCCATTGAAAGTGCAGTGCTCTACTTGAAGTTTGCTTTAGTTATTTGATGTTTTCAGCTATTTTGGGAGGATTCATGATTTCTATTGCCCTCTTCAACACCTCACCTATCTATTCCTTCCATCTCACTCAAATTTAAGTGCCAAAATGATTGCCTACCTTGCCCCATTGAGATCTTTGCAGAACTAAGCCTCAATCCCCGCACCCAAAAATCTATCTTTCCATCCAAGCCAACAAAACTCCATTTTATCAAATCAAACTCTCTTGCACTCATACCTAGCCTAAGATCAGAAGATATTTCAGTCATCTCAAGCCCTCATCGATCATAATTTGCTGAGATTGACCTGGAGAGAGCCCTCTCCTGACCTGGTAGGGCTAGCTACTAGGCTGAGTGTGGTTTGATGTTGGTCCTGGATCTTACCTTTTCAGCCTG
The DNA here is from genome assembly GCA_031772625.1 of Pinus tabuliformis. Lineage (NCBI taxonomy): Eukaryota > Viridiplantae > Streptophyta > Pinopsida > Pinales > Pinaceae > Pinus > Pinus tabuliformis. The sequence continues at coordinate 1,204,933,971 of CM062809.1, read as the reverse complement.
AGGTAAATCTATGCGCTAACATAGTGGCGACCATACTAGGGAAGAAATTTTATTTTCATTGTTTGGCTTTGTAGACTACAGATAGAGCCTGAAGTTAGCCAGGTAGCCTTCAAAACAATTTTGCTTTGCATTAGTGCAAGTAGATAAAAGCTACTTCAATCAATCTTCGGTCTAGTCTTATAAGTTGAACACCTGACTTGCAAGTTACCCCAGTAACATGTATCAAGTTCAGATCTGATTGTTGATGATGGACAATGATCAGACATTGGAAAGGCTGAAATCATTCACCTTGCGATTCCAAATCATTTTTGAGATCAGGTCCAAAGACTCCACTAGAGGATGATCCTAAACAGCAGAAACATGAAAGGACAATATGGCAAGATCAGGTATTCATGTTGGAATTTCATCCAAGACATTTTGTTCTTTGTCATAAATTATTTCTTCTCTTTTCCTGAGAATGTCAAGAAGGCTTTGCACAGTATATTGTATTTGAGAAAAGATCTGCCGCTTGCATTTGATTCCTTCCCTTTGAAGTTTGTGAATACCAAGGAATTGCATGCCTTTGAGCTTGATCAAGACCCTTTTCCCGAATCTTGTGATGACCATCTTCAAATTGATGAACCTCAAGAGACAAAAACTAATTCTATACCCTCTGTACTTAGCCCTACACCTTGTAAAATTCTAGTTCGATACAAGCCTCTGATTTTACCTTCTATATCCCATGCTTAACGTAAAAATCATGACCTATATCTACCAAGATTTGATGGTGAACGTGATAACATCACTGCTGAGAGACATGTATTGAATTTTGAGTCTTTTCTTGATCTTTTTGAAGTTGATGAAGAAGATGTCAGTATTAGGCTTTTTTCTCTTTCTTTGCAAGGCAGAGTCAAGAGTTGGTTCAAAACCTTGCCTGATGCGAGAATTTTAGATTTAAAGCAGTTCGTCAAAGTTTTCCTCGATAGGTGAGTGCTCAGACAGAACCCTTTCTTGATTATAGAAGAGTATAACCAGCTAAAAAGATTGCCAGGGGAGACAGTACAACAATTTTATGTCAGGTTTAACCAAGTTTATTATTCGATGCCTGTTAATATAAGACCTCCTCCTGGATCCACTCTCTTGCACTACCTGGGTGCCTTTGATCCGGAAATGGAGTTTCAACTGAGAGAAAGGAACCTTGCAACACTTGAAGAGATGCAAAACAGTGTAGTAGATGTAGAGGCTCATTTGCTGATCCAAAGGGCAAAGTTGAGGAAAGAAGAGATGAAAAACACAAATCCAGAGGAATCAACATCTCTAGAGGTAAATCTTGACATTTTGGAAAGTGCAGTGGAAGAGATGATGCAAAGGATCATCATAAGGAATGAGTATAATGTTCAAACCCATGGCTCGCTGATTGAAGAAGAACAAGTTGCTGATCCAAAACATCTTTCTTATCCTAGTTGTCATAGATTTAATAATGATTTTCTTATAGATCATCTTGGAGAAGAGAGATCAATTGATATGACATGTATGCTTGATGATGTGTTTTATACTGACGATTTGCCTCAGTTTTATCAGTATGATGATGATTATGTTCTCCAAACAAAAGCTAATCTTGCAGACAAATCAGCAGCTAGTTTGTGGGAGGAAGAAGTTCACTTTCAGCAGCTCGAATATAATGTTCAGCCATCACATATAAGCTATGGAAACGACGAGGAAAGTGCAACAAATTTTGAGGTAAGTGAAGGATCTTTGCCTTTTTGTTTTGCTTCATTTCTGTTCATCAGAGACAACGTTCATGCAATCAGAAATCAATTGTCGACAACTCTTGATTTGGACCATCTTGAGGGCAATGAAAACCTTGTTCAAAACTTCTCATATCTAGATTTGCAGCCCTCGAATGCCATTGATTGTCAAGTTGTAGATGAAGACTTGGAAGCTGGCACATACGATCAAATGATACAAGACGATTCCGTACCATTTTGTTTTGAACCATTTCAGTTTCTGAAGGGAAAACTGCATAGTATATCTTCAAATGAGCAGCCTGTAGAAAGTCATGCAATCTTATTAGAACCAATAGAAAATGGCTTGCAACAGTCTTTTCAAGTTTTTCACGATCCAATAGTTGATGTGTTGGATGATGTCTACAGTCAAAGTCCTTCTCTTGTCTGTGAGGTTGACAAAAGTATTGATACAAACTTGATCTGGCAGCTGGTTTCTTTGTCATTTTCAGCAGGAGTCTCGTCACAAAGTTCAGACCAAGGTTTCCATTCATGGTATGAAGAGAAGAGAAGTAATCCATTGGATGAGATAAATCCCAGTGTGCATGAATTTCGAGATCCTTATGCAGTGTTTTTGGAGGCGGATAGAGAATCCATAGTATTCAACGGATCCGTTTCTAAGTTTTCATGGGAGTTGCCTTTCATTAGTTCTCTCTTGTTGTTAAAAAGCAAGCACTTGTGGAGAATGCAAACAGTAGCCAGAATGCTTACTTGGTTGCATTGGTTGTTTCATTTCACTTGATCAAGTGATGAATGAAATTGTTAGAGTAGGTTTTGATGAATAAGCTTTACTTTGAGCATCATTTCCAATTTTTCGGTTGTGTTTAAGTATCGAGTTAGTTTTTAGTTGAGTGAGAGTCAGTTTGTGTCGTCAAGTCATCAGTTTTCAATCATGAATTTCAGCTTGAGTTTTTGACTCCATTGCCCAATGGATAAGGCATTGGTCTGCTCTCCCAAAGATCTGTCGTTCTTGGCACCTCCAAGGAGCTACCATCCCCATTGGAGCCAATGTTAGTGTTAGTCTTTGCAGCCTTCCTCCAATGATCAAACATGCTCTTACAAAGTGATTTTAAGGTGTCAAGGTCAAATTTTGTCATTTCAGTGAGTCTTCAAGCAAAATTTAGTCACTAGGTATTAGGCCTAGGGTTTGCTTTTACTCCTTTCAAAGTTGTCCAAATGTCAGTCCATGTCACCATTCAGCTGAGTGCACCATCATTCAGAGGGTTTTCATCATCATGTCAAGTTCCACTGGGTCATTTTACACCTTGTTCATGCTTTAGTTGCGCCTAGGTAAGGTTCATTTCCCTCTCCTAGGGTTTTGAAGGCAATTTCTCTTGGATGGTCAAATCATCAGCAAAAATTGTATCCTGATGTTCATACACCTTCCCCTATCCTTAATGTACCTTATTAAACACTTCCCATCACTGAGATCCCCCAAATTCCTCATTTTCGCACAAACCCTAGTTTCTTGCTACAACTTGACAATTTTCTAGGTTGGGCCTGTGTTTAGCCCTTTTGGACCCATTCCCCTCACTCAATCTTTGAAATTCCACTTTCCTATGCTTCTTAACATCCCTCCATACGTCCAAAAATTTTCTCAAGAATTTAGAAGCCCCTTATCCTCTTCATTTCGCTTCATTTCAACAAATCCCCTGTTCCACTCATCGGGGTAGGTTTTACTCAAACGATGTTTCTGAGCAAGAAAAGATGAATTTTGGAAAAATTAGAGATATTTTTTTCCACAATAGGCCAAGGAAGAAAAAACTCCTTCACTTTTTACACAGGTGTCATGGTTCTATAGAAATGTCAAAAATACAGTTGCCTCGGGAGAATTGATGTACCTCTGAAGTGACCTTGGAAAAATCAAGTTTTCTCCTAGCTTGGTTGGCCAAATCAATTTCTTGATGAGTCAAATGATAACTAGACACAAATATATTTCCAATGAGATATCCTGAGCTCAATTTGGAGTTGAGGAAGACCTTCAAATGTTGACTGTAACACCACTTTGCCTTTAGGTAGCTTCATTTGGCACATTTTGACCAGTCTTGGGAGATTTGATTTTTGATGTGGAAAATGAACTCCAAATTGAAAAATTATAGTTTTTTTGGAAAGTAGACTAAAATACCTTTCCAAAAAGCTATCTCACACCCAATTTGGACACCGGGAAGGCCTCCAAAAGTGTCCTTAAAAAATCACTACACAGCTCACCTATTTCTCATCAAAGCAACTCCAAGACAGTTCATCCACTAGCAGAGATGGTATCTGATCCGTCATATGATCATGAAGAAGAGACACATAGTGACTCTCCCACAGAGGTACATGCACCCAAGAGGCCTCATAAAGGTGGCAAACATATTCGAGAATCGCCAAGCTACCCAAAGGAGGAGGGTGGAGCTCACTTCACTTGAGCAAGGGGTCAGTGCCAATCGAGATTCATGGCTTGAAAGAGCTAACATCCACTTAGAGAGACTGCTGGACAAGGCCGAAAAGGAGAAGGCATTTCTGAGACACATGGCTTTTCATTACATGGCGAGGAACAAAGTTTGCAAGGTGCGAATCAGGAGTTTAAAGGCAAAATTAAGGAAGGCATCAAAGAGGAAAAAGGAGCATGATCGACTTCAGATATTGGCTGAGGCTTCCTTGGCCCAACATCATGTTTGATGAAGAAGACTCAGCCCAAATTTCAAAAAATTTGGAGCAATTTTTGCATTTTGGAAAATTTTTGGCACAAAAATAGGATTTTCTGCCATATGCACCAAGCCACGTGGCACTCGCTTTTGCTAGGAGCCTCCAAAGCACAAAAACTGAGCATTTTTGGATTTGGCATGAAAACATATGCTTTCCTACCTATGGCCAAGAAATTTGGGCAGGTTTTGAGGCCTCAAAAAGGTCAAAAACACTCAAAAAATGACCTCACTGCCCCTATTTTGACACATAGGAAGTAGTGTTGGAAGAATGGACTTTTGGAGGGGAAAGTGGAGGCGAAATTGTAAAATTCCACTTGGGTTCGAAAGTAGACAGGTAGAAATTTCTAGCAAGCACACTTGGAGATCATTTGGACATCAGGAAGGCCTCAAAAAGTGGTTCCAAACAGGCACGACGCATAGAGAATCAGGGGCGGCGCATAGAGGAAAAATTGCTAGTTTGACCAAGTTTTGCTTTGTTTTTCATCCAGTTTTTCCTAGTTTGACTTTTTCACTTTCCTAATGGAAAATTTATCATGTAATTTGATGAAAATTGATGGATCATGATGTAAATATGTTAGATTTTCACTTGTAGTGATAGACTCATTAGTTTAGAGGTTGTTTGAAACCGAATGAATCTGTTTCCTTGTTTCTAGAGGCATGCTGTTATGTTGCCTAGTTTCTGGTTCTCTATTTAGATTCAGTTGGATCATCTCCTAAACATGTGAGCTCGACCCTTACAGGAAAGGATGAGCTATGTTTGTCTATATTATGTTATTTTTCAGTCATTAGCATGGTTGGACTCTTGAGGAAGAAAAGAACTTCATTGTACACTCATATTTCATTTTGGCTAAGGAATTGAGACCAGGATTTGCAGCACTCTTTGGGATTCATGTGGCAATTTGTCTTGGTACAGTGCTTCTCTTTGTAATTGTGAATTTGTTTATGTAATTGCATGCCATTATCTATCTTATTTTCTTCTGAACTAAATAAAGAAGAGTGTAAGTAGAATCCATTGAAAGTGTAGTTCTCTACTTGAATTTTGCTTTAGTTATTTGATGTTTTTAGTTGTTTGGGGAGGATTCATGATTTCTCTTGCCCTCTTCAACACCTCACCTATATATTCCTTCCATCTCACTCAAATTTAAGTGCCAAAACGATTGCCTACCTTGCCCCATTGAGATCTCTGCAGAACTGAGCCTCAATCCCCACACCCAAAAATCTAACTTTTCATCTGAGCCAACAAAACTCCATTTTATCAAATCAAACTCTCTTGCACTCATTCCTAGCCTAAGATCAAAAGATATTTCAGTCATATCAAGCCCTTATCGATCATAATTTGCTGAGATTGACCCAGAGAGAGCCCTCCCCTGACCTGGTAGGGCTAGCTACCATGCTGAGCGTGGTTTGATGTTGGTCCTGGATCCTACCTTTTCAGTCTGAGGTAAATCTAGGTGCTAACAATACTACTAGCTAGGCAGAAATGGTTGATGGATTTATAGTGAGATTCAAATTGGAAGATGTTTTTCCACATATAGATGCATATTTGAATATAGTTAAGAAGAAGACTTTTAAAAATGAAGTTCTAGTTATCTAACAACCTGATTGGGCTGCACATATATGCAATGTAATGGAATGTTATAATCTCATTGCCAAAGAGGATGAATATCCTCGCAATATTGACATCAAAGAATTAGAAGGTCATCGCAAAGTAAATGGACCTGAGATAGAGATGCCTGATATAACAAAGCCATTGAAGACAAGGAAGGTGAGTATAGGGCCAGAGGCTGAACCGAAGTACGCAATAATAGGATATTACTGGGATGAGGACATAGTCAACAAGATAACAAATATCTTGCATGAATGTCAAGACTTGTTCCCTACTAAGTTTTTAGATATGAAGGGTATATTAGGAGATTTGGGAGTCATGAGGATTCCTATGAAGTTAGATGTGAATACTGTCATTAGAGACCTTATAGACTGAATCCAAAATACAAGGAGAAGGTGAAAGAAGAACTATACAAAATTTTAATAGAAGGGATAACTGAACCTGTCAAAGAGTCTGAATGGGAAAATCCCATGGTGGTTTAGGAAAAGAAGGCAAAAGGAGAAACTTGAATTTGTGTTGACTTAAGGAAATTGAATGATGCATGCCTACATGACCCCTTCCCTACACCATTTACAGATGAAGTATTGGACAATGTAGGAGGACATGAGGCCTATTCTTTCATAGATGGCTTTTTAGGATACCATCAGATCATAATTGCACCAGAAGATAGACATAAAACAACTTTTGTGACAAAGTGGGGCTCTTATCAGTACATGGTAATGCCTTTTGGATTAAAGAATGTGCTTGCTATATTTTCTAGAGTTGTAAGTGCATCCTTGTTTTGGAGAATTTGGTATCGACATATAAATATTAATTCCCTAGATAAGTAGCTGTATCTAGAACAAAAGTTTAAAGTGTTTTAGACTTTTCCTATAAGCAATAGATAAGATGAGAAGATAAGAAGACCTACTTGTAGTTCCACTTTCCTCTCATCTCCCTTGTATTGATCCTGTTGCATCTTCCCATACTTAATACACTTGAGAAGTACCCTGTAAACACAACAGAAAACAAAGAACCAATCAAAGCACATGATCTATTGAATATAAGTGAAAGGAATCAGATACAATTCACACATATAAGCATTATGAAACAATACAAACATATGGGAAAAAGGTTCAAACACTTTATTAGATAGAAGAAGGAATTACAACCATTGGTGTCTGATTCAAAGCCATTCCTCTAGCTTGGATCCCATCCACATCACATCAAAAGCATGACAAACTTGTAGCATTACAATACTTGCTTCAAAGCCAAATCTCATAGCAACATTATCTCCTTATAATTCAACATAATCCAACCCCTGATCACTTAGATGAGTGGTCAATTTATAGGAAGATGAAGGAGGTTTTGTCATAAATGGTGGCATTTAATGGCTTTCCATATCCATGGAGGAAGGGATGAGAGGATAGGATGCACCTTAACTCATTCCTCATCCATTTTCGAGCTCATAGGAGTTGATAAGTGAGGGAACCTTCTAGATGACTCCAAAAGATAAGAATATTCCCCAAACCCTATGTGAATTTCGCTCATTCTCGCTCAGCGCAGGTGAAAGGAAGCCTAAGTGCTCTGCAAAGCACCTTGGCAGTGGACTCAATTGCTCTGCAGTGCACCTTTACAAGGGCTTACCTACACTGGTCCCTCTAGAGGCTATTTCTAGATGTCTTCAAGACATGAAACTGTTTGGGAAGGAGGCATTCAAATGGGTGACTTGTTTAGGGCATGAAGCCACTGAAATTAGGGTTTGATGAGCCCTAAAACACTGATCTGGATGTTGGGATTGATGTGCCCAAATGGATCTGTAACAGCTGCCCCCTAACGCATGAAGTCGGAAAATTTCCAATGTCAAATGAAATGCTTTACAATGTGATGAGGAGGTATCGAAGTGGAAGGTGACTTGCATCAATTACAATACATATATCATGATATTTGATTTTAAATGAACTGTTGAGGGAAGGCATACCCATGCTCAACTTATAAAATTTCATTACATGTACATAAACATTCATCTACAGATATAGACCCATGATCGGAACGACCACCAATATAAAGCCATTGTACATATGATTTAGTACTCCTGAAATCGCAGCCCATATGGATGAAACTAGATCTGGGGTCTTCTATATCATTCAATCGTTCACTCAAGTATGAGTCTAACCATGCGAATATGTGATTTGAAGTTGAACATGGGAAGACACTGTCTGATTACCAGCCAATGATGTAAGTTGTTAACAGACGCGAGAGAAATCACCAATAATGATAATGATCCTCAAGGTACTATAGTGCATTCTGCATGGTGTGATTGGCCGATTTGATGTCGAACACCATACAAAGTCTTTCGGTCGAAGGCCATTGATGTATGCCTATCGTCGGAAGTGAGAAACCTGCCATTGATGCATGCAAGCTTCAAGGTACTGGAAGGGTGTTTCTAAGTCAACTTCTTGGATAATGTGCTGATGTCAAAAAGAAGCGACTCGTCGCAGGAGGGCCTTGACGTATCCCACATCAACGACATGAAACGAGTGTAGTGGTTTTTGAGATGGAATTTGACTGATGACACAAGTTTCAGGAATGTCGGTCATGAAAATGAGGGTTTATGGTATTGCAAAGGATAGATTTTGACTTAATGACTTCTCTTGAACATGTCGGCGACACTGAAATGAATTGGTATCATTGACCCAAAAAAAAGTGATGGATGGTGTTAGAGTCGGTCTGGTCAGCCCTCCGTCAGGGATCAAAACTCTTTATGCATTTCATTCTAGGTGTCCCGCTCCATCCACTCAGATGCATTCCGCTAGGGGCATGCCATAATCTGATGGAGAAGGTCATGATAGTCATTTCCCCCTTACGTCTGGTTCCTGCTGGCTCAGGTCTTTTGTAGGTAACCACCAAAGTCATTTTTTATGTTTGGGTCTAAAAATCCATCAATTTGGTCTTTGAAAACATGTCCAGTAAAGCCATGCAGGCCAAAAGGAGGCCCTTACATAGCTATGGTTAAGAGAGCTTCATCTTCAGGTGAATATACTTCGACTCTTCTTCAAAACCCTGTTTTGAAGAAAAGTCAAACAAGGTCATTTACGACTAAATTTTCCAAAAAAAAAATCACCAGCTGATTTTTTCAAATGCAGTCATGGTTTCCATGGCCAAATGCCCAGTCACATAGTCCCTGCAAAGAAATGCCGAAAATTTCATTAGTTGAGCCAAAATGTCAATGGAAAAGTGAAAATTAGGGTGTTTTAAACTCAATGAAAAAAGTGCAAAACACAACATTAGAAAGTGGGTTTTCAATGAAGAAAAAATCAAACCCATCTCTCCCAAGCCTATATATACTTGTTGTGGCCCAAACCAAAGCCATTGTGTTATTGCAAGCTTGGGAGAGACATTGCAAAGGTAAGAGAGCTAAATTTGGAGAGTTTGAGTGAGTGAGAGTTGGTTTTCAAGGAGCGCGGCGCATACAGAGGGCGCGGCGCACACGCAGCCAACCCACAGTGGGAAATTTGCAAAGGCGCGACACACACCTAGCGCGCGGTGCACTAGGCTTGGCGCGCGACGCACACAGCCAGGGGCATAAAAACATTGCAAATCGTTTCAAATCTCGGTGAAGGCTAGCAAATAAAGAGGTAGGCCCTATTGACACCTCTTCTCTCTCAAATTTGTCAATGATTTTGTGTGTATGAGATGTTTAAATGGTACCCAAAAAGCACAAGGTCAACCATGAAAAAATCATCAAGAAAAGACGATAGATGGGGTTGCGAGATTGTGATGATGCCACCAAGGTTTCACTTCACTCCCTTTGGCCCCTCACCCCTCATCTTTCTCATCTCCCCTTCAACAGTTTTCCTGAGAAACCCACCCTAAATCCACCACTAAAACCCTCCCCCTATTCTTCCAAACAAGTCTGGGCGACTTTGGCAGTGTGCGGCGCACACACGAGGAGGCGCGACGCACTTAGGGTGCGCGACGCACTGGGAGCCCGACCACAGTGTAAAAATACCACTGGTGCAGCACACTGGGCAGAGCGCTCGGCGCACAGAGGTATAAGCCCAGAAAACCATAAATTTGCCTAAAAATTTTGTGAATGCTAATCAAACTTGAAAGGTAGACCAACTACCTTCACTCGTGGCATTAAACTTGATGAGAATATCATGATTTTGATGAGTATAAATCCAATGCCAATTTTTTTTTTTAGTGAACAAAAGAATACACAAAGAAAATCAAGAAACTAGGGTTTTGCTATAGTGACAGTGTTGCCAAAGTATTCTTCTACCCCACCCCTATCAACTAATTTCCCTGTATCATTTTTCCCTAATCATCACCCTAACACCACTGTAATCATATCCCTTTTTCCCTTTATTTCTATGACTCAAAATATCCAAACCCTACCTTAGTAAATTCAAACCCTACCCCATCAACACCATACCCAAAACACTCCAAAATCCCTGATAAATCTCTCCCTTTAGTCCCTATCCCCATTTCATCATTCCTCTCCTAATACTCCCTGTTTTATTGTCCCCTTGGTGACATATTTTCATAGCAACTACCAGTTTCATTGGATTCAGAGGGCAGCATAAAACTTAGGGTACAAGCAGCAGTAATGGCATCAGAAGTTTCATTAGATTATGAGGGGGAGACTCACAGTGACACATCTTCAGGAGAAAGGGCCCATAGGAGACATCACTGGAGTAGAAGACACCTTAGAGATGAGCCAAACACCCTCACGGAGCTCCAGGCATGCCCACTTGCCATGTCTTGTTTCCAGCACTTGGCATGTTATGAATTTTGTCAAAGGGTGGCAAATGTCAGAGTCCATCATGAGTTGGCCCACCTTTTTGCACTTCATCTACAGGGAGGTCAATCTGTCCTAGCTGGGGTCACTTTCACATTGACACCAAAAACGATATCAGTGGCAACATGAATACCAAACATTGCGGAAGAATGGCATAAGAAAAATAAGGTGGAGAGGCATCATTATGAGCCTTACATCAAGAATAGCTATTTGAGCCAGCTCACCAGAGTTTTTCCATTCAGATTTTTGAGGGATGAGTATGCCCCACTCATGAGGTTGATCATGAAGTATTTCAGTTGCGAGGGAAGGTTTTCCCGCCTCTATGCCTATCACATTAGGTTGCTCATGCACTTTACCAGGGTGTAGATGATGAACCTCCCGTTCTTCATTTGCAACAACATAGAGAAGATGAAAAACTTCATGCAGCACAAGACCCCTCGATAGCAGCTAAACAATGTCTATCATTTTGCTCTCATCCGGATTTTTGGTGGACCATCAGTTGGGATTGCAGGGTATTGCCTGGGAGGACTTCATCTCTCGTGACTTCTTCAACGCTCCACCGGTGGTATCAGAGGCAGAGCATGAGGTGGGGGGTCCTTCACATCAGTTTGAGCACCATGAGACTGCCACCATGCCAGTGTACATCACATACCAGAAGGGTAGTAGACCGTTGTTTGCAGCAGCAAAGCGAGTGTTATCTCCACCCGGGGTGGAAGGGGCCTTGTTTCTGACATCGGCATCACAGGAGCAGAGCAGAGGCAAAGAGCCAGTGCATGATGAGGGGCCGTTGGGAGAGCCATCAGGTGAAAGAGAGATCAAGTTTGTTCTTATTCACAATGATGACACCGACATAGAGCCAACAAATGAGGAACTTAGAGAAGTCATCCAGGAACAGCAGTCAGAGATTGAGGCCTTGTCGCTTGACTTGGAGAGGGCCAAGCGGAACATGAAGTACCTGGAACTGAGGAACAAGTAGCTAGAGGACCAGCAGGTGATCATGGAGTTGCAAAACATTCGTGAGCATCGCCAAGCTGCTCAAAGGAGAAGGGTTGAGCTCACTTCTTTGGAGCAAGAAATCAATGAAGATCGGGAGTGCAACCTTGAGAGGACCAACATGCATTTGGAGAGGCTGCTAGACAAAGCTGACAAGGACCTTTCACTGCTGAGGCACATGGCATTTCACCGGGCACGAAACATGAGCGCCAAGGTTCGAATAAAGAGCTTAAAGGCAAAATTGAGGAAAGCAACAAGGAGGGCAAAAGAGGAAAAGGAGCAAGATAGACTTAGAATCTTGGCTGAGGCTTCCTTGGGTCAGCATGGCACCCCATAGGGAACCTCCAGCCCAAATCTCAGCAAATTTGGGGAAGTTTTGGTCAAATTTTGATTTTTTGGACAAAAAATAGGAAATTCCTCCCTGTGCGTCGCGCCACTGGCACGACGCTAAAATTATAGGGCTCCAATCAAGGAATGGTTTGCATTTTTGGATTTAGCATCGAAAATCACGACTACTGGTGTCTAGGCAAGAAATTTTGATAAGATCTGGCCTCCTAAAGGTCAAAAAACACCCAAAAATAGCCTCTCTGCCACTTTTTTGACACACAGAAAGCAGTCTTGGGAGAATGAAGATTTGGAGGGGAAAATGAGCTCCAAATTCAAAAATTATAGTTGGGTTGGAAAGTAGACAGGACAGGCTTTCCAACAAGCCCACTTGGGCACATTTTGGACACCTGCAAGTGCCCCAAAACAGGCCCCAAAGTGGCACGATGCATAGAGAATTTGGCGCGACGCACAGAGGAAAAACTGCCAATTTGCTCCCGTTTCGCGAAATTTCAGTTCGCGACTTCTCCAAGTGGGCCCGGTCATCTACACTTTGGTTTTTTGGCACCATAGGCAGCATTTAAAGAGCTTTTTCTCCAGATAGGCATCCATCAAAGTGGCAAAGGAATACAAAGGGTCACCCTAGCCAAATGTCATGCTTGTGAGTGTTGCATTGGTAGCCGATGGTTGGCTCTCCAGCTCCATTTTGTAATCATTCGAGTAACTCCCCAACCCTTGGGTGTTCTATCTCTTCCTCACACATTTTATATATTGTATGCAAGCTATTTGCAAAGGGTTGGTTGGCTTATAACTTCTGGGATACTGTGGGAGAGAAACTTTGTTTCTCCACTGTGTAATTTTGACATAGAATTAATGAAAGGCAACAACTCCGTTTCATGAGATTCTTGTGGTTGTGAGTGTAGAAAATGTGTTCTTATGTTTCCTATGTATCTTTTTATGTTCCATATTTCAATTCATGCTTCATTTCAGTGAAATTTTCTGAGTGAGATTAGGTAGAATTCAATTTTTATTGCTCTACCTGTGGGAAAATTTCATGTACAGTGTTATTTCTTCTGTTGAAAAGGATTCATAGCACTATGCCCTTTCACTTTCTTTAGCAATCTATTCATGGCGTGGTACCTCAAACTAAATTGCTACATTTTCCGCCTACCTCGCCTCACAAAATAATCTGTGCCTTTGTATTAAATTCTCTGTTCATTGCTGAGCGCCAGTCCCATACCATCCTAGAAGCTCGGCCATTCATAAAAATTTGTTCCCGAATCCCTATCCACTTACTAGCCTAAGGTAAATATTTCATTTCAAGTCATCTCAAATCATTTTCAAGTATTTATCCATTGAGCGTGACTCGGAGAGAGCCCTCTCCTGTTATGGTAGGGCTAGCTACTAGACTGAGCGTGGTTTGTGGTTACCCTAATTTCTGCCTTCATTCAGCCTAGGGCAGATTTAGGTGATAATATAGTGGTGACCATACTGGGGAAAATATCAAACTGAAATCAAATCCCCTTATTTCATAATAATTCTAGGCTTCCGAATGATGAGCTTAGAATTGGATAGGCTGAGTAAATTGGCTGTTTCCTGTGATTTTTCTCAATAGCACGCTGGCTTCAAGACGATATACCAGAGCCAATCCAGACCTGGATCCTCCTCAAATTTATGAAAATGCCAATTTGATTCCAAAACTCCTTTGTTGAGAAAGCACCATACCTCCCGTGTTCAAATCCCATTCATGTCCCGACATTTTTGAGTATCTTGAAGAACTTGAGTTTGACGAAAGGTTTGAGATATCATTGTTTGAGTCTAAGTCCGAAAGGGCTGTCGACTATACTGTCCCCAATCCAGAATTCCTTGAAGACTTGGAAATAGAAAGAGCTAATTGATTGATAGACAATTATATTGGGGAACAGCCCCAAACTCCGATTGTTATCCCCTCGCAAACTGCCCACACTCCTCCGACACCTCCAAGGTTGAATCCACCGAGAGCGATGGCTGCCCGGTTCACACCCCTTGTCCTGCCCCAAGTTCTAGATGATATGCCCTCAGATTATCAAAGTAAAATCCTGTTTTTTGATGGCACTCCAAATAGCATCACTGCTCGGCAACATGTAGACAAAATGGCAGATTTCTATGAACTGCACGAGATTGATGAGGAAAATGTGGCAATGTGGCTCTTTGTGCAGACATTTGTAGGTGATGTAAGGAAATGGTTTAGAGGATTGACAGCAGCGAGTATCACTACCCTGGCTGAACTGCAGAGAATTTTTGAATCGGTGGGAAGTGAAAAAGAATCCCCTCCAAATTCTGGCCGAATACGAACAAATCAAACGAAACGCTGGTGAGTCGGTTCAAGATTACTGTGTTAGATTTAATGCAGTCTATAATGAAATTCCAGATCATCTGAAGCCACCTGTAGGACTAGCCATGATGAAGTTTCCAGATGGTTTCGATGCTGATATGGCCTACCAATTAAGAGAGAGAGAACCGGCTACAATGGAAGATATGTAGAAAATAGCGGTCAGCGTTGAAGCAAATCTGCTGTCAAGAAGAGCTAGAGTGAAAGCAGAGAAGAAAACTACTGTGAAAGAAGAATCTTCTTCAATGGATCAACTGCTCAAAAAAGTAGAATAGATGCTTGAAAGGGTAAAACTTGACAAGCCTGAGCCACAAGTTAGGAATCCTAACTTTTGTGGCCAGTGGTAGCCGCAATATAGGATCAGAAAGAAAGATCAATGGAACCAAGAGCAAGCTGCACAACAGTCGGTACAAACACCTTTGCAGCAGAATTTTGTGCATGGACCGGAATCAGATGAGGATGGAAATGTAATAGGCGAAGAGAATCACCTCTTTACTCCAGATGAGCTACCTACTTACATCACCGAAGAAGAAGAAAGTGCAGTGAACTCAACTACGCACCAAGACACGGATTTTATTCTAGCTAGTGACACGGTTTTGGAAGAAGAATTGGAAGAATATCAAAGGGGTTATATGAATGCTCTGTCCGCACAGCAGCAGCGATATTCACTTAGAAACAAAGATGTGCCAGCCAAACGAATTCAGAAAATGAAGGAGGGTGAAGCAGCAAAAAATGACTCATCAACTACATAGAGAAAAGGAAAGGAGGTAATTGGTCTGGAGAGCAGCAAATCCAAATCAGCAGAACAACCACAATAGCAAGCTATATCAAAAGAAAAGGAAAGGAAGGAAATCCCAGTCAAAGAGGCAGAAAAGACTCCCACTTTTAGCTTAGAAAGTGAAATTTCTAAGTTAAAGGTATCCATCCCCTTGACTGAAATAATGAAGAACAACAGCTATAGAGGACAGATTTCTAAAATGTTGAATTTGGACCCAATGTCCGACATGGTGAATGTAGAGGATGATCAACTTGAAATGATTTTTGGGCCAACATCAAATGGTGAGTCTCATGGTAGCGATGTGCCTCTATTTTATATCAGCTTGAGATTGCATGACTTTGTGTTGCATAATGCCATGTTCGATTCTGGAGCTTCTCACAATCTCATGCCCAAGGCTATCATGGATAAGCTTGGTCTGGACATCACTCGGCAATATCATGATCTATATTCATTCGATTCCAGTAGAGTAAGATGTATAGGACTCATCAAAGACTTAGTTGTGAGTTTGGATCAACTTCCTATGAAAAATGTTTTAATGGATGTAGTGGTAGAAGACATTCCTCCAAGGTTTGGCATGCTTCTTTCAAGGTCTTGGGTAGCGAAATTGAAAGGGACACTCCAGCTGGATTTCTCCTATGCCACAATCCCAGTGTTTGGACAAATGAGGAAGTTATACAGGGAACAAAAAATGAAATATATGATCACAAGCAAGGAGAAACCTGTAAATCATCTTATAAATTATGTACATACGGATTTAGAATCTTTTGTTTTGTTTTCAGATAGATTAAATGAGATAAATAGTCAGATAGTAGAAGCAGATGATATTCCAGAAATAACAGAAAATTTCAGAGAAATATTGAAGAAAGAAGGACAAGAAAAGCAACAAAAGATTGGGCAATCAGCTGAAAGCAATGAACAGCAAGCGATCAAGGTACAACAAACAGATTTCCAGCACTTGCAAGAAGAGGAAGAAGGCTTATGGACCATGGATTTTGATGGAGTTGTAGGCAATGATGGCGTTGGAATTGGAATTTGGGTACACAGTCCTTTCTCTGTCCCAAACAAAGTGCCCAGCAGCGTGAGGGTTTGCTCTTACAAGCTTGCCTTTGAATGTTCAAATAATGAAGCGGAGTATGAAGCTCTGATTGTTGGCCTGAAAATTCTTAGAAAGCTGAATGCAAAAAGGATTTCGGTATGTGGCGACTCCGAATTTGTAATAAAACAGGTCAGAGGTGAGTATCAAGCAAAACATCCTAGGATGCGGGCCTATCACAATGTAGTTTTGGACATCTTGAAGTTATTTTCAGAGTACACCTTGACATGTGTGCCTCGTATACAAAATAGTATTGCTGATGCCCTTGCCAAGGCAGCAAGCAGTTTGAAGATTCCCATGAACTCCAGCAATAAATTTGAAATCCATGTCAAGCATTGTCCAACCATTCCAGACAATCAGCGATATTGGCAGGTGTTTCAAGATAATGAGGAGATTAAGGATTTTCTGCTAAACAAAGGCAAGTTCAAAGAAACCTCAATTGATGTAGAAAATGATGAAGGCAAAGGGAATGGTTTAGATGAAGTGCAGATCAACGAAATGGACGTATTGCAGCTGAAAAAAATGTTATTCCTAAAGGCTTAATACCTCTAAAAGATCTTTTTGATCAAGATGATGTAGCCCGCAAGCCAACATTGCAGCCAACAGAGAAGGGTGTAGAAGAGGTTAACATAGGAACAGCTGCCACCCCTAAGATGGTAAAATTGTCTAAAGCATTGCCGCCAAAGATCAAGGACAAATACATCAGTTTGATGGCTTCATTTGCAGATGTGTTTGCTTGGGATTATTCTGATTTAAAGACCTATGATACAAATACTATTCAGCACATAATACCAATCAAGCCCAATCAAAAACTGTTTAGACAGAAGCTGCGAAGGATAAATCCAAAGTTGCTGCCATCTATCGAAAAGGAGGTAAACAGGTTGTATAAGTCATGTATCATTGTGCCCATCAGGTTTTCAGATTGGATATCTAACTTAGTGCTTATACACAAGAAGACCGGTGAGATCCGCCTATGCATTGATTTAAGAAATTTAAACAAAGTATCATTGAAGGGCAACTATCCACTGCCCAAGATGGACCACATACTTCAGCGAGTTGTGGGGGCATCTCGTATGTCACTGCTGGATGGTTATTCCGGATATAACCAAATTTCTGTCCATGAAGATGATAGAGACAAAACAGCGTTCACCACTACATGGGGAACCTTTCATTATGCCAAAAAGCCTTTCGGTTTAAAGAATGCAGGTGCCACATTTCAGCGGGCAATGGACTTAGCTTTTGCGAATGAGAAAGATTTGTTTTTTGTGGTGTATCTGGATGACTTGATGGTGTTTTCAAAATTTGATGAAGAACACATGTACCATCTAAAATCTGTCTTCCAAAAATGCAGAAAATATGGTTTATCGCTGAATCCAAAGAAGAGCTTGTTCGCCATGGAGGAAGGAAAATTACTTGGGCACATTATTTCAAAAGATGGCATTCGTATTGATCCAGCACGTGTGCAAGCAATTCAACAAATTGATCTGCCCAGGAACAAAAAGGAGATACAATCATTCAATGGTAAGATGAATTTTTGACGTCGTTTTGTGCCTAATCTTGCAGAACACTTGAAAGAAATGACCAACATGCTCAGGAAGGATAGCCAGGTGAAATGGACAGAAGAGGCTGTAAAATATTTCAACTTGGTCAAATTGGCCCTTTCTTCAGCTCCAGTTCTAGTCAGCCCAGACTACACTCAGGACTTCATATTGTTTTCCTTTGCTTCTGAGCACACTATGGCAGCGGTATTGTTGCAGAAGAGAGATGATCATGAAAGACCCATTGCATTCTTCAGCAGGGCTATAAGGGATGCAGCTTTAAAGTACAACATCATTGAGAAACAAGCCCTAGCATTGGTGAAGGCACTAAAAGACTTCTGGGTATATATCCTACATTCTCACATTCTGCCCTATGTTCCTAATACTGCTGTAAAAGATGTTTTAGTATAGACTGATCTAGAAGGGAGAAGAGGCAAATGGATTGCAGCTTTGCTGGAATATGATAAAGAAATAAAGCCCACAAAGTTGGTCAAATGACAGGGGTTGGCGAAGCTGATGGCCTAATCAAACTTGCACGCATTGGACATAAATCTGATTGCTGCCATGTCCGATGAGAATGAGGAAGGAATGTCAATTCAGGTATCCGAAATGTTTGTTTTGTCCCCATGGTATTCTGATACAATATATGTGCTGAAAAATCTGTCACCACCACCCGGCATGACTAGAAACAATGCAAGAACACTCAAATTGAAGGCGACCAAGTTTTGTGTTTTGAATTCTGCACTATATTGGAAGGATCCCGGTGGTATTTTGCTAAATTGTTTGATGAAAGAGGAGGCAAAGAAAATCATGGAGGATTTTCTCGGAGGAGAGTGTGGTGGTCACCTTTTTTGGAAGTCAATAGTGAACAAAATTTTGAGAGCAGGGTATTATTGGCCTACTTTGTTTGCTGATGTGCATAAGATGGTCAAGCGCTGTCATAAGTGTCAGATTTTTGAAGGAAAACAGAAATTACAGCCTTTTCCACTTAAGCCGATTGAGGTGAGTGCTCCTTTCTAGCAGTGGGGATTAGACTTCATTGGAGAAATTCATCCCGCATCTTCCGGATAGCATAGATTGATCCTTACAGCGACAAACTATTTTAAAAAATGGATTGAGGCAGTCCCTATCAGACAAGCTACAGACATGGTGATCATCTCCTTTCTTGAAAATAACATCTTGTCTCGCTTTGGTTGTCCAAACAAATTGATCACCGATAATGCAGCAGCTTTCAAATCAAAGAGGATGGTAGAATTTTGCCATAAGTATCATATCACTTCGGGTCATTCAACTGCTTATCATCCGCAAGGCAATGGATTGGCGGAATCTTCAAATAAATCTTTGGTCAATATCATCAAGAAGCTGCTGGAAATAAACAAAAAGAGTTGGAACAAGAGGCTGGTTCATGCACTTTGGGCAGATCGGATCACTCAGAAAAAGTCCATTGAGATGTCACTGTTTGAGCTGGTTTATGGAGTGGACACAATATTTCCCACTTCTCTTGTTGCCCTGGTGGTCAAACTTCTCCAGGAGGCCGACAGTGAGGAAGATCCCATGCAGAGAAGGTTGAATCAAATGATCCACTTGCAACAAACAAGAGAGGAAGTTTTCAAGAACACATCCAAGTTGCAGGAAAAGATAAAGAAAATCTATGACAAAAAAGCAAAGGCAGATAAATTTCAGGTGGACGATGTGGTGTTGAAGTGGGATGCAAGGAAAGAAGAGAAAGGAAAGCATGGAAAGTTCTAAAATCTTTGGAAAGGACCTTTCAAAATTGCAGCACATAGGGGTCAGAATGCTTTTCTTCTGAAGGAAATGAACGAGGAAGATTGTCCTGGAGGGCCGATCAATGGTCGGCTACTCAAGCGGTACCACTGTTGATATAGCAACACTGCTTCCACTATCACTGTAAATACCATTTTTTATTTCAGTATGTAAAGTTAGTTTTTGAGTTATTTCATTGTCAAGTTTGAGTCAATTTCTTAGTCATTCCGGTTTCATAAATAAGTCAGAGTCCTGTGCTGTTTATCGAAATAATGACTCCATAGCCCAATGGACAAAAGGCACTGTCTAGCTCCTCCAGAGATCTGCTATTCTTGGCACCTCCAAGGAGTTACCATCCCCCATTGGAGCCAATGTTAGAGTCGGTCTGGTTAGCCCTCCGCCAGGGATCAAAACTCTTTATGCATTTCATTCTAGGTGTCCCTCTCCATCCACTCAGCTACATTCCGCTAGGGGCATGCCATAATCTGTTGGAGAAGGTCATGATAGTCATTTACCCCTTATGTCTGGTTCCTACTGGCTCAGGTCTTTTGTAGGTAACAACCAAAGTCATTTTTTATGTTTGGGTCTAGGAATCCATCAATTTGGTCTTTGAAAACATGTCCAGTAAAGCCATGCAGGCTAGAAGGAGGCCCTTACACAGCTATGGTTCAGAGAGCTTCATCTTCAAGTGAATATACTTCGACTCTTCTTCAAAACTCTGTTTTGAAGAAAAGTCAAACAAGGTCATTTATGACAAAATTTTCCAAAAAATCGCCAGTTGACTTTTTCAGATGCAGTCATGGTTTCCATGGCCAAATGCCCAGTCACATAGTCCCCACAAAGAAATGCCAAAAATTTCATTAGTTGAGCCAAAATGTCAAAGGAAAAGTGAAAATCAGGGTGTTTTAAAGTCAATGAAAAAAGTGCAAAACACAACATTAGAAAGTGGGTTTTCAATGAAGAAAAAATCAAACCCATCTCTCCCAAGCCTATATATACTTGTTGTGGCCCAAATCAAAACCATTGTGCTATTGCAAGCTTGGGAGAGACATTGCAAAGGTAAGAGAGCGAAATTTGGAGAGTTTGAGTGAGTGAGAGCTGGTTTTCAAGGAGCGCGGCGCATACAGAGGGCGCGGCGCACACGCAGCCAACCCGTAGTGGGAAATTTGCAAGGGCGCGACACACACCTAGCCCGCAGCGCACTAGGCTTGGCAAGCGATGCACACAGCCAGGGGCATAAAAACATTGCAAATCGTTTCAAATCTCGGTGAAGGCTAGCAAATAAAGAGGTAGGCCCTATTGACACCTCTTCTCTCTCAAATTTGTCAATGATTTGGTGTGTATGAGATGTTTAAATGGTACCCAAAAAGCACAAGGTCAACCATGAAAAAATCATTAAGAAAAAACGATAGATGGGGTTGCGGGATTGTGATGATGCCACCAAGGTTTCACTTCACTCCCTGGCCCCTCACCCCTCATCTTTCTCATCTCCCCTTCAACAGTTTTCTTGAGAAACCCACCCTAAATCCACCACTAAAACCCTCCCCCTATTCTTCCAAACAAGTCTGGGCGACTTTGGCAGTGCGCGGCGCACACACGAGGAGGCGCGACGCACTGGGAGCCCGGCCACAGTGTAAAAATACCATTGGCACAACGCACTGGGCAGAGCGCGTGGCACACAGAGGTATAAGCCCAAAAAACCACAAATTTGCCTAAAAATTTTGTGAATGCCTATCAAACTTGAAAGGTAGACCAACTACCTTCACTCTTGGCATTAAACTTGATGAGAATATCATGATTTTGATGAGTATAAATCCAATGCCAATTTTTTTTTTTAGTGAAAAAAAGAATACACAAAGAAAATCAAGAAACTAGGGTTTTGCTACAGTGACAGTGTTGCCAAAGTATTCTTCTACCCCACCCCTATCAACTAATTTCCTTGTATCATTTTCCCCTAATCATCACCCTAACACCACTGTAATCATATCCCTTTTTCCCTTTCTTTCTATGACTCAAAATATCCAAACCCTACCTCAGTAAATTCAAACCCTACCCCATCAACACCATACCCAAAACACTCCCAAATCCGTGATAAATCTCTCCCTTTAGTCCCTATCCCGATTTCATCATTCCTCTCCTAATACTCCCTGTTTTATTGTCCCCTTGGTGACAGATTTTCAGAGCAACTACCTGTTTCATTGGATTCAGAGGGTAGCATAAAAGTCAGGGTACAAGCAGTAGTAATGGAATCAGGAGTTTCATCAGATTATGAGGGGGAGACCCACAGTGACACATCTTCAAGAGAAAGGGCCCATAGGAGACATCACCGGAGTGGTAGACACCTTAGAGATGAGCCAAAGACCCTCACGGGGCTGCAGGCATGCCCACTTGCCATGTCTTGTTTCCAGCACTTGGCATGTTATGAATCTTTTCAAAGGGTGGAAAATGTCAGAGTCCATCATGAGTTGGCCCGCCTTTTTGCACTTCATCTACAGGGAGGTCAATCTGTCCTGGCTGGGGTCACTTTTGTTGTGTGTGGAGCATGATTGTTCAAAGGTCTTTGTTTCAGCCGGATGTATACCCCAGGAAGTCTTGTACACCCCTCCACGCGGGGGGGTGCGGGGGGGACTTGTCCCCCCCGCGGGGGTCCGGGGGGGATCGGTCCGGGGGCCAGGGGTCCCCAGGCGGGGGCTCGGGGGCAGCATCCCCGAAGCTAAAAACAGCTGTAAAATTGCCTTGTAAAAGTATAGTAATTTCGAGTCAATCTGGGCCGTTCATTAGGCGGATGATCTGACGGTAGAACTTATGTTTAGTTTAGGGTTTTTTGCCCTAGAAGGCAACCCCTCTCTTTGTATGAGGGTATTGTATTTGAGGCTGTGAAATAGATGTGTATTCTGTGAGCGAGAAACAGAGAGGTGAGACTGTGAGAGAAAACAGAGGATATTACAACGGTTTTGCTATAGGTTGTGTCTCTTCATTTTGCTGGATAATAGAAAAGGAAGGACTGGCTGTTCGGGGTGGACGTAGCCCAAACTGGGTGAACCACATATATCTGTGTCTCTCTTGTTTTGTGCGTTTTCTGTGTTTATATTTCTGCAATATTTTATGTGTTCCATTGCTCCGTAATATATAATTTTCTAACAACTGGTATCAGAGCCAAAGGTCTATTTGGCTGATAAACTCGCAGGAAAGAAGGGTTCCTGGTTCGAGTGGGAGCAATGGCGGAAGATGGTAAATTTAGGGTCGAGAAATTTAACGACCAAAACTTCTCGCTGTGGAAGATGCAGATGGAAGATTATCTGTATCAGAAAGATCTATACCTACCGTTGGGCGGAAAAACAAAGATGCCGACGGGTATGAAAGACGAAGAATGGAACCTTCTCGATAGAAAGGCACTCGGAACAATACGGTTGTGCCTTGCTGCGTCAGTCGCCTTCAACATTTCGAAGGAAACCACGACGGCGGGTTTGATGGAGACGTTGTCGAAATTATATGAAAAACCCTCGGCCTCAAACAAGGTATTTCTTATGAAACGGTTATTCAATATGAAGATGCCGGAAGGTGGATCTGTTGCAGACCATTTAAATGATTTTAATACAGTTACAAGTCAGTTAAGTTCTGTAGGGGTAAACTTTGATGATGAAATTAGAGCTCTGTTATTCTTGTGCTCGTTACCAGAAAGCTGGAATGGTTTGGTAATGGCCATTAGTAACTTCGTTTCTGGATCTAGTACTTTAAAGTTTGATGATGTTGTCGGTGCTATCCTTAGCGAGGAAATGCGACGGAAAAGCTCCGGTGAGACATCGGGAAATGCTTTGAGTGCAGAGTCTAGAGGAAGAAAAATGGAAAGAGGAAAGAGCTCAGGATATCGCAGTAAATCAAGGAAAGGCAGATCCAAGTCCAGATCGGGGATAGTGTGCTGGAAATGTGGAAAGAAAGGACACCTAAAGAAAGACTGTAGATCTCGGAAGGGAAAAGAAGGAGATGCACAGTAAGAAAACAATCATGAAGCAAATGTGACAGGTGAGGTGTTACAAGATGCTTTGATTCTTTCTTTCGAAAATATTACTGATTCCTGGGTGGTAGATTCAGGGGCCTCATTCCATGCCACACCTGATAAGAAATACTTTCATGACTATGTTCAAGGAGATTTTGGACAAGTTCGTTTGGTTGATGATAAACCCTGTAAAATTGTTGGAATGGATAAGGTTCTTGTAAAACAACAGAATGAAAACCAATGGCTACTAAAGGAGGTAAGGCATGTTCCAGATCTAAAGAAAAATTTGATTTCAACAGGGCAGTTAGGCAGTGAAGGTTGTGTGACAACTTTCACAGATAAAGCTTGGAAGGTCACCAAAGGAGCCCTGGTAATAGCAAAAGGCGAAAAGGTTGGTACATTGTATTTATGCAATGGTATTTCTAAGTCTGTTAATGCTTTGACTTCCAAAGGAGTAGATGCAGCATTATGGCATCATAGGATCAGACACATGAGTGAAAAAGGGACGAAGATTCTTCACTCAAGGAATTTGTTGCCAGGTTTGAAGAATGTTGATTTGGACTTCTGTGAGAACTGCATTTATGGAAAACAGAAGAGAGTCAGATTTCTCAGAGTTGGGAAAGAAAAGAAGAACGAAAAATTAGAGCTTGTGCATACAGACGTATGGGGACCTGCTCAGGTATCATCTCTCGGTGGCTCTCGTTATTATGTTACCTTTATTGATGATGCAACTAGAAAAACTTGGATTTATTGTATTAAGAATAAATCTGATGTATTTGATACTTTCAAGAAATGGAAAGCTTTGGTTGAGATTGAGACAGGAAAGAAATTAAAGTGTCTTAGATCAGACAATGGAGGTGAATATTGCAACAAAGAGTTTGATAGGTACTATTCAGAGCATGGAATTTGCAGAGAGAAGACAGTTCCAAGAACACCACAAGAAAATGGTGTGTCAGAAAGGATGAACAGAACAATCATGGAGCCTGCAAGGTGCATGAGATTGCATGCAGGATTGCCTTTACAGTTTTTGGCAGATGCTGTAGATACTACTGTTTATCTAATAAACAGAGGACCTTCAAGTTCCTTGGATGGTGGTGTTCCAGAGGAAGCATGGACAGGTAAAAAGGTAAACTACTCTATTTTAAAGCCTTTTGGTTGTGAGGCCTTTGTCCATATTGATAAAGAAAATATAACAAAGCTTGAGGCAAAGTCAAAGAAATGTACCTTTATTGGATATGGTGTTAATGATTTTGGTTATCGCTTATATGATTATGAAAATCACAAAATCATTAGGAGCAGAGATGTAATATTCAATGAAAAGGTCTTGTATAAGAATCAGTTGCAGGAAAAGAAGAAAGAAAACAAAAACAAGGAATACGCAGTTCTTGATGAAATTACTGAAAAAGTAAAGGTGCCTGAAAATAATAATAATCAACAACCACAACAACAACAACCACCAGAGTAACAACAGGCACCCCAAACACCTGAAAGTGGTGTTAGAAGATCTACCAGGATAAGTATACCTCCTGAACGATACTCTCCTTCATTATACTATTTATTGTTGATTGATTCCGGTGAACCTGAATGTTATGAAGAAGCAATGCAAGTTGAAAGCAGGAAGAAGTGGGAGGTAGCCATGGAAGAAGAGATGGACTCCTTAATGCATAACCAGACTTGGGATTTAGTCAGGTTGCCTGCAGGAAAAACTGCATTGAAGAATAAATGGGTTTACAGGCTGAAGGAAGAAGATGGAGGAAAACAGAGGTACAAAGCTAGACTTGTGGTGAAGGGGTTTGCACAGAAGAAAGGTATTGATTTTGATGAAATATTTTCTCCTGTTGTTAAAATGACTTCAATCAGAACTATTTTAAGTCTTGTAGCAGCTGAAGATTTGCATCTTGAGCAGTTAGATGTAAAGACAACCTTTCTCCATGGGGATTTGGAGGAAGAGATATATATACAGCAGCCACAAGGATATGAGGTGAAAGGGAAGGAGAAACTAGTGTGCAGGTTGAAGAAGAGCTTGTATGGCTTAAAACAGGCTCCAAGGCAGTGGTATCTAAAATTTGACAAGTTTATGTCTGAACAAGGTTATACTAGATGTCACTCTGATCATTGTGTTTATTTGAAAAAGCAAAATGATGGCAGCTATATTATATTGTTATTGTATGTGGATGATATGCTTGTTGCAGGATCTAACATGCAGGAAATAAATGTGCTCAAAAGAAAATTGGCAAATTCATTTGCAATGAAGGATTTGGGTGCTGCAAAACAAATCCTTGGTATGAGAATAACTAGAGACAGGAAAAATCGTAAATTAACATTGTCTCAGAATGAGTACATACAAAAGGTGTTGAAAAGATTTAACATGCAAAATGCAAAACTAGTTAGTACACCTTTTTCTAGCCATTTCAAACTTAGCAAGGAAATGTGCCCAAAGACCCAAGAAGACATGGATTATATGTCCAAAGTTCCATATGCATCAGCAGTTGGAAGCTTAATGTATGCAATGGTCTGCACAAGGCCTGATATTGCACATGCAGTGGGAGTTGTAAGCAGGTACATGAACAATCTAGGAAAGGAACATTGGATGGTAGTGAAATGGATTCTCAGATATTTGAAAGGTACCACAAATAAAACATTATGCTTTGGTGGTTCAAACATATCTCTACAAGGATATGTTGATGCAGATATGGTAGGTGACAGAGATAACAGGAGAAGCACTACAGGATATGTATTTACTGTTGGTGGAACAGCTGTCAGTTTGGTTTCAAAAATCCAAAGTGTTGTTGCACTTTCAACAACAGAAGCAGAGTATGTTGCTGCTACAGAGGCTAGTAAAGAAATGATTTGGTTACAAAGGTTTATGGGTGAATTGGGTAAGGAGCATGATATGGGCACGTTATACAGTGATAGTCAAAGTGCCATTCATCTTGCAAAGAACTCAGCTTTTCATTCCAGGACTAAACACATACAGCTCAAGTACCATTTCATACGATCAGTGTTGGAAGATGGAGAGTTGAAGCTGGAAAAGATACACACTAGCCAGAACCCTGCAGATATGCTAACAAAAGTTGTAACCAGGGAGAAACTGAGAACATGCTCAGTTTCAATTGGTCTTCAAGGATGACGATGAAGATGAGAAACAGCCAGGTCCAAAGAGGAGTCATTGTCCAGCAAATGAAGCAGCAGTGGAGTTGCTATAATCATTCTCCAAGTGGGAGATTGTTGTGTGTGGAGCATGATTGTTCAAAGGTCTTTGTTTTAGCCGGATGTATACCCCAGGAAGTCTTGTACACCCCTCCACGCGGGGGGGTGCGGGGGCCAGCGGGGGCTCGGGGGCAGCGCCCCCGAAGCTAAAAACAGCTGTAAAATTGCCTTGTAAAAGTATAATAATTTCGAGTCAATCTGGGCCGTTCATTAGGCGGATGATCTGACGGTAGAACTTATGTTTAGTTTAGGGTTTTTTTCCCTAAAAGGAAACCCCTCTCTTTGTATGAGGGTATTGTATTTGAGGCTGTGAAATAGATGTGTATTTTGTGAGCGAGAAACAGAGAGGTGAGACTGTGAGAGAAAACAGAGGATATTACAGTGGTTTTGCTGTAGGTTGTGTCTCTTCATTTTGCTGGATAATAGAAAAAGAAGGACTGGTTGTTCGGGGTGGACGTAGCCCAAACTGGGTGAACCACATATATCTGTGTCTCTCTTGTTTTGTGCGTTTTCTGTGTTTATATTTCGGCAATATTTTATGTGTTCCATTGCTCCGTAATATATAATTTTCTAACAACTTTCACATTGACATCAGAAACCATATCAGTGGCAATAGGAATACCAAACATTGGGGAACAGTGGCATAAGGAAAATAAGGTGGAGAGGCATCATTATGAGCCTTACATCAAGAACAGTTGTTTGAGCCAGCTCACCAGAGTTTTTCCATTCAGATTTTTGAGGGATGAGTATACCCCACTCATGAGGTTGATCATGAAGTATTTCAGTTGTGAGGGAAGGTTTTCCTGCCTCTATGCCTATCACATCAGGTTGCTCATGCAATTTACCAGGGTGCAGATGATGAACCTCACATTCTTCATTTGCAACAACATAGGGAAGATGAAAAACTTCATGTAGCACATGACCCCTCGACAGCAGCTAAACAGTGTCTATCATTTTTCTCTCATTCGGATTTTGGTGGACCATCAGTTGGGATTGCAGGGTATTGCCTGGGAGGACTTCATCTCCCATGACTTCTTTAGCACTCCACCGGTGGTATCAGAGGTAGAGCATGAGGTGGGGGGTCCTTCACATCAGTTTGAGTGCCATGAGGTTGCCACCATGCTAGTGTACATCACATACCAAAAGGGCAGTAGATCGTTGTTTGCAGTAGCAAAGCGAGTGTTATCTCCACCTAGGGTGGAAGGGGCCTCGTTTCCGACATTGGCATCATAGGAGCAGAGCAGAGGCAAAGAGCCAGTGCATGATGAGGGGCCTTCGGGAGAGCCATCAGGTGAACGAGAGACCGAGTTTGTTCTCCTTCACGATGATGACACCGACACAGAGCCAACAAATGAGGAACTTAGAGAGGTCATCCAGGAACAACAGTCAGAGATTGAGGCCTTGTCCCTTGACTTGGAGAGGGCCAAGTGGAACATGAAGTACCTGGAACAGAGGAACAAGCAGCTAGAGGACCAGCAGGTGATCATGGAGCTGCAAAACATTCGTGAGCATCGCCAAGCTGCTCAAAGGAGAAGGGTTGAGCTCACTTCTTTGGAGCAAGAAATCAATGAAGATCGGGAGGCCAACCTTGAGAGGACCAACATGCATTTGGAGAGGCTGCTAGACAAAGCTGACAAGGACCTTGCACTACTGAGGCACATGGAATTTCACTACCGGGCACGAAACATGAGCGCCAAGGCCCGAATAAAGAGCTTAAAGGCAAAATTGAGGAAAGCAACAAGGAGGGCAAAAGAGGAAAAGGAGCAAGATAGACTTAGAATCTTGGTTGAGGCTTCCTTGGCTCATCATGGCACCCCATAGAGAACCTCCAACCCAAATCTCAGCAAATTTGGGGAAGTTTGGTCAAATTTTGATTTTTTGGACAAAAAACAGGAAATTCCTCCCTGTGCACTGCGTCATTGGCGCGACGCTAAAATTCTATGGCTCCAATCGAGAAATGGTTTGCATTTTTGGATTCAACATCGAAAATCATGACTACTGGTGTCCGGGCAAGAAATTTTGACAAGATCTGGGCCTCCTAAGGGTAAAAAAACACCCAAAAATAGCCTCTCTGCCACTTTTTTGACACACAGAAAGCAGTCTTGGGAGAATGAAGCTTTGGAGGGAAAATGAGCTCCAAATTCAAAAATTCCAATTGGGTTGGAAAGTAGACAGGACAAGGTTTCCAACAAGCCCACTTGGGCACATTTTGGACACCTACAAGTGCCCCAAAATAGGCCCCAAATTGGCACGACGCACAGAGGAAAAGCTACCAATTTGCTTTCATTTCGCGAAATTTCGGTCGCGACTTCTCCAAGTGGGCCTGGTCATCTACACTTCGGTTTTTTGGCACCAAAGGCGGCATTTAAAGAAATTTTTCTCTAGATTGGCATCCATCCAAGTGGCAAAGGAATACAAAGGGTCACCCCAACCAAATGTCATGCTTGTGAGCGTTGCACCTGTAGCTGATTGTTGGCTCTCCAGCTCCATTTTGTAATCATTCGAGTAACTCCCAAACCCTTTGGCATTCTATCTCTTCCTCACACATTTTATATATTGTATGCAAACTATTTGCAAAGGGTTGGTTGGCTTATAACTTCTAGGAGACTGTGGGAGAGAAACTCTGTTTCTCCACTGTGTAATTTTGACAGAGAATTAATGAAAGGCAGTGGCTCTGTTTCATGAGATTCTTGTGGTTGTGAGTGTAGAAAATGTGTTCTTATGTTTCATATGTATCTTGTTATGTTCCATATTTCAATTCATGCTTCATTTCAGTGAAATTTTCTGAGTGAGATTAGGTAGAATTCAATTTTTATTGCTCTGCCTGTGGGAAAATTTCATGTACAGTGTTATTTCTTCTGTTGAAAAGGATTCATAGCACTATGCCCTTTTCACTTTCTTCAACAATCTATTCATGCCGCGGTACCTCAAACTAAATTGCTACATTTTCCGCCTACCTTGCCTCACGGAATAATCTGTGCCTTTGTATTAAATTCTCTGTTCATTGCTGAGCGCCAGTCCCATACCATCCCAGAAGCTCGGCCATTCATAAAAATTTGTTCCCAAATCCCTATTCACTTACTAGCCTAAGGTAAATATTTCATTTCAAGTCATCTCAGATCGTTTTCAAGTATTTATCCATTGAGCGTGACTCAGAGAGAGCCCTCTCCTGTTCTGGTAGGGCTAGCTACCAGACTGAGCATGGTTTGTGGTTACCCTAATTTTTGCCTTCATTCAGCCTAGGGTAGATTTAGGTGATAACAGATGGTATGATAGACCAATGGTATGATAACCATCAAGCTAATAACCCAACCCAAATAGTCACAATGATGGAGTGAAAGTGTCATGTTCAAGAGCGACCTACTACCATAAAGTGGTTTTCCCCTTTTTCCCATTTTCCCCAGTCATTGTTGACTAGTACCTCTTTATTTTTATCAATATTGAGGAGGATAACATATTCTTGTTGTATAATTTCACCCTTCGGGTTAATCCATCGCTATTTGATTTTTTAACGAGTCTAGCGAAGGTGAAACTCGGTCTTGTCTAGATGGACAAGTTTATTGCTATTTGATGTTTTAATGAGTTTAACGACAAAGATAACTCGGTCCTTTTCATGTTTAGAGAGTTTGAAAAGGGACAGAAAGAAAAATCCACAAGTTCTTTTTTGTATATCAATCTCTCAAGCCAGAAAAAACATAAAATAATACAAGAGAGGTATTGTTTCCAATCTGTTAACGAGCTGGAAAGGACAAGCGCTCAACAATATTTTAATGTTTAGAGAGTCTGAAAAGAGCTTAAATAGGACTCCACTTTGATGAATGAGTGGCGTTTAGGGTAGCAACTAATTCCTATGATGTTGGAACTTCTCAAAACATGTTGATTTATGTGAAGAGGCTAGTGAATAAGACCACTCATTGCAATTGTTCCTAAAAAAAGGGTAAAACAACCAAGTGAAAGTGTATGATTGGCCAAAGGGATGGCAGCGATGAGAGGAAAAAAACCAAGGCTCATCTAACGAAAGAGGCTGATAGAATGGCAATCACAAGGGTTAAAAATGGAAATGGGTTCATTTTTAGACAAGCTTGAACCATAGGGAACTATGCGTGGATTCAGTTTCTTGTTTACACAAGCTTGAAACGAAAAACTATGCTTGAATTCAGTTTCATTTTTACACAAGCTTAAAACGAAGAACTATGCTTGAATTCAGTTTACATGCACCCAACATAATGAAAGGGAGAGTCTCCTATAACTAGATGGAAGTCATTGCAGTGAAGCAGGACGGTTATCGAACACCTTTTTGGCTTTGTCGAGACAGGGACAAAGGTGAATGGGGTGATTCCCTTCACATAAACTACAAGGAAACTTAACTTTACCAATAAGTGCATGCTCCCTAAGCTTCATAGCATTCACCTAAGTAGACTACTCGTGGCTATCAGGTGGATGGAATGAAGGTTTGTTTACGAGATCAAGTGAAAGACTCGATTGGGATTTTATGAAATCTAATCAAAGACTCGAATTGGAACTTTGCTCTAGGGGACCTTGTTTCATTTTTTAATGAGCTTGACACAAGACAAAGAACTCTACTCATATTCCTTGTTTCATTTTTAAAATGAGCTTGACACAAGACAAGGAACTATGCTTATACTCCTTGTTTCATTTTTTAACGAGCTTGACACAAGACAACGAACTATCCTCATACAATTGGTTTCATTTTTTAACAAGGTTGACACAAGACCAAGAACTATCCTCATAGACCTGTTTCATTTTTTAACGAGGTTGACATAGTAAAAGAAATATCCTCATGGGCTTGTTTAATTTTTTTAACGAGGTTGACACAATAAAAGAACTATTCTCATACTCCTTGTTTCATTTTTTAATGAGGTTGACACAAGACAAGGAATTATCCTCCTGGGAGCTGTTTCGTTTTTTAATGAGGTCGACATAGTAAAAGAACTATCCTCATGGACCTATTTCATTTTTTAATGAGATTGACAAAGTAAAAGAACTATCCTCATGGACCTGTCTCATTTTTTGATGAAGTTGACACAGTAAAAAAACTATCCTCATGGACCTGTTTCATTTTTAATGAGGTTGACATAGTAAAAGAACTATCCTCATGGACTTGTTTCATTTTTTAACGAGGTTGACACAGTAAAAGAACTATCCTCATGGACCTGTTTCATTTTTTAACAAGGTTGACACAGTAAAAGAACTATCCTCATGGACCTGTTTCATTTTTTAATGAGGTTGACACAGTAAAAGAACTATCCTCACATTCCTTGTTTCATTTTTTAACGAGATTAACACAAGACCAGGAACTATCCTCATATCCTTGGTTTCATTTTTAACGAGGTTGACACAAGACCAGGAACTATCCTCATAAACCTGTTTCATTTTTTAATGAGGTTGACACAGTAAAAGAACTATCCTCATATTCCTTGATCACAACTCATAAGAGGTCATGAAAGAGAGATTTGGTTCCAATGCCCCCAGTACATGATGTACAACATCACTGAATTGATCGTCAGTTGATGTAGGTATGGAATGGGTTGCCACGTAATTGAATCGTGGTGGAGAAGATACCATTGTTACAAAAGGGCCATTTAGGGAAGATGGTTGACTGGAAGACATATTTGGACCAGAAAATGAAAGCTGGTGAATGGTGAAAATTCTACTATCATGCGGGAAACAGATCACTTGAAAGAGTGTTGAAACAATAGCTCCCATGCCATAAACATAGTCACGCCCAAGAAGTAAATTGTAATCTAAAGGGCCTAGGACTGCAATCACATTTAGATAAACGATTTTTCCTCCCAAAGTAATGGGAAACTGAGGAAGGATCCCTAATGGTTGACTGGTTCCTCTATTAAAAGACAATAGATTCTGGGTAACTGGCACAAGCGGCGACGAACCGAGCGCTTGCAAAACAGTGGAGGAAAGGATACTCACAGATGCACCTTAATCTATAATAGTGCATGATACAATCATATTACAAACCTATACTATGATCTAGAAAGGCACATAAGAAGGAAGACAAAATCTTGCCAGTCGATTCCAATCAAAGGAAGTGACTAGACTACTTGGAGGGGTGCTATAGAAATGGGAGAATTAACCCCTTGAGTTATGAGAGCATGAGGATTTTCCTCCTATCTTGATGGAACAGGAGGATTTCCCCCAAGCTCATTGGAATCTGAAGAAACAAAAAGAACCTGAGTGGTATCATATTCACTCTATTAAGGAAAGGTATGATTAACTGAAGGTGAAATTGGGGCAACTGTTTCCTCAACCTATTGATTTGGGTCGGGTATAGACTCATAGGATTCACTTTTATAGAGAGTGGGTTTGAACGACGGTTGATTTTTGTCAGTCAATTCATAAAATAGTGAAGGATTTTGGGAGAGTTTCCTGTAACTAGATGGAAGTCGCTGCGGTGAAGCAAGACAGTTATCCAACACCCTTTTGGCTTCATCCAGATAGGGACAAAGGTGAATGGGGTGATTCCCTTCACATAACCTAGGAAACTTAACTTTACCCTTCTTTCCATGAACTTTACTACCACTAATTGATGGTGTGTCACCAGCATGATCTCCAGAAGTTGATGACATAGGATGATGTGAACGGGAAGACCATTCTTCTAAGATCTGAGGAATATGAAGACAATTTCAAAGAATATGGTCTCCTGCACAAAGTTTGCATGGATATCAAACTTTGTGAGGCTTGACAGACAATTTCTCATCAGACGTTGCATTCAAAGCAATGATTTCTTGCTTGCCCCTCTGTGGAATTTGCTTCTTCTTCTTCCCTTTCTTCTTCTTCTTAGCCACCTGGTTACTAGTAGCAATTCTTTCACCAGGTGAAGAGGAAGAAGGAGAGGAAGAAACAACCAAGGAAGAAGGCAAAGGGTCAATTTTAGGATCAACTGGAGGTTGATTTTGTCCAGTTGGAGGTGTACTCGATTGCGGAGAAATCACAACAATTTGAACCAAGGAGGTTTTTTAATTTATGGTATGTTCCATGCTTAGAGAATTTTACTTATTTTTCTTATTATTACAGATTAGCAATCACATGTACATAAAGTAAAGTGTAGATAGAACATTAAACAATCGACAGAAAACAAGCCAAGACAAGAGACACAAGATGTGGTGGCTAGCCAGGGACAAACCCCAATGTGGGGAAACCCTTTGATCAAATCTTCCTTTATCTTAAATAATTCAGCAGAGAGAAATAGTACATAAATCTAATTTACATCAGCAGCAACAAACCCCACATCAACCCTAAACTAGGGTAGTAGACCTTAGATCGAACTTGTCAAGTTTCCACCTGTGAGTCGTTCATCGTGCACCAGTTCAAGACTTAGCCATGCACCAGTCCAAGATTCACCATGCACCAGTCCAAGATTTCACCGCGCACCAGTGCAAGATTTCACCACACACCAGTGCAAGATTTTGCCGCACAGGAGTGCAAGATTTCGCTGTGCACCAGTGCAATATTTCACCATGCACTAATGCAAGATTTCACCACACACTAGTGCAAGATTTCGCCGTGCACCAGTGCAAGATTTCGCCGACCTTTTTCGGCTCGAGTGAGAGAGAGAGAGAGAGAGAGAGATGAGATGAGATGAGTGCAAATGAGGAAATGTACTCCTGTATTTATACACAAATGTTGATGATGAATAGATGTGTTTGTTGGGCTTCTGAGCCTACATGAGTTTCTGGTCGGCTTGATAATTATTCCATAATCAAAATAAATTCATATCTCCATAAATACTTATCAGAGTCAGATTATCTTTAGATCAATCCTACACCTCTCGACGAGACGAATCTAATAAAAATATTATAGCCATGAATAAGATGACCCACATGGAGTTTGTCCCTGGTTGCCAATTTTAACACTCCCTCTCAACTAGGGAGAACTCCATCTGTATTTTGTCTATCGGTCACTACTATTCATCCATTAAATGCACTGCCCTATAAAACTTGACCCCTGCTCTGCTCTACTCTATCCTACCTGCTCTGCTCTACTCTATCCTGCCTGCTTTGCTCTATTCTGTTTTGCCTTGTTCTGATATGCTCTGCTCTGCTCTGTTCTTCTTTGTCTGAATTATGAAGAGGAAGAAATGATTGAGGATGTATCATACTGACTCAAAGTCAGTCTTAGAGTGTGTACCACTGGTCCAAGACCAGTCTCAACTGACCTGAAGTTAGCGTCATAGTGGGTACAACTCCTACCGTTAGTCCTAGACCAATATCATTGATCCCAAATCAATGAAGGTCATCCTAGCATAGGGAGTACGATAGATATAGTGATGCGTCCATCAATACTACTATGGTCCCTATCCTAATTTCCCTACTCATTGATCAGATGAGAGGTACTTCCCATGAGTCCCAGACTGCATGGGTAGAATGCCTTGACAGGAGAACTTAATCAATCCTGTCCTCACAGGAGAACTAATCATCCTGCTACATAAATGCCATGGATAACACATCATCCAAGCCTCACAGGAGAACTAATCACCCTACTACGTAGTCGTCATGGAGAACACATCATTCAGACCTTAGAGGAGAACCAATCATTCTGCTACATAGTCGTCATGGAGAACACATCATCCAGACCTCACAGGAGAACCAATCATCCTGCTACATAGTCATCATGGAGAACATGTTATGCTCTTAACCTGAAAAAAGATACCCAAATATAGAATATGCGAAGAAAGATACCCAGAACATAGAATAGTGAGAGAACAACAAATATTTTATTATTTAGAAAGCAATGTTCACTGGCCTCTTCGAGGGGCAACCTCCAATAGAGCAGAGCTCGATTTAAAAAAAGACACGATGCTCCTCATAGGGAGTCTCTATCCTTTATATGACTCATACATGCAATACCATGGGTTTTATTAGTACCATCTATCTAATACCATGGCCCATTTGCAACTAACTGTGGTCCCGTCATTAATTGTGGGTTAACCACTTACAATTATTAATATGGGCTTTATTGACTCTTTACTATGACTCGATCCCACTACATAAATAAGGGGGTTAGGGTGGGACTCTAACATGACCTCCCCCTTAAGAATAGCCTTGTCCTCAAGGCTAAAGCTACGGAAACTGCTGAAGAATAGTGGCTGGTTCCCAAGTAGGATCTTCCGGAGAGGTTTCTTTCCAATTGACGAGGACTTCCCTAATCATGCGGCCACACAGGTGCCTTTCTCGTGTGTCTAGGACATGTTCAGGTTGGAGCCAAATTGACCCTTCCTTGTCCAATTTAGGTAGATTGGTTTGAATTCTGCAATTTTTCCCAATCACTTTCTTGAGGCATGAGACATGGAAAACTGGATGGATTTTTTCAGTAGGCGACAAAGCTAGCTTGTAGGCTACTTCTCCAATGCGTTGAAGTACTTGATATGGTCCGTAGAATTTTGGAGATAGTTTCTGACAACCCTTGTCTTTGAGTGATGTTTGCTTATATGGTTGCATCCTCAAAAAGACATGATCCCCTTCTTGAAATTGGCGCTCTGAGCGATGCTAGTCTACCTGTCGCTTCATGCGGTTTTGAGCTTGATGAAGATTCTCTCTAAGATGGGTGAGCATGGTTGCGCGGTTTTGTAGGAGTTGATCCACTACTTGTACCTTTGAGCACCCCTTGATATAAGAAGTAGGGGAAGGAGGGAGTTGACCATATACTGCTTCATAGGGAGTCATTTTGGTGGTGGCATGATAGTTGGTGTTATACCACCATTCAACCAAAGGTAACCACTGTACCCAAAGATGTTGCTTTTCTGAAGTGAAACACCTAAGGTAGGTTTCCAGACATTTGTTGACGGCTTCAGTTTGACCATCCGTTTGTGGATGATAGGAAGTACTGAGTTTTAGTTGGGTGCCTTGTAGCCTGAAGAGTTCCTGCCAAAAATCGCTGGTGAAGATCGGGTCGCGATCAGACACAATAGAAGTGGGCATGCCATGCAATTTGAAGATCTGATCCATGAAAGATTGAGTGACCAAGGTCGGTGTAAACGGGTGGGGTAGGGTGCAGAAATGAGCATACTTCAAAAGTCTATCCACAACCACCATGATGACTGACTTGTTTCCTGACTTTGGAAGACCTGTAATGAAATCCATAGAAACCTCCATCCATATTGCTACCAGGATGGGCAACGGTTGTAATGTGCCTGGTGCTTTGACGGTCTCCCCTTTGTGGCATTGACAGACACCGCATTCTACTACAAAAGTAAGGATGTCCTTTTTCATGCCTGTCCAAAAAAATGATCTTCTGGTGCGAGCACACGTCTTTTGAAAGCCTGAATGTCCTGCAATGGGGGATGAGTGCAATTCTACCAAAATGCGACTTTTGAGGGTGGATGTTGGTGATATTACTACTATGTCCCTGCAGCGAAGAATCTCATCCTGCCACGAGTAGCCCTTGGTGGAATTTGGATCCGCCTGCAATTGAGAAATGAGTTGGGAGAGCCCAAGATGTGAAAACCATTCCCTGCAAGCCTCTTAAATTGATTCTAGAATAGGAAGGGAAATTTCTAGTAGGGTACTTTCCTCCTCAAATTGGCAAGATAATGCATCTGCTACACTATTTTCTTGCCCTTTCTTGTAAATGATCTCATAATCATATCCTAGAATTTTGGCGAGCCATTTATATTGTTGTGGGGAGGATAGGTGTTGCTCCAAAAAATATTTAAGACTGTGTTGGTCTCTGCGGATTTGGAAACGTCGCCCCAATAAGTAAGGTTGCTGGGTCTCTACTGCATGTAAGATGGCCATCATTTCCTTCTCATAGGTAGATTGGCTCAGATTCTTCCCACATAGTTGTTGGCTTGTGAAGGCCAAAGGTCACCCTTCCTGAATTAAGACCGCCCCAATACCCGTACCCAAAGCATCACATTCAATGACAAAAGATTTGGTGAAATCAGGTAGTGCTAAGACTGGAGTGGAACACATGCCATTTTTGAGAGCTGTAAATGCCTGTTGTGCGTCCTCATTCTAGAAGAATGAGTTTCTCTTCAGGAGTTAAGTGAGGGGCTTCACTATGCGACCATAATTGCGGACAAATTTGCAATAATAGCCCGTGAGACCCAAAAATCCTCTCAGGCTCTTCAAGGTCTTAGGTTGAGACCAATCCTGCATTGCCCAGATCTTTTTGGGGTCCACCTTGACACCTTCACACCCCACAATGTGGCCCAAATACTCAACTTCTTCCATGCCAAATGAACACTTGGACATCTTAACAAATAATTTATGCTTGCGGAGCAGTTGTAAGAGTAGATCTACATGCTGAAGATGTGCGGCCCAAGTGCAACTATAGATGAGGATGTCATCGAAGAAGACAAGGACAAATTTCCTGAGATATGGTTTGAGAAGGTGGTTCATAAGGCTCTGAAAAGTAGATGGGCATTACAAAGACCGAATGGCATGACCAAGAACTCATAATGGCCTTCATGAGTCGGAAAGTAGTCTTTGGAATGTCGACTTCCTTCATGTGAATTTGGTGGTAGCCTGAGCGAAGATCTAGCTTAGTGAAGAATTGAGCCCCATTGAGTTCATCCAGCAAATCATCAACCACTAGGATGGGAAATTTATCTTTGACTGTCAACTTATTGAGGGCCCTGAAGTCTGGACACATCCGCCACTCCCCATCTTTCTTGAGCACCATGACCACCGGTTATGAATAAGGACTAATGCTAGGACGAATGACACCTGCTTCCAAAAGTTCCTTGATTATTTTTTCTATTTCATTCTTTTGGGTGAATGGATATCTGTATGGGCGCACATTTGGGGGTTGGGCCCCTGGAACCAAGGTGATGCTATGATCATGTTTCCCTCTCGAGGGTGGAAGCTCATGAGGCTTGTCAAAGACCGGCAGATGGTTATTTAAAATCTATTGCATCTCAGGATGAATCGGCAGAGACTTGGTTTCGACTGCTTGGATGGCATTAAATTGAGCTATAACTCCATGATAGCCCTCTTTTAGCAAATTTTCCATCCTATGCGAGCTGATGATAGAGGGAGCTCCTGCCTGGAGTCCACGGAGGGTATGTGTGGAGTTGTTCTACTTAAAACTCATATATAACTCCTGGAAATCCATTTTGATTGGCCCAAGAGTGCGAAGCCATTCAGCACTGAGGACAATGTCGCACCCTCCCATGTGTATGGCAAACATGTGGGTCTTCGACTGATAACCCCCCATTTGAAGTTTGACATTTTCACAGCGGCCTTCACATTTCATTGTGTCCCCATCCGCAATTTGGAGTTGGAAGTTAGAAACTGCTCATACAAAACAATGCACTGCTTCCGCGACTTTTTGATGGATGAAATTATGTGTACTTCCACTATCAATCAAGACTACTACTGGGCGATGTTTAATAAAACCTATGATTTTGAGAGTTTGAGGTGAAGAAATCCCTGCCAAAGCATGCAGCGAAATAACTAGTTCGTCAGGGACATTGTCCTTTTGGTTGTCCTCTTCTACTGCCTCATGTTCCTCTAGTGGTGGATCTTCCTCCGATGAGCTGTAATCAGTGGCATCAATTTGAAAAAATTTGGGCTCCTTGCATTTATGACCTTGGGAGTATTTTTCATCACAGTAGTAACATAATCCTTGCTTTCTTCTTTCGGCCATTTCTGTAGGTGACACCTTTTGAACCTTAAGTGTTTGAGTCATGCTGTGAGCCTATGGGGGGCGACCCTTAGCGGTGAAATTTGGGTGACTGCACTGGGCTGCTAATGCATGTTCCACGTTACGATCTACCTTGCAAGCCTCCATCCATGTGGGAGGGTGGTGCAGTAGGACGTGGGCTTTTATGGCGTCTTTAAGACCGCTTGATAAAAAATTCCGTGTAGAACACATCTGAGAGACCCATAGTGCGAAAGGCTAAGGATTCAAAGGCTGTAACATATTCATCCACTGTGCCAGTCTATCAGAGCTTAGTAAGATGACCCAAAAAAGAAGATTCCTTGTCAAAGCGTTCTGTAAGAGCTTTTTTGAAGGTGGTCCAAGTCACAAAAGTTCCATTGCAACGTTGATGCCATTCCCACCATTGCCACCTTTCATTATCCAAGTACATGCTCCCCACCATAAGCTGAGTCTCATTATCTAAGATGTTATTCAAATTGAAATAATGCTCCATTTGTGCTATCCATGCTGCCGGGTGAGAACCATCAAATTTATGCATATCCAACTTGAGAGGTCGCGGACGAGATTGTTGGTGGGTGCCCCAGAGGTGAAGAGAGTGGCTAGACTGACCCTCACTGTGTCCATTGCCAATATACGCCTCCTCATGGGCTTCCTCCTTGCCCTTCGGGATTATGCTAGTTAGTCTGTCAAGCTAAATTTGGAGGGATTGCAAGGATTGTTCAAGTTTGTCCATCCTCTCATTGGCCATAGCTTGAGCTCTAGTTGCTACCATGCACCGACCTGATGTTCTTGAAATTTGGGACCGCCCAAAATTTTTTTCACTAAGAATTGAATGGTACCACCATGCTCAGCTTGTCATCCTGATTCGGATGGGCTAGATCACCAATAAGCGCCCCGGGAGATCCTAACGGAGTTTTACTCCTTCCTTACGAATACTGCAGTAGCCGAATTCTCAAAATGTCAATGCTGCCAAAAGTCCTGTGAAAATCATGCCCCGGTATAGGAACCCCACACAACTACTCAGATCCGGTGGATCTGAGAGATCTGAATGGTGGATCGGTTAGCTCTAAGCGCGGAACAGATTGCTACTGTGGATCTGATGGATCTAATAGATCAGAATGGCTGGTCTGCTAACTCGAAACTATGGGACTGATGTTTGCTGCTGCTGCACCCCTTTGCAAGAGCGGATCTGGCAGAGATGATGCGTGATCCCAAGATAGAAAAGGGAACTATGGTCTCGAGGAGTGTCAGGTGCTATAGATCGCAATATACATAAGGGTCTGACAGTAGTACTTGGCCCAATGTTTCAGGGCTCTAACTAAGGAGGATCAACCGTACCCTTAGCTGTACAACTTGACTACCCTATTGTACGGGCGAGTAATCTCTCTGAGTGCTGTTCTCGGTGTAGTGTAGCAGCAAG
Organism: Pinus tabuliformis; assembly: GCA_031772625.1. Classification (NCBI taxonomy): domain Eukaryota; kingdom Viridiplantae; phylum Streptophyta; class Pinopsida; order Pinales; family Pinaceae; genus Pinus; species Pinus tabuliformis. The sequence continues at coordinate 1,204,893,002 of CM062809.1, read as the reverse complement.
ATGGCCGACGGTTTATCTATGGAGAGGTTGCAGAGGAGCTAAGGGGCTTCCGATATACCCAGAAGGTAATTGGAAGATAGTCCGTATGCGGTTCTGTCTAATGCGCTACTACTCGAAGGGGTACCCATAGGGGTTACAAGGGAGTCCAACAAGCATGACCACCTCTTGTATTTCCTATGTGCATGCCTCCCCAAATCCGCAGGTTTATGCACTCAACGACAAATCTCGTGGTTTAAAGACGCCAGAACACGTCTCTAGCCAATTTTTTTTTTCTAAGAAATGGAGATCCCACCGGCCCTAGAAAGTGCTTTGATACCACTTTTTATGCTCTTAACTTGCAAAAAGGTACCCAAATACAAAATATGCGAAGAAAGATACCTAGAACATAGAATAGTGAGAGACAACAACAAATATTTTATTATTCAGAAAGCAATGTTTACTGGCCTCTTCGAGGGGGCAACCTCCAATAGAGCAGAGCTCGATTCAAAAAAGACACAATGCTCCTCGCAGGGAGTCTCTATCCTTTATATATGACTCATACATGCAATACCATGGATCAATACCATGGGTTTTATTAATACCATCTATCTAATACCATGGCCCATTTGCAACTAACTGTGGTCCCGTCATTAATTGCGGGTTAACCACTTACAATTATTAATATGGGCTTTATTGACTCTTTACTATGACTCGATCCCACTACATAAATAAGGGGGTTAGGGTGGGACCCTAACAGAACACATCATCCAGACCTCACAGGAGAACCAATCATCCTACTACATAGTCCCCACGGGGTGTATATGTATACCACCAAGGGATGGTGAATCACCCTGTGGTCATATGTCGCTCCAAGGAGTACCCCGCAGCCCCCCGGAGCTCCCAGAGCTCAATGCATCATACAGGACCCTCATCAGAGGGTCTTTGAACAACACCAAGTTGTTCTCGGAAAGTCAGGAATTTGACTTTCCCTAGGGGCTTTGTCAGAATGTCGGCGACCTATTCATCTGTACCAATATGTTGGAGCCTTATTGCTCCTCTCTGCACCATATCTCAAATATAGTGGTACTTGATATCAATATGCTTGGAGCGATCAAAAAATACGAGATTCTCTGACAAACGAATCCCACTCTGGTTGTCACATAGGATCACAATGGAATCCAATGTAAATCCAAACAACTCACTAAAGATCTTTCGCAACCATACTACCTCACAGGAGGCCATGCTAGCAGCAATATACTCTGCTTCGGCATTGGTCAAAGCCACCGACTTCTGCTTCATGCTCATCCAGGATATCAAAGAAGATCCCAAGGTGAAACAACACCCAGAAGTGCTCTTACGATCCACCACACTGCCTGCCGAATCAGCATCGGTATATCCAAGTAGTCTCACATGTCCCGCAGTGTATCTTAACCCATAAGTGATTGTGCCACGAATATATCTCAACAGATTCTTGGCACCAATCCAATGTATGTGGTGAGGTTCAACCATATGTTTACTGTAAAGCATATGTTTGGATGGGAGTTCACTAAGAATATTAATGCTTCGACGAGTTGCCTATACTCGGTAACATTTCGTAAAACAGGTCTAACAGCACTACCACTTAACTTCTTGAAGTGAAGTTCCATCGAGCTAGTTACAGGCTTTCAGCCTACCATACTGAATCTTTCCAATATCATCACCACATATTTTCTTTGAGATAGGAAAATTTCCCTTTGCTTCTGCTAGACTTCAAGTCCTAGGTCCTTCATTTCAAATTCATAAACCAACTCCCTCCTCCATTTGTGAATGAGAGGGTCTACACCTATTAGAAAGAGGTCATTCACATACAACACCAGTATGAGAGGTTTGTCATCTTCAACCTTAAAGTAGAGGTTAGGATCGGCTTCAATCCTAGTGAATCCTAGCTTCATCAAGTAGCTATCTATCCTCTCATACCATGCTCGAGGTGCTTGCTTCAGCCCATAGAGAGCTTTCTTCAACCTACATACATGAGATTTTCGATCATAAATTTCAAATCCTTCGGTTGCTCCATGTAGACCTCTTCTTTGATTGAACTATGCAAGAACATGGTCTTGGCATCCATCTGATGTAGGTTCCATCCTTGTGAAGCCCCAAGGGCTATGATTGAGCGGATGTTGGTATATCTGGCAACAGGTGCAAATATCTCGTCATAGTCTATACCTTCCTTCTCAGAGAAACCACGAGCAACAAAACGAGCCTTATATTTTTCTGTACTTCCATTTGCTGCATGCTTTATCTTAAAGCCATTTAGAGGTGACAAGTGTCTTGTCTTGGGGTCTAGGAACTACTTCCCAGACATCATTCTTCATAAGAGACTCATATTCTTTGGTCATAGCATCCTTCCATACTTAATGCTTGACGACATCTGAGAATGATGAAGGCTCATTTTGTATGATCATGCTCATGATGGTCAGGTATCCCTGATACCTGTTAGGTTTATTACTTTCACAGAAGGTTCCTTGGGGTGTAGTGTGTCCTTCAGCATCATCGAGTAGCCCCCTAAGCTAACAGGGCCTCTTGCTAGAAGAGGAAGGCTCAGTTGGATCAATAGGATCCATGGGTTCTTCCACGTCAAGCATTGTTTCATCATCCTTTTCTTTTGGTTCCCTAGAGTTGGCTTCTTGAGAGCTCCTCAAAGTCGGAATATTGTCCACCTTGCTGAGAGCATATCTTCGTCAAAGGTGACATCATGACTAATCACGACTTCCCTTTGACCAGATACATAGATTCTATAGCCCTTAGTCTTTTCACCATAGCCCATGAAGATTCCTTTCTTTCCAGATGCACCCAATTTATTTCTTTTTTCTTTCGGCACATGAAAATATATAGGGCTTCCAAAAATTGTAAAATGAGATACGTCAGGTTTCTTACCGGTGAACATTTCTTCAGGAGTCTTGGAACCCAATGCTTGATGAGGGCATTGGTTTTGTACATATACGGCGTTGTTTGCATCTTCGGCCCATAGAAACTTCAGAAGTCTTTGATCATGAAGCATGGCATGGACAACTTCCACAATCATACTGTTCTTCCTTTCCACCACACCATTTTGTTCAGGAGTATATGGTGTCGTAGTCTCCCTCTTAATTCCAGCCTCTTGCCATTGATGAAAGCACGAGGTTCTGGAATTTTTAGCCTTCTTGAATGGTTTTCCTCTTCCTTGATTTCTAGCACTCCTTTTTTTTCTCTGCTATTAGATTTTCCATTCCTATGATTGCCATGAGAGAGATTTTGATCATCGTCCTGGTGTGAGTCCCTTCTATCGGGGAACTCCCTTGCATAGTGACCTGCTTTATCGCAAATGTAACATCGTCCTTTTCTTCCACCCTTAGGTCCATTTGTTTCTAGCAGTAGAAAATGCATTTGATGGAGGCTCAACAATTCCACCTTTCACATGGTCCAACACTTCTTATTCTTCTAATGTTAGATAGAGAGACATATTCCATCCATGGTAGTCAGACTTCTCATGGAACTTGTCTTCAGCAGGGAAGTGCGTTGAGGACCCCATGAATTCTTTTAGGATAACCTTGCCAATCTTCTCTTCGGTGATTGCTCTTGCTCTTGCTCGGGCTTTGTCTTCACCTCAACTCTGATACCATGTTAATTATTGGTATGTTCCATGCTTAGAGCAGTTTAATTCTTTTTCTTATTATTACAGATTAGCAATCACATGTACATAAAATAAAGTGTAGATAGAACATTAAACGATCGACAGAAAACAAGCCAAGACAAGAGACACAAGATGTGGTGGCTAGCTAGGGACAAACCCCAATGTGGAGAAACCCTTTGATCAAATCTTCCTTTATCTTCAACATTTCAATAGAGAGAAATAATACATAAATATGATTTACATCAGCAACAACAAACCCCAGATCAACCTTAAACTAGGGCAGTAGACCTTAGATCGAACTTGTCAAGTTTCCACCAGTGAGTTGTTCATTGTGCACTAGCCCAAGACTTCGCCGTGCACCAGTCCAAGATTCGTCGTGCACAAGTCCAAGATTTCACCGTGCACTAGTGCAATATTTCACTGTGCACTAGTGCAAGATTTCGCTGCGCACTAGTGCAAGATTTCGTCGTGCACCAGTGCAAGATTTTGCCACGCACTAGTGCAAGATTTCGTCGTGCACCAGTGCAAGATTTCGACGCGCACCAGTGCAAGATTTCGACGCGCACCAGTGCAAGACTTCGCCACGCACCAGTGCAATATTTCACCGACGTTTTTCAACTCGGGTGAGAGAGAGAGAGATGAGATGAGATGAGTGCAAATGAGGAAAAGTCCTCGTGTATTTATACACAAATGTTGATGATGAATACATGTGTCTATTGGGCTTTTGAGCCTACATGAGTTGTTGGTTGGCTTGATAATTATTCCATAATCAAAATAAATTCATATCTCCATAAATACTTATCGGAATCGAATGATCTTTAGATCAATCCTACAGCTCTCGATGAGAGGAATCTAATAAAAATATTATCATCCATGAATAAGATGACACACATGGAGTTTGGCCCTAGTTGCCAATTTTGACAAGGTTGAAAACAACCATACTGGTAAGCCAATGGTAAATCCCGATAGGGATAATGTAGCCCTATAAGGAGCACCAATATTTCCAGAAGGAGAAAAAGGACTAGGATTCCCATCAAAAGGAATTCCTTAATCGGTGGACTCCAGATTTGTCACCATATGTTTCAACCTAAGATCAACTAAGGAGTGACCGTGGAGGATGTTATCTGCGATCAATTAATTTTACTTTAATCAAAGTAACATAACAAAACAAAACAGGTATAATCTAGGCAAAAGGTTTACCAAGCAACTGTGAGCTACAAAATACCTCCTAGTGAACCAAGAAGTACGAGCAGGAAATCTCCCCGAATGTTGTGTTCAATGTATCATAGTGTACAAGGCAACTGACTCGGTTACCTAAGGATGGATAGAAACCTAGTGTTGTCCTCCCATATATACCTGAAAGTACATGGAGGCCCAATCCATATAAGTGCTATCTAATGCAAAACCACACAGTGAGAGCATTCCCATATACTTTACATACTGTAACACCGCCATATATACCCGAAGGTACGTGGATGAGCTACGATATACTCACGTATGTGGAATGAGGTATCATATTCGGGATGTATTGCAGACAAGTTAGCGACAACTGCTTTGTTTTACGACGTTGAAACACGTCTCTAGCCTATACCTCTAAATGTTTTTTGTTAGGTGACAATGCTCCATTAGGTAAATTCAGATAAATTTTAAGTTGATCTTCTTTAGAATTTGCCTTTCAAGGCTCACCACGTGATGTATGTTTGCAAATCCTAAAATGTAACTAATATGATAAGCATTATTCTCATTTAATTAAACAATGAAAACCTTAGCTAGTAGAAATAGAGCAATAAGATCTTTGACAAAAAGCAAAGAGCACAACTAATGCAATTTCCATAGCTATTCCTTTCAAGCATTCACAAACTATAATATGAATGATGCAAGTTTTTCTTTTCGATTTCCTTAATGTGAATATGAACAAAAGGAAATATGCACATACAATCAATCAATCTTTCATAAGAATGAAGACTTTTATGACAGTTCTAATTCGAAGGAAGAGAAGACTTTACGACACTTTCTTTCGAATGAAGATTAATCAACTATATTCTAACTTTGACTATAGACTGATAATGACAAAGAAAAAATTAAAGAAACATTAATCAATCAAATCAAAGTAGGGCTAGCAAAGGAGATAAAAACTTGTTCTCTAAGACATAACATTCATTGATCAATCAGCAAGCAAACAAACAGAGGAAATTTGGTAAAAAACTCAATCCAAAGGTGAAAATTTTCCCTAAGGTTGATCGGTGTAGGTCAAAGAGAGCCTAACTGCGCTATAGAGAATTTTCTCTCACTCAAGGGTGTAGAGCACTGTCCCCTGACCAAGCCTATGCTGATTTCTCAGAGGCCACTCAAGAGTCATCTAACCTCAAATTTTGACCAAAATTCAATGCAAAAGGGTTGAAATACAATCAATGAACACAAGTAGGGTCTACAAGGATGTCCTAAGAGGTGGATAAGCTACTAGGAAGGAAGATCTTCCCTAGTGGAGTCGCCGATTTGCTTTGAAGAATTTGGTATCTACATATAAATACTAATTCCCTAGATAAGTAGCTGTATCTAAAACAAAAGTTTAAAGTGTTTTAGACTTTTCCTATAAGCAATAGATAAGATGAGAAGATAAGAAGACCTACTTGTAGTTTTGCTTTCCTCTCGTCTACCTTGTAGCGATCATGTCGCTCCTTCCCATACTTAATACGCTTGAGAAGTACCTTGTAAACACAACAGAAAATAAAGAATTGATAAAAGCACATGATCTATTGAATATAAGTGAAAGGAATCAGATACAATTCACACATATAAGCATTATGAAACAATGCAAACATATGGGAAAAAGGTTCAAACACTTTATTAGATAGAAGAGGGAATTACAACCATTGGTGTCTGATTCAAAGCCATTCCTCCAGCTTGGATCCCATCCACATCACATCAAAATCATGACAAACTTGTAGCATTACAATACTTGCTTCAAAGCCAAATCTCATAGTAGCATTATCTCCTTACAATTCAACATAATCCAACCCCTGATCACTTATATGAGTGGTCAATTTATAAGAAGATGAAGGAGGTTTTGTTATAAGTGGTGGAATTAAATGGCCTTCCATACTTAGAATTAGTTCCATGGAGGAAGGGATGAGAGGATAGGATGCACCTTAACTCATTCCTCATCCATTTTTGAGCTCATAGGAGTTGATAAGTGAGGGAACCTTCTAGATGACTCCAAAAGATAAGAATATTCCCCAAACCCTATGTGAATTTCGCTCATTCTCGCTTAGCGCGTGTGAAAGGAAGCCTAAGTGCTCTATAGAGCACCTTGGCAGTGGACTCAACTGCTCTGCAGCGCACCTTTACAAGGGCTTACCTGCGCTGGTCCCTCTAGAGGCTATTTCTAGATGTCTTCAAGTCATGAAACTGTCTGAGAAGGAGGCATTCAAAGGGGTGACTTGTTTAGGGCATGAAGCAACTGAAATTAGGGTTTGATGAGCCCTAAAACACTGATCTAGATGTTTATATTGATGTGCCCAAATGGATCTGTAACAGTGCTTCAAGGAATTTATACACAAGTTTTTGGAAGTATACTTCGATGATTGGACAATCTTTGGTATATTAAAGAAGCATGTGGCAAGCTTATGGTTGATGTTGGATACTTGTAGGCAATACCACATCTCATTGAACCTAAAGAAGTGCATCTTTTGTGCACCATTTGGTATACTGTTGGGACATATAGTTTGTAATCATGGATTAATGGTAGATCCTGCGAAGATATCAGTTATTGTGAACTTGCTAGCACCAAAAATAGTGAGACAAATGCGCACAACACTGGGACACACTAGCTACTACAGGAAGTTTATATAGGGTTATGTGAAGATAACTGTGCTAATGGAGAAATTGCGGAAGAAAGATGTGACTTTTCAATGGAGCAAAGAGTGACATAAGATTTTGGATACACTGAAAGAGAAGATGGTAACTGTACCTATTCTACTTTTCCTAGATTGGAAGAAGGAGTTCCATGTACATGTTGATGCATCTTGTACAATAATGGGTGTAGGGCTAGCACAACCAGGAGTAGGGGAAATTGATCATCCCATAGAATTTGCAAGTAGGAAACTATTTAATGCAAAAAAGAACTATAGCACGATGGAAATAGAGGGATTAGCTATGGTGTATGCATTATAGAATTTTAGCCACTATTTGTTTGGGGCGCATTTCGAAATGTTTGTTGATCACTCCACGCTGAAATATTTGGTGAATAAGCCTATTTTAGGAGGAAATATTTGTCGATGGTTGTTATTATTGTAGGAGCATGACTTTGAAGTTATTGTAAAGCTAGGGAAATTGAATGATGGACCTAATCATCTATAAAGAATAGAGATAGGCTAAGAACCCACAAATATCAAAGATAACCTTCCCGATGCATAAATATTTACAGTTAGAGTCACAAACTTCACGGATATTATTCATTTTATGTCATTTGAGAAGTTGATTTCTCGTTGGTTGTTAGAAATTTGTAAAACATGGGACCAGATGAAGTACTGTGCAGATACAACCCTGAACATGAACGACAGAGTATTCTGATGGAAGCTCATGGAGGAGTTATAGGTGGGCACTATTGCAGGAAAAGCCACTGTGTAGAAAATGCTTGGAGATGGGCTATGGTGACCCACAATACATAAGTGTTATTGGGAAAACTAGTGTCTATTCAGAGCTACTAGTCCCACTAAGACAGGTAGCTATCTTAGAAACAAACAGATTAAAGTTGTGTTTTCCTTTATGAGAGATAGATGAGAGAGAAGCATAGAGCACCAACCTTAGTCTTTCGCTAGTCTCCTTGCTTGTTTCCTCTCTCCTTTGATAGAGCTTTTGCCACTCCTTCCTCACTTGTCCCACTTCAAAGAACACTTGTAGAGCCAAGGCAACAAAATACCATCAAAGCATAGAGATCTATAACCATAAATAATGTAGGATCAGATGTGCATTAACCATACAAATGCATACATAAACAAGATTCAGAGATATACAAGCATATGGAGGAAAACTCAAATAGCTTTATTGATAGAAGTAGTAGAAGAGAAGATTACAACTAGGCTGTCTGATCCAGCATCATCCTCCCAGCATGAAAGCCCTCTTCACCTCATATAAAGTAAGATTACCCAACAATGTCTTCAAAGAGGAACCAGCAACACTTCCTTGCAAATTACAAAATTCTAGCCTTTGGATCTCTTGGATGAGGGATCCATATATAGATGTTTTCAGGAGAGTGAGTCGGCTTCTGGGATTTTGATTAGTGTCATTTTACTAATAGTTCTTGGTTCCACTTGGAGATTTTAGATCTCTTACTCATCCCTGGGTGAATTCAGAGAGGCAAGTGTCATATGAGCAGTTTCTAGAAGATTCTCTAGGTTTCCACCTAGCACACTACTTCTGCAATTTGTCTGCTCTCACTCATTGCACCCTACAGAAGGGCTTTCCAGTATGCATCGCACCCTATGCATGGAGCAATCTGTATGGTCCTGTTTTGACCAGTTGTGAGTAGTTTTTCACGGAGAACTTTTGGGAGATGATGTAATCAGCTGACCTTGTTCCTTTAGGGTATGAAGCAACACTTTTACGGGTTTATAAGCCCTTGATTTATGGACATATGTGATTGGGGTTGTAGTGCCCAAATATGTCTATAACAATTGCCCCCTAAAGCATGAGGTCGTAAATCCTTTTGATGTCGGGTGAAATGCTTTATAATGAGGATCCGAGTTTTTTCGAACTGGAAAGTGACCTGTAATAAGATAATATACAATACATTATTTTCACAATATTTTCATGATCTAGCTGAGGTGGGAATTCCCATGCTCAGCTTTATAAATTCATATTCATGTACATAAGACAGACAATCGTCTATGTGGCAGACTGATGATTCTAGTAGAGTCATCATCCTTTAGCTTGAATGATTATCTATGCAACAATGATGTACATTTGATGTCTTTATTTTCCTAAATATATCGCAGCCCAGATGGATGAAACTAGATCTGGGGTCTTCAAACTCGTTCAATATTTCAAACTTGTTCAATCTTCGACTGAAGTGCAAATCGATCCATGTGAGAAGATGTTCTGATGTCGAACATGGAAAGACATCACCTGATTAACAGCCAATGATGTAAGTTGTTAACATGTGCGAGAGGAATCACCGATAATGATGATGACCCTCAAGGTACTGCATTACAATTCACGTGGTGTGAATACATGAGTTGATGTTGAACACCACGTAAAATATTTCAATCAAAGGCCATTGATGTAAACCTGTCGCTAGAAGTGAGAAACTTGCCATTGAGGCATGCAAGTTTCAAAGTACTGAAAGGGTTGTTCCTAAGTCAACTTCATGGATAATGAGCTAATGTCGACAAGAAGTGACCCATCGTAGGAGGGCCTTAATGAATCCCACATCTATGACACGAAATGAAGAAAATGATTTTGTGGAGGTGAAAACGATATGATGATACAAGGTTCAGGGTGGCAGTCATGAAAAATGGAGAGTGAAGGTATTGCAGTGGATGAGACATCAGCTAGGTTGGTGAATTCTCTAAGTGACTTCTCTTCAACATATCAGTGACACTGAGATGGATTGGTAGCGTTAACCCCAAGGTGCATGGTACGGTGGACCAATGGTGATGTGACCGGTGAACAGAATAACCCAACCCGACTCAATCATGGTGACAGAGTGAAAGTGTCATGTTGAAGAGTGACTTGCTGCCAATGAAGCTATTCAAGTTTTCTTCCCTTTTCCCCAGCCATTGCTAACCAGTACCTCTTTATTTTTGTCAAGCTTAAGGAGGATAACATATGCTTGTTCTATAATTTTCCCTTTGGGAAAACCCGTCGCTATGTTTTAACGAGCCTAGCGACAGTGAAACTCGCTCTTGTCTGCATGGACAAGTTTGTTGCTATTGTTTTAATGAGTTTAACGACAAAGATAACTCAGTCCATTTCAATTTTAGAGAGTCTAAAAAGGGACGTAAAGGCAACTCCAGTGATCCTTTTTCATAATGTAATCCCTTAAGTCCGAAAAAGTGTAAAATAATACAAAAGGGATGACTTTTTGATAGTTTTAACGAGCTGAACAAGACAAGCACTCGATATTTTTGTGTAATAATCCCTTAGGTCCAAAAATATTAAAATTTAGAGGAGGGATAGAACTTCCAGTCACTTTGACGAGTTGGAGAGGCCAATTGCTCGACAATCTTTTCATATTTTACGAGTCAGATGAAAAGAGCTTAAATGAGACTCGTTTTTTGAGGAACGAGTGATGTTTTGGATAGCAACTGGTTCGAGGTAAGGTTTGGAATATTCCAATCATGACAATGTAGAGAAGGTGGCTAATAGAATCACTCGTCACAGCTGTTCCTCAAAAGGGTAAACAATCAAATGGAGGCGTATGATTGGCTAAAAAAGGGTGGAGGTGATGGTAAGAACATGACCAAGGTTCAAAAGCTGATAGTCATGCGATCAAAATGGTTATTTACTAGGGGTGGGGTTCATTTTTTAATGAGCTTGAACTCTATGGAAACACTTGCTCATTGCTAGGTTTATTTTTTGATGAGCTTGAACTTTGTGTAAAATTGCTCATAGTGAGGTTTATTTTTTAACGAGCTTGAACTTTGCGTAAAACTGCTCATGGCAAGGTTTATTTTTTAACGAGCTTGAACTTTGCGTAAAACTGCTCGTGCCAGTTGTATAATAAGGATGTCTCATTGATAGGTTCATTTTTTAGGGAGCTTGCCCCATTCGAAACTTTGCTCCTGAGCCTTTCGTTATGCAAGCTAGGAACGACCAACCTACGAGTTTAAAGGGTTGAGAGTCTACAAAATAAGAAAATAAATGGTCGCTTTTCACTTGCATGCAAAAAGGTCTGCATGCCCCCAGGTATAATGAAATAGAGTTTCCAAGTTACCATACGAAAGTTCTTGCATTAGCAAGATTGTTTCATCCACATGTGCAGACAAAACACTTCCTTGGATCTGTCCATCGAAATGGACGAAAGTGATTCTAGCTCCAATCACCTAACCTTTGATGGAGGAATCCTTTTCTAGATTGATCCATTATCCTAAATGGACAAGATTGTTAGACTAGTCATATTCATACACGGAAACCTATCTTATATCTGGGGTTTTTCTACCGAAGTAGACTAGGGCGCATGCCTCCTGGGTTTCAGTCACAATTACTGAATCACTCGCGATCATCAGGTGGAAGGACTGGAGATTGATGAGACATTCCTTGTGAAAAAAGACTAGTTATGGATGGAATTTGACTAATAGTTGTGTTTGAACGAGGGAACAAAAGCTGGTCTACGAGATGGACCACTCTGCCTTCATGTGGAAAACACATCACTCGAAAGAGTGAAGAAACGATAGCTCCCATGCTATAAATGTAGTCATGCCTAAGGAGTAGATTGTAATCTAAAGGTCCTTGAACTACCATCATGTTTAGATGAACGATTTTCCTTCTCAAAGTTATAGGCAAATTTGGAAGGATCCCTAATGGTCGACTGGTTCCTTTGTTGAAGCCTGTCAGATTTCGAATCTCAGGTAGAAGTGATGGCGAACCAAGTGCTTTCCAAGCAGTTGAGGAAAGGATACTCATAGAAGCCCCTTCATCTATAATAGTATCGACCATGATCATTTTGTAAGCTTGTGCTATGATTTGGAATGGTACATTAGATGGTAGGCGGGGTCTGCCTAGAAGATTCCAATTGAAGGAAACGACTAGATTGCTTGGAGGTGAGACCGAATAAACGGCCGGATACATCTCTGACAAACTCCCTTCCTACAGTAAAGGAATGGGTAGATTACCCCCATGTTCATCGGAGTCTGTGTTTATGAAAAGAATTTGAACAGTGTCATTCTCATTCTCTTTAGTGACAGTATCATCTGAAGGTGGGTCCTCTGAAGACAAGATTGGGTCAACTACCGTCTCGACCTGTTGACTTTGGTTCGGTGTGGACTCAAAGGGTCTATCTTCAATGATAGGTGCTTCGACCGACAACAATGGTGTGTCAGTCGAATTTTCAACTAGCGATGGACTCGGAAAGAGTTTCTTGTATCTAGGAGGAAGTCGTTGCGGTGATGCAGGATGGTTATCCAAGATTCTTTTAGCTTTGTCTAAGAATGGAAAATGGTGGAGGGCATGATCGCCTTCAAACAGTCTACAAGGAAATTTGGATCTTCCTTTTTTTCCATTGAATTTGTTTTCACTAGTTGATGGTGTGCTTTCAACATCATCGTCAACGGTTGAAGACACCAGATTGTGCAAGCGAGGAGACCAGTCCCTCAAGATCCATGGGATGCAGGGACAATCTCAATGATAGTGGTCTCCCTTGCAAATGACACATGGAGATTTAGGTTTGGAAGGTGCAGTGTGTGGATTTTCGCCAGATGATGTACAGTTGCCCCCTTTTGCTGTTGGGTTCTTCTTCTTCTTCTCCTTCCCTTTCTTCTTCTTCTCAATTGGTTTTTAGCATTACTAGCTTCACCAAGTGAAGATGAAGAAGGGGAGGGAGAAACAAATGAAGTAGAAGGTGGGGGAGCAACTTCATCTGGTTGCTGATTTGATTGCTAAGGAATTGTGGTGTTTTGAACAATAGAGGTCGAGAAAAGCCATACTGGCAGGCCAATTGTGAGTCTTGGAAGGGACAATGTGGCCATGTGTGGAGCACCAACATCCCCCCAAGAGGAGAAGGGACTAGGATTTCCCCCAAGGGGAAATCCTTGATTGGTAGACTCCATTTCTCAACCTAAAGACCAATGAGGGAACAATGATGTTATTCCGATTAAAATAAATTTTATGAATCTTTGACACAACTTGATTTTTCAATTTTTAAGATTCGAGAAAAAGCTAAAGGTGACTCTAGTCACCTTCGATTTTTAATGAGACTGAAGTGACAAGTGCTTAGATGGACCTTTTCTTTTAAGGAGTTTGAAAAGGAATGAAAGTGATTGCTATGGAAATCTAGATAGGGTTATTACCAAACCAATCACAAAACTGTGGAATACTTTTTATGGTACGGCAGTCAATCTTCCCGAATGCTATGTTCAACGCATTGCAGTCGATAGGGCGGCAGACAGGGCTTCCTAAGGATAAAGGATGTTGCCTATTGTGGTCTCCTAATATATACTTAATGGTACGTGGGAGCAGAAGTCCACACTGGCACTTGTCGTCTCAAAGAGGAGGAATCAACCAACCTACGATGAAAGCGATAGTTACCAGGCTTTACGATGCCAGAATATGTCTCTAGCCTAGATTTCTAAATGTTGTGCATTAGGTTCCAAAGCGTTTTTATGTTCATTGAATTTATTTTATAGTTGATCTTTCTTAAGAAGTTTTCCTGTGAGGTTCACCGCGTGATGTAGATATACAAGTCCTAAATATGCAATCTAAGATGATAAACAGTCGTTTACTTTCTTTTTGCAATGAAAATCCTAGCTACTAAGGAAAGAGAAGTGAAATTATTTCAACATAAAGCAGAGAGCACACACTAAGATGCACTGTCCTAAATCAATCTCCACAAGCAGTCTAAATGCAAATGCACATGCATGTATTTGTTTTCCGCTTTCTTAATGTGTGAATGACAAAAAGAATGCTGAGTACAGATCTGAACTATTTTTCTTTCAAAGCAACAGTACTAACAATTTTCTTTTCAAAAATGAAAGGAAGACGAGGATGACGCTTTGCGATTTCAAATTCAAAAAACAAAAATAAGGCTAAGACGATACTTTGCAATTTCAAATTCAAAAAATGAAAGGAAGACTACTTTGCGATTTCGAATTCAAAAAACAAAAGGAAGGCTAAGACGGCACTTTGTGATTTTGAATTTGAAAAACGAAATGGAGACTAAGAGCTACACTTTCAATTTCAACTTGAAAACTACTTTCGACACTTCAAAGAATTGATGATTCAAATCAAAAACAATGGCAAAAGTGTAAACGACTATCAGAAAGAGGAAGACTCTTTTCTTTGACTGAAAACGACACTTGCGACACTTTCAAATCAGAGGATGATAGTTCGATTAAGCCACTGTTTGCACAAGAGAACTGTAAATGATGAAAAATACATAAAAACATTCACAATTCTTTATCGATGGAGGCTGAATAATGCAAAGGAAAATGGTTTCAATAGAGATATACTGATCAGAGACAATAAAACTACTGAATAAAGCTGAAGGCAATGAAGAAAAAAACCAAAATCTGGAGGCAGAAATAGTCTCATCTGATCATCACACCTGTAACACAGGGAAACAGGGATGCATCTCACCTACAGCACATCGGAGGTGCGATGCATCTAGACTTCCAAGAAGAGACAGTGCGATGGTCCAGGGGAGAGACTGAGCTTGGCTTTTGCTCACAGTTTGTAGCTAAGTGTTAAGGGACAAATTCCCCTAGCGTCTTTGGGTTGAAACCCTAACAGATCAGAGGTTGTCTATATAGAGAAACACACATTCCATACAGCCATAATGCTGATATAAGCAAACTAGATGATAAGGGGCATACCTGGGGGTCCCACGTTTGGGAAGAGCCTTCCAGGGTCCAAACCCTTCTTGGAGTTCCTTTTTCTCCTTAAGCCTGCAAAACAATCAATTCCAGAAAGTACAACAGTATATGGACTAAACATTATAAAGAAATCATCTTCATAGTATATTGAAAAGTAGTTAGTTTTTTTTTTTTTTTTTACGCTGTGGTTCACGAGCACCCTGGTCAGTGAGTGATTGCTATGTCCACGGAAAAATCGGGGTGATAGCTAGGCTAAATCAGCCTTCGGCCTACTCCAAGACCTGACCCCAAGGGCTTCGGGTGGATTCGACCCTGTGACCTCCCAATGGCGAGGCACAGCTTTGACCAACTGAGCTAACCCTTGGGGCTATTGAAAAGTAGTTAGTTATACGATTAAACAACCTTTCATATATGAATCATAACATGGATATCATAAACATGAAGAAGATTTATATGAGGAACAAAGAAAAGTGTTTCTTTTATTATAGACAAATAAAGTACAGAAAGGAATAATTTCACCTAATTCATCCTTTCGCAGGCTCCAAGCGGAACCGTCCTCCGGATTTGTCCAGTCTCAAGCCTTTAACAAACTCCTTCCATGACTTACTCCATGATATATCAAGTAGTAGATGGACATCATCACACAAGGAAACAAGGGTTCCCTATAAATGGGGGAAGTGCAGGAGGCACTAGGATCTTCAGACCCGGTCAGGGAAATCTCAGCATAATAACCTTTCTCTCTCTTCTCTCCTCCCTTAGGCCTTCCCATTGAAGCTTTTTTATACTTCTCCCAAAGTAGTTTTTTAGTTGGGAATTCATTGGAAACAATTGGGCCACGAGCACTAACAGGTGATCAGTAGGTAAAACCCGCGATCTCTGCTCGAAATTAAGGAGATTTATTTTTTTTAAAGTGTTTTAAGACATATACGTAGGTTGGGTATACACAAACCCGTGTATACACGTGTTTAGATCAGGGCAATGTCACGTATAGAGAATAAAACACTGTTTTTTAAATTTTGGACCAGGTCTGGAAGGAGGGGTTGCCCTGGGCCATGAGTGCAACATCACAAACCCCAAGAGTGAGATTTGGAGCTATAACAGATGCCCCCCTAATATATGAGGTCAGAAGGGGTACATGATGGCCGAAATGTATTAAGCAAATTCATGGAAAGGAAATCTACCAAAAACTGAGAAGGACTTCACCAGAGTTCAGCCTGCCAAGCCACAAAAGGAGATCAGAAAGAAACACTATCTGAGGTGGGCATACCCATGCTCAGAAAAAGTAAATCATGTCCACATATCAAGTACAAGCGGATCCACTAAGTATACAAGTATAAATAACTGGAAAAACATAATGGATCATCTGATCATGATCGAACAAGTACATGTTTGCATATCACATATAAGAATGTCAATGATGCTGAAGGATGAACCGCATCACTAATATCACAAAAGGTACCAACTGAACATGATGGAATAGGATGGTACTGCATTGTAAACTTAGGGGCTAGCATATAGAATGTCGCCATGAATGACTGCAACATATAACGTGGGGTGGTATCAACTAGCAACAACAGGAGCAACTGTCAAGTGAACTAATGAATGCTGATGCAACCTGAGGTCTTCACTGACCACCGTGGTACATTTCTACACCATGGGAATAAATGATCTGAAGTCGACCATGTGAGAAATCATTTGATTACTGGTCATTGATGTATACCATTAAAAAACGCGAAACTACTCACTGATAATGAAAATGAGCGTCAAGATACCCAGTATAATCTAACAAGTGTGAATAGGTGAGCTGGAGTCTAACACCTGTAAGAATCTATCGATTAGGAGACAATGATGGTTTTACACTCTCGATAGCGAAGGATCTGCCACTAATGACTGCAAACCCCAAGGTATTTCCAAATGGACTCTAGATCTTTGCCCCAGAGCAATGAGTCGAAGTCGATAGGGAAAGATCCGCTAGAAGGAAGGCATTAAGGCATCCTTCATCAATCTAGTGCAAGTGTAACCCATAGGCCAATAATGTGGAAGGAATCAGATGAAAGAGATTTATTAACCCGACCGAAGTACATTTCCGATGTACACAAGATATGGCTAGTGCACGACAGAAACCCTCTGAACCAACGAGTAATGAAAGCTGACACAGAGGCAAGGCATCCACCAATAGGGTCAAATGGAAACCAAGGTACCGTACAAATCCCAATGTGTGATAGTGTAAGCTGATGTTGCACACAAGGGAAGCCACTCAGTCAAAGACCCATCATACTGATCGATGCTGAGCACAAAGTGACCTATCAATAATAAAAATAGGGCTAGGGTGCAGCTCTAGGCCTGTCCTCAAAGCAAGATGTCGTAGTCGATAAGGACAAGACCCGCCAGCAAGAAGTCAATGGGGACCTTCTCAAATTGGCATGAGTAAAGGACCAATATAGCTGATGTGATAATAGACATGATACTGACAACCAGGGATGGCCGACTGAAAAATGTGTCAAAAGACACCGCAGAGAGGCCGACTCAGGCTAACTTCCCTTGAACAAAAGCACAACTCAATGTGACTATGTGGCAGCATATGATGACTTTGTATAAGTTCGTCATGTAGGAGGCACAAACGAACCCTCCATATGATTGGAAGAGATAACCAATCGAGGGAGAACTGACTCAATAATAAGGTTAAGGCGTACCTAAGTCAAACTAAATCCCGCCCAAACGGAGGAGACTTTGCTTTTGAGTGCTTTGTTCAAGGGCGACACAACTGACTATAGCTGCCAATAATAAATGGAAATATTGTCCCGTTCCCGCTCTTTTTTGGAATATATAATTTTTTTTGTCTTTTTCTTTTAAACTGGAAAATAAATAAAAGAATGCTATAGTATAGTGGAAGGAACGAGTGTCAGTGAAACAGATGATTTAGTTCCTGGGATTGGAACATTCCTATGCGCAAATGCAGGGAGGTGAAAACTAGTCAATGACACTCAAAGGTGTGTTATTTCCACTGGGTCAAGGTGTGTCAATTTGCAGAAGTTAAAGGTATGCAAGTTCGATTTTGCAGTCATCATGGTCAAAAGTTGGCTTAAGCATGAGTCCAAGTGAAGCCGGCTAAAGGCCAAAAGGTGCAAATGGTCAAAATGCAATGCAGTAGTACAACTCAACACAAAGGAGCCTCTAGGGTATAAGGGTAGAACAACAACAAAGAAGCAAAGAGGAATGAGTCTTCATCGCATAAGTCATGGTGGGACTACAGAGGACTCCCGAACCTACTCAGATCGGAGCAGCATGGGCAACAAATGTCAGTAAGGTGCTAACCACGATGCCCATGTAAAGGATGGCTTCTACCATCGTGTCATGATTTAAAAGATTGGCGAGTGAAGATGTCTTACGAACCATAACACGATGAGATCGACCCTATGGCAAATGTATCGACAGATGGAGGCTATTATGCATAATGCAACGGAAAAATGGCTTCCCTAACCTATATGCCAGTGAGAAAACGATACCTGCCATGATGGGTTAGCAGTCATGGAACCATCTCGAAACTATCAAAAAACATCCAAAATGTCTTGAAAATCAAACCATTCTTGACATTCCAAGCTCCCAAGTTAAAAGTTACATGAGGCCAAACAAAATAAAATTTTGAAATAATTTTGCATTTTCAAAACCTATAAAAGAGTTTTTGGGCTCACCATTTTCACCATTTGAGTTTGAGAGCAGAGAAGTGGAGCAAAAGAAGCAAGTTTTCCATACGCCAAATTCAACCATTCAGATTCTTCCAAAATCCCTAGGTAACTCTTATACTTGACTTGCAATCAATTGTGACTAGTTTTAGAATTTTTAATTTATGTTTTACCATTGGATTCTTTGTCAAAAATTTCACCGCAGCATATATGCGGGTTGGAAATATGAACCCTGCGTACACGTGGGCCCTACACGCAACTGCGTGCAAAGGGACCCTCGTATACGCTGCGAACATTTTAAGTAAAAAACTAACGGTTGAAAATCATTTTTTCTTCAGGATGCCAGTCACTTGGCGAGAAAGAGAGCATACCGTAGTGGATGATGAGGTCATGAATGATCTTGATGCTTTGGATGCCCTACAGGGATGTGGTTTGCTAAAATTCTTCAAATTGCCAAATATGAAAGCAAACACATGTGTGCTTAAGATGCTCATTGATTACTAGAGTATCGATGATGATGCATTAATGATTGACCAGATGCCACTCAGGATGGAAGTGGATGACATTTAATTCATCATAGGCCTTTCCCAAAGGGGAGAGGTAGTACATTCCAAGGGCAGGACACGAGGCAGTCTCTCGATCGAGGACTACGTACATATCTATTGCTCGAGACATCTAAAAAAGGTTGGAAGTCATATTTCCATCACACGTGGAGAGTCCATCGCTGAGGATAATCCTGTTCACCATAGCTAGAGTGAACGGATCAGCTTCTCTGCACCAGGCATCACGGCTAACCATGAGCTTGGCGGTGGACTATCTCACCACCGTGTTTGACTGGTGTACTCCTCTTTTGGCCAGCTTGAAAATCCAGCTTACTTCCATCAAGAGAGGACAGACCAAAAACTTTGGATATGGGACTATTTTGTGTTCTTTCTTTTTTGAGAGGGTCCTTGCACTCCACCCTAGGGTAGCAGTTTCCATCAGCACCCCACGAGATCCACGCATGGGCAGGTGGGCTGACCTGATGAAACGTCTAGGGGGTGGGGATGTCCCACGGACTACATTTGACGATGACTTCTTTTCCTGGTGGGATCAACAGATCATCGCCATAGATGACTACCCTTATGCTGGGTTGGATTTCTGAGGAGATCCCGATCTAGCATTACCACCGACCGCAGCATGGGGTGACATTGGTAAGTATTTTTTGATTTTATGATTTTTTTGGATTTTTCAAATATAATAATGAATTTTGAAAAATGTTTTTGATAGGATTCAAATGACTAATATGATGATCATGTTCCAGATATTGGGCTGGTATGACCAGATGATTTTCCACAGCATAGATGTCGTGGCTGAGGGGCCAAAGAGGTAGTTGCAGACACATAGCGACTACTTCACACCATCCAGCAGCACTTGGTGAGGCTCACTCACAGAGTACCGATGGCGGTGGTAGAGGATCTTCCTGAGGATATGCAGCGTCATGTGGTTGGCATGCCACGTGACTGGGTCCACACTTTTTGGCGTGTGGCCAATGCAATAGCTACCTACTTAGCCGCTCATCCTGAGCCAGGGCACTAGATGTACTAGACATGATTATGGGCATTTGAGTCCCAATTTTGTATATTTTTTGGACAGACTTATGTACACTCGAGATGTTTTATGATATATATATATATATGTGTGTGTGTGTGTGTGTGTGTGTGTATATATATATATATATATACAGTTCGACTTTTTGATGCTTGATTTTATTGTGATGAATGATTAATGTGCCAGTCTAATGCTTGATTAGCGATAGAATCAGCTAACCGATTATGAGATATTGGAATGTGCAAATAATTAATATAAGTAAATGATCTTTGCAACAACCTCACCCTTAAATACTGGCGATATAAACATGGATCCCTTACCCGATAAATGTTATTTAATTGCGACACTATCAATTGTGAATCAAGATAAACTATCAACGAGTCGATTCCATAAGAAATTGCCTCGGATAGTAAATTAATGATGGCAGTATACTCAGCCATATTATTTGAAGCGGGACCAATGCATACACCCTTTGATACCATCAATTGACTAGTTGGATAGTAGAGTACCCAAGCTGCAGAAGCGAGATTTTGAGTCTGCTGACTAGCACCATCGACGAATCCAAAATAGACCAAGTCATCCATCAACACCTGCCACAGCAGACCAAAAAGTGTTGATATCAAAAACTCTCGATGAGATATGTACAAATATACATAATGTACAAAGAAGCCATTGCCTAATTACTACTTAAGAAAAGTACTTCTTGAGGTAGAGCCTGTTTCGGGGCTCCACCAACTTGTTTCCCTTAAAATCGATTAACTCATATGACCCATTTTCTAAAACTTGTTTAATAATGAAGGGACGTACCACATAGGCTTAAAATTGCCTGCTCCCAAGGTGTCCTTATCTTGGTCATATACCAAGATAAGGTCACCTTCAAAAAAGACTTGAGGACGGATAGTTTTATCATACTGCGTTTTAACCCTTTTATTATGAGCCTCATTCATCATGGCGGCATCTCGATGTTGCTCATCGAGATGTTCCAAATGAAGGAGGCGGTCTTCGAGACTCGAAGTCTCTGGAAGGAGCTCAACAGCTAACTTAAGAGATGGAATTTCACATTCAATAGGAAAGATAGATTCCATCCCATAAACTAACTGAAAAGGTGTAAAACCAGTAGCAGTATTCACGGAGGTTCGGTATGCCCAAAGAGCCAGATATAACATAAGATGCCAATTGGACCAATTTTTGTCGATTGTCCGTTGTAGGATCTTCCTAGGAGTTTTGTTGACTGCCTCAACTTATCCATTGGCCTGAGGATAATAAGGAGACGAATGCTCCTGCCGGAAACCCAATTTGAGAGCCAATTCAGACATCAGTTGATTTTGGAAATGACTGCTATGGTCAGTGACAATCTCTCTCGGGATACCGAATCTTGAGATAATCTGATTAAAAAGGAACAATGCTACCGTGTAACTATCATTTTTATAAGTGGGCATGGCCTCGGCCCACTTCATAAAGTAGTCCACAGCCACGATAATGTACCTGTGATTCGCTGTTGAAGGCGGATTACAAGTTGTAAAATCAATACCCCACTTAGTAAAAGGACCGACAGTGACAATGGGAAAAAGAGGAGCTGGATGTGTGCGCATCTTTCGAGTATAGATTTGATAGGGGTGACAGAGTTTAACCGCTTCAACACAGTCTTTAACGAGCGAAGGCCAAAAGTATCCAGCACGCAAGATGCGCTGGGCTGTAGCAAGCCTTGATAGATGACCACCACAAGCTCCACTATGGCAGTCCTTTAGCACTGACTCTGCTTCCTCCAAGGTTAAACAACATCGAAGGATTGAATCAACCCCTCGACGATATAACATATCACCTATGATAACATATTTCTTGGCTAGGTGACGTAATTTTGGACGTTCATCCTTAGAGAAGGTAGAGGGAAACTTCGAAGTCTGGAGATAGACAATGATATCTCCATACCAACGGTCGAGTGAATAGATGAGGAATAAATGTTCATTGAGAAAACTTTCCTCATAAATAGTATCCTCTCCACAAGGCAGCTCGGAAATTAGTTCGGCGAAAACCATGGATTTCTTAGACTTGGCAGACAAGAACTCAAGGTCAAATTCTTGCAAAATGACTATCCATCGATTATATTTGCCCCCAATCACTCGCCTACAGAGGACAAATTGAAATGGATTGACCGCCGCTAAGACAAAAGTTTTGTGTAGCAAGATATAATGATGGAGCCGCTGGACAGCATGGACAGCTGCCAAAGCCAACTTCTCGACCAGAAATAGCGAAGTTCAGGACCTATTAAGCCTCAGCTCAAATAATAAATCACATGCTCTATGAGAGCATCATCTTCCTGAACGAGGACCATACCAATGGTTGATTCTGCTACAACGAGATATAAAAGGATGTCCCTACCATAATCCGGTGGACTCAAAAGCGGGGAAGAGACTAATGCCTTTTTCGAAGCATCGAACGACCACTGCGCAAAGTCATCCCATATGAATGGAACTCTTTTGCGTAGCAAATGCATAAACCCTTTAGTGATCTTGGCATAGTTTGCTATAAACCATCTTAGGAAATTAGCCTTCCCTTGAAGACATTGAAGTTGTCAAATTGAGGACGGGGGAGGCAACTGAATTATTGCCTCAACCTTGAAGGGATCATTTGGGCCACGGACACTAACAGGTGATCAGCAGGTAAAACCCACGATCTCCACCTGAAATTAAGGAGATTTAATTTTTTTTAAGTGTTTTAAGACATATACGCAGGTTGGGTATACACAGACCCGCGTATACACACATTTAGCTCAGAATAATGTCGCGTACAGGGAATAAAACACTGTTTTTTAAATTTTGTACCAGGTCTGGAAGGAGGGGTTGCCTTGGGCCATGAGTACAGCATCACAAGCCCCAAGAGTGAGATTTGGAGCTATAACACTAAGTTCAGGGATTTAAGCTGAGCTAATGATTGTCAGTAAACACAAAGTATAGGGTTTGATCTAATGAGGTTATTTGAGCTACCACCAGGGCACTTAGGATGTTTGCAAGCTAGATGTTCAGTTTATAAACCAACCCAGAGATTGACTAAAGCAGCGTTGATCTACTTTGCAGTTGCATAGAAAAAGCAGTTCGAAGGCTAGATGGCTTGACTTCAGGCTCCGTCTGTGGTTTATAAAGAAAACAACAGTAATGAAACAAACAAACTATTCGTTCCCCAGTGGAGTTGCCATTTTGTTATCGGGAAAACTAGTGTCTATTTAGAGTTGCTAGTCCCACCAAGACGGGTAGATATCTTAGAATCAAACAGATTAAAATTACTTGTGTTTTCCTTTATGAGAGATAGATGAGAGAGAAGCATAGAGCACCAACCTCAGTCTTTCACTAGTCTCCTTGCTTGTTTCCTCTCTCCTTTGTTAGAGCTTTTGCCACTCCTTCCTCACTTGTCCTACTTCAAAGAACACCTGTAGAGCCAAGGCAGCAAAATACCATCAAAGCATAGAGATCTGTAACCATAAATAATGTAGGATCAGATGTGCATTAACCATATAAATGCATACATAAACAAGATTCTAAGATATACAAGCATATGGAGGAAAACTCAAATAGCTTTATTGATAGAAGTAGTAGAAGAGAGGATTACAACTAGGCTGTCTGATCCAGCATCATCCTCCCAGCATGAAAGCCCTCTTCACCTCATACAAAGCAAGATCACCCAACATTGTCTTCAAAGAGAAACCAACAACACTTCCTTGCAAATTACAAAATTCTAGCCTTTGGATCTCTTAGATGAGGGATCCATATATAGATTCAGGAGAGTGAGCCAGCTTCTGGGATTTTGATTAGTGTCATTTAACTGATAGTTCTTGGTTCCAACTGGAGATTTCATATCTCTTACTCATCCCTGGGCAAATTCAGAGAGGCAGGTGTCATATGAGAAGTTTCTAGAAGATTCTCTGGGTTTCCACCTAGCACACTGCTTCTGGCATTTGTCTGCTCTCGCTCATTGCACCCTATAGAAGGGCTTCCCAGTATGCATCACACCCCCCATGTGTAATAGGTGAGATGCATCGCACCCTATGCATGGAGCAGTGTGTATGGTCCTGTTTTGACCAATTCTGAGTAATTTTCCATGGAGAAATTTTGGGAGATGATGTAATCAGCTGACCTTGTTCCTTTAGGGTATGAAACAACACTTTTAGGGGTTTAGAAGCCCTTGGTTTATGGACATATATGATTGGGGTTGCAGTGCCCAAATATGTCTATAACAATAAGGATGCAAAATAATTATGTCAAGCATGTGATGTATGTCAAAGAAGAGGAAAGCCATCTAGAAGAGATGAGATGCCACTAGTGCCATAGGTAAATTTTCAAGCTTTTGACAAATGGGCTATTGACTTTGTTGGACCTATCAGTCCACCATGAAAGAATACTAGTGTGAGGTATATAATCATTGCAACTAATTATTTGAAAATATGTACTGACGCACAACCAATGAAGGATTGCAACGCATAAAATGTGGCAAAGTTCATCTTTTAATATATACTATCCAGGTTTGGTTGTTTGAAGATCTTGATGAGTGACCAAGGCACACATTTCTTGAACAAGGTGATTGAAACACTAACTGAGGAATTCCAAGTTTATCACCAGAAGAGCACTCCTTATCATCCTCAGGCAAATGGAATAGTGGAAGCTTTCAATAAGATTTTGGAGAATGCATTGACCAAGGTATGCAATGTGAATAGAGATGACTGGGATTTGAGAATTCGAGTGGTGTTGTGGGCATATAGAACAACATGTAAGAAATTAAAAGGGAAAACACCATTTAGGTTGGTATATGGACAAGAGGCAGTTATGCCTATGGAATACATTATGCAAAGTTTGAGAATTGCAGTTGTCATAGATATAGAATATCCTCACATTATGGAGGAAAGAATGTTGTAGATATTAGCTCTAGAAGAAGATAGGTTTGTAGCAAGCTTCCATCAGAAAGTACAGAAAGTAAGGGAGAAAACCTGGGATGACATGCATATCAAGAAGAAGACATTCTAGGAAGGAGATCTTGTATTATTATATGAAAGAAAATTCGCAAAGTTCCTAGGAAAATTCAAAACAATTTGGTTAGGACCATATATAATTAAGCATATCTCTAATAGTGGTGCAGCTCAACTCACAAAGTTGAATGGTCAGATGCTTTTGGGATGAGTGAATGGTAGCAGATTGAAGATATACATGGATGACTCTGTCCCTTGAGCTTTGCACTAAAAATTGAAGGGAAGAAAATCTTAGTGCCACCTATAGTTGAAAGTGGGCATGAGACTATAAAATACTCTATAGAAAGGGACTTCGTTGAAGGAATATTAATGTGCGATACTTAGGAGTATGACGAAGTCTAAAGGAACTACAAAAAAGAAAAAGTAGCTTCGCCAGAAGGAAAGGTTCGTCAAAATTGGCCATAAATATGACTATTGGAAGGAAAAATCTACCGTTAAAAGGAAATGTTTGTTAAGGGACATTGGAAAAGAGAATATATGAAGCACATATGGCTATATCTAACCCCATACCTACATTAAATGAGCAAATCTTGAAGTATTCATGAGGTGGAAATTCAAATTTGTTATAAAAACCATATCCCATGCCATATTTGACACTTTGTTGTCTGGAGAAGTTGAGAAATTGCATAGAAGAAAGCTATTGTATATCTGAGGAGAGTTCTGAAGAACTTGTTGGAATATTTGCAGAGAAAGGATTAGCAGGTATTATGGAGGCATAAGGAGTGAATGTACCCATGTCCCCAAGATGCCAAATGTTTTCGAGAAAGTAGGTACCAACAGAACCACAACCATAGAAGAAGCAAGAGAAGAGACCAGATTGTTATAGATATTTTTGGGCCCTACAACCCCAGGCATAAAATATCCATAAACTAAGGGCTCCTAAGTCCCTAAAAGTGTTGTTCCAACCCCTAAAGGAACAAGGTCAACTGATTACATCTTCTCCCAGAAGTTCTCCATGAAAAAACTACTGAAAACTGGTCAAAACAGGATCATTTCACTTGCTCCATGGCCAGGGTGCGATGCATCTCACCTAAGTACACTTAGTGGGTGCGTTGCATTTCAAAAAGCCCTTCTATGGGGTGCGATGGGCGAGAAGAGACAAATGGCAGTGTCAATATGCAAGGTGGAAAAGCATGGAATCTTCCAGAAGTTTCTCCTATGACACTTGCCTCTCTGAATTCGACCAAGGATGAGTAAGAGATCATCAATCTCCAAGTGGAAGCTAGAACTATAGAGGGAAGACACTAATCAAATCACAAGCTGACTCATCTCCATTACAGATATCTATATATGGATCCCTCATCCCAGAGATCCAGAGGCTGGAATTTTGCATCTTGTAAGGAATTGCTGTTAGTTTCTTGAGGCAACATCATAGTGTTGGGTGATCTAAGCTTTGTATAAGGTGAAGAAGGGCTTACTTGCTAAGAGGATGATGCTGGGTCAGAACAGCTGGTTGTAACTCTCTTGGCTCTTTCTTGATTATCAATAAAGCTATTCTAGTTTTCCTCCATACTTTTGTGTAATCTATATTTTGTGCATTTGTATGGTCAATTTACATCTAACCCTAGATTGTTTATGATAATAGATCCATGTTTTGTATAGTTTTATGCTGGTTTGATTCTACAGGTACTCTGTGAAGCTGGGTATACGAAGGAGCAAGTAGCGAAAGACTATCAGAAGAGAGAGGAACCGAACAAGGAGCCAAGCGCAAGATAGAGGTTGGTTTCCTTTATTCTTCTCTCATCTATCTTTCATAAAGAAAAACGAAAGTAGACTTTACTTTGTTTGTTTCTAAGGTAGCTGCCACACCTTAGTGGGATAAAGCAGTTCTGAATAGACACTTTTCCCTGTAACAAAATGGCGACTCCACTGGGGAGCGAATAGATTGATTGTTTATCTACATTTGTTTACTTTATAAACTTACAGACGGAGCCTGAAGCCAAGCCAGCTAGCCTTCGAACTGCATTTGTTTTACGAATGCAAAGTAGATCGATGCTGCTTCAGTCAATCTCCAGGGTTTGTTTATGAATTAAAAACTTGATCTACAAGCTCTCTAATTTCCCTTTGTGGTGGCCTTAGTGACCTCATTAGATCCACCCCTATTGTTGAGTTACTGATTACCATTTGCACGGCCAAAACCCCTGAAATGAACTGCAAACTGTGACCCGGATCCCGTTCAAAGTCTCATCCCTGGTCCATCGCACCCTCTGTTCTGTGAAACTGACATTCAGCGTACTTCCCGAGTGTAGCAGGTGCGCTGCATTTCAGTTTCCCTGTGTTACAGGTGCGCTGATCAGACTAGGCCTTGTTGCTGAATCTTGGTTTCTGTGTTCATTCTTTTCAGTTCTATTCATGAATTTTACTGCCTGTAATCAGTACACCTCTGTTTGAAACTCTTTTCCTTGCTGTTATTCCGCCTCCAATGTGCAAAGAACTGTAAATGTTTTAGTGTATTTTATCGTCATTTTCAATTCTCTTTTGCAAAAAAGTAACATAATCGAGCTGTCGTTCTTTGATCTGAAAGTGTCGTAGTTGTCGTTTTCAGCCATAGAAGACAATCCCCTTGTTTGGTAGTCGATTATACGATTTACTATTGCATATGATTTGAATTTGTGAGTTTTAAAGTGTCGAAAAGCAATATTTCATTTCAAAATCGCTAAGTGTCTCTCTTGCCTTCACTTCGTTTTGGAAAGAAATTTGTTAAGTACTGTCGCTTTAAAAGTAATTCAGATTTGCACATAAGCTTTCTTTTTATCATCTACATATTAAGAAGGTCAAAAACAAATACATGCATGTGCATTTGCACTTAAACTGTTTGATTGGCTTGATTTAGGACAATGCATATAGTGTGTGCTCTTTGCTCTTTGTCGAAAGAATATTGTCTGTCTTTCCTTAGTAGCTAGGATTTTCATGGCATAAAGAAGATAAAACGACTGTTTATCATCTTAGATTGCATTTTAGGAATTGTGTATATACATCACGCGGTGAACCTGAAAGGAAAATTTCTTAAACAAGATCAACTATAAAATAAATTTAATGAATCTAACAATGCTTTGGAACCTAACGCACAACATCTAGAAGTCTAGGATAGAGACGTGTTCCGGTGTTGTAAAACGTGGTAACTGTTGCTTTCATTGTTGGTTGGGTGATTCCTCCACTTTGAGACGACAAGTGCCAATACGGACTTGTCCTCCCACGTACCGTCAAGTATATTTTGGGAGACCACAATAGGCTTTATCCTTTATCCATAGGAAGCCGTGTCTGCCGCCCTATCGATCGCAATGCACTGAACACAGTATTCGGGAAGATTGACTGTCGTACCGTAAAAAGTATTCTGCAGTTTTGCGATTGGTTTGGTAATCCCTCTACCTAAATTTCCAGAGCAGTCCCTTTCGTTCCTTTTCAGACTCTTTAACGAAAAAGGTCCATCTGAGCACTTGTCACTTCAGGCTCATTAAAAATCGAAGGCGACTAGAGTCATCTTTTGTTTTTTCTCGAGTCTTTAAAATTGAAAAAACAAGTTGTGTCAAAGCGTCTAAAAATTTATTTTAAACGGAATAATCATCACCTTTCCTACGTTGGTCATAGGTTGAGAAAATGGAGTCCACCAACCAAGGAATCCCCCTCGGAGGGAATCCTAGTCCCTTCTCCTCTTGGGGAGATGTTGGTGCGCCCCATATGGCCACATTGTCGCTTCCAGGATTGACAATAGGCTTGCCCGTATGGCTCTTCTCAACCTCTGTTGTTTAGAACACCGCAATTCCTGAACAATCGAGTCAGCAACTAGATGATTCCAGAGTTACCTCCCAACCCTCCACTTCGTCCAATTCTTCCTCTCTTCCTTCCTCTTCACTTGATGAGGCTGGTAAAGAAAAAAATCAAGTATCTGAGAAGAAGAAGGAAAAGAAGAAGAAAGAGAAGAAGAAGAAGGAGTCAAAGGTGAAAGGGGGCAACCAAGCGTCGTCTAGCAAAAATCCACACACTGCACTGACTAGGCCTAAATCGCCATGTGTCATTTTCAAAGGAGACCACTATCACAGAGATTGTCCCTGCATCCCTCAGATCTTAAGGGATTGGTCTCCTCGTTTGCACAATCCGGTGTCATCAACCTCTGATAATCATGTTGAAAGCACACCGTCGACTAGTGAAAGTGAAGCCCCTGGACAAAAAGGAAAATATAGATTTCCTTGTAAACTGTGTGAAGGCGATCATGCCGTCCACCATTTTCCCTTCTTAGACGAGGCTAAAAGAGTTTTGGACGATCGTCCGGTTTCACCGTTACGACTTCCTCCTAGATATAAAAAAATCTTGCCGAGTCCGTCACTAGTTGAAAATCCGGCTGACCCGCCCAGGTGGTCGTCTGAAGCATCTATCATTGAAGATGAACCATCTGAATCCACACCAGACGAAAGTCAAAAGGTCGAGGCGGCAGTTGACCCGGTCTTGCCTTCAGAGGTTCCATCTTCAGATGATACAGTCACCGAAGAGAACGAGGATGACACCGTCCAAATTCTTTTCGTAAACACAGACTCCGATGAACATGGGGGCAATTTACCCATTCCTTTACCGCAGGAAGGAAGTTCGTCAGAGTCGTACCTGGCCGTCTATTCAGTCCCACCTCCAAGCAACCTAGTTGTTTCCTTCGATTGGAATCAACTAGGCAGACCCCGTTTACCGGCTAGTGTACCATTTCGAATCATTGCTCAAATATACAAAATGGTTATGGCCGGTACCATCATAGATGAAGGGGCTTCTGTGAGTATCCTTTCCTCGACTGCTTGGAAAGCGCTTGGTTCGCCATCGCTTTTTCCTGAGATGAGAAATCTAACAGGTTTTGACAAAGGAACCAGTCGACCTTTAGGGATCCTTCCCAATGTGCCCATAACATTGAGAAGGAAAACCGTTCAAATGAACGTAATGGTAGTCCAAGGGCCCCTAGATTATAATCTACTCCTTGGGCGAGACTATATTTATTGCATGGGAGCGATTGTCTCCTCACTCTTTAGAGTAATGTGTTTTCCGCACGAAGGAAGAGTGGTCAAGCTCGTAGACCAGCTTTCATTTCCCGGTTCACACATAGCAAATAGTCGTACACCATCCCTGAATGGTCTTTTCACACAAGGAATGTCTCATCAATCCCCAGTCCGTCCTCCTGATGAGCGCGAGTGATTTGGAGGATATGACTGAAACCCAGGGGGCATGCACCCTGGTCTGCTTCGGCAGGAAAACTTCGGGTATAGAGTAGGTTTCCGCGAGAGATATATGACCTCCGACACTCCCCTCCGTGATTGGAAAAGGGGGTTGGACTGGAACAAGATTCTCTTGTCAAAGTTATGTGGGTGAGCAAGCATCGCCACTCACCTTTGTTTATTTCGATAGACATCGCCGAAGAAGTGTTTTGTTTGCGCTGTGAATAGAACAATCTTTGGTAACCTGTAAGAGGTAGACCTTTCCTGATAAAACAAGCATGTTTTATCTGCAAATTGAGGGGTAACCTCGAAACTCTATTTTATACCTGGGGGCATGCAAACCTTTTGGCGTGCAAGCGAAGAGCGATCATTTATCTTCTTTTTGGATTGGTCGTTTCCTAACTTGCATAAAGAAAGGATGTGGGGCAAAGAGTTGAAAAATTGCCATTTTAAATGAGACATTCTTATTATACGACTGGATTAATTGAGCAGTTTTACCACGAACTTCATGCTCGTTAAAAAATAAACATAAGCAATGAGCATATGTTCCTCCAGAGTTTAAGCTCAATAAAAAATGAACCAATTTTAGGTAAATAACCATCGTGAATGTAATACTTCAGCCTTCAAAGCCTTGGTCGTGTTCTGATCCATCACCTCCACTTTTTCATTGGCCGATCATTCACCTCCATTTGATTGTTTACCCCTTTTGAGGAACAACTGCGAAGAGTGATCCTATTAGCCATCCTTGTAACACTATCGTGATTGGAAAATTCCAAACCTTACCTGGAATCAGTTGCTACCCAATTTTATCACTCGTTCCTCAAAAAACGAGTCTCCTTTAAGTTCTTTTCAACTGACTCGTAAAATATGAAAAGATTGCCGAGCCATTGTCCTCTCCAGCTCATTAAAGCGACCGGAAGTGCTATCCCTCCTTCAGACTTTAATCTTTTTGGACCTGAGGGATTATTATACAAAAAGATCGAGCGCTTGTTTTGTTCGGCTCGTTAAAAGTATCGAAAATTCATCCCTTTTGTATTGTTTTATACTTTTTCGGACTTAAGGGATTAGATGACGAAAAAGGAGTTTTGGAGTTTCCTTTACGTCCCTTTTTAGACTCTCTAAAATTGAAAAGGACCGAGTTATCTTTGTCGTTAAACTCGTTTAAAAACCTAATAGCGACAAACTTGTCCATGGCAGACAAGAACGTGTTTCACTATCGCTAGGCTCGTTAAAACATAGCGATGGGTTTGCCCAAAGGGAAAATTATAGAACAAGCATATGTTATCCTCCTCAAGCTTGACAAAAATAAAGAGGTACTGGTCAGCAATGACTGGGGAAAAATTGGGAAGAAAACTTGAAGAAACTTTGTTGGTAGCAAGTCGCTCTTGAATATGACACTTTCACTCCGCATCCAAGTCGGGTTGGGTTGTTTCATTCACCGGTCACATCACCATGGTCACATCACACCATCCACATTTGGGGTTAATGCTACCAATCCATCATGTCAGTGTCGCCGATATGTTCAAGAGAAGTCACTCAGAGAATTCACCTGTGTCTCACCCGCTGCAATACATTTATGCTCCATTCTTTCATGACTGCCATCCTGAACCTTATATCACCAGACCATTTTCACCTGTATTAAAATCATTTGCTCCGTTCCGTGTCATCGATGTGGGATTCATTAAGGCCCTCCTATGACGGATCGCTTCTTGTCGACATTAGCTCATTATCCAAGAAGTTGATCTAGGAACACCCCTTCAGTACTTTGAAGCTTGCATGCCTCAATGGCAAGTTGCTCACTTCCGGCGAAAGGTTTACATCAATGGCCTTCGACTGAAAGATTTTACGTGGTGTTCGACGCCAAGTCCTTTATTCACACCACGTGAATTGTACTGCAGTACCTTGAGGGTCATTATCATTATCGGTGATTCCTCTCGCGCCTGTTAACAACTTACATCATTGGCTGGTAATCAGGCAATGTCTTTCCATGTTCGACTCCAGAACATCTCTCGCATGGATCGACTTGTACTTTGAGTGAAGATCGAACGAGATTGAAGACCCTGGATCTAGTTTCATCCATCCAGGTTGCGATATATATTCAGGAAAATAAAGACATCAAATGTACATCATTGCTGCATAGATAATCATCCAATCAAAGGGATGATGGCTCTACCAGAATCATCAGTCTACACTCAGACGATTGTCTGTCCTATGTACATGAAAATGAATTTATAAAGCTGAGCATGGGAATGCCCGCCTCAGCTAGATCATGAAAATATTATGAAGATAATGTATTGTATTGTATCTTATTACAGGTCTCCTCCCAGCTTGAAAGAACTTCGGATCCTCATGATAAAGCATTTCACCCGACATAAAAAAGATTAATGACCTCATGCTTTAGGGGGCAACTGTTATAGATATTTTTGGGCCCTACAACCCCAGGCATAAAATATCCATAAACTAAGGGCTCCTAAGTCCCTAAAAGTGTTGTTCCAACCCCTAAAGGAAAAAGGTCAACTGATTACATCTTCTCCCAGAAGTTCTCCATGAAAAAACTACTCAGAACTGGTCAAAACAGGATCATTTCACTTGCTCCATGGCCAGGGTGCAATGCATCTCACCTAAGTACACTCAGTGGGTGCGTTGCATTTCCAAAAGCCCTTCTATGGGGTGCGATGGGCGAGAAGAGACAAATGGCAGTGTCAATCTACAAGGTGGAAAAGCATGGAATCTTCCAGAAGTTTCTCCTGTGACACTTGCCTCTCTGAATTCGACCAAGGATGAGTAAGAGATCATCAATCTCCAAGTGGAAGCAAGAACTATCAGAGGGAAGACACTAATCAAATCACAAGCTGACTCATCTCCATTACAGATATCTATATATGGATCCCTCATCCCAGAGATCCAGAGGCTGGAATTTTGCATCTTGTAAGGAATTACTATTAGTTTCTTGAGGCAACATCATAGTGTTGGGTGATCTAAGCTTTGTATGAGGTGAAGAAGGGCTTACTTGCTAAGAGGATGATGCTGGGTCAAAACAGCTAGTTGTAACTCTCTTGGCTCTTTCTTGATTATCAATAAAGCTATTCTAGTTTTCCTCCATACTTTTGTGTAATCTATATTTTGTGCATTTGTATGGTCAATTTACATCTGACCCTGGATTGTTTATGATAATAGATCCATGTTCTTGTATAGTTTTATGCTGGTTTGATTCTACAGGTACTCTGTGAAGCTGGGTATACGAAGGAGCAAGTAGCGAAAGACTATCAGAAGAGAGAGGAACCGAACAAGGAGCCAAGTGCAAGACAGAGGTTGGTCTCCTTTATTCTTCTCTCATCTATCTTTCATAAAGGAAAATGAAAGTAGACTTTACTTTGTTTGTTTCTAAGGTAGCTGCCACACCTTAGTGGGATAAAGCAGTTCTGAATAGACACTTTTCCCTGTAACACAGATGAGGTCTCTGGGGTGGAACTCTGAACATCCCTGAGGAAGAAAACATACATAAGTTCACATGAAGAACAAAGAAGATAAGTCGATGCAACAAAAGGCACCTCAGCAGATCAATGATATTGAAGACGAGGCCGAATTTCAATGCATGCGGACAGAGGACGAAGAGATTATCGTTGTGCTCCCACCTTACATGCCACCAAGAAAACCAAATGCCAAGCTGATTAAGGAGCTAAAGGATGGAAAGTTTGACGTTTTCACTTTGTTGCTTTCGGAGGAAGTGTTTTTGATGGCGAAGTGTTGGGGAGGATCCCCAAGATAAAGATGGAATAATAGGACTTTAATTATCGAAGTAAATACCGTAAATTTGAACCAAGTAGATATCTGAAGCAGGTTCAGTACCCAGAAATTGGAGTCATGAGGCTAGAGATGTTCCAGTGGGTTGCAAGATTGTAGAGAGAAGGTCTCTTGAATATGTTGAATGTGCCATAGTTCGGCTGAAGCAAATCCAATAAAATCTGTGCACGACAACTCCTTGCACTGGTACATGATGGATGAATCTGGCTAGGGACGAGGATCCCAGTTGATGAAATGTTAATCAGAAAAATCACAGTGTTGCCTCATCAAGGAAAAGATGCTGTAGAAGAATTTGTGGGAAGGAGATGACACAAATTATGAAGGAAAAGTTTGGATTAGTGCATAAGTCGCGGGGATATGACATCAATTCCATTGATGACCAAGGGGTGTGGTTCACCACACAAATCTTAGCAGGTAAGATAATGAGGAAGTGCAGGGCCAATGAGGTGCCTGCAACCGTAGTGTCTTTGGTTGTGTAGTGTAGCTCAGGAGTCTAGTTTAACTGGGCTGAAAATATTTGACAGACTCTAGGAAAGCACAGGAAGAGGGGAATATATTCCAATATGCTTGGTTGATAATACTCATCACTATTGCACTAAAAATTGTCACCTTGACATTCTATTATCTGTGTGACTTCATTACCACTCATACTTTCCTCCTCTACAAGTCTAAAACATCAGTTCCTCATATCAAGTCTTGAAAATAAGAGAAAAGCTCTCAAAAGTCGTTAAAACTTTGGTTCCGTACTTTCTCTTTGTCTTACCTGCGGTCCCGCACCTAATGGCCATGTCTCCTACGCACTTGACCGCACTATCTTTGTGTTAAATGTGCAGACCCCTGTAAAAGTTAAAAAGGTGCAAGTATAGTCTAAAAAACTCACTTTCAGTTATTTCTAGAAGCTTCTGGAAGGAATCTTGAGGTGGCAAGTTTTCTCTTTTAAGGTTCATGTATCCCATACCTTAAGGAGCTAACCCCTTGATGTGAGGAGCTTATCCCTTTAAAAGAGGATTCTATCCCTTCATAGGTGGACCAGTAACCTCCTCCTCTACACTATAAAAAGAAGCATTACGCTGGTTACCTGGAGTTAGAAGCTTAATATTTTTTGAGGTGAAATGCTGCTGGAACTTAGTCTTCTTTAGTTGAGATTTTATGAGGAGAGATTACATACCTCTATGTATCTCATTTGGAAGAGTGCAAGACTTGTCAAAGTAAAGGAAATTCTTGTTTCGGACCCCAGGAAGAGCTTGTTTAACATCAAGGCTGAAAAGGTTGTAAGGTTCTTCTACTATTCAAAGTTAATAAAAATAAATTTGTTTTTCTCAATAAGCTATTAATTCATGGTTTATTTTATGGATTCCTTGATCACCATAATAGACATGATTTATAATATTTGCTATGTAAGTGCTATTTAATGTTTGCTTGTTTGTGATTGTAGGTCTTCAAAGGTAACTCTTTCGAATGATTAGAGGATGACTACTATGAACAAGCATTGGATCTTAGGTAGGATCTTAACACCTTTGTAGTATTTACTTATAAATCACACATGTCTAGAGAAAGATAGGTTTGTTTGCCCATTTGCTGCTAGACAATCTTCTGATACTAGGGAGATCGGTCTTGTCCACGAGATCGATTTATCCAGCCAACAAATTGGCGACTTTGCTGGGGAAGGGTATTTGAGTCTTGGTTTTCCTTTGTTTTGACTTGAGAAAATTGTTTCTTTTCTAGTTTTTGATTGATGTTTACTAGCTTGGGTAGCTTTTACAACCTAGAAGTATTTTTGTTCTTTTTTTGAATTTTTTTGGGGACCGCACTTTATATTTACAGACAGTGCGGGCATCCCCACATTTTTCTTTAGTAAACAGTGCGGGACCGCACCTGTTGCTTTTGGAGCTTTCGGATCCTGTTAAATTTTTTTGAAAAACTTAAGATATCTTCTTCCAGTTAAGTTTAGGTTTGATTTAGGATTTTTAGTGTCCACCCAGATCTATATTTTTCCTGTCAAAAATATTTTGAGAGTGAGTTCCGATAGTATTTTTGTTTTGAATGATTTTCTGGAAGTTTTGCATGCTTGGAGTGGTTTTCACTTTGTCTCTGTAGTGACTCAAAGACCAGAAGCTTGAGAAACCTTAGATCACCCTGGTGTCTTTTTGTCTTCTTGATGAGTCTGAATTGGTTGTGAAATCTATCCTTTGTGATAAATAGATTTAGTTTTTTTGTTGCAAATCTTTGAACAAACTTTGTTATAAGTTATGAATTTCATTTTTGCAAAAGAAAATATATCTGGATGTTTTTTATTGATTTGCTATTCTGTGCAAATGAATCCTTAGTTTACTGAACAACTAAGTAAAATGTCCTCAAAAAAGAATTGAAGCTTTTATTCAATTAGATTTTTAAAGTTTTTAGTTCTCAAAATTAGTTTTTGTAGTTTTGAGTGTTTTTCTAGAACTTGTAGATCTCTTTTGAAGCAAATTGTTTTTTTTGTAGTTTCGAGTTTTGAGAAGGGAAAGGGATTTATTGTGGGCATTAATTATTTGTCTCGTTTTGAGTTCTTATTAAAAAGACAAAAAGATTTTCTTTCCATTTCCATGTTGAAAGAAAGAATTGTTTCTTAAAGAATTGCATTCTCAAACTCTTTCTTTTAGCTAGAATTTCATTGAAAAAAACAAATTGCTTATCATTTTAGGTGCATTTTTTAGTGTGTTTGGAGTCAAGTCTTCGCACCATAAAAGTTTAATTTCCATACCTATCGACTTAAATAAAAACCCATAAAAGCAAGCTTAATTAAAAATTGATCTAGAATTCTTTTCTATTTCTAGGGCTCTTATCACCAATATAGCTTACGCTAGTATCTTGGAGTAGGGAGTAATTAACTCTCCAAGATAGTTAAAACAAACAAGTAGACACATCTTGCGGTAGTAAATAAATCCAATTGTAATTGATACATTTTGGGAAGCTTCTCTTAAAGGACTCAATCATGAGATCATGTCCGAACCTTTCAGACAATCAATTTTGTTTCATTGGGAAAGATAGAAGATCTGCGTGTATTATAAACGATAAAACTCATATTAACTATTGTCGAGGAGCCTGGGTCACTTGTTGGTAAGCCTCGGATTGATCATGTCGAGGAGCCTTCAGGGGATTGCGCTTTCTTACTCTGCCCTTGCACGTAGATCGGATCGTAGACTGTCCCCCCAGTTGTATTTTTTTATTGTTGATAACCTTAGTGTCCATAAACTTAAGATTATTTCCTAAGGTGACAGTGAAGGAAAGATCTCACTGTACGTGGAGCAGACGTCGACTAGACTCACTTAGAATCTCTGAGAAGTTCTCTTCACTCGAGATGGTTTTGTGAAGAAACTTGTGCCAGTCTATTTCATTAAGCAGGTTGTCGGGGTAACTGTTCCAACCGCCCTTTCTGTATTAAACTTCTACTAAGTTCGATTTCATCACCAACTAGTGTTTTTAGTATGAGAAGTTACTGTTTGTGCGTGGTTTGAACTCTTAGATTTTTTTAGGCATGTGACTCAGTTGTTTGTACCTTTAGAGACTTTAGATGTTTTTTTTGAAATTTTCTTTGTTTGCGTGTGATTAATTAATATTTAATCGTGGCCGAATTACCAAGACAATCTCATAGACTTCAGGGGAAACCTCTTGAGTATACACCAAGCCAACCTGAAGGGCTACGAGCTATCGTATCACCTAGTGACAGTAGAGTTGGATCACCAGAAGCCGGAGAGTTATCTTTAATTGTTCATCCTGATTATCAAATACAAACAACGGAGCATATTCAAGAGCCAATTTAATTTTCCAAAGTTACTGGTAGTATTTCTCCTTCTAGTGAATTAGCTGAAGAACTTGAAATTTCTGAGCCTGATGTTGAACCTGCTGTTTTGGAACCATCTTTAGGATTTGTTACTCCAACTTCTAGTGATCCTGGTTCACCTAGGGTAAGAAATCTCATTACTCAAAATCTTCCTTCTGGCCTCATTTTTGTTGAAGAACTTGGTAGTCCAGACGAAGACGTAACTCTTCCCGAAAACCAATAGACTTTAAATCTTAGGGAGCATGAATCAATATTCTACAGTTCTTTTAGGAGTGACGCTTGGTATTTATCATTGACAAATTTTTTAGAAAACTCGGGTCTTAGTTTTTCACCACCTCGAATTCCTTTTCATCCTACACCAAGAGGTTATTATCCTTCATCGATCATGTCAAGACAGTCATCTATGTTTTCCCAATCACTGAAACATTTTTATCCAGCGGTCCTTCTGTTCCTTCGGGGTACCAGTCACTCTTTGGTACTTTTTCAGGAGCAACTCCTCGACCGACTGAACAAGAATTATCATCTGGTAGTAATGGAACTCGAACATTGAATGCAGAGCAAATCCTTATGATGTCTGGTAGTATTCCAAATCCTCAACCTCAAGGTAGTTAATTACCACCTAGGGGGCAACCCCAAGGTAGTCAATTATCGCCTGGGGGGCAACCCCAAGGTAGTCAGTTACCACCTGGAGGGCTACCTCAAGGTTTTCAACCTTTAGGACAGTACATACCCCAAGGTCAACCCCAGACTTAGTACATACCCCAAGGTCAACCCCAGACTTAGTACATACCCCAAGGTCAACCCCAGATTCAGTACGTACCTCAGGGTTATCAACCTCAAGGTCAGTACCCAACTCAAGGTTTCCAACCACCTTATGGTCAATCATTTTTACAAGGAGCTGGAAATGTACCACTTAATTATCAGCCCTACGTTCAACCAGGTTATGGTCCTCCATATGCACAACCTTTTGTCGGTCCATACTTCGAAATGGACATGGTGTGGAATTCGTCTCTAACTCAACAGACTATGCAACCTAACGTGCAGTTACTTAATCAACCTGGACAACCTTTGGTTTTTGGTCCAACCCAGCAACCTGTCCAACCTACTGTTCAAATCCCTACACCTGGTTTAGCTCAACAGCCTGGGCCTAGCACACCTCGTACTTCGCCTCAAATTGCTACAACTACTGCAACTTCTATTCAACCTATAACAACTATTTCTGGAGTATCTGTAGCTCTGGTTTCTACTATACCTGCATCAGTGCAAATTCATCAAGTCTTTGTACCACAGTTTAGACTTCGGTCCGGATGCCTGCAGGACAAGCTGGTACAAGTATGATTGCCACAAGTCAACCGCAATTCATCTATCAACTGTACCAAAGACAGTATCAATTCGGTCCTACTGTACAAAACCCAGTTTATCAGTATCAACCGTATCTTGGCTATACTTATCAATAGCCTAAATAACCCCAGTTTGGTCCAGTTAATCCTGGTTTTATAGGAGGTTATAACATTCCTAATGCAAATCCAATTCCAGGTTATCCTAGATATTCTCCTCCTGGAATTGGTCTCATTACTCAAGGTTTTCACGACCCTAACCGTCAGTTACCATTTATTGCAACTTTGGATTTACCTGATTTGTCGCGCCTTACGAATGATCCAATTTACTATCTTCTGTATTGGCCACCAATGCCTAGTAATTTGCCTAGTGATATCTCGAAATTTGAGGGTAAGTCAGGAGAGGATTTGTCAAATCACGTTATGACTTATCACCTCTAGTGTGCATCTAATTCAATCATTGATGATTCAATTCGAATGTGTCTTTTTCAATGAACTCTTATTGGTCTTGCCACCAAATGGTACATTGAGTTACCATGAGGTTCTTTTAATAATTTCAATCAGTTAGCCACTGCTTTCTTAACTCATTTTCAATAAATAAAACAGAAGGGGAAGAAGAAAAACAAACAAAATTCAAAAGATAAAACAGATAACAATGAATCTACTGAAGAAAAACAGAAACCTCGTTATCCTTGTTTCATTTGCAATGAGGATAATTTTACCAAAGAATGCCCACATCGAGCAGAGGTTTCGAAATTCGTTAAAGGTTCTCAAACACCTGCTGTCTTGAAGGATCATTTTCCTACTCAAGATAGTAAGATGATTGGTTCTTCCTCAAATGCCTTAGAAGAACCCATTATGATGATGTCTCATGTCAGGATTGCGACGCGATCGCAAGATTATGGTAGTAAAAATCTTGTTGGTGGTAAAGAAGCATAATCTTCTAATTCGAACACATCAACTACACCTCCTCCTGGTTCCGATCCACTATAGATCGAGAAACCCAACCCTAAATTAGTAATCAAACCACCTGCTAAAGGTGTACTTCATAAATCAACTTTCAATCCACATGCGAGAGTTGCTCAGAATTACAACATTGTTGAAGACTTAGCTATTTCCCCTTCAGCAATGTCAACTTTGGAAGTGTTGCAATCGTGCTTAGCACAGCGTAAATTACTATTGTATGCTATAGGAGCTGTCAATAATCAGGATTCAAACATAATAATCTTCGATTTAGAGAATAGTACACCCTGCCTACCTCATCAAATGGCTTTCTAGATTCCATCTTGAGTAAAAAATAGACCTTGCTTGAAGACAGTGATTGATGAAGGGGCTTCTACGTGTATTATGTCAATCCAGTGTTGGAAATCGCTTGGTTCTCCCACACTCTATTAGTCTCCGACAATTCTAAAGGCTTTTTATGTTTAAGGGTTCCATCCTTTTGGTATTTTGCCAGATTTATCTATAGGGGTCGAAGGCAAAACCATAAATCTAGATGTGGAAGTGGTTGATGCCCTTCTAGATTACAACCTTCTCCTGGGTCACAGTTGGTCTTATGCTATGTTTGCTATTGTTTCATCGGTTTTTCGGCTTATCAAGTTTCCTCATAATGGAAAGATCATTACAATAGAACAATTGAGTTATTTTTCATCTGACCCAACCTCTACAGATAGTATTCAGCACATCGGTAAAACGACTATCCCTTACAAGGATGTTGGTGTAGGTTTTTTTAAAGATTTTGGTTTACTGGGAAATGTTTCCTTCCCTCCTCCTAACGTATCGCCTTCTATTGCAAATATTCATATGATTTCATCAAATACTATTACTTTTGATGATCCTTGGATCGTACCTTTCGATTTTGAGGTGGATTCATTTGATGGCGCGATGCCTTTGAGTCCCTTTGAAATTGCATATCAAGTTGTACAGTCGTTTTCTGATTCTTGTTCAACCGAAACTGATCCAATGAATGTGGTCCATGGGGAATCACTTTCGATATCAACCTCAGCTTCATCAACACTTTCTGATCTTGTTCATACTGACTAGTAGATTCATGAATTTTTGTCTGTTGATGATTTACCATGGGAAGATCTTCATCATCGATCTTCATTTTTACCTGAGCTTGATCATTTTGAAAATGATTTTTCTTCTATTTTTACTACTGACTATGTCAAAGAACCACATAGTCCATTGCAACATTCTAATTTTGAGTTAAATTTGGAAAATATCTATCAAATGGTTCCTATTGACATTTTAGTTAAGCCAGGAATTATTGAAAACATTCATATGGGTGCTTCCTGTACGGACAATGAAATCCAAACTTATAAAGCCCTATTTCAAGAATTACGTGAAGTTTTTGCCTGGTAATATGAAGAAATGTTAGGATTCGATCCATCAATTGTTGTCCATGAAATTAAAACATACCTAGATGCTAAACCTGTCTGACAATGCTTATATCAGATACATCCAAGAAAAGCCACTTCTATCAAAGCCGAAGTTGAGAAATTACTTCGCGCAAATTTCATTTATCTAATTCCTTTAACTAATTGGGTATCAAATATTGTTTCCGTCAACAAAAAATAAGGAACGATAAGAAAATGTATCAAGTATAGGGATATTAATCGAGATTTTCCTAAAGACAATTATCCAACCCCCTATATCGATCAAATTATTGATGATTGTGCCGGAAGTGAAATGTTCTCCTTTATGGATGGTTTTCCAAATCAACATACTCCCTGCTGATCAACCTAAAACAACTTTCATTTGCCCATGGGGTACATTTGCTTATTGCAAATTACCCTTTGGATTGAAGAACATTGGAGCAACTTTTCAAAGGGCTATGTCTTATGAATTTCATGACATCAAGCACATTGTGCAGCCTTATCTCGATGATTTACCTGCCCATTCATTGCGTAGAGCTGACCATCTCACTCATTTATGAGCTATCTTTATGAGATGTAAGCATTATCGAATTCAGCTAAATCCACACAAATGTGTATTCTATGTAGAAACAGGTCGCTTACTGGGATTTTCCATTTCAAAGGCTGGCATTTGTGTCGACTCCTTGAAGGTTGAAGCTATCGTCAATCTCCCTCCTCCTTAGACTCTTCGCCAACTCCAAAGTTTGCAAGGGAAAGTAAACTTTTTACGTCGTTTCATTCCTAACTATGCTGAGATAATGAAAGGTTTTACCAGGTTGTTAAAACAGAATATTCCATTATTTTGGGATGAGATCGCTGATCAATCTTTTGATGCACTTAAACATGCATTAACCCATGCAC
Organism: Pinus tabuliformis; assembly: GCA_031772625.1. Taxonomy (NCBI): domain Eukaryota; kingdom Viridiplantae; phylum Streptophyta; class Pinopsida; order Pinales; family Pinaceae; genus Pinus; species Pinus tabuliformis. The sequence goes on along the minus strand of CM062809.1, from coordinate 1,204,850,128 downwards.
CGTTACTGCATCCTCCTAATTACAACCAAGATTACTCTTTGTTTCTTGCCGCTTCTCATTCCACCATTGGCATGGTTTTAGTTCAAGATGATGAATTCAACAATGAACATGTGATTTACTATCTTAGTCGAACTCTGCATCCGACTAAGCTTAAATATTCGCATGTGGAGAAATTGGCCTTGGCCGCTATCCAAGCTGTCCAAAGATTTCATCACTACATCTTATTATGAAAAACCATGCTAATTTCTGACTGTAACCCTATGATGTATATCTTGACTAAACAATTGCTAGGGGGAAAGTATTCCAAATGGATAGTTATCTTACAGGAATTTGACTTGGAATTTGAAAAATCCAAGGCAAAGAAATCTTTGGTTTTTGCCAAACTGATGTGTGATTTCCCACGTACTGATACTGAAATTGTGGCGGAATAGCCCATTGCGGATGAATCCTTGTTTCTTATCAGTACTCTTGATCCTTGGTATGGAGATATTATTGTTTATCTCTAAACCCAATCTTTTTGGCCTGAAATCTCACGATTTCAGCGATGGAAAATACATTTCCAATCCCAACAATATAATATTATTGGTGATACACTTTATCATCATGGAGCGGATTCTATTTTCCGAAGTTGTCTAACTCATGAAGAAGTTGAAAAGGTTCTGAATGAATTTCATTCTAGAGCATGTGGTGGTCATATGTCTAGGTATGCCACAGCCCCAAAGATATTGCGCGCTGGTTATTTCTGGCCATCCTTATTCAAAGATTGTATCTATGCAATCTGGAAATGCCACAATTGTCAAATCTTTGATCGTAAAACGCGTGCTCCACTCGCTCCTCTTCACCCTATAATTGTTGTCAGTCCTTTCACAAAGTGGGGTATTAATTTTATTACATGTAACCCTTACTCGGCTGGGGGGCATGCATATATTATCCTAGTGGTAAATTATTTTACTAAGTGGGCCGAGGCAATGCCTAAATTTTCAGCAGACGGCAAGATTACTGCAACTTTCGTATTCAATCATATAATTGCTAGATTTAGTGTTCCTCAAGCTATTATTATTGATCATGGAAGTCACTTTCGAAATATCATGATGACTGAACTGACAGATCAACTTTGCCTGCACCATGATAGTTCTACTCCATATTACCCACAGGCTAATGGTCTGGTTGAAGCTATCAACAAAGTTTTAGTCACTATGATCAAACGAATCATTGGTATTCATAAGTCAAATTGGCATACCATGCTATTTTCAGCACTTTGGGCATATCGAACCTCAGTGAAAACATCGACTGGTTTCACTCCTTTTCAACTAGTCTACAGTTTGGAAGCAATGTTACCTATTGAATATGAAATTCTGTCATTACAATTAGCCATGGAATTACTCCCAGCTACTTATGAAGAAGAGAAACGTTTTTTGTACTTAGCTCAGCTAGATGAGAATCGACACACTGCTGCAATAGCAAATGAGACTCATGTGAAATGAATGAAAGCTCAGTATGACAAAAGTGTTACACCTCGTAATTTTTCAGAAGGAGACCTAGTTTTAGTATATGATCAAGTGAATGATAAGCTAGGGGCTGGAAAATTTGTACCTGTGTGGTATGGTCCTTACATTGTTAAGTGAAAGCTGACAAAAGGGGCTTATGAATTGATAGATTTTGACGGTGTCTCTTTAAATAAACCTAGAAATGGACTTTATTTGAAGAGATATTATGCTTAAATTCTGTGTGGAGATTTTTTGTTAGATTAGTTTCTTTACAGCTAGTGTGTTTTAGATTTGAAAAGTGTGCCTAGTTTAGAGAGTGTTCTTATCACTATTCCTGCTTATCTTGATTTTACTCTTGATATTGCAGATGTCGATGTATCTTCAAACATACATTGGTTTTGTTGATGGTGCTTGTCGTAGTACAATGAACATTTGATCTGCAGCTTGGATTATCTATTCACCCTTTGATTAGTTGGTGTCTATGCATGGGGTAAGCCTTGGTCAAACAACGAATAACATTGTAGAGTATAGTGCCATGATTGAGTTATTATCTGAATCCATCTCATTTGGGATTCGGAGTTTGATTGTTAGTTTGGGTTCTGAACTCATTGTATTACAGCTTAACAAGGTTTATGCCATTAGAAATCCAGTGTTATTAAGGTTATTTTTGAGAGTTTGTCTCTTGAAACATGAATTTGATTACATTGAATATCAGCATATTCGAAGACATTTAAATACATTAGCAGATGCAGTTGCTTCTAGTATGATAAATAGACATTTGCAATAATCAAAATAGTAAATAATAACATTCAATAACATGTTACATGATATAGCTGGTAATAGTGATATATCATAGCATAGAAGTGTGTTTCAAAATATACATCGTCTTCAATCATAGGTACCCTGATAACCACCTTATGATCGGCAAAAATGATAATAAAAAAAGACAAAAGTTTCGTGAGTCTACAAAATCGATCGTCCTATCCCTGGCAATGATCACGATAAGAAACTACTACTCGAGCCACCCTACAAAGGAACCTCCTAAAAGGTCTTGGGACCTCAATCACATATCTCTGTAACCTAAGTGGAATATCATCTATATCAGTCTATGGAATATCTAGTGTCAAGCAGTATAGATGATGCTCCAAGTTGGTTAGGATCTCTGCTAATTGGTCCTATGGGGCTGGTGCTGCTATAGCTAGTTGTCTCCTCTCGTAAGGCTGGAGAGCCGCTGGTCATCATGGACCCACATCTGCATTTAAACTTTTGATTGTCAGTTTTGGACGATTTAAAATATAAAAACAAGTTAAAACTTAGAAAGTGTTTGTTATATCCCTATAATACTAGTGATTACCCCATTACTATTGTAGTTGTATCCCTTGTTAATATTGTTGTGCCCCTATTGTCCCCATATTGTTATTACTGTGCCCCATAAAATCCCTCTATTGTTATTTTTGTGCTGTTATGTTATTATTGTTAGGTCAGCTGGGTTATATTGTGACTCCTTAGACTCCTATATATAGAAAGGAGGTTTTGTCATTTGAATAATCCAAGAATCATTCATTTGTGTAATGTAAAGGAGGTTGCCCCCTCGAAGAGGCTAAATTCTAAAGCGTTGATCTATCTTTTCTATCTTTTTGTGAACTGGTTTCATGTCATTTGGTATCAGAGCTTTGAATTATAGGTTTTCACTGCTCCAAACAGGTCATCATGGAATTTGCGCTCTAACTTTTTTTCTGCGACATTTTAGATGCTAAAAAAAAAAACCATTTGGGCCGAAATCGTTCTGAACTGCAGGTCTGAATTTCAGAGCTTTTCGCGCTATATTTGTGGAGATATGATCTGAGGAAGTTGGCATTTTTGCAGACTCCCGAATTACATTCCAAACAAGTGACCTGGGGAAAATAGTCATAACTTTTGTTTTGAGCATCAAATTGAAATTTTGTAAGAAGTTACAAAAAGAGGACGAACTATAGTTTCCCGTGTATATTTTTCAGATCCTAAGGTCGAAACAGTGACATGTGGCACTTCCTACAAGTTCGCTCTTCTAAAAAGGTCTATAATCAGATCATCTTGGGAGATTGTGCATAAATCTACCTTGGAGAATCTAAATTCAATCAGACTAGTGGCATTGAAAAGAGGACACAAAGGGCTACTACGAGTTGTTATTTCAAAACTGGATGATCCGAAATTACAGAGATACATCAGAGGTAATATCGAGCTCCTACAAAGTGAAGAAATGTGTGTAGATTTTTTTGAATTTTTGTTTAAGCTTGGTTTGAAAAATTATTTTGAAGGAATTCAAAGGGCATAGTAGAGCATTATTTTCAGTAAATAATGCCTCGAGGAAAGAAAATGCAAACACCTAGTAAGCAACTAGGAAGCTCTAGCATGACTTATGAAGAAGAGGAAGAAATGCAACATGATATATCAAAATTACGAGACCAAGTGCAACAAATGTCACTCGCACAAAAAGTAACAGAATCTAAGATGGATGGTTTAAAGAAAGATGTAGAAGCTAAGATGAATGACATGGAAGCTAAGACGGACATGTTATCACCCCAAGAAACTCTCCTAGGTTGTATATCAGAGATGCTTGGGAACATTATAAACTCTGTTAACGCTCGAATTTGCCCCAGGCTGAGGAAGGCAAAACTCAAGGCAACATCAAACCACGCTCAGCCTCGTAGCTAGCCCCTACGAGGACAGGAGAGGGCTCTCTCCGGGTCAATCTCGGAAAATACAATCAACAAGGCTCGAGATGACTGAAATTGTAACTAATCTTAGGCTAGGTATTAAGTGCAGAGGTTTAAAGTTGATTTTTTGAGGTTTTTTGCTGAATCAAAGGGAAAGGCAATTTTGGGTGCGGGGATGAGACATAGTTTCTGCAGAGGTCTGATTGGAGCAAGGTAGGCAATTGTTTTGATGCCTTAAAAGCAAATGAGGTGAGTATATCAGACAGGTGAGGAGCTAAGGAGAGAAAGGAATCTCAAGAATTCTCCTTAAACAGGTGAAAACATAGAAGATCAAACAAACTTAAAGGCAGAGCATTACAAATTATGGATTCTACCTTAAAACTTCATTTGTTCAATTGCAGAAGATGAGAGAAGGAAAATGATACACATAAAAACTTACAAGTACTGAAAGAAGCACACCATCAAGACATAAAGCCACATGAATTCCAAACAGTGCTGCAAAACCCTGGTCTTTCCTTTGCCAAAATGCAGAAGTAAAATGTACAATAGAGTCTCAAAACTTTTCCCAAGAGTCCAACCCTGAAAATGACTAAGAAAATACATAATATAGGCAAGCCAACCCATTCCCTTGCCTCTAGGGGTCGAGCTCATCATCCTAGGAGCTGTTTCAACCAACTCTAAACAAAGCACTACAATCTAGGCAGTCAAAACAACTTTCCTCTATAAGGTAGGAAACCAATTCATTCATTAAATTTTCACCTTTTAGTGAATGAATGTTCTAGAATAAGTAAATAAGAGTCAAAATAACATCATGTTTCATTAATTACATCAAGAGGAGTGAAAAAATCACATCACAAGTCAAAACTGGTCAAACTGGCTTCATTTCCTGAGCTGAAGATGAAAATTGTGCCAAAAAACCCTATGCGCCGCACACCTTTCCACCTGTTTTTGGGGCACTTCCCGGCATCAAAATTGAGCTCAGGTTGGCTTGTTGGAAAGCCCTAGATGTCTACTTTCCAACCCAAGTGGAATTTTCCAATTTGGTGTCCATTGGCCCCTCCAAAAGTGCATTCTCCCGGAAGTACTTCCTGCTGGTGCAAAAGGTGGCAGAAAGGTGATTTTCATGGTGTTTTTGAGCCTTTTGGTCACCCAGAACTTGATGAAATGCTTTGGAAATAACTTAGCATCTATATTTCATCATGAAAAATCCAAAACTACAAGCCATTTGTGATTTGGACCTCCCAATCTTATGGGTCGCGCACGGCGCGCTACGCGTTGAGCCAAAAAACCTGTTTTTAGGACAAAATTTTCGGAGTGAAGACCCTCTATCAAGTATTGTGCCCCTCCAATGAAGCCTCAGCCAAAATTTGGAGTGGATCGGGCTTTTTTCACCGTTTTAGTGCCTTGCTCAATCGCCTCTTAAGGATCTTCATTTTTGCTTTGCAAACATGCATGCGAGCCCATTAGTGAGTTTTCATATGACGAAGCATGTCCTTGTCTCTGTTTGCCTTCACCAACAATTTCTCCAAATGAGTGTTCACCCGGATGAGCATAGACTCTCGATCAATCGGTGTCAAATCACCGGGTCTCTTTTGGGCCAATTCTCGGTCTTCCCGGTTTGCCGCAGCTCATTAGTGTATGTTCATCTTCCAGCTGTTTGTTGCGCTGCTCCAAGTAGTTGATCACCCACTTAGCCATCTGCAATTTCTTTTGTAGTGAGTCATTCTCAACCCTTTGCTATCGGATGATCTCTTTTAGCTCCAAGCTAGGAGAGCTCGCATCAAGATCAATGATATCTGTGTCCTGACCTCCTGAAGGACCCTCATCAAACATGGGCTTCTTGCCCCTATCTTGGATCTGTACTTGTGCTGAAGAAGAAGGCGAGACCCTTTCCACATGATGTGGAGATAATACTCGCTGTGCTGATGAAGTCAACGAGACCCCTTCCACTCCGGGTGGAGATAGTACTCGTCGTGCAGATGCAAATAAGGCCCTATGGCCTCGTTGGTATGTCACATACGGAGGAGCACTTATATGCTCAGTGTCGGGAATGCCTGGCTGGTGTGAAGGCGCTCCCTCATCATGAACTATCTCGAGAGGCGACTGTAGCGCTGCGAAGTAATCACAGGAGATGAAATCCTCCCAAGTAATGCCCTGCTATGCCAACTGATGCATCATTATGATTTTGATCAACGCATAATGATATATGCTCTTATGCTGATGTGCTGGGCTCTTCCTTTGTACTAAAGGCACCATCCTCTCTATGTTGCGACACACGAAAAATGGAATTTTCATCATACGTACCCTCGTGAAATGCATTAACAAACGGACATGGTACGCATAGAGACGCGAGAATCTACCCTCGCAACTGAAATAACGAATGATGAGTTTCATCAATGGTGCAAACTCATCTCTCAGGAATCTGAAAGGAAAAACTGCGCTCAAGTGTCTCATATACCCGGGTTTGATATATGGATCATAGTAGAATCTGTCTAACAGCTGGCGTTTACTCCATTCCTCCCCTAAATTTGGTATCCTGGTGGCCTGAGCAATAGTCTCGGGTGACAAGGTGAAATTCACTCCGACAAGGTTTACATGACCATCCTGTAAATGCAGAACAAATAAATGGACTAGTTCCCGATGATGCTGGATTTGTGAGATCATCTCACAGTATTGGAAACATGATTGATGCCGAAAACAATCCATTGCAAGTGGGCAAGCTTGCAATTGGGCCAAAGAAGTAGGCTCCTCCCTGACATGCTGACCACTTTTGCCACTTTTGTGATACCTCCGTGGCACATTTGGCACATTTACCTCCGGTGTAGAATCACTATCATACTCCTGCTCATAGACTGACTCGGTCTCTGACATGTCTTTGAAAACAAGATAGCTGGAATATATATGCTGATGTATAAACTGTGTGCACAATTGCCTGTAAACTGTTCTTTTGCTCTAAAAATGCTGTGACCAAGGGGACACAAATGCACAAGGGAATATTAGGAAAGGGGAAACATTAGGGAATTAGGGAATTTGGAAATAAAAACAAGGGACTTAGAGAAGGGAAGGGAAATGAAAATCTTGGATTTTAGGGTTTTGGGATGTTAGGTAAGGATAATGTGTTTTGTAATAGAGGTGAGGGACTAGGATTTGAGGGATTATAGTGTAGGATGAAGGAGGGAATTAATGGGGAAAAATAAGGGTGAATTTGGGAATGGGAAACAAAGGGAAATGGGGAAATAATGACAACCTTGGTTACACTCTGTTTTTGAAACCCTTACAATCTGTTTGTGAAACCCTACAGCAATTTTTTTCATTCAAACCCTACAGTAATTTCATTGACAAAGGAGGGCTTTCCACTTGGATTTCTAAGGCAAACATATCATGAACCCATTACATTTATCTTTCAAAAGCCAAGCACAAGTGGTGGATGTGAGCCTACCTGCAATTTTGTGCGGAGAGGAGGTGAGTTCATGCGTTTCCAAGCAAATTTTGGGCTTAAACCCCAGTGTGCCACGCACCTCACCCAACGCGCCGCGCGCCTCTGATGCGTTGTGCGTGTGTATTTTTACACTGCGGTTTTATGCCTGATGCGCCGCGCGCCTAGTCCAATGCATCGCGCACCCCTGAAACTGCTCCAACTTCCTCACAAACTCACAATTTCGCTTTGGAATGATGTTCTTCACTCTTGGCATGCAAAATGAGTTGAAAATGTCATGAAATATCTTTATAAAGACTCACTTTTGATTTTTGCTTGGTCCATGACCCATTTTGTAATGTTTTGTCATTGACACTTTTTCAGGATTAATAGACTTCTGACCTTTTTGGTTTCCTCCTTAAATTTGGTTGAAATAATGATTTTCTTTGACAATTCTTTGCAGGGATAGCTGTGATATGATCTGGCAAAGGAGACCAAGGCTGCGCTCGGACGATTCAAGAACTGAAATTTTTGAAGATTTTTACAAAAATGAGATGACGGCTTATCTTCAAAACAGAGTTTTGAAGAGAAGTCCTAATTTATTTGTATAATGATGAAAATTATTTGAAGTAACCACCTATCGAGGACATCCCTCTGGCCTGCTGGTCTTCTTAGACTTTGGAAAACAAGACTGACTCAACCCTAGACCTAATGACCAAGAACCATTGTTATGACCTAGAAATTTGAAACAGGACTATACATGACCCTTGAAGACTTGTTTTTATGAATAGACCTGAACCAACAGTGCCAAGCACGAGGGGAATGAGTAACACAAACCATTCCGTCAAGAGTTATGGCATGCCTAACGAAATGCAACTAATCGAAACTGATGGGACACCTAAACATGAAATGCAAAAAAGAGCTTTGATCTCTGATGGAGGGATAACTAGACCGACTCTAACAAACTCAATAAAAATGTTGGATAAATGGTGGATGAATGAAACAAATGCTGCATATTCAAGCCAGATAACCACTTCTACTATGCTTAACCCCAGACATGGATGAACACCCCTAGACCACAAGGCTTTTAATCACCAACTATTCACAGTTTGAGGATAAGGTGATAATGGAGAAGACTGACCACACCCGCAGATGCACAAGACCCTGTGATGGCCAGCTACAACCAGTTAAAAGGTCTGTAAATCTGTTTTCTAATACACAGATAGGATGACATCTCTGTGGCATTAAAACAACAGAAACCTGCATACAAATTCAATGATACATGCTAAAGCCTAACACAGAGGTGGGATGACAGCCCCTCTAATGCTAAAATTAACAGCACATGAATAAATGCAAAACAGACATAGCCTGGAAGAAGAAGAAGAAGTGGACAGTGAGAAATTAACAACAAAAGAAGCTCGCATTAGCTGAAAATGAAGACCAGACGCTGCAGGTATCACAACAGTTACAATCTCTAGAAGTTGAACCTTACAACAAAAATAATACTCATCCAACCCTCATCAACCTGTTACATTTGTCTTCTGGATATATGTAGAGGTTGGTTTCAAAATATCTATCCTACTAAGCATGGAGGTGTCAATAAATGATCACCAACCACATTTACAATTAGAAATGGGCCTCTGCTACAATTCTCAGAGCTCTAATGGACAAATTTAATCTTTTTGGTACTCTGCAGTCCTTCTCTGGCAGCTGGGGTGAATTATGGATGAAATCCCATGCCTGATAAATGCTTTTCACTACTCAAGGTTGTCTTGTTTGTCCTCGGCCATTCTGCTGATTAATGCAGTTGTTAGGGCCATTAACTATGCAGGTACAGGGCAACAGATCGTTGTTTTCTCCTTCCTTGGGTAGCAGAGCAATTGGGAGCTCGAGATAGTTAAAAAAGTTAAGGTTTTATGGCGGAAGAATGAGCAGGAGGCGAAAATAAATACTAGCCATGGGATCAAGGGAACGAACAACTGAGATCAGTTTGGATTGGCTTATTGGAAGCAAACGGGAGCTGAGCATCATGGACCATTGGATCAAATAGATCAACGGTGGAGATCACATGATGAGGGATATCAAGAGGTGGACAATCGGGGTGGATGAGAGCCGTTGGATCATCATCAGGCATATCCAACGGTGATCGCACGCCGAAGAAGCGATTTCGTTAATGGGCAGGAGGACAGTTTCGGGAGGCGGGCGGTATTCACCGCACCACCTTCCGGGACTCTGTGGTTTCCGTATAATGGCTTGCGATGCAATAAAAAAGTGCTGCATGTCCGGCTAAAACCACCGCCCCCGCTCATTAATGGGCACGCAAGTCACGGGAAGAGGGCTTGCGACTACCATCGATCTGGCAATGGACGATCAGATGATGACAAAAGTAAACGATGTTTAACAGGTAGGAAAAAATGAAAACCGTTGGATCTGAACGATCAATGGTGGAGATTTGAAAGCAACAAAGGGCTATTTTGGCGCGGGATCACGACTAAGCGCCTGAACTAAAAAACCAAGGATCATGCGGGTTTTGAACTGAGTGCTCAGGGGCTGGAGGAAATATGGCATCAAATAGAGTTTATATGGGTTATGCATAGTTTATAAACAAAAGGCAAAGGCAGAAAAGTAAAAAGACTAAGCAGGGAAATAGGGAGTGGCAAGGAATGAAGAAGCTATTAGAAGCAAAACAGAGATGGAGCAGTAAAGAGAGAATAGGGATACTTGAAGGAGGAGAAGGGGAATGACTGCTGCAAAGATCTTTTCAGCACAAACACATCACTAGACCTAACTTGCCCTAAAAAATGCTCAAGCATGTAGCAGAGCTAACATTTGACTCCTTCTAGGGATGAGATCCTTCCTGTGATCTCAAGAACCTGCAGACCAATGCCTTCATACAAAACCGGCTTAAAAACATTTGCCTAGTATCCATTGGGCATGTAGTTAACTAAGCATACATCAGAAAACTATAAAAGAACATGATTACAATCATAAAAGCCTGAAAACTTAAAACTTCCAAAACTTCCCATCAGCTGGGCCATCAAAACTATTGCCTATGATCTGGTTCATCATATATTAGTAAGACAGGGTTTATTTGATCCTCTACCTCAAAGAGTTTGGGAGATTTGACTTGGATAGGAAGGTAGGGATCAAATTTCATTTCCCTTCTATATATTTTCCTCCTTACATGTTCTTTAAAGGAGCCTTTGTACACCAGCTAAATAACCACTGTTGCTATGTACTTGTTTTTGTCTTCTGTGGCCTGCATAATAAATATGAATGGTGTACCAATATGTTCATGTGTAGGGGACACAGAAAAATTATCTGTTCCTGAATCTTTCTTTGAACAATCTTCATCCAAGAAGTCCGATAATTGCACATTTTCTTCCTCTGTCATCTGTAAAGTTGCCCTTTCATTCTGTGTGGAAACCATCTGAGCAGATTTCAGGATATCAAAACTGAGTTTATCAGTCTCAGCCTTGAGCATTGAACTTTGTTCTGCCTTAGTGTTCAAGTGGCAACTATGAGGGATTGTTACTTGAGCAAGCAGAGGGGAAAAAGATGATGGGGAACTTTCTTCTCACTTCTTGATTACTGGGCTGGGAATAATAGCAGGCAGGCTAATTTGCATATCTGTATAGCCATTATAAGATGTGCTGACCTTAGGCTCAAATTCTTGGAGAAAGGGATCAGATGCTGGCTGCCACTGCTGGTCAACTTGTTGTTCTGCAGCTACAACAAATTGTTGAGCAGTGCTTTTGGATAATGCTTTTTCATAAGCAGCGCTTGTTAGGAAAGGAGCACCTTCCAAAACAAGGACCTCCTCCTCTTTTTCAAACCGCTCTTCTTTCATGACTATATTCTGTAAAAGGGGCCTCACCCCTTTATCTTCATTTGTATCTCTACTTTTCTGCAAAATTTGCACTTGCTCATGTGCTCCTCTATAAGGATTTGGAGTTGGAAGGGAAAAAGAACAATGAGCTCGTACTTCATCAAAATGCTGCTCAGCGTGTAATCTGGAAACTGCAGAGGCTAATGACTCTATCATCCTGGCTAATTTATCTATCTCATGCTCTGAGGATGATGAGTATTCACCTCCCTGTCTTCTGCTTTTAGCATCTTCACCTTTGATTCTCTCTGCAGCAATAATATTTGCTTCTACTTCAAAGGCTGCAGCTTGCATATCAGCCAAAGAAGTGCATCTCCTTTCTCTTAACAGCAGGCAAAACTGAGAATGAAAGGCATTAGCATAAGTTATCGTGGCAGAAGCAGGGGTGGGTCTAACTTCAGCTGGCATTCTGCTATACATATGATTAAATATGATATTGAAATCAGACAGCAGCCCACCAACTTCTCTCTGCAAGTTCCCAAATTCATCATGAAAAAAGAGCAGATCTTTATTATTCCCCCAGTGCTTTAAAAATACATTATCTAAAGCCTCAATATCTGCAATAAACCTAGGGGGTAAATTTCTGAACCATCTTCTAGCTTCCCCATCTAGGCTTTGAACAAAAACCCTCATCCAGACATCCTCTTCATTGATATCTAGGTTATCAGCATAGTTGTAAAAGGACTCTAAATGCTCTTCTGCTGATACTCCTTCTACACCAGTAAAATTTGGCATAAATTCTTGATAATCTCCTACAGGCATGGCATTCAAAGGGGTAGGCAAGACTAAGGGTCCATACCTAGAAGCAACTATTCGTTCTATATTTGTGAGAGCTTGCTGGCTTGCCATGACTGAGGTAAGGTATAAAGGATACTGGTGGACTGAGTAGAATGAATCAATGAAAAGAATAGCAGAACAGAGGACTAAGATGGATAGCAAGGGATGTTTCTTTCAATTGAGGGCCGCAAGGGAAATGAATAATAAGGAGCTGAATGAATCTTTGAAGGTGACATTCACTAACAGAGATACATGGGATTCTTTAAGGCTTACCTAACCCTGATGCTCCTTTCTGCAAAGTATTTCTTCTGTTTAACAGTCTTCTCACGATCAGGCACTGGTCAGCTGCTGATTTCTGAAGATATCTCTGAACATGCATCACCAACTGCACCAGAACTACAATGTGGAGTCGCCAACGATTGGTCTTCCACCAGTGGAGTCACCAAACAGATGATTACAACCAGAAACTGTGTTCAAACCTTGTCTATCATCAAAGCTTGAAGCTGTGTCATTCTCCCAAGGAAGTTGAGCTTCGATTCTCCTTTCCTCGTGAATGGCGCCATTTAATGTTATCACCCCAAGAAACTCTCCTAGGTTGTATATCAGAGATGCTCGGGAACATTATAAACTCAACAAAAATGTTGGATAAATGGTGGATGAATGAAACAAATGCTGCATATTCAAGCCAGATAACCACTCCTACTATGCTTAACCCCTTTCATGGGTGAACACCCCCAGAATACAAGGATTTTAACCACCAACTACTCACAGTTTGAGGATAAGGTGATAATGGAAAATACTGACCACACCAGCAGATGCACAGAACCCTGTGATGGCAGGCTGCAACTAGTTAAAAGGTCTATAAATCTGTTTTCTAATACACAGATAGGATGACAGCTCTCTGGCATTAAAACAACAGAAACCTACATACAAATTCAATGATAGATGCTAAAGCCTAACATATAGGTGGGATGATAGCCCCTCTAATGCTAAAATTAACAGCACATGAATAAATGCAAAACAGGCACAACCTGGAACAAGAAGAAGAAGTCGACAGTGAGAAATTAACAGCAAAAGAAGCTTGCATTAGCTAAAAATGAAGACCAGACACTGCAGGTATCATAGCAGTTACAATCTCCAGAAGTTGAACCTTACAGCAAAAATAACACTCATCCAACCCTCATCAACCTGTTACATTTGTCTTCTTGATATATATAGAGGTTGGTTTACAAAATATCTCTGCAACTAAGCGTGGAAGTGTCAATAAATGATCACCAACCACATTTACAATTAGAAATGGGCCTCTGCGACAATTATCAGAGCTTTAATCGACAAATTTAATCTTTCTGGTGCTCTGCAGTCTTTCTCTGGCAGCTGGGGTGAATTATGGATGAAATCCCATGCCTGATAAATGCTTTTCACTACTCGAGGTCGTCCTATTTGTCCTCAGCCATTCTGCTGATTAATGCAGTTGTTGGGGCCATTAACTATGCAGATACAGGGTAGCAGATTGTTGTTTTCTCCTTCCTCGGGCAGCAAAGTAGTCGGGAGCTCAAGACGGTTAACAGAGTTAAGGTTTTATAGCAGAAGAATGAGCAGGAGGCGAAAATAAATACTGGTCGTTGGATCAAGGGAAAAAATGACTGAGATCAGTTTGGATTGGCTTATCGGAAGTAAACGGGAGCGGAGCATCGTGGACCATTGGATCAAATAGATCAATGGTGGAGATCACATGATGAGGCATATCGGGAGGTGGATGAGAGCCATTGGATCACCGTCAGGTAGATCCAATGGTGATCGCACGCGGAAGAAGCGAGGCCATTAACAGGCGGGATGACGGTTTTGGGAGGCGGGAGGTATTCCCCGCACTGCCTTCTGGGACTCGGCGGTTTCCTTATAATGGCTTGTGATGCAATCAAAAAGTGCCGCGTGTCCAACTAAAACCACCGCCCCCACTCATTAACAGGTGTGCAAGTCACGGGAAGAGGGCTTGCAACTACCATTGATCTGGCGATGGACGGTCAGATGACGACAAAAGTAAATGATGTTTAACAGGCGGGAAAAAATGAAAACTGTTGGATCTGAATGATCAACGGTGGAGATTTGAAAGTGACAGAGGGCTATTTTGGCGCGGGATCACGATTAAGCGCCCGAACTAAAAAACCAAGGATCATGCGGGTTTTGAACCGAGTGCTCGAGGGCTAGAGGAAATATAGCATAAAACAGAGTTTATATGGGTTAGCAAGAGTTTATAAACAAAAGACAGAGGCAAAAAAAGTAAAAATACTAAGCAGGGAAATAGGGAGTGGCAAGGAATGAAGAAGCTATCAGAAGCAAAACAGAGATGGAGCAGTAAAGAGAGAATAGGGATACTTGAAGGAGGAGAAGGGGAACGATTGCTACAAATACCTTTTCAGAACAAACACATCACCAGACTTGACTTACCCTCAAAAATTTTCAAGCATGTAGCAGAGCTAACAAGACGATTTGAAGATAGATTTGAAGACAGACATGGCAGATTTGAAGACAGATTTGACAAATTTTCTACAAGAAATACTTACTAATGGTGAAAGGGTAGTAAAGGAAACTCATGATGAGAACGAAAGAAATGCTAATCATGATTTCATAGAATCTAATGTTGGATTAAAGACCCACCATATTCCAAAAATCAATATGAGGAAGTTCTATGGCAAGGATCCCACAACATGGATATTACAGATGGAGCATTTTTTCAATCTCAATAATGTGCAAAACACACAAAAGGTACGTATTGCAACTTTATATTTGGAACCAAATCAGTTTGTATGGTATCAATGGCTTTTCTCTCGTAAACAAATTATCACTTGGGAAATTTTTACGGAAGAATTGACAGCACATTATGAGGATACAAAAAACAACACTTTTTTTAGCCAATTGATAAGTCTCAAACAAAAGGGTTCAATAATGGAGCAAATTGAGGAGTTCCAAAAATTGAACATAAGGGTAAAAAATATTCCAGAGGAGGATAGGATTGATGTGTTCATAGGGACTTTAAAGGATAATATCCAACATGATGTTCGCCTTTGGGAACATGATTCATTAGAGAAGGCATTCAGGTTAGCAAGAAAAATGGAAAGCAAAATTATGGCGACTAGGAAGCATACCACTCACAACTATAATGATGGAAGTGTTGTTGCCCCTAGCCTTCCACAACCTATAAGGTTGACACCACAAAAATTGGAAGAAAAAAGAGTGAAAGGGCTTTGTTACAGTTGTGATAGCAAATACACTAAAGGTCATAAGTGTGTTGAGAAGAAATTATTCTACATAGATTGTGAAGAGGAAGAAGAAAAGGAGCAAGAAAGGTCAAAAGAAGAGGATATACTCCAGGAACAAAGCCTAGATAAAGAAGAAATGAATCGACCATATCTTGTAATGTATTGGCTGGAATTACCACTCCTCAAACCATCAAGATAGAAGGACAAATCAGGAAGAAAAAGGTAATAGTGTTGATTGATTCAGGAAATATCCACAATTTTATTCATTGTAAGATAGCAAAAGAATTGAATTGCTTCTTATATCTAACACCAGAGTGTCAACTGATGGTTGCAAATGGAGGAACAATAAATTTCTTTTGAAAGTTCCATAATATCAAGCTATCCATGGGAGAATATGTATTGAATAGCCCAATGCTTTCCATTACAATGGGAGGTGCTAATGTTGTACTAGGAGTCTAATGGCTACAATCGTTGAGTACAATAGCTTATAATTTTCAAGAACTTTTCATGAAATTTTCTACAGAAGGAAAGGAAGTTGAATTAAGGGGTACTGCAGGGAAACCAGGAAAGATAATCAGCTCTAACGGTATGACAAAGCTTCTAAAAAAGGAACAAAGAGGTGTAATTTCACAATTATGTTCGCTAGATTTTTCGACATCAAAATCATCTATTTCTCCAGATCTCCAAAAGTCTTGGACAATCATTCCAAGGTATTTGAGACTCCCAAAGGTCTCCCACCTATTCATGATCAAGATCATGATATTCATCTGATTCCAGGAAGTGTTCCTCTAAACATCAATCCATACAAATATCCCTATGCCCAAAAGAGTGAAATTGAACGCATGGTTGCAGAAATGCTAGAGGCGCGTATAATTCAACCTAGTCAAAGTTCTTTCTCTGCTCCAGTAGTATTGGTGCACAAGAAGGATGGATCATGGCACATGTGTTCGGATTATAGGGGTCTCAACAAGCTCACTTTTAAAGATAAGTTTCCCATCCCTATCATTGATGAATTACTGGATGAATTGCATGGATCAATTTACTTCACCAAGTTGGATCTTCATTTAGGATATCAAAAAATCAGAATGGAGACAGAAGACATTCCAAAAATAGCATTTAGAACTCATGAGGGTCATTATGAATTTATGGTCATGCCTTTTGGCCTTACCAATGCACCTTCTACATTTCAAGGTTTGATGAATTCCATTTTCAAACCCTTCCTTAGAAAATTTTTGTTAGTATTTTTTGATGATATACTAATCTACAACAAGTCTTGGAAGGATCATGTTGAACATGTTGACAGGGTGCTACAACTATTGGAGGAGAAAAAATTACATGCAAACATATCCAAATGTTTCTTTGGAGTACAAGAGGTGGAATATCTGGGTCATATTATATATCATGAAGGAGTTAAGGTAGACCCTAGCAAAATTAAAGCCATTAAGGAATGGAAAATCCCCACATCCATAAAGCATCTGCGAGGATTTCTCAGGTTGACAGGGTATTATCGCAAGTTTTTTAAGAATTATGGGAGAATAACAACACCTCTAACAACATTATTGAAGAAAGATGCATTTTCATGGACTCCAATAGAATAGAATGAAACAACATGCAGATCAACATCACAGTGAAAGAAGTTTTGATGTAGGTTATTTGGTATTCCTACGACTACAACCATATAAACAAATGTCCCTCAAGCAAGCTAAGAAGAATAATAAATTATCACCAATGTATTATGGTCCGTACAAGGTGTTGCAAAAGATTGGTACTATGGCATACAAATTGGAGCTTTTTGTAGCTTCTCGAGCACACCCAGTTTTCCATGTTTCATGTTTAAAGAAGGTTATAGGTGACAAGCTCCCAGTTCAAACAATATTGCCAAAACTTGACGAGGAAGGAAAAATTATATTGGAACCAGAAGCAGTCACAGAAACAAGAACTTGATAGCTATGAAATCGATCAATTTCAAAGTATCTCATCAAGTGGAAGAACTTATCCGCTGAAAATTCCACATGGGAGGATGAGAATTTTATATAGAAGCATCCAAAACTACTCAAGGGTTGAGGACAACACTTTTTTGAAGGAGAGGGGCATGTTAGGTCCCTATAATACTAGTGATTACCCCATTACTATTGTAGTTGTATCCCTTATTAATATTGTGTGCCCCTATTGTCCCCATATTGTTATTATTGTGCCCCATAAAATCCCTCTATTGTTATTTTTGTGCCTTTATATTATTATTGTTAGGTTAGCTGAGTTATATTGTTGCTCCTTAGACTCCTATATATAGAAAGGAGGTTTTTTCATTTGAATCATTAATTTGTGTAATGTAAAGGAGGTTTCCCCCTCAAAGAGGCTGAATTCTGAGGCGTTGATCTATCTTTTCTATCTTTTTGTGAACTAGTTTCATAACAGTGTTGAAAATGGTTTTTACCTGAATCATCCCATTGCTCTCCTAGTGGAAGAATCATGTTTGGGTCACCACGATAATCCATCTCGGTGTCTGGAAAGTCTTGAATCACAAAAAGTTGGTTGTTCAGCCAACGAAAATATTCAAGTGGAAATCGAACAACCTCCATGCCCTCAGAGTGATGGGCCATCAAAGCAACCCAACGAACCATTCTAGGCTCTCAAGGAATACCAACATCAACAGGAATATGTTGCGGGGCTAGCATGGGGATCCTCTGTAGAGCAAAGGTGATTAAAATAAATCCATATCCAAAGCTTTTCGGCTGTCCATTCTTTGCTCTGGTTAGTTGGCCTTTCACATTTTCCAACACAGCCTGGCACCAGTTGAATATGGTGCCTCGAAAATAGTCTACAGCCATCTACATATGGGATCTAGTAGCCACATGCAATGCTGCACTCCCACATAGTCTGGTAACAGTGAATGCAATAACTTTAAGCTCAGAAAGCTGATAGTTTTAATATCAATCCGTTTATCCTTGGGGTCTACTTTATCATCATAAAACTTCAATCAAAGACTAGCGACAGACTGGCCACTTGGCCTAGTCCTGAAAATAGATAATTGTTCACCCCTCTTGGACAAACCAGTCAAAAATTATATTTCCTCCAGCTCGATTTCGAGCTGGTGGCCACCAATCATAAAGCACTGGTCCTGTGTATTCCATCTGTCTACCAGCCATGTTAAGAGATCTACTTGGGTCATCATGCCCTGTATGGCCCAGAACTTATACAATCTGCATGCTCTCAATGCCTGCAGTATGGGAATATCATTCATTGCGGCATAATCTACATCTTTGTGCTCATGTTCTCGCCAAATAAGCATTTTGAATGTCCTACAATGCATAAAAAGAGATATTAGAACAAACTTGTTCGAAATTTTTTTGGCAAATTTGGAGAAATTTAAGTTTTAAAATTCATTCCGCAGGGTCCGCACCCGCTGCTTACAAACTGTGCGTAGGTCCACATGGGTTGTGAGCAATAGGTATGGACCCATGACCTTTTCCTTTATAGAAAATAATTCGGGGTCCACAGGGCCCGCATGTTGCACCTGTGGACCCCCGAGAGCGATTTTTTAAACTTATTTTTCCTTTAAAATCAAATTTAAAGCCTAAAAACATAATGTAAATGGATGAAATGCAAGTTAAGGAGGACGTGGATTACCTGGAGCTGACAGTTTTCGATTCCAATGGACAGATTTTCCAGAATCTTCAAAGGAACTTTTTTACCCAAAGCTCTCACTTCTCACTCTGAACTCAAATGGTAAAAATGAAGTTAGAAAAGCCCTTTTCATAAGTTTTTTTGAATAAATGAATTTTTAATTTATTTATTTTTCACTTTAAAAGGGTAAATTTTTAAAACATTTTTATTTATCTTAAACAGGTATGTGTATTGTTTTGAGTTTTTGTACAGAATATTAGATTTTTCGGGAAAATTGATCATTTTTCAACAAAGAGCATACTTTTATCACTTTTTCGGACTCTTTC
Source organism: Pinus tabuliformis (assembly GCA_031772625.1). Taxonomy (NCBI): domain Eukaryota; kingdom Viridiplantae; phylum Streptophyta; class Pinopsida; order Pinales; family Pinaceae; genus Pinus; species Pinus tabuliformis. Next base: position 1,204,830,660 of record CM062809.1, on the reverse strand, counting down.
AAAAATTTATGAAAAAGTGAAACATTGGAGTCCTCTTTAAGCCCTTTTTAGACTCTCGAAAATTGAAAAGATTGCCAAGCACTTGGTTGTTCGAACTTGTAAAAATAAATGAATAATCATCCCTTCAATATAAGTTTACCCCTTTTATGGAATGAAATGGATTATTTACGAAAAAGGAATACGTTGACTAATTACGGTCAATAGAGTCCTCTTTAAACCCTTTTCAGACTCATTAAATATGAAAAGATTGTCGAGCGCTTGTCTTTTCCAGCTCGTTAAAGTATTGGAAATGTCATCCCTCCTGTATTATTTTATCCTTTTTCAGACCTGAGGGATTAATTTATGAAAAAGTACCCCCATGGAGTTTTCTTAAGTTTTTCTTCTGACTCCCTAAAATTGAAAAACACCAAGTTTTTCCTATACTGGACTCGTTAAAATTTAACAGTAAAGGACCTATTCAATTTTAAACAGGAACGAACCACTCCTTCTTAGGGTTTGAATTTTAAACTAAGTTGGACTCATCCGAAGGATGATCTTATAAACAAGCAAATATTATCCTCCTTAAGCTTGTAAAAAATAAAGATGTACTTTCCATAAATGGTGGGATAAAAGAGAGAAAAATGAACCTATTTGTTACACTTCGTTTTTAAAAAAAGCCGTCAACCACTCTTGAACACGACACTTTTTGTTCACCTAGGTTGGGAAAATCCTTTTCCTAACAGTTAATCAAATCACATTGAAAGTCTTCAACCAGTTTCTGGGTATTAGCTTTGGGTCAATTGTCACCAAGCCATCTGTAGTGTCATTATGTGTTCAAGAGAATAGTTCAAACAAACCATTCATCTGCGAGATATCCGTCATCCATTTTGACCATCCTTGAGTCAGTGCTTGCCAATATATTTCTTCAAAACTTGATCTATGATTTTGTGTTGTGGGCTTGTCTATGACGGATCACTTTCTATCGACTTCAGCTCATTATCTAGGAAGTTGATCTAGAAATCATCAGTACCTTGAAAACTGCATGCCCTAATGGCAACTTTCTCATTTTCGACAATAGGTTGCATCATTGACCTTCGATCGAATGATTCTATGACATGTTCGACTTCAGCTCATTTATTCACATTTCATGGATTATACTGGGTACTTTGAGAGCCATTGACATTACTGGTGGTTTCTCTCACACTTGTTAACAGTCCACATCATTGACTGGTAATAAAGTGGTTTCTACCATGTTCGACTTCGACACATTCATTCACATGGATAGAATCGTACTAGTTCGGGAAGTGAAAATGAAGACCCTGGATCTAGTTTCTACCATCCACTCTACGAGGAATTTTGTTATTCATTATACATTGGACTATTCATAAACAGATGGCTGCATCCATACCGTGTCTACATATGTCTATAATCTTGATGTATTACAAAATCATTCCTGTATCAGAACAATTTAGTCAATTTTCTAGTCAGTTTTGATCTGAGTATGGGAATGCCTACCTCAACAATGATATGTCTACACACACAAACACACACACACACACACATATATATTTTGCATTGAATGTTTTTACAGGTTCCGACTTGGGTGTCCACATGATGATCCTTGAAATGATAAAGTACTTCACTCTTCATAAATGACAGACTCTATTTTCATCTATTACAGACTTCGCACTTTAGGGGGCAATCTATTGCACTAAAAATTGTCACCTTGACATTCTGCTATCTGTGTGAGTTCATTACCACTTATACTTTCCTCCTCTGCAAGTCTAAAACATCAATTCCTCATATCAAGTCTTGAAAATAAGAGGAAAGCTCTCAAAAGTCTTTAAAACTCAGGTTCCGCACTTTCTCTTTGTCTTACTTGCGGTCCCGCACCTAATGGCCATGTCTCCTACGCACCTGACTACACTGTCTCTGTGTTAAAGGTGCGGACCCCTGTAAAAGTTTAAAAGGAACGAGTATACTCTAAAAAACTCACTTTCAGTTATTTCTAGAAGCTTCTGGAAGGAATCTTGAGGTGGCAAGTTTGTTATTTTAAGGTTCATGTATCCCATACCTTAAGGAGCTAACCCCTTGATGTAAGGAACTTATCCATTTAAAGAAGGATTCTATCCCTTCATAGGTGGACCAGTAGCCTCCTCCTCTACACTATAAAAAGAAGCATTAGGCTGGTTACCTAGAGTTAGAAGCTTAATATTTTTTGAGGTGAAATGCTGCTGGAAGTTAGTCTTCTTTAGTTGATATTTTATGAGGAGAGATTACATACCTCTATGTATCTCATTTGGAAAAGTGCAAGACTTGTCAAAGTAAAGGAAATTCATGTTTCGGACCCCAGGAAGAGCTTGTTCAACATCAAGGCTGAAAAGGTTGTAAGGTTCTTCTACTATTCAAAGTTAATACAAATAAATTTGTTTTTCTCAATAAGCTGTTAATTCATGGTTTATTTTATGGATTCCTTGATCACCATAATAGACATGATTTATAATATTTGCTATGCAAGTGCTATTTAATGTTTTCTTGTTTGTGATTGCAGGTCTTCAAAGGTAACTCTTTCGAACGATTAGAGGATGACTACTACGAACAAGCATTGGATCTAAGGTAGGATCTTAACACCTTTGTAGTATTTACTTATAAATCGCATATGTCTAGAGAAAGATAGGTTTGTTTGTCCGTTTGTTGCTAGACTATCTTATGATACTAGGGAGATCGGTCTTATCTGCAAGATCGATTTATTTGGCCAACAATCGCGATGATTGTGTGGAAAGAACCAAAAGACTCATAGTTTCCATCTGTCGAGGTGGATGTTTGTGAGTCAACGAGGTATTCTTCCCTCTAGTTTACTAAGGAGTTAATGCGCACAACAAAAAATAGGATTTTCTTTGTGGTGATGGCAATGGATATACAGATGGTGGTGAATCAACATCCAAGGCTATCATCTCATTTATATAACTAGTATCATCACATTCTAGATTTCAAAGAAGACTTCCACAGAGCCTATGTGAAGGAAATGAAGGACCCGATTGGGACATGGCACCCACTGCCATACTTAGTAAATGAAGAAGATATTCTTGCCATAGTACAACAATGGATGGAAGAATGGATGACTCCACCTCATGGAGTGGTTGGAATAAAGAAGGGTACCCCGCAAGATGCAGGTAAAAGTGGAAAGGATATAGAGGTGGAAACAAGCCCCCAACACTCACCCATGACTTGTATAGAGTAGGAGAATGAGTAAACCCTCAGTGATGTAGGAGTATCAGAGGTGTCACCTTTTATTGTCAAAAATAGAGACACAACAACTACGGTAGGAAAAAGGAAAAATTAGAAGGTGGATAAGTCTAAAGGCGTAGAAACACTTGTCCTCACTGATGGGGACATCGAAGAGATCAGAGAGAAGCTCCAAGAGATCGCAGTGGAGACCTAGGACAAAATTGATGATTGATATAGAACGATCTTGACTGAAGTATAGAAGGGCATCATGGAGATGAAGGCATTGCCGCAAGTAGAAAAACAACCAAAACAAAGAGCAAAGCCACTGCAGGTAGAGAAACAAATAGAAATGCAATTCAGCGTTAGGATTTTGTAGGTGCCAACTGGGGCACTTCACTGGTACTCACTAGAGGACAAATAACGGGCCAAATCATGGAAGACTGTCAGCATAAATATTGTCGTGCTGCCCATTCAGATGCTGCATGAATTCCATCAAAGTTTAACAACTGAGCTGCAGGAGTGGGAGCAACAAACCTCGGTGATGACAATGTAGGTGGAAAAGGAGAAAGTTTCACTAAAGAAGCAACTAGAGGAGGTGTCTAAGAAAAGAGATGAAGCATATCAACAACAAGAACAATTTGAAAAAGCCATAAAATAGAGTTGCATAATGGTCCCAGATGTGAAGGTCAGTGAGGAGGAACCACCAACAGAGAAGGTCGCAAAGCATGCCCTAGCGATCAAGGAATCAAAGAATACATTGGTGAAGATAAAATTTGAGTATGAAGTGTAGATATCAGAGCTGCAAATAAGGTTGTAGCTAGCCATGCCACCAGAAGTGCGGGAGAAGAGGCAAAAAGACTTAAATGTGGCATTAAAAGGTATCTCTGACATAGTGGTGAATTGTGGGAAATTATTGGATGACATAATGCAGATTTGGACCTCACTGCAAGAGGATCCAAACATCCAAAATATTAAGGAGGAATTATAGGTGAAGCAGAAGCAGTGCGATGAAATCTTGGCAATTGTAAAGACCCTACAATTCTTATAGAAACTCGCCAATATTACTGAAGGGAAGAACCTCCAAAAGAAGATAGATGATCTTTGGAGGAAGGAGAAAATTTTGCAAGAAAGGACTCAGCCATGGAGATATGACGCCCTCAAACTATCTCAGGTAGTGGACAAAGGGATCATAAAGTTGAAGAAAAGGGAGGTAGAAATACTGCAAAAGATTGTTGACCCAACTATAAAGGCATTACTGGAAAAGGTGCGCAAACAGGAGAAACAAATGGCAAAGATAGTCTAATAGTATACTGCAGTCTACAACAGAATTGCAGCAAAGATCAAGGGAACCTACGCTGAGTGACTCAGGACGAGTCATGGGTGAGCGTTGGGGCCTGTAGGGCATAGACCAAATTGGTCCAAGTTTTGGGTCAAAGACTCTGCATTTTGAGGAGCAAAGCGCGTGGAGATGACATAGTTATATTCATCGTTCAGTATTTTGGGGGCTTTAGGGTAGGTCAAAGCCCGTTATTTTATAACAAGCTTCAGGTATTAGTCCATTGTTTTGTCGGATCCATGGTATGTGGATTGTGGTCTTGTATTAAGGAAGCCTATATAAAGAAGATGTAATAATTTGTCGAATAGATATAGAAGAAATAAGCATAGATTATTTGTATTCTCTGTCTTGAGTTTGTATTTTGGGGAAGGATCCACAACTGAGTGCATGAAGGCCTTGAAGAGTCTTCAATTGAGTGCGCAGACCACCTGCAGCTGGGTGTGCAGGTTAGGGAAGATAATGTATTGAATATCCTTATTAATAAAGAATAAGTTTTGGTGAAGTATTGTGTATCTTTTTGTGTTGATTCTCTATTATTATTGATATCGTTATGCATTCTTTTTACTGAATTATGCGAAAGAATACATGTTATATTGTTTTTTGTTATGTCTATGCATTAAGTACTAATCTGTAAGATTAATCATCAACATAAAGTTATTCATGTAAGCGAATTTGTAGGAAGATATAAGACATAAGTGAACACACAAAGCAACAATGAGCATATCCCTTTGGCTACAAAAACCTGGTTATGTAACCTCCCATAACCACTTCGGGTGAGACTGTCATCTTCTTGTAGGTCGTTGCTGAAAGGGCCAGTGATTGAGGGTTTTGTTGGTGCACAATACACTCTAAACCTGGGTCAAGCCCCTTTAAACCAACACGAACCTTTATTGCTATAACATAAAATAGATTGCTTTTATTATTTTAAGGCTTAGGCCTAAGGAAACCTGATCAGGAAATTTTTTAATCAGAGTTTTTGTTAAGAGGAAATGTTGGAAAGCTCTGATAATATATTTCCGAAGAGATTTTTTAAAGGTTAAAACCAATGTTTAAAGGTTTAAGCTCTGATATTTAAGTTTCAATAAGGGAAATCTCTAGATTCAATCAATCTTTTGAAACAATAAAGCTAATATTACCTTGTCTTATTGAATTTTTTTGGGTTTTATCGTAAATTTTAAAAGGGTCCCCATTATTTATTATTTATACTATTAATTATAATGGGGGGTTTTTGAGTAGTACAACATCGTGTCATGTAGTTAGCGAAACATCAAAAAAGGGTTTAAGGAAAGAATCACAAGAATAAAGAATATTTTCAGTCTTAAATAATGCCATATTGACATCAATGACAACCTTGACCAACATTATAAACATTAGATAAGATTATCAACACTTAGTGACCTCCATCAATTAAAATAGGACTCAGGTACAAGGAAACACTAGAACAAGTCAAAGGAGATTCAAGCACCAAAGAATCAAAATCTAATGATTCAAAAAGATATATTAATGCTCTTAAGGGAATAAGTAACCAACCTAGAAAACCAAGAAAAGGAAGTGATGATCAATAAAAATAGAATCAACCAAGTCACACAAGAAACAAAGGTGTAAGAAAGAAACAAAGATTAGAGTTCCACTCAATTAGCAACCAAGGAACAGTCCTATAAAGAAGTCTTTTCACTCCCAGGTACCCATACATTTTCTATGGTCATTTTTTTATCTGTCATAATTTTGGTCATAAAGTAAGAAATTTCATAGCATACAAATATATCAGGACTAGAAATGCGAGGGTTATGTCGAATTTGCATGAAATGAAAAGAACTAGAAAATCATTCAACAATGCATTTTCTCCACTTATGGATGAAATTGAGTGTTCCATTTGCAACAAATTTGGGCATAATAATAATGACTACAAAAGCAAGTTGATTCCTTGTTGTTAGAACATAAAACAGAATAATTTACCAAAATCTAGAAAAAGAAGAAGATTATACATCCAGAAGAGTGTGGACTGGTTTTATATGCCAAGAATCAAGGAATCTGTGACACATTGATGGTGGATTTTCAAAACACATGACAAGTGAAAAAATAATATTTATATAGTTATATGAAGATAAATGTGTAAATGTTACGTTTGGTAATAATAAACTATTAACAGTAATGGGTAAAGGGATAGGCATCTTGGAAAAAGGAAAGACCAAGGCTCACTATCTGTTGTATGTAGACAGTCTTAAGCATAACCTTTTAAGTTCCAATCAAATGTGTGACTAAGTACACAAGGTGAATTTCATGTCAAATGAGTGAGTGGTCAAAGAGTTGAATATAGGAGAAACTATAATTAAAGAAGTTAGGACTCCAAGTGATGGATCTCTGCTGGAAGGAGACGAAGAAAGTTGTTGCCTAGGTAAAAATGATGAGAGATGTTTATGGAAAAGGAGATTAGGGAACCTAAATTTTCATCATTTGGATAAATTAGGTAAAACGAGTGTTACCAAGACATGCCCAAAATTACCAAACCTGAAAATAATGTATGCAAGTCATGCCAATTTGGAAAAAAATCAAGAGTTGAATTCAAAGGAAAGGAATATTCTATAAAAATACCTCTGGAATTGATCCATAAATACATATGTTGAGCCTCAATAATGAGATATCCACAGCAATGAGTAATACTTTATGTTTATAATTGAATATTACACAAGAATGTGTTTGGTTAATTTGTTGAAATATAAAGATGAAGCTTTTGAAAAATTCAAAATATTTAAGGCATTGGAGGAAAATGAAATGGATATCACAATTAAGTCCTTGAGATCATAAACAGGAGAAGAATACACATCTAATGATTTTTATGATTTCTGTGAACAACATGGGATCAAGAGACAATTCTCAATAGCTAAAACCCCTCAATAGAATGGGCTAGTTGAAAGAATGAACAAGACAGTATGGGAAGTGGATTGAGCTATGCTTGAAATGAAAGGTGCCACACTTTCTATTGAGAAGCTAGTCAAACATTAGTTAACATTCTCAACAAGGCTCATGTTAAAGTAAATAGTGACAAAACACCTTATGAATTATGGTCTTTGGCAGCAAAATCTTCATCAAAAGGAATGAGGACAATCTCAACAAATTTCAATCAAGGGCATATGAAGGGATCCTTGATCGCTCTTCTCCTAGGATCAAAGGATGAAAGTGTTACGAGAAAAGACTTTGCAAGATCATTGAAATTATAGATGTAAAATTTGTTGAAGGACCTGTTCACACTAGAAGACAACTGCAACATGATAAATATGTCCACTACGAGTCACTAGAGAATGAGTTCAAAGAGCATCAAGAACAAGAGGAATGAAAATAATCGAAGGAATATGAAATAGAAGAATCCATACAACAAAAGTATCCATCAAGTTATGTATACAGACATCATCCTAAGAGTCTGATTCTCTGAGGTAAATAAACAAGAGTACAAACTAGAAAAAAGTTCCAAGGCATATCTATTCTGTTATGAAACCAGCTCAAGAAAATATAGAAAAGATAGATCAACGCCTTAGAATTCAGCCTCTTCGAGGGGGCAACCTCCTTTACATTACATAAATGAACAATTCTTGGATGATACAAATGAAAAGACCTCCTCTCTATATATAGGAGTCTAAGGGGTCATCACATAATCAGAGCCGACATAACAATAATAATGTAAGGGCACAATAATAATAATAGTGGGCTTCTATGGGGCACAATAGTAACAATATGGGCACTACATGGGTACATCAATATAATAAGTGGGTTCTACTAATAAAAATAAGGGGTTATACTAATAGTATAGGGGCCTAACATGCCCCTCTCCTTCAGAAAGTGTTGTCCTCAACGCTTGAGTAGTTCTTGATGCTTCTGTAAAAAATTCTTGTCCTCCCATGTGGAATCTTCAACAGGTAAGTTCTTCCACTTGATGAGATACTCTGAAATTGATCGATTTCGTAGCTGTTGGGTTCTTATTTCTGTGACTGCTCCATGTTCCAATATGATTTTTCCTTCCTCTTCAATTTCTGGCAATATTGTTTGAATTGGGAACTTTTGCAACTTTTGAATAAGTGGCCATACTTCTTCGTCCTTCTTCCATTCATCCTTTTCTTCTTTTATCCAATCTGGTTGGATAATAGAAATAGCACAAAACAATGCTTCCATATCCTCATCCTTGAAGAGTCTTCCCATTCGGTAAGGTCGCCATTTTTTAAGTGCATGTAGTATTGCCAACATTTCCTTCTCATAAATACCTTGCTTGAGATGTAGCAGTAAAAATACCCAATCAAAAAGTTTTTCACTACAATGTTGATCTACCTGTTGTTTCATTTGATTTTGCACTGAAGTGTCGTTATCCTTTAAAATTTGGAGAACTTGTTGTTGATGCTTGATGTGATCTTTCACTGCTTGAACCTTTTTCTTCTTGATATGTCCTTCTATCTCTAGAGTTTGAGGAGTGGTAATTTCTTCCAATCCTTTACAAGATATGGTCGGATTCATTTCTTGATGCTCGATGTGATCTTTCACTTCTTGAACATTTTTCTTTTTGATATGTCCTTCTATCTTGATAGTTTGAGGAGTAGTAATTTCGACCAATGAATTATAAGATATGGTTGGATTCATTTCTTCTTTGTCGGTGTGATATTTCACTTCTTGCACCTTTTTCTTCTTGATATGTCCTTCTATCTTGAGAGTTTGAGGAGTGGTAATTCTTGCCAATGCTTCACAAGATATGGTCTGATTCATTGCTTCTTTCTCTTCGGTGGGGTCTGTTGGAAATAATACTGAGAGGGGGGGGGGGTGAATCAGTATTATCAGATCAGTAAAACCTTTCCAATTTCATACTCAGAAACATATACGCTACTTCAGTTAAGTGAACCCGCGTGTACACGCTACTGTGTCTAAAGCATCAAGCGTATATCCAGAGATCTTATGGTTTAGTTAGCTTATCTTCAGTAAATGCATCAGAACATTATTAACCATATTAACAGTAAACAGGTGCAGTATAACAGAACATATCATCACACAAAAGCCACACACATGAACACCATGATATAAGGTGGAAACCCAATGTGGGTGAAAACCACTTGCTGCAATTCGTCTCTTTCTTCTTTAATAAGAAACTTCTTTTACAATGTACTGGTGCAGTCATTTACCAGCACGCAGGCTGCAACCTGCAGAGGGCTACAACCCTCATAACTCTTGTACTAGCCGATCCATTTACTAGTATGTAGGTGCCAACCCTACAGAAGGCTACAACCTTCACTCGTTTTCCAGCTGCTCCTGGAAGGGAGCTACAACCCCCTGGCTCTTGTACTGGCTGATATGTTTACCAGTACGTAGGTGCCGGCCTACGATCTTCCCGGGACCACGTTTCATCAATTTTCAGACTGGATCCATAAGTCAATCACCATTGTAGTACAACCTGCATCATCAATCACTGAAACACCCAATTCTGAATCACTGTAACCCTGTCAACAACAACCAGACAACATAACAACAACCAGATCCAACTCCATCTTCAAATATCATACTTCACATTGTATACGCTACTTGGATGAACCCAACCTGCGTGTATACGCCCTTTTACCAAAACCAACCCGCGTACAGATCTGCAAATTCAAGCTTAAAACTCCGCAGCTATATCAGACATCAAAACATACCCAGATCATAATAATAAACACGCGTCAGTAGATCTAGTCTATCCACAGTCAAACCATATGAAGATAATCATTCCAAGCCTTGAGATCTCGTTCCATCATTCATCATCCTCCACATGAGTGAAACCTTGGTTCCGATCACCAACCCATAACCAACACTTAGATCTCACACTTCCTCAGATCTTCATCACTCACACACTCACACTTTGGCATAATGATCTTTCTCCTTATATAGCTTTAGGCCCTCCACAATACCATGGTCCAAAACCATAGTAACCCAATACCATCAACTCAATACTAGGGATCAACACGTCTGTCGAGACTCCATGATCCAAAACCATAGGCACAAATTCCAAGGACTAACTACCACGGACCAAAAGTAAGCTTTCCGACATGTACGCTCTTTTCCGTTCATGAAACTGCGTGTATACCCTACTTGGTATATAGAGAACCTGCGTACACGCGACTTGGTATATAGTGAACTAGCGTGTATACGCGAATTGGGCTTAATGAACCTGCGTGTATGAACTGCTGTACTAAGATCTGTCCTCTGATTAAGTTGCCATCACCTGTACCAACCTCTGAGTGAGTTGCCATCAAGGACAACACTTGAATCATAATGCCAACAATCTCCCCCTTTGGACTTGATGGCAACCACACCAAGTCACTCTCCCCCTTTGACATCAAGGGCAAAGGGCGGGCCAAGATATTCTCTTCTTTGGTATACCTTCTGCTGTCCATACTCCCCCTGAGTACATGCTGAATATCTCTGCTCTGCTGTGCTGAACATGCTCCCCCTGACTGTAGGCAAGATCTGCAAAGGATGTTCTTCAAAAAGAGCCAAGACTTATACATCATAAAGGACCTTCCTATCACCAAAAGACTCAATACATAAATCCATACTCCCAACCAAGTGGGGATACATCAGAAAATAACAACCAATTACATTACATCATTCATCCCAGGCATAGTGGGGAAACCAACATAGGCCGTTACATGACCTTGACACCATAAAAGAGATATCACAAAAGAGATACATGCTGAAGTTTCTGAATGGGCTCCAAGTTGTATCAATCCATCCATGCTCCCCCTGAGTAGATGCAAGTTCTAAGACCAGCAATTCATTCAAGACCATGACTATCATTCATCATATATGATCTGTACCATCAGCCTGCAATACCATTCCTTTGATCAAACAACAAGATGTATCATTTAGCTTCATAGACTTTATCAACAACTTCTAACCATAATGCCAACAATGCATTATTTGAAGTATATGCTCCCCCTGAGACTGTGCCATCTGTAGTTAGATCTGATCATGCATACATCAGTAATAAGCATCAAGATCTCATCATCATCAAGTTAGGATTAAACACTTCTAACATCTTACAAGTATCAAAACATTTCCAAACATCCTCAGCAGATTGTAACTGTTAACCAATAGAGCATATACTAGACTGGATCATATCAGACCCCTTTTCTGAGTCTGTCCCCACTGCTTTTTCACAAACTGACATATACGCGACTTTTCAGTGTGAAACTAGCGTATATACGCGGCTTTACTTCATGAAAATTGCGTATGAGAATTAGAACACTGAAGTTTTACACCTTCAGCTCCCCCTGAGTCTGTTATGTCTGTGCTGTGCTGAGTACCCTGTGCTGTGCCACATTTTTCTGACTGAACTTCCTTCTTCTTCCATATCTTCAAGCATGTTGATGATTTCTTCTTATCATGAGCTTTGTTCCTGCAATCTCTTGCTTTATGTCCAAACTTGTTACATGCATAGCATCTTACATGTTTCATATTCCTCTTATAGCAATCAACAGCTTTGTGGCCAAATATATTGCAAGAAAAGCAATATCCATTAAAGTACCTTGAATGTGATGATCTTTCTGCATGATGGTCTTGAAACCTTCTTCTTCTACATATGGCTGCAACATGTCCAAGATTATGACATACATAACATTCAACATTATTCATGGGAGGAGTAAAAGATTTTCTTTGAGGAGTCTCTTTCCTTAATTGTTGATGAGGTTGACCTTTCATCTCCTTGTAGAGCCTTTCAGATTTTGCATTAGAGATTCTTGTCTTACTTTGTGAACCAGATTCACCTTCAATAGACTCATGAAAACCAAGACCAGTTTTGATAGCAGGGGACCTTTGACTACTAAGAATATCATCCAAGATCTTAGTACTATCTTGAAATCGTAATAGTTTATCCTTTTCTTCTAATTTACTTTTCAAGATATTTACCTCAACTTGATGTTGTTCTTCTTTGTCCAGACATTGCTTCTTCAAGGTCTCTTCAGCTTTCCTTCCTTCATCCAACTGATGCCTTAGTTCGAGGATCTCGTTTTCTTGCTCTTTATTCAGTGCTAGCAGCATTTGTCGAATTCTGGAGGCACATTCCAACAGATCTTCTAATCTGATGATTTCTTCTTTGAGGGCATTCTCCTTTTTGCTAGGTAGATCTTGCTGATCTATGGTTTGATCTGATGCTTCATTTGTTTGTCCATCTTCATTCTGAGGTGATTCAGGATCTGAATTCTTGCTTCCACTCAACGGCAGGTTGTCATTGTTCCTTTGAGCTGTCTTCTTCTTCTGACGTGCTTTCTTCCCCATTGTTCTACGAATCTCCTTCAAGCGATCAAGCTTCTCTGAAGGACCTGCTCTGATACCAATTGTTGGAAATAATACTGAGAAGGGGGGGGGGGTGAATCAGTATTATCAGATCAGTAAAACCTTTCCAATTTCATACTCAGAAACATATACGCTACTTCAGTTAAGTGAACCCGCGTGTACACGCTACTGTGTCTAAAGCAACTAGCGTATATCCAGAGATCTTATGATTTAGTTAGCTTATCTTCAGTAAATGCATCAGAACATTATTAACCATATTAATAGTAAACAGGTGCAGTATAACAGAACAGATCATCACACAAAAGCCACACACATGAACACCATGATATAAGGTGGAAACCCAATGTGGGTGAAAACCACCTGCTGCAATTCGTCTCTTTCTTCTTTAATAAGAAACTTCTTTTACAATGTACTGGTGCAGTCATTTACCAGCACGCAGGCTACAACCTGCAGAGGGCTACAACCCTCATAGCTCTTGTACTAGCCGATCCATTTACTAGTACGTAGGTGCCAACCATACAGAAGGCTACAACCTTCACTCGTTTTCCAGCTGCTCCTGGAAGGGAGCTACAACCCCCTGGCTCTTGTACTGGCTGATATGTTTACCAGTACGTAGGTGCCGGCCTACGATCTTCCCAGGACCACGTTTCATCAATTTTCAGACTGGATCCATAAGTCAATCACCATTGTAGTACAACCTGCATCATCAATCACTGAAACACCCAATTCTGAATCACTGTAACCCTGTCAACAACAACCAGATCCAACTCCATCTTCAAATATCATACTTCACATTGTATACGCTACTTGGATGAACCCAACCTGCGTGTATACACCCTTTTACCAAAACCAACCCGCGTACAGATCTGCAAATTCAAGCTTAAAACTCCGCAGCTATATCAGACATCAAAACATACCCAGATCATAATAATAAACATGCGTCAGTAGATCTAGTCTATCCACAATCAAACCATATGAAGATAATCATTCCAAGCCTTGAGATCTCGTTCCATCATTCATCATCCTCCACATGAGTGAAACCTTGGTTCCGATCACCAACCCATAACCAGCACTTAGATCTCACACTTCCTCAGATCTTCATCACTCACACACTCACACTTTGGCATAATGATCTTTCTCCTTATATAGCTTTAGGCCCTTCACAATACCACGGTCCAAAACCATAGTAACCCAATACCATCAACTCAATACTAGGGATCAACACGTCTGTCGAGACTCCATGATCCAAAACCATAGGCACAAATTCCAAGGACTAACTACCACGGACCAAAAGTAAGCTTTCCAACATGTACGCTCTTTTCCGTTCATGAAACTGCGTGTATACCCTACTTGGTATATAGAGAACCTGCATACACACGACTTGGTATATAGTGAACTAGCGTGTATACGCGACTTGGGCTTAATGAACTTGCGTGTATGAACTGCTGTACTAAGATCTGTCCTCTGATTGAGTTGCCATCACCTGTACCAACCTCTGAGTGAGTTGCCATCAAGGACAACACTTGAATCATAATGCCAACAATCTCCCCCTTTGGACTTGATGGCAACCACACCAAGTCACTCTCCCCCTTTGACATCAAGGGCAAAGGGCGGGCCAAGATATTCTCTTCTTTGGTATACCTTCTGCTGTCCATACTCCCCCTGAGTACATGCTGAATATCTCTGCTCTGTTGTGCTAAACATGCTCCCCCTGACTGTAGGCAAGATCTGCAAAGGATGTTCTTCAAAAAGAGCCAAGACTTATACATCTTAAAGGACCTTCCTATCACCAAAAGACTCAATACATACATCCATACTCCCAACCAAGTGGGGATACATCAGAAAATAACAACCAATTACATTACATCATTCATCCCAGGCATAGTGGGGAAACCAACATAGGCCCTTACATGACCTTGACACCATAAAAGAGATATCACAAAAGAGATACATGCTGAAGTTTCTGAATGGGCTCCAAGTTGTATCAATCCATCCATGCTCCCCCTGAGTAGATGCAAGTTCTAAGACCAACAATTCATTCAAGACCATGACTATCATTCATCATATATGATCTGTACCATCAGCCTGCAATACCATTCCTTTGATCAAACAACAAGATGTATCATTTAGCTTCATAGAATTTATCAACAACTTCTAACCATAATGCCAACAATGCATTATTTGAAGTATATGCTGCCCCTGAGCCTGTGCCATCTGTAGTTAGATCTGATCATGCATACATCAGTAATAAGCATCAAGATCTCATCATCATCAAGTTAGGATTAAACACTTCTAACAACTTACAAGTATCAAAACATTTCCAAACATCCTCAGCAGATTGTAACTGTTAACCAATAGAGAATATACTGGACTGGATCATATCAGACCCCTTTTCTGAGTCTGTCCCCACTGCTTTTTCACAAACTGACATATACGCGACTTTACAATGTGAAACTCGCGTATATACGCGGCTTTACTTCATGAAAATTGCGTATGAGAATTAGAACACTGAAGTTTTACACCTTCAGCTCCCCCTGAGTCTGTTATGTCTGTGTTGTGCTGAGTACCCTGTGCTGTGCCACATTTTTCTGACTGAACTTCCTTCTTCTTCCATATCTTCAAGCATGTTGATGATTTCTTCTTATCATGAGCTTTGTTCCTGCAATCTCTTGCTTTATGTCCAAACTTGTTACATGCATAGCATCTTACATGTTTCATATTCCTCTTATAGCAATCAACAGCTTTGTGGCCAAATATATTGCAAGAAAAGCAATATCCATTAAAGTACCTTGAATGTGATGATCTTTCTGCATGATGGTCTTGAAACCTTCTTCTTCTACATATGGCTGCAACATGTCAAAGATTATGACATACATAACATTCAACATTATTCATGGGAGGAGTAAAAGATTTTCTTTGAGGAGTCTCTTTCCTTGATTGTTGATGAGGTTGACCTTTCATCTCCTTGTAGAGCCTTTCAGATTTTGCATTAGAGATTCTTGTCTTACTTTGTGAACCAGATTCACCTTCAATAGACTCATGAAAACCAAGACCAGTTTTGATAGCAGGGGACCTTTGACTACTAAGAATATCATCCAAGATCTTAGTACTATCTTGAAATCGTAATAGTTTATCCTTTTCTTCTAATTTACTTTTCAAGATATTTACCTCAACTTGATGTTGTTCTTCTTTGTCCAGACATTGCTTCTTCAAGGTCTCTTCAGCTTTCCTTCCTTCATCCAACTGATGCCTTAGTTCGAGGATCTCGTTTTCTTGCTCTTTATTCAGTGCTAGCAGCATTTGTCGAATTCTGGTGGCACATTCCAACAGATCTTCTAATATGATGATTTCTTCTTTGAGGGCATTCTCCTTTTTGCTAGGTAGATCTTGCTGATCTATGGTTTGATCTGATGCTTCATTTGTTTGTCCATCTTCATTCTGAGGTGATTCAGGATCTGAATTCTTGCTTCCACTCAACGGCAGGTTGTCATTGTTCCTTTGAGCTGTCTTCTTCTTCTGACGTGCTTTCTTCCCCATTGTTCTACGAATCTCCTTCAAGCGATCAAGCTTCTCTGAAGGACCTGCTCTGATACCAATTGTTGGAAATAATACTGAGAAGGGGGGGGGGGGTGAATCAGTATTATCATATCAGTAAAACCTTTCCAATTTCATACTCAGAAACATATACGCTACTTCAGTTAAGTGAACCCGCGTGTACACGCTACTGTGTCTAAAGCAACTAGCGTATATCCAGAGATCTTATGGTTTAGTTAGCTTATCTTCAGTAAATGCATCAGAACATTATTAACCATATTAACAGTAAACAGGTGCAGTATAACAGAACAGATCATCACACAAAAGCCACACACATGAACACCATGATATAAGGTGGAAACCCAATGTGGGTGAAAACCACCTGCTGCAATTCGTCTCTTTCTTCTTTAATAAGAAACTTCTTTTACAATGTACTGGTGCAGTCATTTACCAGCACGCAGCCTGCAACCTGCAGAGGGCTACAACCCTCATAGCTCTTGTACTAGCCGATCCATTTACTAGTACGTAGGTGCCAACCCTACAGAAGGCTACAACCTTCACTCGTTTTCCAGCTGCTCCTGGAAGGGAGCTACAACCCCCTGGCTCTTGTACTGGCTGATATGTTTACCAGTACGTAGGTGCCGGCCTACGATCTTCCCGGGACCACATTTCATCAATTTTCAGACTGGATCCATAAGTCAATCACCATTGTAGTACAACCTGCATCATCAATCACTGAAACACCCAATTCTGAATCACTGTAACCCTGTCAACAACAACCAGACAACATAACAACAACCAGATCCAACTCCATCTTCAAATATCATACTTCACATTGTATACGCTACTTGGATGAACCCAACCTGCGTGTATACGCCCTTTTACCAAAACCAACCCGCGTACAGATCTGCAAATTCAAGCTTAAAACTCCGCAGCTATATCAGACATCAAAACATACCCAGATCATAATAATAAACATGCGTCAGTAGATCTAGTCTATCCAAAGTCAAACCATATGAAGATAATCATTCCAAGCCTTGAGATCTCGTTCCATCATTCATCATCCTCCACATGAGTGAAACCTTGGTTCTGATCACCAACCCATAACCAGCACTTAGATCTCACACTTCCTCAGATCTTCATCACTCACACACTCACACTTTGGCATAATGATCTTTCTCCTTATATAGCTTTAGACCCTTCACAATACCACGGTCCAAAACCATAGTAACCCAATACCATCAACTCAATACTAGGGATCAACACGTCTGTCGAGACTCCATGATCCAAAACCATAGGCACAAATTCCAAGGACTAACTACCACGGACCAAAAGTAAGCTTTCCGACATGTACGCTCTTTTCCGTTCATGAAACTGCGTGTATACCCTACTTGGTATATAGAGAACCTGCGTACACGCGACTTGGTATATAGTGAACTAGCGTGTATACGTGACTTGGGCTTAATGAACCTGCGTGTATGAACTGCTGTACTAAGATCTATCCTCTGATTAAGTTGCCATCACCTGTACCAACCTCTAAGTGAGTTGCCATCAAGGACAACACTTGAATCATAATGCCAACAATCTCCCCCTTTGGACTTGATGGCAACCACACCAAGTCACTCTCCCCCTTTGACATCAAGGGCAAAGGGCGGGCCAAGATATTCTCTTCTTTGGTATACCTTCTGCTGTCCATACTCCCCCTGAGTACATGCTGAATATCTCTGCTCTGCTGTGCTGAACATGCTCCCCCTGACTGTAGGCAAGATCTGCAAAGGATGTTCTTCAAAAAGAGCCAAGACTTATACATCATAAAGGACCTTCCTATCACCAAAAGACTCAATACATACATCCATACTCCCAACCAAGTGGGGATACATCAGAAAATAACAACCAATTACATTACATCATTCATCCCAGGCATAGTGGGGAAACCAACATAGGCCGTTACATGACCTTGACACCATAAAAGAGATATCACAAAAGAGATACATGCTGAAGTTTCTGAATGGGCTCCAAGTTGTATCAATCCATCCATGCTCCCCCTGAGTAGATGCAAGTTCTAAGACCAGCAATTCATTCAAGACCATGACTATCATTCATCATATATGATCTGTACCATCAGCCTGCAATACCATTCCTTTGATCAAACAACAAGATGTATCATTTAGCTTCATAGACTTTATCAACAACTTCTAACCATAATGCCAACAATGCATTATTTGAAGTATATGCTCCCCCTGAGCCTGTGCCATCTGTAGTTAGATCTGATCATGCATACATCAGTAATAAGCATCAAGATCTCATCATCATCAAGTTAGGATTAAACACTTCTAACATCTTACAAGTATCAAAACATTTCCAAACATCCTCAGCAGATTGTAACTGTTAACCAATAGAGCATATACTGGACTGGATCATATCAGACCCCTTTTCTGAGTCTGTCCCCACTGCTTTTTCACAAACTGACATATACGCGACTTTTCAATGTGAAACTCGCGTATATACGCGAATTTACTTCATGAAAATTGCGTATGAGAATTAGAACACTGAAGTTTTACACCTTCAGCTCCCCCTGAGTCTGTTATGTCTGTGCTGTGCTGAGTACCCTGTGCTGTGCCACATTTTTCTGACTGAACTTCCTTCTTCTTCCATATCTTCAAGCATGTTGATGATTTCTTCTTATCATGAGCTTTGTTCCTGCAATCTCTTGCTTTATGTCCAAACTTGTTACATGCATAGCATCTTACATGTTTCATATTCCTCTTATAGCAATCAACAGCTTTGTGGCCAAATATATTGCAAGAAAAGCAATATCCATTAAAGTACCTTGAATGTGATGATCTTTCTGCATGATGGTCTTGAAACCTTCTTCTTCTACATATGGCTGCAACATGTCCAAGATTATGACATACATAACATTCAACATTATTCATGGGAGGAGTAAAAGATTTTCTTTGAGGAGTCTCTTTCCTTGATTGTTGATGAGGTTGACCTTTCATCTCCTTGTAGAGCCTTTCAGATTTTGCATTAGAGATTCTTGTCTTACTTTGTGAACCAGATTCACCTTCAATAGACTCATGAAAACCAAGACCAGTTTTGATAGCAGGGGACCTTTGACTACTAAGAATATCATCCAAGATCTTAGTACTATCTTGAAATCGTAATAGTTTATCCTTTTCTTCTAATTTACTTTTCAAGATATTTACCTCAACTTGATGTTGTTCTTCTTTGTCCAGACATTGCTTCTTCAAGGTCTCTTCAGCTTTCCTTCCTTCATCCAACTGATGCCTTAGTTCGAGGATCTCGTTTTCTTGCTCTTTATTCAGTGCTAGCAGCATTTGTCGAATTCTGGAGGCACATTCCAACAGATCTTCTAATCTGATGATTTCTTCTTTGAGGGCATTCTCCTTTTTGCTAGGTAGATCTTGCTGATCTATGGTTTGATCTGATGCTTCATTTGTTTGTCCATCTTCATTCTGAGGTGATTCAGGATCTGAATTCTTGCTTCCACTCAACGACAGGTTGTCATTGTTCCTTTGAGTTGTCTTCTTCTTCTGACGTGCTTTCTTCCCCATTGTTCTACGAATCTCCTTCAAGCGATCAAGCTTCTCTGAAGGACCTGCTCTGATACCAATTGTTGGAAATAATACTGAGAAGGGGGGGGGTGAATCAGTATTATCAGATCAGTAAAACCTTTCCAATTTCATACTCAGAAACATATACGCTACTTCAGTTAAGTGAACCCGCGTGTACACGCTACTGTGTCTAAAGCAACTAGCGTATATCCAGAGATCTTATGGTTTAGTTAGCTTATCTTCAGTAAATGCATCAGAACATTATTAACCATATTAACAGTGAACAGGTGTAGTATAACAGAACAGATCATCACACAAAAGCCACACACATGAACACCATGATATAAGGTGGAAACCCAATGTGGGTGAAAACCACCTGCTGCAATTCGTCTCTTTCTTCTTTAATAAGAAACTTCTTTTACAATGTACTGGTGCAGTCATTTACCAGCACGCAGGCTGCAACCTGCAGAGGGCTACAACCCTCATAGCTCTTGTACTAGCCGATCCATTTACTAGTACGTAGGTGCCAACCCTACAGAAGGCTACAACCTTCACTCGTTTTCCAGCTGCTCCTGGAAGGGAGCTACAACCCCCTGGCTCTTGTACTGGCTGATATGTTTACCAGTACGTAGGTGCCGGCCTACGATCTTCCCGGGACCACGTTTCATCAATTTTCAGACTGGATCCATAAGTCAATCACCATTGTAGTACAACCTGCATCATCAATCACTGAAACACCCAATTCTGAATGACTGTAACCCTGTCAACAACAACCAGACAACATAACAACAACCAGATCCAACTCCATCTTCAAATATCATACTTCACATTGTATACGCTACTTGGATGAACCCAACCTGCGTGTATACGCCCTTTTACCAAAACCAACCCGCGTACAGATCTACAAATTCAAGCTTAAAACTCCGCAGCTATATCAGACATCAAAACATACCCAGATCATAATAATAAACATGCGTCAGTAGATCTAGTCTATCCACAGTCAAACCATATGAAGATAATCATTCCAAGCCTTGAGATCTCGTTCCATCATTCATCATCCTCCACATGAGTGAAACCTTGGTTCCGATCACCAACCCATAACCAGCACTTAGATCTCACACTTCCTCAGATCTTCATCACTCACACACTCACACTTTGGCATAATGATCTTTCTCCTTATATAGCTTTAGGCCCTTCACAATACCACGGTCCAAAACCATAGTAACCCAATACCATCAACTCAATACTAGGGATCAACACGTCTGTCGAGACTCCATGATCCAAAACCATAGGCACAAATTCCAAGGACTAACTACCATGGACCAAAAGTAAGCTTTCCGACATGTACGCTCTTTTCCGTTCATGAAACTGCGTGTATACCCTACTTGGTATATAGAGAACCTGCGTACACGCGACTTACTATATAGTGAACTAGCGTGTATACGCGACTTGGGCTTAATGAACCTACGTGTATGAACTGCTGTACTAAGATCTGTCCTCTGATTAAGTTGCCATCACCTGTACCAACCTCTGAGTGAGTTGCCATCAAGGACAACACTTGAATCATAATGCCAACAGGGTCCTAATGTATATCTTCTTCTTTTGATGTTTCTTGATCCTTTTCTTCCTCCTCTTCATATTCTATGTAAAATAATTTCTTCTCAGCACACTTATGACCTTTAGTGCATTTTCTATCACAATTGTAACAAAGCCCTTTTTCTCTTTTTTCTTCCAATTGTTGTGGCGTAACCCTTGTAGGTTGTGGAAGGCTAGGAGAAACAACACTTCCATCTTTATAGTTGTGAGGGGTAGACTTCTTTGTTGCCATAATTTTACTTTCCAATATGTCACAAAGCCCTTTTACTCTTTCCAATTGGTGTGGTGTTGCTCTATAGAAGGTGTTGCTCTTTGTATCCTCATAATGTGCTATCATTTCCTCCATGAGAATTGACCACGTAACACGTTTTTTACGAGAACAAAGCTCTTTATACCATAAAAATTGATCTGGTTCTAAATATGAAGATGCAATACATACCTTTTGTAATAGTTGTACACCATGTATATCAAAATATTGCTCCATCTGAAGTATCCAATTTACCGGATCCTTGCCATCAAACTTCCTCATCTTGCTTTTTCTTGACTTTAGGACCTCAATCTTGAAACGACTGTAACTCTGTAATTTCGGATATTTAAGTTCTGAAATTTCTACCTGTAGTAGCCCTCTATGTCCTCTTTCCAATGCCACCAGTCTAAGCCAAATTGGATTCTCCAAGAAAGAGTTATGCACAATCTCCCAAGATGACCTGATTATAGACCTTTCCAGAAGAGCGAACTTGTATGAAGTTCCACGTGTCAAATTTTCGATCTTTGGTGCTGAAAAAGATATAGAGGAAACTACAGTCCGTCCTCTTTCTGTACCTTCTTACGAAATTTCAATACGATCCCCAGAGAGAAAGTTATGACGATTTTCCCCAGGTCACCTGTTTTGAATGTAATTCAGGGGTCTGCAAAAAGACCAACTTCCTCAGATCATAACTCCGCAAATATACCGTGAAAAGCTCTAAAATTTGGACCCAAGGTTCAGCGCGATGTCTTATGAAATGGGTTTTTTTTGCGACTTCTGAAACGTCATAGAAAAAAAAGTTATAGCGAAAATGCCACGATAACCTGTTTGGAGCAGTGAAACCCTAGAATCCAAAGCTCTGATACCAAATGTTATGAAACCAGCTCAAGAAAAGATAGAAAAGATAGATCAACGCCTTAGAATTCAGCCTCTTCGAGGGGGAAACCTCCTTTACATTACATAAATGAAAAATTCTTGGATGATACAAATGAAAAGACCTCCTCTCTATATATAGGAGTCTAAGGGGTCATCACATAATCAGAGCCGACATAACAATAATAATGTAAGGGCACAATAATAATAATAGTGGGCTTCTATGGGGCACAATAGTAACAATATGGGCACTACATGGGTACATCAATATAATAAGTGTGTTCTACTAATAAAAATAAGGGGTTATACTAATAGTATAGGGGCCTAACATATTCATGCAAACATAACATTATTATATATGATATAACATCACAATTTTGCATAGGCAAGCCAAGACAAGCATTGGATTACGGAAATGAATGAGGAACTAGATCAAATAAAGAAAAATGAAACATGGGTCCTTGTACCAAGACGTAAAAATAAAAACAAACTAAATGGATTTTCAAAATTAAGTTAAATAAATATGGAGAAGTTGTTAGAAAGAAGGAAATATTTTTTGTAAGGGTTATGCTCATAAATAAGGAATATATTTTTAAGAAACATTTGGTCCTATTGCAAGAATAAAATATATTATAATATTTTTAGCATTCTCCTACTATCAAAAATTTGAAGTGTATCAAATGGATGTTAAGTAAGTTTTTTTAAAAGGAAACTCAGAAGAGGAATTATATGTGGAGAAACTAGAAGGTTTTCTACTGAGTAACAACAAAGATTATGTATGTAAATTCAAGAAATATTTGTATGGATTAAAGCAATGACCAATGGCATGGTATTACAGGTTAGACATATATTTGCAGCAACAAGGCTTTAAGAAAGGAATAATTGACAATAATATTTACATCAAGGCTGAAAATAATAATATGCTATTAGTTGTAGTGTACTTTGATAATATATTTTTTTGTAGTAATATTAAATCAATGAGTCAAAGATTTGTAGTAGTTGTGCCTCAATAATTTGAAATTTATCTTGGAGAACTCTCCTTTCATGGACTACATGTAGAAATTCCTTGTAGATTTAAACTACTTATGTAATATGCTAAAACAAAAGACTTAAATCTACTCTACTCGTCAGTGGAAACAATTAATCGATCGAGAAATCACAAAACATGAGACAAGATTCAATCACATATGCCCAAATATTTATCAAAGGCGAAATATTGTTTCTCAAAACCCCTTCCTATCTATATATTGCATTAGATTAGAAAAATAGAGAAAAAAATACAATTCTTGTTCTGCCTAAACAATATTTGCACAAGTAAAATCTATCTCATTTCCTCACAAGATGGCTCTGGCCAATATTTAGCCAATTCTGCTACCTGCCAAGCTCCTATTTCCTTTACTTTTTTCTCAAGGAATTAGACCCCTATTAATTAAGGAAATCCCCATCTTAAATCGCACAATCCCTATAGGCCCTTCTCTGACTAATAATATACTAGTACTGTTGGAAATAATACTGAGAGGGGGGGGTGAATCAGTATTATCAGATTAATCAACCCTTTTTAAATGCTCAGAAACATATACGCTACTTCAGTTAAGTGAACCAGCGTGTACACGCTACTGTGACGAAGTAAAACAGCGTATAAGAAGAAAACTCACAATTTAGTTAGCTTATTCTTCAATTAAGTGCATCAGGACATTATTCACCACATTAACAGTAAACATGTGCAGTATAACAGAACAGATAAAAAGCCACACACATGAACACCAAGATATAAGGTGGAAACCCAATGTGGGTGAAAACCACCTGCTGTAAGTTGTCTCTATCTTTCTTTAATATGAAACTTCAGTTTACAATCTTTTGTACTGGTGCAGCCTTATACCAGTACGCAGGCTACAACCTGCAGAAGGCTACAACCTTCTCTCGTTCTCCAAACTTCCTTGGAAGGGAGCTCCAACCCCCTTTGCTCTTGTACTAGCCAAGATACTAGTACGTAGGTGCTGACCTACAATCTTCCTTCTTTCAGATATCACTTTTCATACATTTTCAGACTTGGATATTCCTGAAGCACAACATTACAATCTGAAGACCACAAATCATTCAATTTCCACAACAGATCATTGAAGCATAAAACAACCAAACTTTGAATCACTGAACCACTGAACCCTGTCAATCACCAGTTACCAGAACACAGAGCAGACTACAGAACTCTGCAATAACAGTCAGACCCCACTGTAAACCCAAAATCAAGCTTCAAAAGATATACGCTACTTCAATGAGCAAAACCCGCGTATACACGCGCTTTTACCGAAGCCAACCTGCGTACAGATCTAAAAATAAACTTTCTCAATTTGCAGCTGTACCAGACATTAGTTAGATCCAAAACGTAACATTGCGACGATATGCAGATCTAGAAATACGCATAATCAACCATATCATGATAGTGCATTTCAAACCATTAGATCCCGATCTATCCTTAGATCTAGTCTTCCATCAACCGATGTGATCTCTCCTTGGCTTAGATCAAGCAACCCAGAACCTGCATATCAGATCTCTTTCTCTCTTAGATATTCAAGCCTTGTCGAAAGATGATCTTGCCTAATGATCTTCTTCTCCTTATATAGTCTTAGGCCTAGTTCAATACCAAGAGCCAAAACCATAGTAACACAATACCATCAACTTCAAAACTAGGGATCGACACGCCCGTCGAGACACAATGGTCCGAAATCATAGGCACAACTTCCAAGGACTAACCACCATGGACCAAAGATACTTTTCCACATACACGCTCTTTTTCTGAAACCAACTTGCGTGTACACGCGACTTGGGCTTAACGAACATGCGTATATGAACTTCCTTGGCATGCTGTACTAAGATCTGTCTTCTGATTAAGTTGCCATCACCTCTGAGCACCTGTACCATCCTCTGAGTGAGTTGCCATCAAGGACAACACTTGAATCATAATGCCAACAATCTCCCCCTTTGGACTTGATGGCAACCATCACACCAAGTCATTCTCCCCCTTTGACATCAAGGGCAAAGGGCTGTGCTCCCCCTGAGGACATGCTGATATCTCTGTTTGGCTGTGCTGACTTGTGCTCCCCCTGACCGAAGGCCAGATCTGCAAAAGATGTTCTTCAACAAGAACCAAGACTTATACACCATAAGGGACCTTCCTATCACCAAAAGACTCAATACATACATCCATACTCCCTACCAAGAGGGGACATAACAGAAACAACCAATTATATTACAGCATTCATCCCAGGCATAGTGGGGAAACCAACAAAGGCCGTTACATGACCTTGATACCATAAAAGAGATATGACAAGAGAGATACATGACATAGAGACAACAGATCTAGACCAAGACTTAGGAAAGGCACCAGTAGCATCTGATAAACATCTTGTTAGATCAGCAACCAGAATTTCTTTCTGAGCTCCTTCTCCTGAAACCAACAACCAAAACATCTGAATGCCAACAATGCTTTATGAGACTTTTAAGCTGCTCCCCCTGAACCTGTGCCTGTTGCACTCCCTGAAACTGTGCCTGAAGAATTCTGACATTCCCATTGCTGTTCAGAACTTCAGAGTTTTCCCTTGCTGTTCAGAACTTCATATACGCGGTTTATCCTGTATAAAACAGCGTATGTACGCGGATATTCTTTCTGCAACAAGCGTCCAGCATACACGCGACTTTCCCAGCATGAATCCGCGTATATACGCGTATATCCCTTCCGTAACCTGCGTATACCAACTTTTTGTAGAACAAACAAACTTCAACAACAGGATGAAGCATCAACTACTCCCAGCTTTTGTCTGAGATATTCAAAAGTTTCCCTGGGCAGTGGCTTTGTGAGAATATCGGCAACTTGCTCCTTAGAAGGAACATACTCCATCTTGACCTTCTGCTCAAGCACTTGTTCCCGAAGAAAATGGTACTTGATTGGTATGTGCTTGGTCTTTGAGTGCATGACTGGATTCTTTGAAATGCTGATTGCACTTGTATTATCACATAAGATAGAGACAGGTGGAGTGCAAGTGATTTGAAAGTCCTGCAAGGTCTGCATCATCCAAAGAAGTTGTGTGCAACAAGATGCTGCAGCCACATATTCTGCTTCAGCTGTAGATAAGGCAATCGAACTTTGTTTCTTGCTGAACCAAGATACTAATCTGGAACCCATGAAGAAAGCACCTCCACTTGTGCTTTTCCTATCATCCACACTTCCAGCCCAATCTGCATCTGTGTAAGCATGAAGAGTGAGATCTGTATTTCTAGGATACCATAAGCCATAGTTTTGGGTCCCTTGAAGATATTTGAAGATTCTTTTGACTGCCTGAAGATGAGTTTCCTTTGGGTTGGCTTGAAATCTTCCAACCATTCCTACTGCATGTGTAATATCTGGTCGAGTACCTGTCAAATAAAGCAAACTCCCAATCATGGATCTATAAGTGGGTTGGTGGACTGCTGCTGATTCATCATTTGCACTGAGGCTGCATCCTGTAACCATGGGTGTACATACTGGCTTTGACTCTTCCATGCCATACTTCTTCAAGATCTGCTTGAGGTATTTGGTTTGAGACAAGAAGATACCTCCTTCATTTTGTTGGATTTGCAATCCAAGAAAATATGTCAATTCTCCAAGAAGTGACATTTCGAATTCTTTCTGCATAACCAAGGCAAAATTTTGACTCATAGTCTCTTCATTGCTGCCAAAAATAATATCATCTACATAAACAACAAGAATTAGCAATTTGTTATTTTCAACTTTTATATAGAGATTGCTATCTGCTGATCCTTTTGAAAAGCCTTGTTGGTGAAGATATTTGTCCAACCGATAGTACCAAGCCCTTGGAGCTTGTTTGAGCCCATAGAGTGCCTTTTTCAATCTGCATACAAGGTTTGGATCATTTCCAAGAATGAACCCATCTGGCTGCTCAATATATACTTCTTCTTCTAAGTCTCCATTCAGGAAGGCTGATTTCACGTCCATTTGAAATACCTTGAAGTTTTGAAAGCTTGAGAGAGCAAGGAACATTCGGATGGCCTCTAGTCTTGCCACAGGAGCAAAGGTCTCTTCAAAATCTATTCCTTCTTGCTGTGCATACCCTTTACAAACAAGTCTGGCCTTGTTTCTAATTACTTCTCCATTTTCATTTAACTTATTCTTGAAGACCCATTTTGTTCCTATTACATTCTTATCTTTTGGTCTAGGAACTAATTCCCAAGTGTTGTTCCTTTCGATTTGCTCAAGTTCTTCATCCATTGCTTTGACCCAACATTCATCTTTGCATGCTTCTTTCACATTTTGTGGTTCAATGGAGGAGAGTAGAGCCAAGTAGCTTGAAGCTTCTGCAAGTGTCCTTCTTGTTTGTACTCCTGCTTCTTTCTGCCCCACAATCTGAGTTTCTGGATGATTCTTTTGGACATATCTGGATGGAGTCTTCTCTTCTATTCTTGTCTGCTCCTCTGGTTCTTCTTGAGATTCTTCTTCTTCTTGAGGTTCTTCTTCTTCATCATTTCGCCTTTGAGAGTAACCTTCATCTTCTTCAATGTCTTCATGATGAACTTGCCTAGGAATATATCCTTTCTCATCAACCACTATATCAATACTGTCAACAATTCTGCCAAGTCTTTTATTGTAGCACTTGTATGCTTTGCTATGTGGAGAATAACCAAGAAGAATGCCCTCATCTGCTCTAGGTTCAAGTTTGCCAAGTTGCTCATCAGTATTCTTAATATAACATTTGCTCCCAAAGATTTTGAAATGCTTCACGGAAGGAGTTTTACCACTCCAAAGCTCATGAGGTGTTTGAGTGCTGTTTACTCGGACATTTGTTTTGTTAAGAATGATAACAGCAGCATGTGCAGCTTCACCCCAGAAGGTTGCAGGAGTACCTGATTCATCGAGCATAGCACGAGCCATTTGTTGGATAGTTCTGTTCATTCTTTCCACAACCCCATTTTGCTGAGGAGTTCTAGCTGTAGAGAATTCTCTTCTTATCCCATGTTCATCGCAGAAATCGAAAAATTCATTTGATGTGAACTCCCCACCTCTGTCAGATCTGAGGCACTTAATTTTGTGTCCTGATTCATTTTCAGCCAATGCTTTGAAGGATTTGAATTTTTCGAATGCTTCATCTTTGTGCTTCATAAGCCCTAACCAAACAAACCTTGAGAAATCATCAATGAATAATATCAGATATTCTTCTCCTCGAGGTGTCCTTTTCCTAAATGGACCACATACATCTGTATGGACTAGCTCAAGAGGCAAGCTAGCTGATCCTTCCTTTTCTGGAAAGTTAGTTCTGGTTTGCTTTCCAAACTGACAAGATTTGCATATAGTGTTGTCTGGAATTTTGATATCTGGAAGATCGCGAACTGCCTGATATTTGCATGCTTTTCTTATTTGTGAGAAGCTTAGATGTCCCAACCTTCGATGCCATAACCAGTGCTCTTCATCCTTGCTAAGATAGCATTGTTGTTGTCCTTCTTCAAATATGTACAGATTATTTGGAGTTCTTTTGCCTTTGAGAACTGTTTTACCTGTATCAAGATCACGAACAAGACATCCATTCGATCTGAAAATAACCTCGGTTTTTTGATCACACATCGGTTTTTTGATCACACATCTGACTGACACTAAGAAGATTATGCTTCAATCCATCAACATACAAAACATTTCCAGCTTTGACCTTTTCTTTCAAAGGAGCAATACCTTTTCCTTTTATAGTTGCAGGAGTATCATTTCCAAAAGAAACTTTCTTTCCCTTTTCTAAAGTAGAATAAGATTCAAGTTTTTCTTTATCACCTGTCATATGTTTCGAACATCCACTGTCAATGTACCATAGATTTTCCTGTCCTTCTGCATAAAACGCTATCCCACATCTTTCTGTCTGAGGTTATTTTATTCTCCATTTTTTGGTGCTCGTGGCTTGTTCCTTTTTCTCCTGAAACCTGCTCCTGCATTCAGATTCTTTATGACCAAAATTATTGCAAATAGAACATTCAACTTCATTTTCAAGAACCGAAAAGTTGTTATAGGTCCTCTTTGTAATCCCTGTCATACTTCTTTGTTTTTGAGCTTCCCTAGTCATGATTGTTTTATATGCAACACATTGAGCTGCTTTGTGACCAAAGTTATGGCAAGAAAAGCATTGTCCATTGAAGAAGCTTCTGCGGTTATTGAATCTACCAGCCAACTGATTGTAATTTCTATTTTCATCTATTCTTGTG
Organism: Pinus tabuliformis; assembly: GCA_031772625.1. Classification (NCBI taxonomy): domain Eukaryota; kingdom Viridiplantae; phylum Streptophyta; class Pinopsida; order Pinales; family Pinaceae; genus Pinus; species Pinus tabuliformis. The sequence goes on along the minus strand of CM062809.1, from coordinate 1,204,800,755 downwards.
CCAAACTGAGAAGATTTTACCTGTGGTTGGTTGTAGCTTTTGTTCACCCTTAAGAAGGATTGTCCCTGATAGTTTCTGTTTGTAATTCGTCCCTGCTTTACCTGATTATCTTCATTGTTCTTCTGCTCATTTCTTCTTGCTGCATCAAGATAACTCTTTGAGGTGGATGCTTGAGAGGTTTCTCCATTATAGCCCAAACCTGTCTTGTTTAGAGGAGACCGCTGCACATTGATAATCTCATCCAAAGTTTCAGATCCTTTGACAAACTTAAGATTAATAGCTTTTGTTTTCTCAATTTCTTTTCTGAGACCAACAATTTCACCTTCTAGTTTTTCAAGATGTTTTTCCTTTTCATCAATTTGAAATTGCAAAGTATCAATGATCACACTCTTTTCTTCTATGCATCTCTTGAGTCTAGTAATTTCATTATAGAGATTATCCACATCTACAGCATCCTCATAATCATCATCTTCAAATGCCATTAATAGCTTATATTTATTACCTTGTTCATCTTCATCACTGTTTGATAAGCCATCACTATCTTCATGGGTGTAGTAGCTTTTCTTATTTGCACTTTGTTTCTTATTCCATCTAGCAGGTTCTTTTCCTTTATCCTTATTAGGAAATTTTGCAGCATAATGACCTACTCTTCCACAAGCAAAGCATTTGAAAGGTAGCTTACCTCTGAACCTTCCAGCACCCCTTTGAAGATTTCTGACAAAATTTGATTCTTCTTCCTCTTCTTCTGGAACATGGCTTGCTTCATAGTAATCTTCTTTTCTTGATGCCTTAAAAGCAGCTTCCCTTCTGTCTGATGGACCTCCCTTTCTCATTTCATAAGCAGTTAGAATTCCATGTAGCTGAGACATAGTGAGAACTTTGAGATTTTCCTTTTCTTCTATTGCAGATACTTTGGATTCAAACTTGGGGGATAATGATCTTAGAATCTTTTGAACTACTATAGTCTCTTTTATTTCTTCACCCAAATTTTTCATACAATTAACAATCTCATCTACCCGAAGAAAATAATTAGCCACACTTTCATCATTATACATCTTGAGGGTCTCATATTGAATCCTGAGAGTTTGAAGTTTAGCTTGCTTTACCTGTTCATCTCCTTCATAGCTAGTGATCATTTTGTCCCATATCTCTGTTGCTGATTTGAAGTGCATGACCTTCATGAATTCTGTTTGAGATATACTTCCTAATAGAGTACTGACTGCTTTTGCATTTGTTTCATATGCCTTTTTCTCAGCTGGATCTGTAGGAGTAGCTGAAGGAAAAGCATAGCCTGTTTCTACAATGTCCCAAACTTCTGTACCAAGAGATTGAAGATATGCAGTAACTCTTACCTTCCAATAATTGAAATTTGTTCCATCAAAAACCGGTGGCCTGATTGATGCTTCTTTCTCGTAATTGCTCATGATGAATGATCTTCCTTCAAGCGATCAAGCTTCTCTGAAGGACCTGCTCTGATACCAATTGTTGGAAATAATACTGAGAGGGGGGGGGTGAATCAGTATTATCAGATTAATCAACCCTTTTTAAATGCTCAGAAACATATACGCTACTTCAGTTAAGTGAACCAGCGTGTACACGCTACTGTGACGAAGTAAAACAGCGTATAAGAAGAAAACTCACAATTTAGTTAGCTTATTCTTCAATTAAGTGCATCAGGACATTATTCACCACATTAACAGTAAACATGTGCAGTATAACAGAACAGATAAAAAGCCACACACATGAACACCAAGATATAAGGTGGAAACCCAATGTGGGTGAAAACCACCTGCTGCAAGTTGTCTCTATCTTTCTTTAATATGAAACTTCAGTTTACAATCTTTTGTATTGGTGCAGCCTTATACCAGTACGCAGGCTACAACCTGCAGAAGGCTACAACCTTCTCTCGTTCTCCAAACTTCCTTGGAAGGGAGCTCCAACCCCCTTTGCTCTTGTACTAGCCAAGATACTAGTACGTAGGTGCTGACCTACAATCTTCCTTCTTTCAGATATCACTTTTCATACATTTTCAGACTTGGATATTCCTGAAGCACAACATTACAATCTGAAGACCACAAATCATTCAATTTCCACAACAGATCATTGAAGCATAAAACAACCAAACTTTGAATCACTGAACCACTGAACCCTGTCAATCACCAGTTACCAGAACACAGAGCAGACTACAGAACTCTGCAATAACAGTCAGACCCCACTGTAAACCCAAAATCAAGCTTCAAAAGATATACGCTACTTCAATGAGCAAAACCCGCGTATACACGCGCTTTTACCGAAGCCAACCTGCGTACAGATCTAAAAATAAACTTTCTCAATTTGCAGCTGTACCAGACATTAGTTAGATCCAAAACGTAACATTGCGACGATATGCAGATCTAGAAATACGCATAATCAACCATATCATGATAGTGCATTTCAAACCATTAGATCCCGATCTATCCTTAGATCTAGTCTTCCATCAACCGATGTGATCTCTCCTTGGCTTAGATCAAGCAACCCAGAACCTGCATATCAGATCTCTTTCTCTCTTAGATATTCAAGCCTTGTCGAAAGATGATCTTGCCTAATGATCTTCTTCTCCTTATATAGTCTTAGGCCTAGTTCAATACCAAGAGCCAAAACCATAGTAACACAATACCATCAACTTCAAAACTAGGGATCGACACGCCCGTCGAGACACAATGGTCCGAAATCATAGGCACAACTTCCAAGGACTAACCACCATGGACCAAAGATACTTTTCCACATACACGCTCTTTTTCTGAAACCAACTTGCGTGTACACGCGACTTGGGCTTAACGAACATGCGTATATGAACTTCCTTGGCATGCTGTACTAAGATCTGTCTTCTGATTAAGTTGCCATCACCTCTGAGCACCTGTACCATCCTCTGAGTGAGTTTCCATCAAGGACAACACTTGAATCATAATGCCAACAAGTACAACTCAGAAAATTATACAACTGATAATATACTACCCTTGAACTACAATCTCAAATTGGTAACTCGAATTTCATGCATGCATGAGTTAATTATGGCTGGTTTATAAGTTAACTATTTGAACACGTGAAGTTGCACCCCACTGCTAAACCTCCTACTAGTTCCTCCAACAACTGGAACTAGTTTAACTGACATTAACTTAGTTTAACTGAATTAAACTATTATAACTCAAATTAAACTCAACCTAGGCTCCAAAAATTTAGCAACCACTATACATGACTCAATTTAGGCCCTCAAATCAAATTAAATGAGCCAAATAAGTGAAATTAACTTAGTTAACTCATTCTTGTTGTCTTCTGATGTGAAATTACAATTTTCTCCTAATTTAATACAAGGGAAAATGAAATTGGGATTTTCTTGTTGCCATTTTCAACACTCCCTCTCAACAAGAAATGGATTATCTTCTACCCCAATCCTGCCTCTATGAAAGTCAAATTTCCATTTTGACAATTTCTTTGCAAAAATATATGCATCTTGTTCTTCTATAGGAATGTACTCCAACAACATGATTCTCCTATGCACAGAATCTCGTAGATGGTGATACCAGATGTCGATATGCTTTGACCGATCATGAAAAATTGGATTCTTGGAGAGTTTGATACAACACCAGTTTTCACAGTAAATCATTGTAGGATCCACCATCTGACCTAATAACCAAAAAAGAATCTTCCTCATCCAGATGGCTTCAAAAGCTACTTGACTAGCAACCATTTACTATGTTTATACTGAACTGAGTGTAACTAATTGCTACTTCTTGCTGTACCAAAAAAATGTTGCTAACCTAATATTGAAGATGCCTCTTGATGTGCTCTTCATTTCTGATGGACTACCTGCCCGCTTTGCATCTGTGAAGCCTTGAAGCTTCACTCTCTTTGTCTGCATGTACCAAAGACCAAACAAAGTGGTGCCTTCGAGGTATCTCAACACATGTTCGGTTGCCTTCCAATATAGTTTGGTTTTCTTAGCCATTACTTGACTTAGTTGTTTAGCTACATAACACATGTATGGTCATGTGTTCACCAAATACATAAGTGAACACACAAGTTACCTGCAAATAGTAGCCTCCACTACTTCACCTGAAGTAGCATCTTCTTTCCTCCAATTCCTTGCTAGAGGAGTCTCCATGGTTTTGTTGCTCTCCATGTGGAACTTCTTCAGTATATCGTTGGCATACTTTACTTGAGAGACAAACAATTCCCCATCTCCTTTCCATACTTCCATACTGAGTAAATAATGCATGAGCCCCAATTCCTTCATCTCAAATTCTCTTGCAATATCCTCTTTGCAATATTTGACCAGCTTCTCATCACATGTTAGAATTAAATCATCGACATATATACTATAATCAATAATTTACCTTTAACCACAATATGGTAAAGGTTTGCATCTGCTTCACTTTTGGTGAAGCCCAACCTGGTGAAATAACTATCAATCATAGCGTATCAAGCACGAGGTGCCTTTTTCAATCCATATAGTGCTCGCTTGAGTCCGAACACATGCAACTCTCTATCAAAGGTCTCAAATCCTTTCGGTTGCTCAATGTACACCTCCTCCTCAATCACTCCATTGAGGAATGTTGTCTTCACATCCATCTGATGTAACTTCCATCCCATTTGCACTGTAAGTGCTAGAATTGATCTAATTGAAGATTACCTTTCTATTGGAGCAAATGTCTCCTCGCAATCAATTCCCTCCACCTGGAACCTACCACTGACTTGTTCTCTGGTCTTGGGACAACTTCCCAAACATTTTTTTCTGACCATGGAATCAACCCACATTGGCTTATGCACTACTTCCTTGAATGAGGATGGTTTTGTCTCAGCTAGCTCACTCATCATAGCCATGTACGTAGTGCACTGATACGGTAACCTCCTCTGCCTGCACTATGATGTGGATGCTCCCACATTCTCTTTAGAATCATGAGATAATATGTCAGCTTCCCTGGTGCACTTCCTTCCATCTTTGGATGTCTCTGCATGAGTGAGTGCTTTCACTATCTGCTCCTCTGCTTGTGGCTGCTCCACAAAATCCTAAGGTTCTTCCTTTGGATCCAAAAGCTCCTCTTCTGCATGTAAATGAATCTCCCTCTCAAGGGAACATCTCATGGCCTTCTCTTCATCAAACTTCACATCTCTACAAATAATTGTCGTCCGAGATGGAAAGTACACCCAATAGTTGTGAGGTGTATCAGTGTACCCCACAAATATCCCCAACTTAGCTATCAGCTCTATATTTTTCCTTGCATCCTTGGAAACATGACAGGAAACTAGTGAACCAAATATCCTAAAGTGTGATACATCTGGTTTCTTCCCTGAAAAATATTCTTCTAGTGTATTCATCCCGAGAATTTGATGAGGACTTCTATTCTGCACAAACACATGTGTTGCATGCTTTAGACCACAAGTACAATGGTAGGCCCTAATCATGTAACATCACCTATGCAACTCCCACAATACTTACGTTCTTCCTCTCAACCACCCCATTCTATTATGGGTTATAGGGTGTTATTAACTCCTTTCAAATGTCTTCTAATGCAAAAAAGTTTTTGAACTCATTCGTCACATATTTGCCACCATTATCGCTCTTGAGAGCCTTCACTTTCCTGCTAGTTTCTTTCTCAACAAGTGGTTTAAATTCAAGAAATTTGGAGAATGTCTGGGATTTCGTTTGCATGAATAAAATCCATAACTTACATGATAAATCATCTACAAATATAACATAATACTTGTGCTTGGTTGTGGAGGCTATCATAAACAGTCCACACACATCTGAGTGAACTCTTTCAAGGACTACTTGCGCTCTACTGCGCTTATCATGAAAGGTGGCTTTGGTGTACTTCCCCAGTGTACACCCTTTTGCATTTATCTCTCTACTCTAGGGAACCTTTGGGAAGTCTTGTAGAAATATGTTCCATGATCTTCAAAGCTTCATGGTGCTAAAGGCCAAGTCTCCTATGCCATCATTCACTAATGTCTCAACTCTCCACCTTCTTTGGTTTTACGTTTAAGGTCGCACCATCTTCTACATCCAATTTGTAGAGGTTCTCATACAAAACCCCAATCTGCTTCACTTTTCTTAGGGCGACATGTCTAAGGAAATCTTTTCCTTTACTAAATATCACATTGTAGCGACAATATTCCAACATAACAACTGAAACTAAATTCTTCTTCAGACCCATAACATACATGAGATATTTTAATGTGAGAGGGGAACTAGACTCCCCTATAAAGTAACTGTACCGATACTGGTTGTGTTATACCTTCCATCATCTCCCATCTTGATGTGCATATGGAGGTCCTTCTCCTCCAAGTAACTGAAAAATTATTTGTTTCCCGTCATATGGAATGAAGCTCCCCTATCCGGATACCACACACTACCCATCATCGATGTCACCATGCATGCAATGAGTGTGAAATATAACTTGAATTGTGAAGTTAGAGCTTCACCTGTTGCTCCTCCTGAGGGATTCTTATTGGCCTTCTTGGGCAGACACTTCATGGCATAGTGTCCCAACTCATGATAGTGAAAACATTTAATCTTGGACAAGTCTTTCTTCTTTCCCACCTGACCAAAATCTCCTTTGGATTTTGATTTCTCCCTTTCCCTTTCTTTTCCTTTCCATCCAAGGCATAATTATCCTCATCATCATGCTTGGATGAGGTTCCATCTCTGGTGTTTCGACTTATCTCTTCTTGCACCAAGTCAGACCACAATTTCTCCCATTTTGGTAACTTTTCCCTCCTATTTACTGAATCATGGTAGTTGTGCCAGCTCTTGGGAAGGCCTAGAAGTGCTAGGCTTACCAGATCATTTTCAACAACTGTAATACCAACACTCCCAAGTTCATCTTGACATTGGGTGAACCTGCTCAAGTACTGTGGTATTGTGTCACCCTTCTCCATCTTGATCTTCTGAAGCTTGTCCTTCAGTTCCAACTTCATGTGGTCATTGTTGTTTTAAAACAAGTCTATCAAGTCTTTCCACATTTCATATGGGGTATCCTTCCCATGGATATTCAAGACAATATGATCTCGAATTCCTTCTAGTATGATCCTCCTCGCCTTTGCCACACATTTCTTCCACTCTACCAGATCTTGAGCATCAGTTGTTGGAGGCTTAGGAATATAATTGTTTATGAATTCCTTCATACCGTTATCTTCCAACACTGCCTCCATCCTTTCCTTCCAAGAAATATAATTTGAGCTACCCTCAAGGGCATACTCGAGTCTCAATCCATAGAACAACATCCTGTTGGCTCTAAAGAATGATCCTACAAATTTGATTTACCTACAAATACAAACTCGAATTCTTCTCTTCTATTGTGATTCCTTCTCTAATACCATGTAGAAATTCTTTGTAGATTCAAACTTCTTATGTAATATGTTAAAACAAAATACTTGAATCTACTATACTCATCAACAAAAACAATTAATCGATCGAGAAATCATAAAACATGAGATAAGATTCAATCACATATGCTCAGATATTTATCTAAGGGGAAATATTGTTGCTCAAAACCCCTTCCTATCTGTATATTGCATTAGATCAAAAAAATAGAGAAGAAAATACAATGCTTGTTCTTCCTGAACAATATTTGCACAAGTACAATCTATCTCACTGCCTCACAAGCTCACTTTGGTCAATACCTAGCCAATTTGGTTTCCTTCCAAGCTCCTATTTCTTTTTGTTGTTTCTCAAGGAATTAGGCCACTATTAATTAGGGAAATCGACATCCTGAATTGTGCAATCTGTATAGGCCCTTCTTTGACTACATGCACCACCTATACAACTCATAAAATTATACAACTAATAGTAAATTGCCCTTGAACTCCAATATCAACTGGGTAACTTGAATTTCATGCATGCATGAGTTAATTATGGCTAATTTACTCGTTAATTGGTTGAACACATGAAGTTTCACCCCACTACTAGACCTCCTACTAGTTCCTCCAACAGTTGGAACTAGTTTAACTGACATTAACTCAGTTTAATTGAATTAAACTATTACAACTCAAATTAAACTCAACCTAGGCTCCTAAAACTTAGGAACCACTCTACATGACTCATGTTAAGCCCTCAACTTGAATTAAATGAGCCAACTAAGTGAAATTAACTTAGTTAACTCATTCTTGTTGTCTTGTGGTGTGGAATTACAACTTTCTCCTAATTTAATTCAAGGGAAAATTAAATCAAAATTTTCTTGTTTCCATTTTCAACACTATAATTTCAACATACATGAAAATGGTTTTTTCTTTCTCAAACTAAGTACCTCAAATAAATTCTAAGAAATTTTGGGATGGAAGACGGTAAACCTGTAAGTACACCCATGATAACATGTTGCAACCTTAGTAAGGGTGAATAATCCCTAAAATTAAATTAATTTATCTGTAGATAAAATAATGGAATTATACTATATCTCATAGCTACAAGACCTGATATTATGCACATAGTTGGATTATTGGGACACATTTAGTCAAATCCTAAGGAAAATCCTCTCAACGTAGTCAAGAGAATATTTAAATATTTGTTGGGAACTTTAGGCTTTGGTTTATGGTATCTTACGAATAAAAAATTTACACTATAATATTATACTAATGTTGATTGTCGAGGAAGTATTCATGACAAGAAAAGCACTAGTCATGGAGATTTCTATCTAGGAAACTGTCCTTTGTACTAGGTCAACAAAAAACATAGCTCAATATTGTTGTCTATTTTTGAAGCATAATACATTGTAGTTGCATCATGTTTTATAGAAATTCTATGGATGATGCAAACTATTAAGGACATTCAAGTAGATTGTACTCAACCCATATCTATATTTTGTGATAACACAAGTGCCATTAATATATCAAATACTCCTATAATTCTCCAAGACAAATTGTATTCTTATTAAATATGATTTTCTCAGAGGAAAAGTAATAGGTCAAATAGTTAAGTTGGAATATTTACCTACTAATGGGAAAATTGTATATATATTCACTATGCCTCTTCAATGAAATCATTTTGAGTATCTTAGACAAAGCTTGGGAATGGTATCTTCCTCATCTCTTCCACAAATTTCTTACACAAAGAAGAGAGATAGTTGTATGCAAAAAAATCGGGAGAAGAATGTAGCATCAGCTCGGGGGAAGCTATAAGCTCAACAAATGTACCATGTGTTCAGGGGAAGAAATTTACAGTCAAGATGATGAAGTGAACAACTTGAATATTTATATGATTCATCTTATTTATTTCAAAAGTCAGTAGCCTTAGTAGCTTGATATATTGAAGTTGGGGGGAGAATTTTCCCTTTGGAACAACTCTTAGAGTACCCTAGTTCATGAAGTTTGAAGATATTTTGTGTTCATCTCACTTGGGTAAATGAGTAGCTACAATTATTTAACATTGATGTAAAAGGAAGAGAATAATATGACATTGGCATATCAAATCAAGAGGGAGAGACAACAGACAGTGGAACTTCAGTGTAAATATAAGGTTCAACAACCTAACATGGGTAGTCAAGTGTAAGGCCATCAATGACCAACAATTTATGGTGATATTTCCATCACTTCCAATGGGGGATATTAATTTTGTTGGTAGTTTTTTTCATTGATATCTAAGTCCAACCATTGATGCCAAGTGATATCAAGTTTAGGAATAGAATATTGGATTTATTAACAATGTGTTAATCAAATGTTTTCATTAATGTCATGGTTGCAAATTATTGAGTGTTGGTAGTCTAATATATTTGTTGATGGTTGGATGTGTATTCTAAGAGATTATTTTTGAAGGAATTTTGGTTACAAGTACATTTCTCAAGATACAATGAAACATAATTGGTTAGATAACACTCTTAGAGATATTTCCACTGGTATATGAAACTCAGTTGAATTCCTAAGGAATGAGAAGAGAATATTTTTGTATAAAATATCGTGTTAGCAACTAGGGATGACCTCAATGAAACTAGTCAAGGTATACTTACTCAATAAGAAGTCCAAATGGGTGGATTAGCCAGATTAATCTAATATTGTCAAGGTTATCTAGGCATATGAGGTGTGGGAGGTTCATTAAGAAATGAACGAAAAGAAAAAATATGGATCCTGGATCTCCCAATGCTCAACACTAGGTGGAATCAACACAACATGACAACACACATGACACTATACTGGCATGGAAAGATGATGTAGCACATAGGTGGAAATGATGCAGAAAGCAATTTTATGACATGGTAGAAAGAGGACAAGACACATGGTATCCAAATGATAGAAGAAGTGACATCAAAGTAGTGCTAGGTTGGTGACCTAACATAGATGATGACATGGCACCTTGTGGTCATGACATGTGGCAGGTTGATTTGGCCTTTTTGGGTTGCCAAGTGGCCCTTTTCTTAGTGACACATGGTCGTGATGTGGTAGTGATGTTGGGTAATTTAATTGGTAGTTAAATTACTTCATTAATTATCAAACCAAGGTTCATGTACTTGCGAAGTGCATGTGCACAATATATGCTAGGAGTTTTATTATTGGTTATAAAATGACAAAGTAGTTTTTAATCTAGTAAAGGAAATTGTAAAAATGAACTAAATCAAGATCAACTCATCTCAACTTTATGCACATTTTTTTCTATCAAACTTGAAAAGGTAAACTATGCTTCCAAAAATAAGATTAAATAACAAGAATTGAATCTATTCTACTTGCATCAAATTGAAATGACTAGTCTAATTGCATTGAATTGAAAGGACTATTCTAGTTGCATCAAATTGAAAGGCTATTCTACTTGTTGAAATGAAATATTAATCTACTGCATCAATTTGAAATCCTATTCTATCCAAAAAAATTGAAATTGATTCTAAAACCAGACTATTATAAATCAAACCTATTGCATGAATTAAATATAATAAATGAAACTTCAACTTATGATATTTTACTAGTGTGCGAAATGGAGATTTGAATCAATCCAAACATCTAAATATTAGACTAAGTGGAAAATATTAATGAAAAGAACTAACAATTAAAATATTTTTGGTTGTTTTCAAATTGAAAGAGCGCTCCATCCTTTAATGAAATCAACAACGAGTAAATGGATAAAGACTGAACAGAGTAAAATAAATGAAAATCCAGTTGTAACTAATTGAAATGAGAGTGAAAAAAAACATATAAACTATATTACAGGTCTCCAGGGAGGCCTCCCGTTGAGTGTAAGGTGTTATGAATTCAATTCAAATCGGCTAAAGATGCATTCACACTTCAGGAACAGAGTATATGTATTAATAATAGTAGAGATTCTTCAAAAAATTTAAACATAGTTTCTATTACCTATTATTCCTTTTCTCAACTTGTATATCAAAGAGATATTTACACACTAGCGAAATAATAAATTAAAGAAAGAAATGTCAAGAGGCAAGTTCATGGATTGGCAACACAATTTTTGAATTTGACTACGAAATGGATTTGGCATGCTTTTCTATGTCGTAACAAATCATGCAAATAATTTTCTTCTACACATCAACTACATGAAAATTGCTTGCTTGATATTGTATTTTCCATGCTTGATTGATGCCAAAACCGATTCCTAAAACCCTTGCACAAAATAGTGTTGACCTGGACATTTCACTGAACAAATTCCCATTCTAGTCAATCTTTTGAGTTGGAATAATAGGTGGATATCAAAGCATATATGGGATGGATGGAAAAATGGGAAAAAAAGTGTCAAAATTGAGGACAATTTGAAGATCCAATATTCCCCTACGCTGAGGATGTTGCATGTCCTCATGTGAAAAACTTAGAACTGAAGAAATATCCTTGTTGTTGTACTTCTTCTGAGGCCTAAGTAACCACACCCATATTTCTTGGAATCCCTTTATTTTTCACATTAATAGTCCATTTGGGTTTTCTCATGAGGAGTTTTGCTTATAGCCCTTTGACCTTATTTTTGAGAATTTTGTTGTTTTCTTTAAGTTTTTGTTTTTCTTATACCAAAAACACATTCTTAATAACATAGTGTCACTTTGTGCCTTCAAAAGTTCATTTTGTGCTTTGAACATTTCATTTTCTTCTTTGATATACTTGTTTAATACTTCTAACTAAGAAATATCTTGCTTGAGAGTGCGAATATTTTCTCGTTTCTCTTGAGAAGTAGTTGTATGCACTTTAGAGTCAAGTATAGGATCATCATCATATAAAAATTCTTCATGAAATTGATTTTGTTTAGGGGTACTTACCTTCTTCTGTGCTCTTTTCTCCAAATTCTCCAAATATTCATAAACTTATTGATGAGCTAGGTCAATTTTTGAAGTCTTTCTTATTGGTATATGATGGATTGGAAAGTTTTCGCCTGTTTGTAGGAATTTGCAGGGTAAGTTCCTCAGACAAAACACCAAAGGACACCTCTCACAAATAGATCACAAATCAATACACCATTATTCTTGATGTGATTAAAACCCTTAAAGAGGAAACATTCCACAGCCTGAGCCAACATGGCCACTTCAGGAAATTTATTAATAAAATAATGAAAATTTACATAAGCTTCTCTCATGAATGGTTACCCTACAAATTACCCTCCATGCTCTTTAAATAGAGATCATGGACCAATCAGGTGTTAAGCCACGGATCAAGTGTCGGTAATACCGAGGAGAGAATGAACTGTCGGATCACTACATATCGTGACCGTCGGATTGTAAGTTACGAAAGTAGATAGTAAAGAAACAAACTTTACCTAACTCTACACTAGACCAAGTTATACTTAACTATTTCCTATGTGTTAGAATATCCTAACATCCCCCCTTAAGAACAACTTGGGATAGGATTGAAGGATGTACAAATATGACACAATAGGAGAAGGAAGGAAGCATTAGAGCCTATCCCCCCTTAGTGACAACTTCCCAAACTCCAACCATAAATCAAAGTTTAGTAAACTTCGCCTCTGTGAGAGCCTTTGTAAATATGTCTACAACTTGATCATCTGTTGAACAAAATTGCACTTCAAGAACATGGTCATGAATGAGTTTTTTGATGAAGTGCATGTGCAGTTCAATGTGTTTGTTGTGCTGATGTTGGACTAGATCTTTGCATAGTTGAATGGCACTTTAATTATCACACCAAAGCGTGATGCTGCTGCTGAAAGCCAAACTCTAACAGGATCTGACGAAGCCATAGGGCTTCCTTACTAACTTCTACGGCACTATGATACTCTGCTTCTGTTGAAGAAAGAGAAATGGAACTTTTTTTTCTTGAAAGCCCATGTAATATGTCCTAAACTAAGAGTGAACACATAACCTGCAGTAGACTTCCGATCATCAAGGTCACCAACCCAATCAGAATCAGCGAAACCAACCAATAGAGGAGATGCTTCTGCACTATAATGAATCCCAAAATGAACTGTACCTCGAACATAACGAAGTATTATTTTAGCTAATTTCCAATGACTTTTGTGTGGGTTTTGCATAAACCGAGAAACAAGGCCAACAACAAAGGAAAGGTGAGGACGGGTATGGGTCAGATACAAAAGTTTTCCTACAAGTTGACAGTATAAGGTAGCATTAACTTCAGGGAAAGTACAAGTGATTGAAAGTTTGGCTCCAGACTTGAAGGGAGAACGGGATAGCTTACATTCTTCCATGTGAAAATGGCATAGAAGATCACATGCATACTTGGACTGGGAAATGGAAATACCTTCCTTGGATTGCAAGACTTGAAGACCAAGAAAATAATGCAAGTGTCCTAAGTTTGTCATTTCAAATTTCTTTTTAAGGCTGGACTTCACATGCTTTATAAGGTTGGGATCACTACTAGTAAGGATAAGATCATCAACATAAAGAACAAGAATGATAAGGGACTCGCCCACTTTCTTGGTGTAGACAGTATTGTCAGAATGACACCTAGAAAATATAATTTCTAAAAGCAAGCTATCCATTTTGGCATACCAACCCCAAGGGGCTTGCTTGAGACCATAAAGGGATTTTTTAAGCTAACATACAAGGCTAGAGTCTATTTGTATAAAGCAGTACGTTGTTCTATATAGACTTTTTCATGCAAGTCCCCATACAAGAAGGAAGATTTAACATCCATCTAATGGACTTCCCATTTGAAAGAGGCAACAAGGGAAAGAACAAGGCAGATCTGATAATGAGTTTTAAGACAATAATAAGGTATTACAGACTTATGTGCATGGATTAGTCTATGTCATTTTATGCAATGGATCGATAAGATTGCAAAATTCACAAACAATGAAGCAGTAAACAGAAAAATATAATAGGAAACACATGACACGACAAAATTTAATAAGGAGTTCACCCAATACTCCTGGGATACATCTCCCGGTATAGCCTTAAGTGGTGGCATCTCTATTATGTCTTCAAGCAGAGTTCTTTTTACAATAGTGAGCTCAATTTGAGCCTCACACATAACAAATTATGATAACAAGAGCTTTACTTGATCCTCTCAAGTTTCTCTATGAGTACATATACTCCCTTAGTGCTCTCTGTCTCTGTGCAAACTCTGTCTCGACATTTGCCTACAATACCATTCTTTGCTATGCTCTCTGTTTGTAGCTTTAAAGGCAACGCTGCCTGTTCGTTTTGGTTCCCGTCTCTTGGTCTCCCCGACCTCTGCACGCTTTGAATCCCTCTAAAAATGTTATACCATCATTGCTTAACACATGGAGAGGAGGTGGCCACCCATTCTGAAACGTAAGAGTGTCGCGGGCCTCCACAACTCTTGAAAGGGTTGCACTCTGTTTTCATAGCGAAAATGTATTTTCACATAGAAAGTTTGCCAAAACTCAATATCTCGTACTTTAACAGTCCTTAACTATGATTCATTCCTCTATCGGGTCCACCCGCAAGTTGCTATCGCATATCGGAAGGGCCCGTCCCTCTACATTTCAGCAATATATTACAACTGTGAAAATGCATTAAAATGGCTATCCTTTGGACTTGAAATTATATAGAATAGCCTTAAGGCACCCTTTCGGGTCCAGCTTATCGCATCGGTGTTTTCCCCTTCGCATTTCATTTAACAAATGAAACTATGACAATACATTAAAAATGGTGTTTATCGGATGTCAAGATTCCTACAATATGGCCTATAATATTATCAGGTCTGGTCCATCGGATCACATATATGCATATGTACCTATAACCCCCATTCCTTTTTATTTTCCAACTGTGATTTGGCGATGCAACGTGGGTCGTCGATCTGGCACTTGATTGATGGTACTCGTTGACCCTGCCAGTCACTATCGCATCACCCATGAGATCTATGCCGATCGTCGTTGCAACTCTTATGTGGGTTCTACCGATAAGTGTCGATAGCCACTGTTGATAGCGATCCGCCAATCAGATTTGGACCATTGATCGGCCAGATTCGACGGCCACTGTGTATTTCATTGTTCTACCTCCGATAGCTCCATTTTCTTTGTTTTCACGGGTTTTGGGCCTCCCGATAGTGTTTCTCTGCCTTGTTAAGGGTATTCCTCTTGCGATAAATTTGATCTTTTTAAATGATTTTTATCTTTGGCACTTTTTTTAAAGAGTTTATGAAGATTTAGAGAGCATTCTTGGATCCATCTGGATCACACCTTCCCACTGAAAGAGGCTTTTGGACCACCAAAAGTTGGTTTTCAAGCATCGCTTAAGTGAGGATACAGCTGCCTCACTTGCCCAATCTCTATCCATTTTGCATTGTTGGGTTTTGAACCTCCGAGTCCTATTCTTAGGTACTCTACATCCCCTCTGTGCATAGTCTTCACCTTCCTATCCAAAACTGTATCCTCTTGCAGCTCATTGAGGTATTCAGGCAACAGATCATTAATGGAAGGCAATTGACTTTGCTCTTCAGGATCTTCAATTAAAGAAGGTTCAAACAGTCTTAAATTTTCTACATTTACTACTGAATAGATGTGCATGTATGCTGCCAGATCAAGGTTGAAAACGTTCTCACCAATTTTCTCAAGTACCTTAAAAGGCCCAAACCTTATTGGCTTTAGCTTCTTTCCTTCATGTTGCATTCTATCCTTGTTTATATACAACCAGACGTGATCACCAACTTGGAAGCTTTGCTCCACTTGGTGTTTATCATGCCTTGCCTTGTATTTGGCTTGGCTCTTTTCCAGCTGTTCTTGCACTGCTTGGTGAATTTCTTGGATTTGTTCAATGAATTTGGTTTCTTTTTCCACATCACTATGTCCAGCAACTGCTATGTCTTTTTCAAAGACAAAATCCAAGGGAGACCTTGGTGTGAAACCAAAACAGGTCTCAAAAGGAGATCTCTGTGTAGAAGAATGTTTAGCAAGGTTGTAAGCATGTTGCACATAACATAAGTGTTCACCCCAAAGTTTTGGATGCTTGGCCATCTGTCTGTGGATGAAAGACTGTGCTTTTCTTCAGTTTAGTATCCATCAATTCCCACAGACTTGAACAAAACTTCCCAACAAGTTGGGAGTCTTGATCAGATACTATGGAAGTGGGTAACCCAAAATGCACCTAGACATGCTGAAAGAACAATTTCACTATTTTTTAGCTGTAATCTACTTATTATAGGGTATTAAAAAACACATTTTGTTGAATCTGTCCACAATGACATATAAATAGTCATGTCCCTTTCTATATTTTGGCAATCCCTCAACAAAGTCCATGGACACACTTTCCCAAGGATGGGAGGGAATTGGCAGTGGAGTGTACAAGCCTAGTTTCTATTGTTGGGCTTGCTTTTAGCACACATGGTACACCCTCTTACATATCTAGAAAGGTTTCATGCATTTTTGGCCAATAGTAGTATCTTTGGAGCTGTGCAATGGTTTTACTTACACCAAAATGACCTGATACCAGGGAAGTATGTGCCTCCCTAATTATGTTAATTCTCTCTATTTGTGGAATGCATAGCTTTCCCAAATGATACAAGAGTCGGTCCTTAACATAGTAATCCAATTCTTCTACCTTTTTGCCATTACTTAAAGCTACATATACATCTTTAAAGTCTATATCTTGAGCATATTGTTCAATGTAGCTTTCATGCATTACTGAGCTATGCTTAAGTATAGTAGATGCATTTATGATTCGTCTAGACAACATATCTGAAACTTTATTGTGTATGCCCTTTTTATATCTGATGACTAAATGAAATTGTTGTAGGAAACCCATCCACCTATAGTGTCTTGATTGCTGCAATTTAGTTTGTGATTACAAGTACTGAAGTGGCTGATGATCAATATGTATTATTGTTTCTTTGCCCATTAAGTAATGTTTCCACTTCTTCACACTCTGAACTAATGCATACAATTCTTTATCATATGTAGGATAATTAACTACTGCAGAATTAAAAGTCTCAGAATGGTAGCATATGGGTTTACCATGTTGCATCAACACTGCTCCCATGGTGTAATCACTGGCATCTGTTTCAATCTCAAATGGTTGTTGAAGATTTAGCAATGCTAGTATTGGTGCTGTACTAATTTTTTTCTTTCAAGGTGTCGAAGGATTTCTGCTATTTACCTCCCCACTAAAACACCTTGTTCAATCCTGTCAAAGCATGTGAGGGAGTTGAAATTAAGGAAAAGTTAGCAATAAACTTTCTCCAATATTGTGTTGCCCCTAGGAAGCTTCTAACTTCTGTAGAAGACTTGGGTTTAGGCTAGTTTACAGTGACTGCAACCTTAGAGGGATCTATCTTCAGTTCATCACCCCCTACAATATGACCCAAATAATTCAAAGATGTTTTTCTAAATTCACACTATGATAATTTAACATAAAGATTTTCTTTTTTCAAAACATCTAGAGTTTGCTTTACATGCTTCAAATATTCTTCCCATGTTTTGTTGAATACAAGAATTTCATCTAGATATACAATTACAAAATCATCAATAAAAGGCCTAAGAACATCATTCATTACTCTCATGAAAGTGGCAGGAGCATTAGTTAAGCCAAAAGGCATAACTAGTCATTCATACAACCCTTGCTTTGTTTTCAAAGTAGTATTCCATGAATCGTGCTCTGCTACTCTGACTTGATGGTAACCACTACATAGGTCCAACATGGAAAAGTAAACAACCTCTTTTAGTTGATCCAATAGATCATCAATGCGAGGAAGGGGATAACAATTCTTGATTGTTATTTTATTCAGTGCTTGGTAATCAATGCACACCCTCCACGAACCATCCTTTCTCACCAACACTATTGGAGATCTGCATGGTGATGTGCTTGGTCTTATGAACCCTTTCTCGAGCAGCGCCTGTACCTGCTTCTTGATTTTTGCATTCTCTAAAGCGAATAACCTGCACATTCTGATGTTAGGCAATGGAGCATCTTGCTGCAAATTAATATCATGTACAATTTCCCTTTTTGGTGGCAAACATTTAGGTTCTTGAAATAAATATTCTGAAACAACCTTTCTAAATCAGCTTTTTGTTTAGCATCACAGCCCTCAAATACATTGGTTT
The DNA here is from genome assembly GCA_031772625.1 of Pinus tabuliformis. Taxonomy (NCBI): domain Eukaryota; kingdom Viridiplantae; phylum Streptophyta; class Pinopsida; order Pinales; family Pinaceae; genus Pinus; species Pinus tabuliformis. Next base: position 1,204,782,328 of record CM062809.1, on the reverse strand, counting down.
TTTCAGGTTTCTTTTCCTTTACATGTAAAAATTGTTTGCATGAATTTACAATCCTTTTCATTTGCCATGAGTTTATTAGAGTATAATTATTTTTGAGTTGTCAGCTCTTACAGTATATTCTATTCCATATTTAACAAGTTGATACTTATTTTCAACTCTATAGAAAATGGATTTTCTATCATACAAGTAAGGACTTCCTAAAACAATTCCACATATATCCAAGGGAATTACATCTAACTCAACCTCATCTACAAATGTTGAACCAATGGAAAACCTAAGTTTACATTATCTAGTCACTTGTAGCTTTGCTTTATCACATAACCAACCTAATGGATATGGCTTCTTGTGAGGTGTGGTTAGTAATCTCAGCTTCTTTACAATTGCTTCAGAAATTAAGTTTACTTGTGAGCCACTATCAAACAAAGTATCAATATTTTGATGCTTGGAAATAACTCTAATATGAAAAATCTCGTGCTGCCTTCTCTCATTTTCTTCACTATCAAGAGTTTGGGCAGAATTACTAGTAAATGCTTCAAATTTTTTACCTTGTATACTTATGGTTGCGACGGTTGTTTCATCACTTGAGTTTGACCCCAAATCTCTCTAAGCAGCAGAACATCCTTCTTCTTCTTGCCATCGAACTTCTTGGGTTTCAGGTCTGGATGCAAAGACCAACAATGTTCATCATCATGTCCATCCTTCTTGCAGTGAGTGCATGAAGGTTTGGCCTTTTGTATAGCATTTTCCTTCCTTTCTTTCCATTGCTGCTTCCTATTTTCCCTGTTCTTGCTTGCAGTTGGTTTTGATGATCCCCCAATCTCTGGGTTCACATTTTTGCCTCTAGCCTCTAGATGGGTAGCCTGAACAGATACCTCATCTATGCTAGTAGGGTTAAACATGAGAATGGTGTGCCTCAAATAACTATGTAGACCACCTATATACTTCAGCAAAGTTTCAAGTGAGTATAAAGAAATGCCTAGAATCAAAGCTCTTTTTCTAAATTCTTGAGTGCAGCATTGTACACTTTGCCCTTTTAATTTGCGAAGAGTTTTCCAACTCATCATAGCTTGCTTCATATAAGCTAGTGGATAGAATTGTTTTTTAATTGCAGAAACAAATTCACTCCAGATAGAAAGAATTTTACCATGCTTCTTCAAGTCAGCTTGTGTCGTGCCTTCCCACCATACCAAGGCAATTCCTCCAAGGTTTAGGTTGGCCCGCTAAATCTTACTCTTGTCTAAGTCAATATTTTGCACCCTGCAATACACATCAATCTGCCTAATCCAATTATCTAACTTCTCTGCATTTAACTCTCCATTATTTATTGGCAAATCAAATTTAACATCTAATTTAATCAAAGATGTTTTCTTCCTTGTATTTTTATGGCTATCAGGAGGTGTGGATAGAGGAGCCTCTTTTCCTTTCCTTTTGCCTTCAGAATGGTCATCTCGAAGAGATTCTTCTGTTCCTTTGTCTTGTTTGGAATTTGAAGAATCTTCATTTCAACCTTTCTTAAATTCTCTATACATTTCTTCTACCATGGCTTTCATGGTCATGAAACTATCCATGAAATGAGAGTTTGATTCCAAGGGAATTTCTTCTGCCATTTTCCTCCTAGGATAGACTCTACCAATTTCTAGGTTAGTTTCAACCAATTCTCTTTCTCTTAATTTAAGCTTTGACCTAGTGATCATTCACAAACAATCCAACACAAACTTGTCTAACCTTAGCAACCTAAAGCTCTGATACCACTTGATCTGATAATGAGATCTAAGACAATAATAAGGTATTACAGACTTATGTGCATGGATTAGTCTATGTCATTTTATGCAATGGATCGATAAGATTGCGAAATGCATAGATAATGAAGCAGTAAACAAAAAACATAATAGGCAACACATGACACAACAAAATTTAATAAGAATTTCACCCAATACTCCTGGGCTACATCTCCTGGTCCAACCTTCAGTGGTGGCCTCTCTATTATGTCTTCAAGCATAGTTATTTTTACAACAGTGAGCTCAATTTGAGCCTCACACACAACAGATTACGATAACAAGAGCTTTACTTGATCCTCTAAAGTTTTTCTATGAGTACACAGACTCCCTCAGTGCTCTCTATCTCTGTGCAAACTCTGTCTCGACATTTACATGCAATACTGCTCTCTGTTGTGCTCTCTGTCTGTGGCTTTAAAGCCAATGATGCCTGTTTGTTTTGGTTCTTGTCTCTCAGTCTCCTCAGCCTTTGCAAACTTTGAATCCCTCTGCCAGCGTTATACCATCATTTCTTAACACATGAAGAGGAGGTGGCTACCCATTCTAAATGTAAGAGTGTCGCGGGCCTCCACAACTCCTAAAATGGCCGTGCTCTATTTTCACAATGAAAATGTATTTTCACAGAGAAAGTCTTCCAAAACTCAATATCTTGAACTTTAAATGTCCTTAACTATGATTCATTCCTCTATTGAGCCCACCCAAAAGTCGCTATAGCATATCGGAAGGGCCCATCCCTTTGCATTTCGGAAAGATATTACAACTGTGAAAGTGCATTAAAAATGCATTAAAATGGCTTTCCTCCAGACTTGAAATTATATAGAATAACCTTAAGGCACCCTTTCAGGTCTGGCTTATCGCATCGGCGTTTTCCCCTTCACATTTCATTTAACAAACGAAACTGCGACAATACATTAAAAATGGTGTTTATCGGATCTCAAGATCCCTACAATATGGCCTATAATATTATCGGGTCTGGTCCATCGGATCACATATATGCATATGTACCTATAACCCCTGCTCCTTTGTATTTGCTGACTATGATTTGGCGATGCAACGTGGGCCATCGATCTGTGCACTTGATCGACGATCCTCGTTGACCCCGCCAGTCACTATCACATCGCCCATGAGATCTCCGCCGATCGTCGTTGCAACTCTTATGTGGATTCGGTCGATAAGCGCCAATAGCCACCGCCGATAGTGATTCACCAATAAGATCTAGACCGTTGATTGGCCAAATCTGACGGCTACTGTGTATTTCACTGTTCTGCCTCCGATAGCTCCATTTTCTCTGTTTTCACGGGTTTTGGGCCTCCCGATAGTGTTTCTCTGCCTTGCTAAGGGTGTTCCTCTTGCGATAACTTTGATATTTTTAAAATATTTTGATCTTTGGCACATTTTTTAAAGAGTTTATGAAGACTTAGAGAGCATTCTCGGATCCATTTGGATCACGAGTAGAGTTCATTTTGGCAACAGGGGAGAAGGTTTTAGTATAGTCAATGCTTTCAACTTGTGAAAAACCCTTAGCAATAAAATGAGCTTTATGTTTATCAACTTTTCCATCTAGTCCATACTTGGTTTTGTAAACTCATTTGCATCTAACAAATTTTCGTCCCTTTGGTAGAGGAACAAGATCCCATGTATCATTTTCCAATAATGAACAATATTATTCATTCATAGCTACGTCCCAATCTGGATGGCCTGAAGCTTCTGCAAAGGTGTCAGGATCATAATTGGCTGAAGCTTGAGCCAGTAAAGAAAAGTCTCTATCAAACTGAGAACGTGTACGTTGTTGATCTATAGGATCACTGGCAATAGCACCTGTTGCATCCCGAGTAGCATAGACCCATTTTGGAAGCTGAGGAGTTAATGGAGGATCCTGAGAAGGTGGGGGAGGATTGTCATCCTCGTTGTCATCATTTGAAGAAGAAATATTTTCAGAAGTAGAAGGGATAGAGAGAGGTGGCACATCTGCCGAACTAGGCTCGTAGGCCGATATACTTTCAAAAAACTTTACATCTCTTCTAATGATAACATTTTTTGACTTAAGTGGAATAATTCTATATCCTTTGACATCTTCAGAATATCCAACAAAAATACATTTTTGACTCTTAGGTTCTAAAGCTTTATGTTTCTCATCTGGAATATGGGCCCATTCTTCACTTCCGAAAACATGAAAGTGACGTACATCTAGTTTAATTGAGCTCCATGCTTCTTCTGGACTGATATTCTTTAAAACATTAGTAGGAATGCGATTTACTATGTAATTTGCATAGTTAATTGCTTCTGCCCAAAAATTAAGACTAAGTACTTTATATTGAAGCATACAATTAGCCATTTCCTTTAAGGTGTGATTCTTCCTTTCAGCTACACCATTTTGTTGTGGAGTAAATGGAACAATATGTTGCATTTGAATTCCATTCTCAATGCAAAAGTTGATGAATTTTTTGTTAACATATTCTCCGCCATTATCAGATCTTAGCTTGAGAATTTGATGTCCAGATTGTTTTTCAACAAAGGCCTTAAAGGCCAAGAACATGTTAAATACTTCACTCTTAAGTTTTAAGAAGTATACCCAAGTTTGTGTGGAGAAATCATCAATGAAAGTTAAGAAATACTTGTAGCCAGAGAATGAAACAACTGGAAGTGGACCACATAAATCACTATGCACAAGTTGTAAAGGGGTTAAGGCATGCCAAGAGGAATGATTTTCAAAACTATCCCGATGATGTTTTCCGAGTACACATCTGGAGCAAATACCATCTCTACAAAATATCAATGGAAGACCTATCACCATATTTTCTTTACATAGATTATGAAGGGAGGGATAGTTTAAGTGACCAAATCGCTTATGCCAAAGTTTGCTCACTTCATCATTATGAGCAACAAATACCGAGGGAAGATTTGATGACCCAAATTTGTTAAACTTATACAACCTTGTAAAATCATCAACAATGCCAGTAGCTAAAATCTATCTAGAATTTCTTAGATCCTTAATTACAACATCTTGAGGTGAAAATTCAACGATTTTACCTTCACCTAAATGAGTTATTTGATATACAAATAGCAGGTTGCAGGATAAGGTTGGAACATATAATACATCATTAAATTGACCATTGTTTATATGAACAATTCCAGTCTCTACAACACTAAGAGATTTATCATCACGAACATATATATTTTTGGTGTTACAATCATTTAAAGAAGAAAACATGGCTTTGTTTTTTGCCATGTGATAAGAAGCTCCAAAATCAATGAGCCACTCATGAGAATGAGGAGAAGAAGATAAATTTAGTGCATAACCAAACCGAGATGCTTGACAACCACATGCAGAAAGTGTTATTCCTGAATATGAAGTTGAAGTTGAAGAGTGCTCCAAATGGATGTTATGCTTCTTCATTGCTGCTTCCAAGGCTTCCATCTTCTTAAAGCATTTGGATTCTAAGTGGCCATCTCAATTACAAAAGTGGCAATGTCTATCAACCTTCTTCCCTTTGTTTTAATTTTCCTTATCATTTTGTTGAAATGATTTTTCATTTTGAGACTGAAATTGCTTAGGACCCTTGTTTGGTTTAGGACCATTCTTTTTAGGATACAGATTCTTAGGATTGTTTGAATTTGGTTGCTACTGGGTGGCTAAGGATTTCTTAGAAGAGTTTCCAAGATTAAGAAGACCAAGATATAAGAGATTTTCTTGTTCTCTTATTAAAGAATCACAAAAGGCATCAAAAGAGGGGGACTTGTAGTCTTGTCCTTGAGAAATAAAGGCTTCTCTAGTAGAATGGAAGGTGGAAACAAACACAGAGTAGGTTGGTCCCAACTTAGTAAGAATGGAATAGATAAGGCTACCATCTTCTTTCTTAACCTTAACACCTTCCAAGAGAATTCTAAGGGTCTTGAACTTGGACAAAAAATATTCAATGGAAGAAAAATTATTGGGGTCCAATGTAAGCAACTCATTTTCGAGTTGATGGGCTTTAATTTCATTTTTAATTCCAAAAACTTTATTGCGCTGTTTCATTGCTTCATTAGGAGTATCAATTTCTACGACATGGAATCTAAGGTCTAGAGAAATAGACACCCATATCAACCCACGTGCGTGATCTTGCCTATTTTACCATTTGGCTGTCTTATCTTCATCTTGAGGTTTGGTTTCTTGGCCTAAGGCTATTCTGTAAAGACCTTTACTTCTAAGTAAATCCACAATGTAGGACCACTAGTGGAAGTAGTTGGTGTTGTCAAGAATAACTTGGGATGGACTTTCCATTTTAATAGAAACTAAACCTGTAGATGCTGAAACAAAGTGTTCCAATGGAAAGATCTCAAAAAATTATGTTGATTAAAAAAAAGCTCTCAAAATGGCTTCCAGATGAAGAAGTTATGGTTTTTTGAAGAAACGTTGTTGAAGATGCCGATGAAGTGCATGAACGTGTGGAAATGAATGATAATGTCATATTTAAAGAAATCTCTCCCCTTTCCAAACATAAATCTAATTAGCTCACTTTTAAAAAAAATATGTGACTCACTTTTATAAATAAGTGAAAGTCATTTTTACAATGGTACTTTATGAGCTATCCACTAAATTGTAACTTAAATAAAAGATAAAGAGACTTTATAATTATAAGTGACTCACTTTTTATAATGGGTGAGAACACTTTTACATAAAGTAACTTTAAAACAAAAGCTACATATGTTTTTTGAAAAAGTAACTCAACAAAAAGAAAGACTTGAACCCAAGACCTCTATTCTCATAAAGTAACTTTGGACCAAGTGAGCTAGTTTAAAAGGTTAGTAATTTTTGGAAAAGAGGAAGGGTTTTTTTTCTTTTAGTCACTGATGCTTTGGGGTGCGTGCTTAATTGACAAAGCTCTTTTTTTCCTACAAAACAAAAAACACAAAACCCAACACGGCTATACAAAAAAAAAAAACCTTACGGCTTGAAGTTAGCTTTAGCCGAAAACTAAATATTTTCCTCAATGTTTCTGATTTTCCGAGATCACACTAAGGTGTAGCGGAAAAGAGCATATGCATGAGAAAATTTCTTCCTTTCTGTTTCTGATTTGCCCAGATCGCATAGAGTCGCGGGGCAAAGAGCATATGCAGAAATGAAAGGTATAGATCTGGTAATAAAAAACAGAGAGCTAAATAAACCGAAATAAACAGAGAGAAAATAACTAAAAACTGCAAATAAACACTGTATACCTCCAAATCTTAAAAATGACATAGCTAGGGCTACCAGAAACCTTTTCACATCAAATGAAAGGGATTCCTCACTGGAACGGATGCTCCTAACACAATAGAGTAGTCCCCTCAGCTCGAAAGCAGTTAGAAATAGTATATCTAGGAAATGACAATTGGATGCAATTCTATCGACTTTAGATTTGGATCACCAATGGATGTGGCCCTCAAATAGCTTTGATACCTTGTAGGAATTTACAGGGTAAGTTCCTCAAACAGAACACCAATGGAAATTGCTCACAAACAGATCACAGATCAATACACCAATATTCTTGACGTGGTTAAAACCCTCAAAAAGGGAAACAATCCACGACCTGAGCCAAAGCGGCCACTTCAGGCAATTTATTAATAAAAGAATGAAAAATTACATAAGCTTCTCTCATGAACGATTACCCTACAAATGACTCTCCATGCTTTTTAAATAGATATCATGGACCAATCGGGTGTTAAGCCACGGATCAACTTTCAATAATATCAAGAAGAGAATGAACAGTTGGATCACTACATATCGTGACTGTCAAATTGTAACTTACAAAAGTGCTCAGTAAAGAAACACATTTTACCTAACTCTACATTGGACCAAGTTATACTTAACTATTTACTATGTGTCCGAATATCCTAACACTGTTCCTATCTAAACATCATCTTCCTCTTCAATATTAAGAGTTTTTTAGGGTTCTGGTGTGTTGGCTCATTTGAAATCTTGGAAATTTATTTACTCCTTCTCAGTTTCTTCTTTTGCTTCATTGTTTTTGGTATAATATTTCTCTTTCTACCTTTTCTTTGTATCATGGCTTGATTTTATTCAATTGCTTTTGTCTTCTTCATGGCTTCTGGTTCTTGTTTTCTTTCTTTGGCTTTATTTCTTCTAACCTCGTGTTTCTTGTTTTTTAGTCTAATATTCTCTCAGTACTGACTAAATGGTGCATCCTCCTCTGGTAAAATTTCCATTGGTTCTGGTTCATTAATAATCAAAACCTCTTCTTCTTCTTCTACTACAACAACTTCAGGGTTAGGGTTTTATGATGTCCTTCGTCGACTCCACTTAGCTTTTGGAAATTATTCCTCCTCTAAAGCTTCTACAAAATGATTTCTAAGTAGAAAAAATTTCCAATTATCACCAATAGAATTTAGATGAGCTTCAATAATAATTTTTATCAAACCATAGTGATACAAGGCTCTATCCATATTTCTAGATTCTATCTGAATATTGAAGGCCATTATCTTTAAAATCCACATTAAATAATAAGGTAAATTAATTTCCTTTCCTTCTACAAAGTGAATGAGCATCTTACCATGATAAAAGAGCATAGTACCAAACCTGCCTTCACAAGTTAAAAACTTTTGGAGGAAGAGCCGTAGGTTTCTCCATTTGGTCTTGAATGTAGTGACTGGTATCCATTTTTTAAATGCCAAGGTGTCCATGTGTGATTTATGTAAGAAATTCCTCTAATATTAATCCTTGAGCCTCTACCTTTTGAACCAAATTTATCAATTTCAAAGTAGTCCTATTGTCTCTACTATGAATGACTCATAAATCTTAAGCCTGATGTCTCCTATCTCATCTTCTATGACATCAAAGACTCTAGAAAAAGCTCGTGTGACCTCTACTTCGTGCCCATTGAATTTATTAAAAACCTGAAGCCATCTCACCTTTTGTAGTTGGTATTTAACCTTTGGATATGCACTAAGAAAATTTTCTCCATGTGGCTCAAAACTGACAGTAACACCCATGGTGAAAGAGGATCTGAACCCTCAAATTACCTCTTTTTTGACAAGGATGGATGGAGATGGATATAATAGTGAATGAGTAAGGTTGATGGAAGCAGGGTATGAATGAAATAGGAAAGTGATTGAATTTGAATAAGACACCTTCTTTGCTGATGATTTCCCACGAGTTTTCTTGATCCAATTTTATAGGACCGTTGATATATTTTCAAATCATTTCATACGTGATGAGCCTCATAAATGGGTAATTATATGGGCTCATTTTACCTCCTAACCAAGTCAAATCAACCATTCTCTTAGCTTATTGTATGATTTTCTGATTATATTTACGCTTATAGAGTGAGTTGAGTTAGTTATGATGCCATGTGGTCTAACATGTATTTAATGCGGATTATTGATGGATTTCAAGGTCAAAGCCAAGGATCCAGTGGTCAAATGGCAGTAATAACTAGAAGTAGACAGAGGAGAGGACTTATAGGAGGGAATCCCCCTCATTTACTACTCCTCACTTTGAATTCCCCTTCATTCAGCTCCGAGTACAAGTAGCCGAATCATGCACTAGAAGGCAGCCGAGCAAGTGGAGGATGATTGAGAGTTATCTCGAGTTTTCAGAGCCAAGCCTCCCTGATTTTAAGGAAGTTGTTCATAGATTTAAATGCATAAGTATAGAGGCCTAGGGCCTCACTAGGGTTAGATTTATGCTTATGTAAACTCTGCTCAAATTTCGAGCTTATTATTTTGTGACAATTTCATGTAAACTTGCTATTTTTTTGATAATGAAGATGGAATCCTTTTTGAGCTAGCACTAAGTTACCTTAGAGGGCTGAATCTCTTAGGTCAGGGCCCAATCCAAGTAGCCAAGATTCTATTTACTTGTATTTGTATGCTTTACTTCAGTTTGTAGATTAATTTGCTATTAGATGTATTTTTTTCATGGTTAATAATAGGTTGCTTTTGATGATTTAGTAGTTTTATTTCATTTATGATTTCTATAGCAGGTTAAAGCAGTGATCAGAAAAGATTCAAAAGGCTAGTAACAGTGCCTTGGCATCTCTTCCTCCCCCTGGGACCATGATTTGAGGCAAAGACACTCTTGCTGCCCTAAAAACACAGATTTTCCTGCTTCATTGGACTTCTAGTGTTTGCAGCTTTTTAGTAGGTTAATAGTCAAATTTTCTTTGCTTTAGATCTTATTTATCATGATTAACTTCCTAATTAGTAATAGTCCTCTTTCATGCTTTCCTTTCTTACAACATTTCTCAACATTTCCTTTCATAGATCATAGTTTAGACCATTTTAATGCAAAACTCTGTTTTTCCTAAATGCACTCATTTCATTGTTTGCTTGATCTTCTTGGTTAACTATCAGTTCCTTTGTAGCAGATCTCTTCTAGTAGTAGGCCAGCTTATCAGCAATCACACCCTCCATCTGATCCATGCCCTACAGGTTTCCCAAGCCTCACCTCAATTATGCCTTAGTTTCCTACACTTTTCATAGAACTTCTTCCTCTCTCCTTGAGCAAATCCAATCATCTTTCTCTCTCCTGGTGGTTCATGGTAGACCTTAGGCACCCTAACACCTCATCCCAACCTTCATCCACCTTTTCCACCCACTCTCACACCCTCAAAATAGCGGAAATTTCTCTCAGCCTCCTCCTATAGGCCTCCTGTAGTTTCCCTGTTTTCCTCCTATAGTTTCCCTGTGTCCTCCTGTAGTCTTTCCTGTAGGCATTCTTTTGAATGCCAAGTGTGGGAAAAGCCTACAGAAGGCCACATAAGACCTCATAGGACCCATTCACGCCATCTCCCATCCTCTCAAGCTCCAAAACCACCCTTCAATGCCACTTGTTCACTGCTACACTCACACATAATAAATTAGATGCTTGTCAAATTCACATAAAAATACATAAAAATCCAAAAATATGTTTTTTGATCATTTAATTCCAGAAATAGCATGGTTAGATGTTGTTTGGTTTCTGGAGTAGGTAATGGCATTGCTTTCATGGTTTTCATAAGTGTTTTTTTGGCAAAAGTAGAATTAGCTTGTTAATTAGGGTTTACTAGGTCTTGCCTTACATTCCAGTCTTTTTTCCTTTTTGTAATTAGAATAGCCTCTGTAGAGTAATCTTTCTTTCTTTCATCACACATAGAGCTTCTTTTGAGATCTATAGAAGTTGGTTTTAGCTCCTACTGATCTTGCGCCGGCTGACCAAGTAACAATCTACAATAAGAACTAGTACTTGTGCATACAACACCGACGCTTCCAAGTTTGTTACGAACTACCGGGTTGATAAAAGTAAAGTTGTAAGCCCAGGAGTTGCAACATTCTTGCCGCAATACTGGCGCTCACCAATACGGTGGATGGATTTTAACACAATGAGACAAATTATGATAAGGATGTTGGGTGTGAACATGATAAGTTATAGTATGTTGTCATAAGTTTAAGATAAGGTGTATCAAAATTATTATACAAGCCATTAGATCTATAGTTTCTTAATTAAAAAATACTTAATATCCTTTATATTTATCTTTTGATGTAGCCATTCATCCATTTTTCACATTTATGATTCCTTTTGGATGCTTACTGATTGATTTACTTTTATAGGTCTGTCATTAGCTGCGGAATTTGAACTGACGTACAAAAATTTTCAATTTTTGTAACTTCCTTCTAAACTTTATAATTGTTCCAAAAATCTTGTTGCTACTGATGTGGCTAATTTTTATTAGTGTTTCTAACCTATGATCATACTTGAAGAAAATCAGGTCTCCAAAAATCTTGAAAATATTTATTAGAATAAAAAGGAGGGATAAAAAGAAAATGGGGCAAGACAAGGAATTATGAAAATCTAGACCACTAAGAATTCTTGGTTCAGTTAATATTTTCTATATAGACATGCCAATACTGTTAGTTTTCATATATATATATATATATATACAATTCACCCGGAAGATGAGGAGAAAGATCTCCTTTTTCAACCAACTTGAAATCAAAATTATTTTGCAAATATTTGATAAATTCTTCTCTTGTTAAGGGCTTATGATATAACTTTAATCTATGGCCATTAACAAGGAAGCTAATATTTTCTTCATCAATAGTCTTGATTCTAAATGCTCCATTATCAAAGACAATATATATATCATAGGGACAAAGCCATTGAGTTTGAAACTTTCCTTTAAAATCTTTGAATTTAGAGTAAAAAAGAAGAGCCAGTCACCTGGCTTGAATTTCTTAACTTTGATGAATTTGTCATGCCATCTTGACCTTTGTTGTTTGACTATGTTGGTTCATTAGATAACATATTTTAGGATCTCATATATCCCATTCAACTGTGATAACCTTTGTTTTTGAGCTTTAGCTAGATCAAGGACCAAATTTTCTATTGTTCTGAAAGTCTCCACTTGGAAATCAATTGGAATCAAAACTTGGACAAGCTCAATTGGAGTGTGCCCAATACTGTTGCTCAATGTGGTACGATATGCCCAAAGTGCCTTTGGAAGCCTTTCTGCCCAATCTCTTCCGTGTGAGTGTATAGCCTTGGCCAGGATTGCTTCAAGTACCTTTTTGGTAGATTCCACTTGTCCATTGGCTTGTGAATGATATGGAGTAGACTTTTGATGTTTGATCATTTGTTGCTCCATAATTTTCTGCACCAACTTGGATGTGAATTGAGTAACTTGATCTATCACAATTTCCATTGGGACACCAAAACGAACAAAACTATCCTTAAAAATAAATGTAACTAAAACATTTTCAATAGAAAAAGGAAGTGGTTTAGCTTCTACCCATTTTGTAACATAATCCGTACAAACAAGCATATACCTTTTTGGCTTAGATCAAGGATTAATTGGACCAACAAAATGTAGAGCCCATTTTTCAAAAGGCTCTACAAGTACTTGAGGTTGTAGAGTAATTTCATTCGATGGAATAGGTTTTCCCATTTTTTGGTAGCTATTACATCTTTTGACATAGTCATTGGCATCTTTAAAAAGACAAGGCCAATACTATCCCAAAAGAAAGACTTTGTAAGCAGTTCTTTTATCAACAAAGTGTCCTCCACATGGTTCATCATAGCAAGCTTTTAATATTTCTGGCACTTCATCCTCTTGAACACATCTCTAAATGATCAAATCAAGTGCATATCAGTACAATTTTCCCTTTATCCGTGAATAAGATGCACTAGATTTGATAACTTTCTCCTTTTCTTTGGCTGATAATTGTGGGGGAAACTTTCCTATAACCAAATAGTTTGGAATATCTATAAACCAAGGAGTTCTAGTAGAAACTGCAAAAAAATATTCACCACGAAAATTATTCTTCACAGGGGTATCATTATTATCATTCTACATCCTAGAAAGGAAATCAACAATTTTGTTTTCCTTTCCTAGCCAGTCCAAAATAGTAATATTGAATTCCTGTAATAACAACAACCACCTGGTAATCCTACCATTATTAATTGGTTTATTCATTATATGTATAATATCATAATGATATGTATGAATGAAATTTTCATAACTAGTGATATAGTGTTGAAACTTATTAATGGCATGAACAATAACTAAAAACTCATTCTTAGTTACTATGTAATCTAACTCCGTGGGGGTAAAATTTTTACTTGTGTAATAAATAGCATAAGGAGTTAGATATTTATGTCCCATCAAAACTCATATAACTTTATCTGAAGCATCATTTGAAATATGAAAAGGGAGACACCAATTAGGTCCTCTTGAGATTGGTGCTCCAATAATTTTCTGCTTCAATGATTCATATGTTTTTTGGCAGTCAAAATTCCAAACAAAATCACAATATTTTATAAAAAGTTTAAAAAATGGAGAGGCTATTTTTGTGAATTTTTCTATAAATATTTTGTAATATCATGCAGAACCAAGAAAACTTCTAACATCCTTTGAAAAATAGGAACCAAAATTTTAGAAATTAATTCTACCTTATATGCACACACCTTAACTCCATCGCTTGAAATATGGTGACCTAAAACAATTCCCTCATTAAACATCATAAAACATTTCTCATGACTTAATGATAGGTTTTCTTCTTTACATCTAATGAGAACTTTTTCCAAATTTTCAAGATCTTCTTCAAATGTATTTCCATAAACAGTGAAACCATCCATGTAAACTTCTACATGATCATGAATTAGATTAGAAAAGATACCTAGAAAACTTCTCAATTTCTCTTTGAAATGTTACATGTGCATTATATAACCAAAAAATAAGCACCCTATAAGAATATGTACCCCATGGACATGTAAAGGTTGTTTTGTCTTGATCTTTTGGTGCCAATTGGATTTGGCTATATGCGATCTGAAAGCATTAAGAAATGAAAAGTATTTCTTCTTGACTAAGGTATCTAGTACTTTATCAATGAAAGGTAGTGGAAAGTGATATTTTAAAGTAGCCTTATTTAATTCCATACATCAAAGCACACTCTCTATTTTATATTCTCATCAGGAACAATCACTAAAGGTGAGAACCATTGGCTATTTGATATTGGATAAATTAAATTCACATTAAGCAACTTTTTTAATTCCTTCTTAATAATTTCTCTCAGATTAGGATTTATCCTTCTCTAAGGTTGTCTAACTGGTTTGACATTTTCTTGAATGTAAATGTGATGCATACATGTGTTAAGATCAATTCCATGCATATCAGTGTAATCCCATGCATACGTAGAATAATTCTTTTGTAGCATCTTTATTAATTACCTCTTTTTAAATTCTTTCAAGTTATTATTAATGTTTAATGTTTTTCCTACAAAAAATTATACTAAATAGCTGCCAAACTTTTATGTATGATGTAAATCTATTTAACGAGATGTGAAATATCCAATATTGCATTGTTCTTGAAAACTTTGATCTTGTTCATAATATGAAGAAGAATCATTATTATTCGTTAGATTTATCAATTGATCAACTTCATCTATTTGTGAAAAAGTAAACACTGGTTGAATATCCTCAAATTCTTCATTATCATCATCAATCCAAACTTCACTTTCTACTTTAGTTATTTTTTTAGCAGGTGGATACAATGTGAATCTCTTAGTAGATATACCATAAGAAATATACATATCACCATTTCCACAACTTATGAATGCATCAGTTGTAGCAAGCTAAGGTCTACCAAGGATCAATGCATGACCTCCTAGATTATTTTTTGGAGTTAAAATCATAGAAACAACATGATACTCCCATGAATATAAAGATACATAAACGTATTCTAATCTACCATCTAGTTTGATAACATATCTATCTGCTAATTGTAGTGAGGTTGGGGTATATTGAAAATTAGGAAGCTTTAATTGATCCATAGTTTTTTTGCTCATAATATTGATGGTTGCTCCTAAATCAGTCAACGTGTTTGGAATTTCAATACCATTGATGTGGTATTTTACAATATGGCTACCAGGATATAGATACTTCTGAACTATTGGTTTACCCATCATAATATCTACAATCTTTCTTACCAATTGAATATTTTTAACATATTTTCTTTTTCTTCTTGGTTTTTTAATGCACAACTCCTTTGTTATTTTTTTAAATATAGGTATTTTGATTATAGCCCGAACTAAAGGAATTTTGACACAAATAGTTTTCAATTCATCTAGCATATCATATTCAGGTAAAAAAAATTGACTTTCTATTTGTTGAAGAATGCAACTAGTGTCGATCTTCATAATTGTATTTGAGTCATGATGTAATGTATTTGTCAAAAGAAAGGAAAATATTTTTTTATAAAAGAAATTTTGACTTATTAAATCATGACTTTCATGCTTGGGTCATAGGTCAGTAGGTCAAGGGCCTCCATTGTAGGCTTATAGGTTTATGTCTTAAGTTATTGTCATCATTATTATATCTATACCCTTCTTGGGATCTTTGTGTCAAGAAAAGAAAAATTAATTTTGTGTATATTATCCTCCTCCACCAAGTCAGCTACCTTGTCCTCCAAGTCGGCCTCAAAACAATTGACAAGTAAAGCTCAAGTGGAGCTTCAAATAACTATTAATAGCCTACCATTCGACCTATTGTGGAAGTAGAACATCATCTACAATTCAAACATCAAGAAAGGGATGCGAAGGGGTCAAATGGAAGTCTTTTGGCATCTATATAAAGAAACTAATATAACGAAGGATTGAAGGATCATTGGAAGTCAAAAATTATGTATTTAATGTAACTACAGGGATGAAGGTATATAACTACTTTAGAAGTACAATTGTAGGTCAAAATTCTTAAAGGATGAGGCTCATGTTGACTTAAAGGAAAGAAGCTAATACATGGAAATTGATTTGGTGGGTGGAAGGAATATACGTTTTGGTAAAATGGGTCTTGGTTGTCTCAATCTGATTTGAATATATAGTGGAATATTTTGACTGGGTTTTCCCCTCCTTAGGGGTTTTTCCCTAAATGAGTGCCTACATCTTGTGTTCCCTTGTTGTCTTTGAAGTTTTGGAAATTGTCTTGATGATAAACATATAATAACAAAGAATAAGAAGTAAGAACTAATCACAAGAAATTTTCAAGTAAAAGAGAAATAATTTTAATAAGAAGCCCTAACTATGTTACCCTATATTTCTCAACATGGTATTTGAGCTTGGTTCACATACATAAGGGCAGGAAGGAGATCAAAAAGGATTACAAGATGAGCAAAGGTAGTCTTTTACCCAAGGTCAAGCTCCTAGAAAAGGAATATTTGAACTCTGAGCCTATTTACAAGCCCTAATTACAGTGATAAGACTGAAGTCCTGAGCAAACGAGAGTGAGGGTTTTTGAAGAGTTTAAAAGATTTGTTTTAAGGGACCAAGAAGCTAGTCCTCTATCCCAAAGAAGGTTAAATATCCTAGTAAGAAAATCATAGTTCTGGGTATTTAAAATAAGGTCTGTAATCTCTATTGAAAGGGTATGAATTCACTATGTTAACTCCATCTAAATTTTGGGCAAATTTGTGAATAATCGAATCCTTGTTTGGAGCCACCGTGTTAGCTTAAATTAATATTCTTAGCCAACAAAAGAAGCAATTCAGTTTGAGTTGGTTAAATGAGTAATATGCCTCATTAAAATACCTAACATGAAGTTACAACCATCGTGGAAAGAGGGAGTCAAGACCTTCTCTAGTTTTGGATTCAAGCATATTATGAAGCCATCATCATATTCATCAAGAAGCTAAAGGGACCTATGAATATAATTTACTCAACGATGAACTTTTTGGTGGATCTATCACTTATAAATCATGGAGATAATTTAATAGGCCTATTTAGTGGCATAGAAACCACAAAATAGTGACAAATCTATACATACCTTTAGTAGTATAAAATCCAATTTTGGTATTGAAAGGAACCACTGATCTAAGCATATATATATACACATAGAATTCAAACCTAGACAACAGAATAGTGAGTCGACCCGTGGAGCCTCCTAATCTGACATACAAAAGCAATGAACCTCTTATAGTGACAATGATTCAAGCCCATCTTAAAGTCTTGTATCATAGTAACAAAATTCACCTTGAGACTGTTCATACACTGAATAATACCTTGAAGTTGAAATTCACCTTGAAGAAGATAATAAGGAAATCATGGCAACCAGAAGAGCAGGCTCTTATAACAATCTCTATGAAAAAGGTACTTAATTATCAGGTATGTATAATATATATTCATTTTCTAAGGATATGAAATAATATATTATAGGGTTAGATGCTTGTATGGTTCCAAGGTTTTTTGTCTTCATTATTGAAAGATGTTGATATTCGTATTTATATCTAAGACTATAAACTCTAGGTGGAACATGAAAATCTTAGTCATATATAAACCCTAACCATAATCACTCATTACTATTGACTTCTAGGTAAACTAGGATGTATGGTAAACCCTAGTGTTAAATTAAAAACATGGTGATTTGATTCTTACTAGATTTAGGGTTTGTACTTGGAAACCTGAGAATTCCATCTTACATAGAAACCTAAGATTGATAAATTTGACGTCATGCTTTTGGTATCACATATTTTTCTTAGTTATAAGTTGTGTAGGTATAAATATTATTGATAAATTCAGAGGGAACACTTCAATGAAGGAAACCCTACAAGGTTTGTAAAAGGAGCAACTCCAGGTATGTCTAAAACCACATTGAAGGACACGATCATTTTTAAATTTATTACTAAATTTCTTATGTTTATGTTTTTGAATCGTAAAGATTCTTTTTAGGGTGATTAATCATTATATTGAATCTACCTTGATTGTATTATCTCTTGTTTTCTCATTTTTGTGAAAACCTAACCTTTAGGGTTCAATGTAAAACCATATCCTTTTTTATGCTAAGGGTATGTCAATGTTAATAATGAAACCCTAGTCTACTTAGGGGTTGTTGATAAAGTCTAGAACCTACAATGATATCCTATTCTCTTGATGTTTAGGGTTTTGATAAAACTCTAGCCTTTTTAGGATTTATTGTTGATGTCTAGGTTATATGATAAAAACTTAAATTTTTAGGGTTTGGTGAATTAGGGTTTATAAACAAGACCCTTGTAATAGCTAAAGTAAGGTCCTAGGAATGGAACCATGGGTGTATATTCTTATGTATGATTGAAACCTTAGCCTGATTAATTTTTTTTCATATCTAAGTTCTATGTCTTGATGTTTGTATCTTGGGTTTACCTAGTAGATATTAATATGAGATGCTAGTACATGATAATGAAATCCTTGATATGTATATGTGAGTATGCTAATAATTTAGTTTTATTAACTAAATCCAAGGTATATAAAAAAACCCTAGTGGGATATGTCATGATAGTCTAAAAGCATATTGTTGAAACTTTAGATGTATAGTACTATGATTTGATTGGTTTCTTGATTGAGTCTCAAAGATGGAGTCTAGGTTTTGTGACAAAACCCTAGCAAGTTATTGAAGTCTAGAATATAAAAGATATGACCCTTGCTGATTATGGACCTAAATAGGTTTAAGCATTTGATGTCTAAGTCTGAATATTTTGATGATTCCATTGTAATAACATGATTTTGATATAATTTACTTCATGATTCTGTGTATTTGTATTAGGTTGTACTTGATGTTAAATATTTGCAGGTACATAATCTTCATGATGTTGAAGATGTTCATAATTGAAAATGACTTGATAATTGTTGGCTTAGTGGGGCCTGGCCTAGGTTCAGAAGTGATTTAGCTAAGCAAATCCCGGTACTACTGGCCCTTTCTGAAACAGTCTATGGAGCGCAGACTGAGGTCTCACCTGAAGTATTACGGGAGGGTGCTAGAATCAAGTTTCCACACCCTGGAGATGTCTGATATGTGGTGATTAGTACGTGGTCCAACCTCCGCACTTACTACGCTACGCGCACTTGCGAGCACCCTGCGCCCTGTGTTACTGTCTTCGTGTAGTTTTAGCCACAGCGTGACTTGCGTTATTCACCCAAGTCTTCCTTAATTAGTCTTCATTAGCTAATTACTTAGATTAAGTTCACATATAAGCATTCATACGAGTATTCATCAAGTGCACACAGTAAATAAATAGAGTAAAAGTAATGTATAACATCAAAATAAGGATTCAAGAACAAATGCACAGAATAAAATTCTCTTTATTAACTTTCAATCCCAAGTACAGGCCCGACACCACCCTGCGCACTTAGCTGCAGGGGTTCGCGCACTCAGTTGCGGACTCTACTAGGCCTCTACACACTCAACTGCAGAGCCTCTACCAACTACTATGACCCAGTACACCTCATATTCCACTCTAACCTTAGACCATGCCTTTGCTATCTCTCCTCTACTAAGTTATCTTTACACTTAGAGTCTCACTCTATTTATACAATCCCATGGTCTGTGGACCATGGGTAGGCCAACACAACTTTACATTAAATTACAATACAATGCTTAGGGTGGACAAACCTATGACTCGATTATACACTTTGCGCTCCATGCCCGCACTTCGCAGAGTATTACAATACAATTGACCAAAACTTGGGCTTTCAGCCCCAAACAATGTTGTGGGGAATCCCATGCCCAACAGGCCCCCAACACAATCATCGTGACTCCTCCCGAGTCACTCTGCTGGTGTGGCGATCTTGGCACAGAGCCCACCCAACTGTGCCTGTGTTGCGCGAAGGTCCGCAGTGCACTGTTCTGATGTCTGCTGGATCTGCTCTACTCTTTCTGCCGAATGCTCGTTGTCAAGGGTAGATCCATGACTTACGGCATGCATCGCCTTCATCTTTGCGAGCTTTTCTTCAATATTGGTAGTGATGAGGAAAGCCTCATCAATCCAAGGCTGGATGCGCGCTTTAAGTACAACCTCTTTCTGTCGTGCGACATCCACCTGTTCCTTCAATGCCTTCGCATGTTGTAGCTTCACCAGCTTTAAGTTAGGACAACTATTTGTGTCGTTCCATGCACACTATCATACTACACTTGAAGCTCTCGCACCTTTGTTTCTAGGCTCTGTATGGTGGGGTCCTCTTGTAAGAAGTGAGGACCGCAAAGGATTCTTCCAACATACTCATACAGGTCTGCACTACCTGTCCTATTTCCTCCAACCCTTTTTGGATAGCTTCAGCACATTGTTCCCGAACTTCTGGGGGCATGGATGACTGCGCCTTCAATCGCAGTTTGGCAATCTGAAGGTTGAGGTCCAGCTGTATCCTCGTTGCTTCTTCCTTTGCCTCACAGAATCCACTGGCCAATCTGTGAATTCGCTCTCCTACTGGTAGATCTGTCGAGACAGCCAATTCCAGGACAGTTGTATAAGCATCGTGTACTGCTTGCATCAATCCTTGAGTCTGCTCCACGAGTTCATCATGCTTCTAGCTGAGTTGTTCCATATTGATCTTTTGCTCACTCATTACCTATAGCGCACAACCTTCTCTAGCGTGGAGCTCGGCTATGACCCCATCCTGTAACTGGTACAAGGTTTCTCACGGAAGGGCAGCCAAGTTTACGCTCAACCCCTTAATCCTGCCCACCACAGTTTGGTCAACTTCATTTATTGCCACTAATGTGCCCTCAGGGAACACGAAAGGGTTGGTCACACAGGCGCGCTAGATCTGTTCCGTCACTGATGTACCTACTGTGACATATGGGCCCATCATTCTTGTTTGCGGGGGCTACACCTATAGTCCCTGTAATTGCGTTTGTAGCACCCCAAACACAGTGTTCTGCTCCATCCTCACTTCTTGGAGCACGTCCTTAGTGACACTACGAACCATCTGGCCAATGTCAAACAGATCACCCTTTGTAAGCATGATTAGGTCAATGGATGTCTTAGATGTCTTCGTCTTTTTTCTGGGGATAGGTTTCTCAGGGATGCACAACCGTTTCAATTGTTGTGAGGTAGTTTCTAGACCTACGCACTCTCCATCCAGGTCGATGTCCTCAGCCTCCTACCCTATGGACATTTCCTGGCCAGCCTCTGCCTCTTTTATTAGTGCTATTGTGGTTTCTTCCGTCTGCGCCGCTGCTGCTGCATCGACCATCTTTTGTTGTGTGGCTACTTCTTGTTCCTGACGCCTCTTTTCGGCCAGCTACGCGATGCATAGCTTGGTGTCCTTATTCCTTTGCTAGGCTGCAGCCTTCTCGATTCCTACCAAGTCCGGGGTGCGTCACTCCAGAGGCCATGTTTCCAATGCTGTAAACATGGCATCATACATAGCAATAAATGGAAGCTTTGTCCATTCCTTCACTGGATACTTCCACGCCCGGACATGAATGTTATGCATATCCGCTTTAAACTCTGTAAAGCTCCGCAGAGTGGTATACATTGTAGGAGATAATCGTGACCTTCTACTGATCCATATCTGGATGATCTCCTCCATCAGCACCCAAAACACCTTGACCACGTGAATCCGCTTTGTGTCCTTCATGGCCCAGAGTGAAAAGCACTTCGCGACCTCAGGAAGGTCCTGGTCGATAGTCGGGAACTAGCTATCTGCCGGTAGTTCACCTGCTACCAATACAATGGATCAGAGCAACCATGCATAGTGGAAGGCCTTACCCTGCTCTTGGGCCTCCTTGCAGTTTATAAAAAATTCCTTACAGAGGAACTCAGCCTAGTTGAATTGGACCCACTCCACTCATTGCTCGGCTAGTGCAACCATAGGTGCTGGTACTTCGTCGGCATGGTACTTCCACATTAATTTATGGCTAGGAGCTAGGTGGCTACACGCACACCTTTGTCCTTAATACTCACAATTGCATAGCCATGCTTCTTCTTCTCCAACTTTTACTTGGCTTTCATGGCTTCCGCAAGAGCCAAATTCTGCTTCTACCAGCTATTTCCGCAAGGTCCCTTCCCTTACAGGGAAGCTGAGAAATCCTATGAATCATTTCCGCCGTGATGGGAATCAGCTCCTCCAACCATAGATACCCATCATGCACCTAACACAACAGCTACCTGATGATGAAAATGGTGATGGGTATGCAGTGAAAGTGGGGTATCCATCGTAGATGAAGTAACCCGTCCTTCTCCACACCGCGCAACATTTTTCGCGGTTCCAACGTGATCACTAGCCCTTCCAACTTCTATGTCATCAAGTTTTCCGTCGTCAAGTGCAAGAACTTCTCACAGTCTGCGAGGTCCCAATCTTTGAACTTCAGGGTAAGCACCCGGCTGAGGGGCAGACCTTTAAAAGTAATGCCATTGGGGAGGAGCATGGTCTAGAGCACACTCTTTGTGGCCTCCAGGTCTTTGGCCGCCTTAAATTTCCCTTTCCATAGAGGGACATGCGTGGGTAATGTTGTTGCAGAAGGCATTGGTGGGACATCCTCCTCCACATCATCTTACACCTCTATTTGATCAACTAGAGCCTGTAAGTATTCCTCCTCTGAATATGATTCAACGGTGATGGATTTTCCTTTCTCTTCCATTGACAATTTTCCAAACCATGGGTTTCTCAGGGATGCGTGGACTGGTCCCATAGTCTGAATATATTTCTTCAGCCGCGACATCCGTGGCAATTTTGGAACGTCTGGCGCAACCACCGTATCTCCAAGCTCCTCATGGGCCATATGGGGCTCTGCGACCTCACCAATGGTATCTTCGATGAATCACACTCCTAGTCTGGTAGCAGTCATCGTGCTTCCACGAGATCTACTCAGTGGCGTACTCAAAGGTGGTGTTATCACAAAACCAGTACTAGGGACTGCAACCAAGCAAGGTCTCATGTAACTGTTTCAGACCATACTTTAGATTAGGAATTAGCCTTCCTAATCAGAGAGGGCTCTCTCATGACTCTTGACAAAATCCTTCAAACACTAGAGGGCTAACTCTTCACACATTTATAAAAATATAGCTGGCTGGACATACATCAAATTAGTCTTCATTGGGCTATGGAGTCTCTCACAGTTAATAAACCAAATCACAGTCATCTCATAGAAGCTAAGGTTCTTTGCATCATCAAAGGTTCAAACATAATTTACCTAAATCGAAGCATGTTTGAACATCACTCAGAATTAAGATTAAGATTGGTTTATTAACTGTGAGAGACTCCATAGCCCAATGAAGACTAATTTGATGTATGTCCAGCCAGCTATATTTTTATAAATGTGTGAAGAGTTAGCCCTCTAGTGTTTGAAGGATTTTGTCAAGAGTCATGAGAGAGCCCTCTCTGATTAGGAAGGCTAATTCCTAATCTAAAGTATGGTCTGAAACAGTTACATGAGACCTTGCTTGGTTGCAGTCCCTAGTACTGGTTTTGTGATAACATTTTGGTGCGTCTGTCGGGAGCTTAAGATTGGATTTCTGAAGGTAGCAGGAGTTCAAATGATTTTCAAGGCTGCAAAACTACCTTGGCGACTCCATTGTTGAAGAATTCAAAGTTATATATTCATGGTGATTCCACTGGAGTTATGAAAGACCCAGAAGCTGCCCTTCTTTGTTCAAGGTATGCATGCATAGATTTCTCAGGACTTCATGGTTTCCCAAACCATTTTCCCAAGGATGTTTATTTTCTAAAGAATGGTCCGAAATTTAACGGTGAAGACTTGAGTTTAACGTTGGAGCATATCTCAGATTTTTGTCATTTTGCACAGCTTCTTAGAATTAAACATGAGGATGTTTGCATAAGGTTATTTTATGATTCTTTCCAAGGGAAATGCAAACAGTGGGTTGAATGCTTGCCTGCCAAGTCCATTAAGTCATTGCCAGACTTTTGGCTTTTGTTCTTGGAGGAATGGATAGATAGGCCAGAGGTGGAAGTAAAATCTCCTTCAGTTGAAGGTTTTAAACAGTGGAATGATGATCATAATAAAGAAGAAGCAAATGAATCTTTTTCTTTGTCCCTGTCCTCATATCTGGAATCTTTTGACTGTAAGTCAGAGGATAAAATGAAATTTTTTGATGAAATTGCCAAAGATATTGAGAAAGAAATTGAAGGTTTAGAAGGACAGATTCAGGCATACAATTTTCATGATCATGATTATTATTCTCAAAAGTTTCCTGTGACAAAGCGCAAGGAGACTATGCTGCTTCCATTCTCTTTCATGATTGAGGAACTGAACACTGTGATTGAAGATCAGTTTGCACAGCTGGAAAGTTTCAAGGAAGGACAAGCTGATCATGTGTTCTGGGATCCTATAGCTGATTACATGGAAGAGTTTTATTCTCCAGTGTTTCAGCTTACCTACGAAGATCAAAGACATTTTCAGTGGCAGCTGTCATCTCACTATCACATTGGCGCTGAACTTCGGGACAGGCAAAGAAGTCAAATGTCAGATAAAGCAAATGACTGGCTGCATTGGAAGTTTCATATTGATTGAGCCGAGGAAAGTTTAAATGGTTAGGGTAGGTAGGTAGGTAAATTGCAAATAAGCTCAAGGTTGGCTGAGCATTTATTTTTCAGTAGCATTAGTTTCTCTCTCCTACAGTCAGGCTTGTCAAGCGAATTTCTGTTTGTTACAAATGGGTAAGGCACTGGAGCTGCATGTTCTTAGTGTACCACAGGGGCACACTATCCCTAGTGGAGCCACTGTTATCACTGAAAATGCTGTAGTAAAAAATTTTTAGCTTGGCTTAAAGTCAGAGCAGTTTCGCAGCGCCAGAATTCTTTTTAGCAGTTTCGCAGCGCTACCTGTTTGCGTGGTTTCGTAGCGTGCTACGAAACTGGGGATTTGTTTGAGTTTTCAGTGAAAGTCCAAATTCTAGCATGCTTATTGTACAGAGTTCTTCTTCCCTCCAGGAATGTTGATAAGAGCAGTGGCAGTATGTTCAAGGAGACACCTTATGATGATACAGCTATTGTAGGATTGCCATCAAATACATTAAGGGAGTTATCTCTAAATTCTGGCTCATGGGTGATTGTGAAAGATGTACATACTAATGTGGGAGACTTGCAGGAGATGTTGTGTTGAATCCTCTAGACAAAGAATCTATTAAATGTTATAAGTAATGGAGTGTTTGATATTTGGGGATTGTCTTTTCACAATCTGTAACTTCTTTCACAAAGCAGGGCGCCACAATGGATTGAAAGATTTGAAAAATATTTATGATAAAGTTCATGTTCCCGTTTGTTGGGTATTGGTGTTCAAAGTTGGATTAGGTAATAAAGGGGCTGCGCTTGCAAATAGCATTTCAAATTGGCTAAATGTGGCACTTCTATCAATTTATGTTAAATCTTCCCCTGCATGCAAGAAGACATGGACATCTTTCTCAAGGGAAGCTTTATATGACATTACAAACTTTCTTAAGCTTACTATTCTATCTGCAGTAATGCGTTGCTTGGAATACTAGTCTTTTGAAATGCTTGTTCTCTTCTCCGGTTTGTTGCCCAAGCCTGAATTTGAGATATCAGTTCTCTCCATCTGTCTTAGCACTCATGCAGTTGCATATATGATCCCCTTTGGCGTGGGTGCTGCTGTAAGTACACGAGTTTCCAATGAACTAGGAGCTGGACGCTCCCGCACTGCACAGTTATCAGTGTGTGTCGGGGTTTGTATGGCAGTCAATGAGGCTCTTATGATAAGATATATCTTATTCTCTATCAGAAATGTATGGGGCTATGTTTATAGCAATGAAGTAGAGGTAGATGAATGCATTTCAATCATGATGCCACTGCTTGTACCCTCAACATTTATGGATGCCATCCAAGGTGTTCTATCAGGTATTGCTAGAGGATGTGGATGGCAAACGTTGGGTGCCTATGCAAACCTTGGGGCATACTATGTGGTTGGCATGCCTATAGCTGTCATTTTAGCTTTTGCACTGCATGTTGGCGGCAGGGGACCTTCGGCATTTGAGCACCTGTTCTGTTGCTAAGAACATTGCGCTAACAAAGGAAAATCTTATCAAAAATTTATCACTGCTGCACAGAAAAGGATATATGGGAGCACTCAAAAGAAGTTGATCAGAGCGCCTTCAGAGATTTCGCATTCATATTCCAAGGTATGCACTTGTGAACAGAGATTACCCCTATTAAGAGTTGAACTACTTTGTGGAGTAAGGGATTTTGTTCAAAACCATGCATAGCGAATTATCAAGCCTTTTGTGGAAAAAACCAGTTTATGGAGATGATCACAGTGTCTATGGTTTAGTGGCCAATCTTCTGGCTTATCATATGTTTTCGAACCTCTTACACTATTATGGAGGATTGAACTCGCGTTATCAAAGGCAAACAGAGCGAAAACTGTAGAAGGACAAGGGGGATTTTCAAGAGCTAAGGCCGCTGCATTACTTGTATCTTTTTGTCCGACAATATCCATATGGCGGAGGCGAAGGCAGATATGAAAAATGTAGTTCTGAAAGAGTCCAAGTGCAATGTTTGAAGCATGAGATCACTGGAATAGTATGAACGCAATAGTATCAATGATTTGGTTGTCGCTAATTGAGTGACATCCTTGAATACTTGATCTGGTCATTAATTGTTTGTTTTCTTCAATTGAGTGAATCTCCAAAGGGGTAATGTAAATGCATTAATTCTCAAATGGTTCGTTGATTCATATACACCTGCGCCATCCGAACAGGGTTCTTTTCGTTCAAGACTTTCGCTCTGTCCTCGTAAACTATCTGAGCAATCTGAGGATAAAAGTTAAATGTAATTTAATGTGGACATCATGCACTTTTAAGCAAGAACGAAATTTTAGGTCATTGGTTTGGCACCGACGTGAGTCATAATACAGATGGCGTGGAAGGAGTTAGGTTTAGCCTTTTTGGCTGATCTATATACGTCCACGTCCTCGGTATCATGCTAAATCGAATCCTCATGACCGTGAATGATGTTAAGGGGCGCATAAGAAAGGGCCTACAGAATCGAGACAATTGGATGACGGAGAATTCAAGTAGCAGACAACAAAACCAGTGAATCTCCATCTGGCGGTTCGTTTGCAACTCGTGCCTAACCTCATGATATCTTCTAAGCAGTAAATACTTTATCTGATGTGTTTTCTCAGAAAGGGAGTTCATTTGTTCATAATATATTACAGAGAAGATCTAGGTGGCTTTCAGAAGAAACAAATGGATCCTCGGCTTTACTTAATTCACCGGCTCATATCACAGCTCTGAAATTTGAGAATTAAATTAACCAAGTTTTTCATGGCCTTTAAAAAAAACAGAGTCTCAAGAAGCGGAATATAAGTTTGCCCATGAAGAACTATATTTCCTCTGTTGCTTACAATACCTTGTTGCTGGGAGAATTCAGACATCCAGCAGTTGAATGCCATGGTGTTGCACGAATGGTCAGAGGCTGTGCAATTTATATCAGAGAAGCTGGAGCACTTTGCTAAATAATGGTGACCGGAATATACTCTTTAAATGTTTTCCTTTCTGCGCCAGTTATGAGTCTTTTTATTTAAATTCATATTACAGTTTCAGGTGAAGATGATTTTTAGAGTTGGAAAGGGCTATTTTGTATACAGTAAGTCGAAGGCCTTAGCTGCGCTAAATGGTATGAGGATGGAAAACTCAAACAAACTGGAAACGATCTATGGGCACTGGGTTGCACTTTATATCAGAGGCTGTATGACATATCACCTTTTAAAGATGGCAGTGAGTGGCTCACATTCCAAAGGATCACCTCATTTGAAGATTTGAAGACAGCAAGGAATACTACACCGACTTTATGTTCCAGTTGGGATTTATGAAGCTTTTATTGGTTTGATGCTAGTCAAGTTGGCTGTGATATGTAATGGCAGAAGCAAGCTTCATCTTCTTCAAACTATTTAGGTTCCTAATAGCTGTACAAATGTCTGAAGAGATCATGGATCTAAGTAGAAAACGCTTCAAAGATACATAGGTTCTGTTTTGACATCTACAGCAGTTTCGTAGCGCGCTACGAAACTGCTGTAGAATGCTGTTTTGTGGAAAAACAATGAATTTTGATGATGAGGTCAGTTAATGGTGAAAGAAGGTCTCAAACTCAGGCAGTGAGATCATACATGTGTTTCATAACCACTCGAACAGTGATAGGTGTAGCTCTTGAAGAGAAGATAAAATATTTTGTTTATTTTCATAAAGTTTTCTCAAAGGCAATTTATGACCGAGCTACTAACGTATTGGTGGGGTTACCAGAATCTTCGGTTGATACACCTGTTGGTCCTTGAAGTATCCAGATCATATAACATATGGTGATTATGCGTTGATTAATTGAAGGTTCAAAGAACTCGGAGTGTGGTCTTTAAATGATGAAGAGGAATGGAAGACAGGGGACCGTGGATGTAGGGTGATTAATTTTATCAATTAATAAGCTGTCTTACAGCTAGCATCCGAGACCAGCTTGCTCGGTGATTGTTCCCTTAACATATCTTAGCCATAATGAAAATCATACAGCTGTCCAGCATCCAAGAAAGCATCAAGTCTGCGAGGAGAATGAAATTAGTATTTTAGTTGGATTAGGATTGTGTGTAATTTTAGTTCAGGATGTTTGTAATTAATGCAGTAGTTAAGAGCATGTAGGAAGAGTTAATTGCCACCTTCGAGGCTCCCCTCATGCTGGAGGAGGAAGCTCGAGGTGTTGGAGTTTGCTTGCCTATATATGGGCCAAGTTAGGATGTAAAAAGGGTTGGACTGTATATACAAAAACAGAGTTTTATAGAGCTTATGAAAAGACTGTTACAGTAATAGCAAACAGAGTTTTTTCTTCCCAAGATTCTCAATGCATCTCTTTGTTCAAATGTGATGGTGGTTTTAGTTTCTTAATGTTCTTTTTACAGCCTTGTTATGGTACAATCCCTCAGAATTCATATTATATGCTCTGACTTCCTGTGTGCTTGACAGGCTGTGGGTTTTGGTGAAGCATGTTTGAACATCACTCAGAATTCATTTTTTAATGCTCTGACTTCCTGTATGTTCAGCAGGCTTTGATTTAGGTAAATTATGTTTGAACCTTTGATGATGCAAAGAGCCTTGGCTTCTATGAGATGACTGTGATTTGGTTTATTAACTGTGAGAGACTCCATAGCCCAATGAAGACTAATTTGATGTATGTCCAGCCAGCTATATTTTTATAAATGTGTGAAGAGTTAGCCCTCTAGTGTTTGAAGGATTTTGTCAAGAGTCATGAGAGAGCCCTCTCTGATTAGGAAGGCTAATTCCTAATCTAAAGTATGGTCTGAAACAGTTACATGAGACCTTGCTTGGTTGCAGTCCCTAGTACTGGTTTTGTGATAACAGGTGGTCAGAGTGCTTGACGCTCAATGCTCTGTAACTACTCAAATCTCAAACAACCAAGTGTTGTCTCGTGGCTAGCCCCAGGGGTTTTATAGCATCTTTTGAATTTGAATTCTACTATTCCACCCACTTCTGAGTCATTAATGCCTTCTTAGCGGCAGATCGTTGCAAATCTAGCTCTTAATTCATGTCTTAATTGCCCACCGCCCGCTCCTCCTTGTCTTAAATTGGATATCTTGTCATGAATAGTGACACCAACAGTCACCTCCCAGCCTACCCGAGTGGTAGCACATCCCCCTTTGCACGAGCACGACCCCTGTGACCTGCCGATCTTGCGCACAACCTCTTTATCACGCAGCTCCCCCACAAACTCTTTTATAGTCCTGCGCTCTCTTTCAACTGCTCGGAGCATTGAGACTGTGCTCCCTCCGGCTAGTCAAGTGGTCGCACCACCTGTGTGAGACTTCAATTCACCTTCCAGCCTAGTCTGTGGGCACTCCTCAATTATCCTCGTGATAATCAGCGCCGCGCATTCTTCCTTATGCGGTGTGCTCCCATGGTTACTTTGTCTGGTAAGGTGCAGTCGTGACCATCGTAGTAGAGTCACAAATGCTTGGCAACAATCTTCTAATGCATCAGTTTGGCTACCCATATCTTGTCCTGTCATTCTTAGTTTATCGACATGACATGCTTGCGTAATTTCGTTTTCCAGTTTTTTGATCTCTGCGTCCATTAACATGCTTTTCTTCCTCAGTCGTACCCAATCTTCTTCAAGTTCGCGAAGTCTAAGGTTCCCTCATTTGAATGGCTTCCTTAATCTACATATGTTCATCCTCACATAGCTTCATAATTCCTTTGTCTTGGTCCTTGCGTACCGTCCCAACTGAGGGAGCTCTTGCATGAGGATTCCTTTCCTTCAAAACTATGATCTCGACTCTACTCCTCAACTTCAGAATCATCTCTGTGCTCAGGTTTTTACACATGGCCTTATAGAACCATCAAATCACTGGCACGGACATGTCCCAATCCATTTTTCTCACCAGGTGAACCCATCGACATAGGTGGGCGCACAGGTTGCTCCGGCCTTGCTGATCGACTCTCATTCGAAGCTGGGGACTTCCAAACCATAGGCACATCATCCTTCTACATCCGCGTCAGTATTCAAATTTTCCTTGATGTGTACCCCACCATTGTGCAGGTGATGCGTAGTGCCCACTTCAACGCATCGAACTTCTGTTGTTCTAGTACTGTGCTTTCAAATTTGCTCAAGAATTCATCCATCATTATCAATTCATCATATGTTGGTAGCTCTCTTGCTTCTGTTGTCACGTAGCACAATGATCTAACCATCATGTTGCAATTCAACGTTGCCACTTCGTGCAATCGATTCTGCCATCGCTCTACTTCTTCGTCTAAATCCGAAGTGCAGGAGCTTTCGTGCTCCCACAAGATCCTTCCATCTACAGTCGGATTCACCCAATCCTAGTCTCACATAGTTATCTTGTAAATACAATCAAGATCATCATCACTTTCATCATCGTGAACTGGTTCAGTGTAGCGCACTCCTTCGACTGGGTCCAAGTGGACTACTACACATAGTGACCTTTTCTAGAAGATCATTTTACGCTTCTTCAGGTTGATGACTCCATTCATATCAGTGGCCCAATCTATTCCTAACAATGTGGGATAGGGATTGTTTTCATCAATAATCTCTATTGCTTTAAAATCTGCCTGTGCGCTCGCACCTTCAATATCAACTGTTACCCCTTGCAACCTTCCCATGGGCAAAATCTTTTGTTGGTTCGCTTCGTAATTGAATAGGGGACCATTGTAATGCGGGCCTACCCATAAGTTCCCATATTTGCTTCAGTAATATATTCATGTCCGAACCCAGATCTGGGATTACCTGATCCATTTCATACTCACCAATCTGTGCAGTCAACCCCATTTCCCTTCCAGTGTGCAATGCATGCTTCCCCAAATTCCAGACTAAGCGCGGTTCTCCTAACCCTGCGCACGTGGTGATCATCTCGTGTAGTCCTTTAACTGCCTTGCTGTCGTGCAGCAGTTTCATGCATGTCTCTAGAAAGGTAGTGAGCATTAAAAGATCCATTCCTGGCTCTGGTTGATCCTTACTACCTGAAGTGGAGGCCTCCACAAAGCTCTTCTTAGCTTCCATGAATGTCTCCTTTGCACGTTCTAAGTCAAACTCAGGTTCCTCTGCAGGAGTCTTGCGAACCGATGTACTTTCCTCTAGCTACTTCCTCGTATCTTCTCCCATGGCCATACTGCTTCTCAACATCATGTTTACATTTGGGTTCCCTTCGCACGACTCAAACCTCATTATTTGTATATTTTGAGTCGGGGGAGGCTAGAATACCCCTTTTTCGCGCATCTTTGTGATGAATGTAGGACAGTCTATTGTTTCATGATCAAATTGAGAAAAATACAAACAGGATATCCTCGTTAGGTTAGTACAATCGTGGGCATAGTGCCCTAGTCCTCTGCAATTGTAACAAATTAATTTTCTGCAGCCCCTTCCTGGCCCCATTCCACCTCATCCTTGACCTTGCCCCAAAAATCCAGCATGCGCCACTCCTGCATCTGGGTCGAGGGCTCGCTTTTTGGTCTGCATCCTATAGGCTGGGGTCCGATCCATCATTAGCTCATAACTGTCGTAAGTGCACTCATCGTGGCCTACCAACCCGCAGAAATTACAAAACAATGTCTAGGGTTTCTCCGTATATTTCTACAGCAAATGAAAATTGTCCATCGTGTGTTTCCCTCCTATCTGATAGATCACACACCATAAAGCGGGTGTTGCACTCAGCCCTACCTGTGCCTCTGGCCTCAATGGCATTGGCATTTCTCCTTCCAAGTAGTTTGCGAACACTGGACAGTGATCCTTGTCATGGCCCTAGCCCTTGCATTTTATGTACCATAATTCCTTGCGTGCCTCTGGCCACAGTGCCCTGTCTTGCTTCAAACTTTGCATTTCCCAACGCAGGGTCTATAGTTGTGTGTGGATTTGTTGAACTCCCAACCCAGGGTCTTATATCAGGGTCTCATGTCATCTGACTGCCATTTCCAACACGTCGGCATGGGTGGAAAGTTTTTATTGTGACACCGCCATCCTCAAGTGTGGTGCCAGAGATGCCACAAACCATGCGCGATGTTGTCCATTTGTCAACGTCATATTGGCTTCGTGGATCATACTCTTTAGTTGTTGATCCAGATCCCAGAGAGTCTCACCCAAGAGCATCGTGATTTCTTTAAACCCGATGATTAACTGTGTTTTGGAGTTTGGCCTGCTAAATTCCTTGTTCAACGCGTTCTGGATCTTTGCTATCCCTGCGATTGGGTGGTTTTTAGAGTGCTTGATGTACCATGTTAATGCGTAATCTTGCAGTGCACTTACCAATGTAGCCTTCTTAATATTGTCGTCTGTGACACCTTGTGCTTCCCATACTGCTCTTACCACGAACTAGAATTGGTCCGGATCCTCATTCCCTACTCCTCTGAATACTAGTAGTTTGATCGTGCTCGCCATACTGAACTATGGAGGTGGTGGAGGTGGAGTGGGTGGAGATGGAGGTGAAGGAGGTGAAGTGGGTGGCAGTGTGGGTGGAGGTGGTAGCTGCGGAATCCGCTGCCTTATCAAACTGTCCGTGCTTCTCAGAGAAACCTTTGTGAGCTTTTCCTCGCTCTCCCGCGAGGGTGAAATTAAGGGAATGTCTTCTAATTTTTCACTACTTCCGCTTCTATAGATCTTTCCACCCTCGTAGTCCCAAACATTAATTTATTCGCATAACTCGCTTTTCACATAACAACATCTTAATCCAGGTGTTCAAAGATTTAATATACTTACCTCGCGGTCCCTTGAGAAAACGTCGCTCTGCCTCGTTGTAACTGATGGTCATGTCCACCACGAACTCAGTGATAAATCCTCCTATTATTCAGTCGAGCCAGTGGTCCACAACTCGTGCTATCTTATCTTCTCAGGCTTCTAGTTTGTGCACTAGCTCCGGAGTCCACACCATTGATATTTCAAGCCTACACCTTCCTTGGTTGTTTTCTAACTTTGTGATCCACTCATACAAATTTGACAGAAAAGATGCAAAGAAAATCTCATGGATTTTAGTGTACAAGTAGCGATCCAACCATTGTTCCTTAGATACTTGCAGATTTATGTTTTCATGCGCCACGAACTCATGAATCTTCTTATCCAACCACTCATCAATTTATTTCTTTGTAGGGTTCCAGTGGCATGACATCAGACATCCCTTATGCAGATCCCAGTCCTGGCAACAGAACCATTTTTTGGCTTAATGGGGCCTGACCTAGGTTCAAAAGTGATTTAGCTAAGAAAATCCCGATATTACTGGCCCTTTTGGCAACAGTCCGTGGAGCATGGACTGAGGTCTCACTCGAAGTAGTATGGGAGGGTGCTAGAACTAGGTTTCTGCACCTTGGGGATGTCTGATATGTGGTGATTAGTACGCAGTCCAACTGTTGCACTTACTATACTACGCGCACCTATGGGCACCCTGCACCGTGTGTTACTGTCTTCATGCAATTCTAGCTGCAACGCGACCCGTGTTATTTACCCAAGTCTTCCTTAATTAGTCTCTGTTAGCTGATTACTTAGATTAAGTTCACATATAAGCATTCATACGAGTATTCATCAAGTGCGCACAGTAAATAAATAGAGTAAAAGTAAGGTATAACATCAAAATAAGGATTCATGAACAGATGCACAAAATAAACTTCTCTTTATTAACTTTCAATCCCAAGTACAGACCTGACTCCACCCTACACACTCAGCGGCAGGGGTCCACGCACTCAGCTGCAGACTCTACTAGGCCTCTATGCACTCAGCTGTAGAGCCCACCTCAGATTCCACTCTAACCTCGGACCATGCCTTTGCTATCTCTCCTCTACTAAGCTATCTTTACACTTAGATCCTCGCTCTATTTATACAATCCCATGGTCCATGGACCATGGGTAGGCCGGTACAACTTTACATTAAATTACAATACAATTCTTAGGGCGGATAAACCTATGACTCGATTATACACTTCGCGCTCCATAGCCGCACTTCGCGGAGTCTTACAATACAATTGAAAAAACTTGGGCTTTGAGCCCCAACACATGCTATGGGGGATCTCATGCCCAAAAATAATAATGATGAGGATGTTGAATAAAGGAATCTATAAGAAAAATGACAATGAATATGACCTTATTGCATGAGAAGTATTGAAATGAAATTGAAGTTTCTCCGATGTTATAAAAGAAGGAAGTTGTCGATCTCCCTAAGTTGAGAGGGAGCTTGGACAAAAAAGAGAGTATATCTCCTCAATTAAGAGGGAGGGTATATTATAGTTATAGTTATACCTTGAAGAAAAAATTAGATCATAGAAATAATTAAAGTAATTCAAACAGATGTTCACGATTCATGAAGTTGCAAACAAAAGACTTGAGAAGTATTGAGGTTGTATTTGGCATTCTTGAAGAAGTGAAAGAAGAAATCTTCTAACCATATGTATTTGGATAATTTGAATATGATCTAGGTAGCATTAGAATGATTGAGGACTCCGAAGGGTTGTGTTTACTTGTAGCTATATTTTAAGGTTTATTACTAATTAGGGTTTTGATTGAGCATAACCTCTCCATAAGTAGGTTGAACATTTTGAAGCATGCTTGGACTAGTGGATATATATGATTTAGTTTAGAGGGAGAGATGGAGTATCTTGGGGTGACAAGGTTCTTGGGAGGACATTTGTTTGGCCTATTTTTTGATGTCTAGATACCGAAGTAGGGAGGGTGGCATTGGTCTTGGAGCTCCAAGATTGGATACACACCTAAATACCTAGGTTGGTGTTAGAGCTTAAAATCATGATGGTACATAGAGTGGATAAAGCTTGAGTACACCTTAGTCCCATCTAATTATAGTACATTGGTCAAGTATCTAATCTATAGCACTGTGTGTTGTGACTCTTCATAAAGCATATCATTTTGATATCTTCCATGTACCTTTGTATATATGTAATTATTAATACTTCCCTAGTTAAGAGGGAGGGTTGAAGAATGTAACTAGTGACAGTCTTCATAATTGTATTTGAGTCATGATGTAATGTATTTGTTAGAAGAAAGGCAAATTATTTTTTTATAAAAGAAAATTTGACTTATTAAAGCATGGGTTTCATGCTTGGTTCATTGATCAATAGGTCAAGAGCCTATATTGTAGGCTTATAGGTTTGTCTTAAGTTATTGTCATCATTATTATATCTATACCCTTCTTGGGCTATTTGTGTCAAGAAAAGAAAAATTAATTTTGTGTATATTCTCCTCCTCCACCAAGTCATCTACCTTGTCCTCCAAGTCGGCCTCATAAAAATTGACAAGTTGTCCTAAAAATAGTTGAAAAGTCAGCCTCAAGTGGAGCTTCAAACAACTATTAATAGCCTACCATTGGAGCTATTGTGGAAGTAGAACATCATATGCAATTCACACATCAAGAAAATAATGTGAAGGGGTCAAATGGAAGTCTTTTGGCATATCCATAAATAAACTAATATATCAAAGGAGGGAAGGATCCTTGGAAGTTGAAAATTATGTCTTTAATGCAACTACAAGGCTGAAGGTACATACCTAATTCTAAAGTACAATTGCAGGTTGAAATTCATGAAGGATAAGGCTCACATTGACTTAATAAGGGAAACAAGATAATACATGGACGCTGACTTTGTGGATGGAAGGAATTTATGTTTTGGTAAAAGGGGTCTTGGTTGTCTCAATATGATTGGAATCTATAGTGGAAGAGTTTAACTAGGTTTTCCCCTCCTTAGGGGTTTTTCCTTGGCTGAGTGCGTACATCTTGTTTTCTCTCATTGACTTTGAAGTTTTGGAAATTAGCTTGATGATAAACATATAATAAAAAAGAAGAAGTAAGAACTAATCACAAGAAATTATCAAGTAAAAGAGAAATTATTTTAATAATAAGCCTTGACTATGCTTCCCTAGATTTCTTAACACTATTCTCTTATCAATTTTGAGCCTCTTAGAAAAAAGGGGGTTTTGTAGGGAAACATAAGATTGCTTTATTAGAGGAGTTGTAGGAGTTGGATTTATTTGATTGTCATTTAATTGTGTAGGAAAATATTCCTTTGGAGGAGTTCTTTCTTGACCAATAGATGTCTCATTTTTAGAAATTTTATCCTCATTGAATTCTTGGATGACAACTGGTGGTGATTTATTTTGCAAAGCTCTACCAGATATAATTTGAACATCGTTGAGACCATGGGGGCTATCATGAAAGAGTGAATCTTTTACCCTCAACATTATAAATGGGTTTTTTTGAGGATTTTTGTTATTTAGATTCAAAAGAGTTTGAGTAGGTAGTTGATTGTATTTCTAAGGAAATGGAGTGGATGGAAATGGAAGTGGTTGATTTGATGGTTGAGTTTGGAATTGTGGTTGAGGAGGTTGACAAGGGTGACACTAAGGTTGGTATTAAGGAAATGGTTGTTGGAATTGAGGATACTGAGTATTTCTACCATAAGAGTTTTTCCAATCTTGTGCCCAAGATGGGTTTTGAGTTTGCGGTGACCAAGGTTTCCAAGGCATGGGTATATTCCAATTTCTCTTTGGTTTTTTATATGATTAATATTGAACATTAGCATTTTGTGACATACATGTTTATTGAGACTTCGATGGCCTTTTAGCAATAAAGAAAAGTGATTCAGCTTGACTTGTTCCACTTTCATCCCGAAAGGCAGCCTCAAGCCCAGGTATTGAAGGACATTATTTTGTATCATGATTTTCTACACATATGACACATATCTCAATACTATCAAGATTAAATTATCGTAGAGCATGATTTTTCCTACAGTTATGATAGAAAATAGATAATGCAACATTCTCAACTTTTTTATCATTTTGTAAGCTTATAGTATCCAATTGTTCACTAAGGTTTCCAAGGATGTATGTTTTGAAATTATCAAGAAAATTTCCTAATTCTTCTCTACTTACTTTTTTAGATGAAAATTTTCTTACTCTTAACATGACTAGGTCTCTTGGATTCTTAATATATTTTGCTTTTTCTCTTGCAATGTGTTTATACAACTCACAAATTTCATCAAATCACAATTGTGAGACATCTCCTTTTCCCATTAAATTGAGGAGATCAATCCACTCATCTCTAATAGGCTTTAGCAAAAGAGTCTTCAGTGTCCCTTCATCTAAGTTGTGAATTTTATCCCTTTTGATATTATAGGAAAACCTTTCCACCATATCTTCAAGTTTTTAATCCTCTTGTTGAACCATCTTAAAGACTTCATCCTTAAGGTTACATTGCATACAGTAATATTTGTAATTGTCTAGGAATACTCTCTTCATCTCATCCCATGTTATAAAAGAGTGTGATCCTAGACCCATGAACCATTTAAGGGATCCATCTTTTAGAGTCGCTGGAAACATTTTCAATTTTTTAGTGTCAAGTAAATAATCATATGATCTACACAATACTTCAAACTCAAAAATAAATGTCTCAGGATCCTCACTTTTCAAGCCATGAAAATTAGGAAGAATAGAAGCTGAGAATTTTTTCATAGTGTTTGTGGTATATTTGTCAAAGATAGGGAATCCGTAAGAGTCTTGTTCTCTATAATATCCCCTTACACCTCGACCTCCTCCTCCACCTCCTCTATTTCCTCCTCTGCATCTTCATCCACCAACCCTAAGATCACCATCTACATTATGTACTTATCCTTCCCCCTATCCTACCATTGTAGATTCCTTAGAGCAAATTTAGGTTTCAACAATAGGGTTTTCTACTTCTCCCTTTGGTTTGTCTACTATTGGTATATCAGAAAAGTTTCTTCCTCTTCCTCACTAGGCACTTCTAACTCATGTCCTAGAAGTTGTTCACCTATTGAAGAGAGAAATACAAATCCTTCAGTAGGGGATGTGGGTTCTTCAACTACAACTTCTATGGATGAAGTTGGTGAGTCCCTAGGTTGAATTTAAGACCTATGTACTTTAGGGAGTCTATGTCTACCTTCTATGGATGGAATGCGAGTGTCAGTGGATGGTGTGGCACTACATGGTCTGGTGAGCGTGGTTGGTGATGTTGGTATTGAACTACGTCCTCTACCTCTACTTATAAATCTACCCCTAGAATCTTATTCTCTATACATGCATCCTAAATGACTTTAATATTGTTTAAATTGTGCATCTAAAGAATGAATGCATCTAATATGATATGAAAACCAAAAATAAATTCCTATATACACTTCCCTGAAAACGACGCCAAAATGTTGGGTAATTTAATTGGTAGTTAAATTACTTCATTAATTTTCAAACCAAGGTTTGTGTACTTGTGAAGTGCATGTGCATAATATATGTTAGGAGTTTTATTTTTAATTATAAATTGAAAAAACAGTTTTTAATCTAGTAAAGGAAATTGCAAAATGAACTAAATCAAGATCAAATCATCTCAAATTTGTACACATTTTCTTTCTATCAAACTTGAAAAGGTAAACTTTTATTCCAAAAAAAAGATAAAATAACAAGGATTAAATCCATTCTACTTGCGGCAAATTGAAATAACTAGTCTAATTGTGTTGAATTGAAAGGACTATTCTAGTTGCATCAAATTAAAAGGATATTCTACTTGGTGAAATGAAAAATTAATCTATTGCATCAATTTGAAATCCTATTATATCCAACACAATTGGAATTGATCCTAAAACCAAACTATTAGAAATCAAACCTATTGCATGAATTAAAGAGAAGAAATGAAACTTCAACTTATGATAGATTACTAGTGTGCACAACGGAGATCTGAATCAATTCAAACATCTACATCTGAGACTAAGTAGAAAATCTTAATGAAAATAACTAACAATTAAAATGTTCTTGGTTGTTTTCAAATTTAAAGAGCTCTCAATCCTATGCAACGAAATCAATAGTGAGTAAATGGACAAAGACTGAACAGAGTAAACTAAATACAAATCCAATTGTAACTAATTGAAATGATAATGAAAATAAAACATCTAAACTATCTTACAACTCTCCAAGGGGGGCCTCCCATTGAGTGTAAGGAGCTATGAATTCAATTCAAATTGGCTAAGGCCACATTTTCACCTCAGGAACAAAGTACTTGTATTAATAAAAGTAGAGAGCCTTCAACAATTTAAAATAGAGTTTCTATGATATATTCTTCTTTTTCTCAACTTGCAGATCAATGAGATATTTATACACTAGCGAATTAACAACTTAAAGAAAGAAATGTCGAGAGGCAAGTTCATGGATTGACAACACAATTTTTGAATTTAGCTACAAAATGGGGCTGGCATGATTTTCTATGTTGTAGCAAATCATGCAGATCATTTTCTTCTACACATCAGCTACATGAAACTCATTCATGTGATATTGTATTTTCCACGCTCGCTTGATGCTGAAACCACTTCCTAAAACCCTTGTGCATGACAGCGTTGACCTAGACATTTGACCGACATGGTATTTTTTAAGGATTTAATATTTGTCCCATATATAGTATTGTAGGTGATTATTATGCTTGAGAATTCATATGTATAGAATGTAGGTGAATATTCAATAAAAACATGTAATTTACTATTAAAATTGATAAAATTTTGGTGAATATCATCCATTTAACTATATATATGTAAAAAATAGGTGAATTCTGACACAAATTGGTGAATATGTTTTTCAAAAAATGTCCAAAAAATAGCACATTTGCAAAATTTCGCCCCTAAAACCTTCCCTATTGACCGAACATATTACGATTCTAGTCGATCTTTTGAGTTGGCATAATAGATGGATAAGCATATCCTTGACATTTGGCATCTACTCGTGCCCTTTGTTCACTTTGAGAGTCTCTGCATCCTATCTAACAATGGACTGAGATACAGAAAATCCATTCAACCACAAAAATGTTACAATTCGATAGCCAAAGAGATATTTTAGTTAATTTCATAAAGAAAATATAAATTATAGGAAAGAATGATTTGATACCTTTTTTCATAGCTGAAATTCTATTGATAACCTTATGAACTTGTTGAAGGTCTAGAATGTTGCCTCAACATCAGGGATAACCACCCGGTCGGGAACTTGAAAACCATTATGTATCCATTTGAAATAGTGGCTCCAACTAGGGATGAAGGGACCAGTTTCCCTTTATGTATATATGATGGGATTTGGAGTGTAATCGTGAGTAAAATAGATGTGATGGATAGAGATGAAAGTAATACAAACATATATATATATAATTATCTATTTCTCGGGATTAAACTTATCCTTATCCTGTGATTTAAAGATTCTTTAATATGCTAAACAATATAGATCATATATCATTTCAAGAAATAAATACAAGAAAGATAATTAATTTGATTAAATAGTTAATCAAATTAATTGTTTTAAAACATATCACATATAAGATTTCGTTGTTTCTACAATGCATTCAAGAATAACAACTTCATACTCTTCAATAGTGAATAAGTATTCAATAGTATATAAGATCATACAT
The DNA here is from genome assembly GCA_031772625.1 of Pinus tabuliformis. Lineage (NCBI taxonomy): Eukaryota > Viridiplantae > Streptophyta > Pinopsida > Pinales > Pinaceae > Pinus > Pinus tabuliformis. The sequence continues at coordinate 1,204,741,439 of CM062809.1, read as the reverse complement.
AACAAAACAATAAAGAAAATGTGTGACTATCATCAAATATAAACACAACGATAAAATAAGGATAATAGTACCTGATAGATCAATGCTCTACTCATGGAAAGAAAACAGTCTTGGTTCCTCCTTCCTATTAAGATACTTGAAAGATACAATAGTGTGAGTCTCTTAAGTTTCCTTACAACAATTCAGAACCCCTTTCTAAATACATGAAAGGGGTATTTATAAATAAAAATATAGATTACAAAAATAGCGAATACTTAAAATGTTGAGGAGGTTCAAACAACCCTCCTTAATATAAAATTAAAAGACAAAAATAGATTATGTTTGAACAAATCATCTAGAATGAGAAGCTTGTTGTGCTTTCATTTGCTGCCCGATTCTATCCATTATGGGCTTTAATTATGGAGGATGATATGGGTTTAATCGCATATGGGCCGAATAAATCACATTGGAGAGTGCTAGCAGCATGTGGATAGTAGTATTTGTCAAACACCGTGACATAATCCATTGGCTATGTGGTTTAACTAAGTGTTTCCAATAGTGTTCAAACTTTAACTTCGATAACTTTTTTATGTTATCTGCCTTCGTCTTGGACCAATCCTGCCAATTCTTCATTAGTATCTTGACATCAAGTAATGTATCTATGGAGCATTCTTGAATCAAGTTGGCATTGAAAAGGTTCTCGCAAATAGTCTCCATGGTATTATTTGTGACTTCCCTTACACGGAAGATGGTTGCCTCTGCCTGTTTCATTCTCATATCCCAATCCCGAAAAAGGATTTCCTTTTGTGTGTCTTGAATCCTTGGTGGATTGGATGCCACGCCTTCTGCACTATCCTGCCAGGTAATATAGTCAGAGATATTTTATTCTATGTCATTGAATTATGTCCTCAGGTCGGAAAACTAGTGAATCGCTTGTCTTACATAGATCATTGACTATTGTCATCTTTTGGAAAAATGTGACATGTTATTAAGCCAGGAGAGTGTTGATTTTTTTTGCTTCCTTCTTGAATTCTTCAAGATTAGGATTATCTTTGAGTTGATCAATCCTAAGATGAATTTGTTGCAATTTCTCATCCTTGATTCGGATGTCTTCTTCATGTTGAAGCTTCATTTCATCAAATCTCTTTTGCAGATGTGTCATCTATACCTGCCATTCTTCACCAATATTTTGTCTTTCATTTGATAATGCTTGTTCTAATTGCAGGATTTTATCATCATTTTCCCTAAGCAGATGTTGTACTTTTGAGGCTTTATCAACAGTAGTTGTAGCATATGCCCCTGCGAATTGAGATAGACTTGTGAGATCATTTCCAAGGTCGATTTGAGAAGCCTTCCATAGAAAATCCAATGGTATATTTCTAGGAATTAAGGCTTGACATTGCTTTGTCATTTTCCTCTTCTTTTGCCTTGTCATGACAACTTTATGTTTTGGGTTGTAGAATACATCCAAGGGAGGTATTTCTTCAATATTGAGTACAACTTTAGATGTGGGGTGTGTCGGGATGACTTCCAAGTCATTGATGTTGACTGCCTTGTCAGAAGATCCAATAGTGAGTGGAATCTTCTTAGTAACCTCAGGAGTTTTAAGAATTTCTATAGGATTTATGGTCTGAGTTTCCTATGAGGTTGTATTGACAATTTTGTCAAATTGTTCCCATACTTTATCCAATTCATTGGTAGACAGTGATTCATCAGTCTATTGTGCTAATGATGTACTTTAAGTGTTTCCCTTCTTGACTTTAGGTTCCTTTGGACTTGAGTTGTAACCAGTTCTTGATGTAGAACTGGTTGTGAAATACTTAGTATGTCGAGGGGGATATTTTTGAACCTGTTGTTCCTGTATTTTTTGAATTTCTCCAGATCTACTGGGCTTAGATGAGCTTTAGTTGATCTCTTTACTTGTTGATAGTCTGTGGATGTCTCGAAAAGGTCATCAAAATCATTTAGTTCATGCTGGAATTATCTCACTTTGACCTGTGTTGTGACATTTTGAGCTTTCTTGACTGTGTCGTATTGCTTGGGTCGGATAGTTGAAAATTTAATTCATATAATTTTCTCAATTTCAAGCGTTGGATGTGTGAAATTATCTAGAGTAAAAACTCCACAGTGAATAGGAAAAGGTGGCCAAACAAATTTCTTGGCTTCTTTAATAGATTTGGCCAATCCATTGCCCATAATCTAATATGCTACTTCTCTGGCTAAAAATTTGTTTGGTACATAGAGAGTGAGGACATGTGGGGTAGCTAAGCTTCTGTATATCCTGACATAAGTGAAACATTCTTCCCCAAATCATTTGCCTATGGTTGTGAGGCCATCTAGAGCTTCCCTGGAAAATCTAGGAGGTTTTTCATAAAATATGGTTTGGTATAATGGTAGCATTACCCCATGGCATTTTTTTGTAAAAATGGGTCTAGTAGTTGTTTTCCCATAGGATGTTATGGTATATATGGATGAGGGTAGGATCTTCTAAAGTCCATTTCCATCCCATGGAGGGCAAAACAGAGGTGAATCATAGTGCATCCATAATATAAGCGCTCATGAAAAAGGAGCGAATCTCCCTGGTAGACATATTATATTTACTTCGGTATGCTAGAATCTGAGTGGCCAAAGTATTTGAAAAAATTGTAGCCCAATCCAGGATGTAGGTATTTGAGGCAACTTTTATTAGGGGAATGATCCAGGTGGATATTGGTGGCCACCTGCCAAGTCCACCTGGACCCCCACCATTGTCTTTCTCAGCATTTTCAGTTTCCTTAATTGTAGCACAACTTACTATTTTTAGCAGTTTTTCGGGTCCTGAACTTCCGGAGTCGTTTTGAGGCCCTAAACGACGTTTTTTGGGGAATCCGGGAGCAACACGAGTCCATGGAATGGACTGGTGTTGCCCGTTCCAACAATGATAGTGCTCGGATAGATCTTTCTAATGAGCTATTGTACACGTCAAACGGAGATCATATGCCAAAGTTACGACCCCGGGAAGTTGATGTACCAACTTACCCCCAAACGGGGCCCACAGTTTGGCGTTTCATCTCCTAGGGTTAGGTTTTGGAATGTTAAGGGTTTTTCCATTGTTTCTCAACAATAAATAGGCCTTCGAGCCTCATTGTAACACAGTTCAGAGGCATGTAGCCATCACATCTCTTCTCAGAGATAAGCTACCATCGCCCTAGCTAGTTTATTTCCATTTCTGTTTGTAAGCATATTTCAGTATTTTCTATTAATGAAATGAAGTATTATTTCCGCTGCATCTTGGTGTATATGGTTATCTCTGTAATTTGTTGCGTTCCTGTTTAAATCCGGATCAGTGGTATCAGAGCGGTCTGCTTTTTCTCTGTTTTTCTTTGCATGTCCCCAACAAGGTCGGGATATAAGGAGTTAGGGCTTGAACTGGTTGAACCTTTGCAAGACCAGCCTCGCAAATCCCGACGGCCTCCCATGGCGGACGAGAAGAAAGACGAGGGGGCAGGAGATCCCATCAAAATATTGCTCGAAGAAGCGCTCGAGCGACAACGGAACGCGATGATGGACAGCTTTGCGCAGATCCTTCAGCGGCTACCCAGAAGCGGCGCATCGGCTTCCAGCAGCTCCTCTGGAAACGCCACACCCTTTAAGGTACAAGTTAATTTTGAAATCCCCATATTCGAGGGTCAAATAGACGCCGATGCCGTAGATAAATGGTTAAATCTGCTAGAGGGTTATTTTTCTGTTCATGAATTTTCGAGTCGGGAAAAGATTGTTTTTGCTCTTCTCAAAGCAGCCCCCCACGTCAAGGACTGGTGGGAAACCTACTGCGAGCAGAAGGATGAAAGTACTGGCTCACTATTTTCAGCCGCACCCACCTGGGATTCGTTCCGAGATGCCATCAAGGAGCAGTACTACCCTGTCGGAAGCTATGAGGATGAATACATAAAGTGGACCACGCTGCGGCAGGGAAGGGACCAAGATGTGCCGGAGTTCACCAATCTTTTCCATACCCTTCGCACAAAGTTGGGTATCAAGGATTCGGAGCAACATTTGATACTCAAATATCGTGGCTGCCTGCACAAGTACATCCAGGAAGAAATACAGTTCCTAAACATTCCCTCGCTCGGCGCAGCATACCGGTATGCCGTCAAGGTCGAGCAGAAGTTTAAACAAAAGAAGCGAGACTTTGGATCTGCGAATCCAAAGCAGGGGAAAGGTGCCCCTAAACCACAGAACAAAGGACAAAGCCAAGGCGGGACAGCCCAAGACAACCAGCCGAAGCTGCAAGCAAAGAGCAACGCCGCGAAGCCGAGAAAGGACACTGGAAAATGGTGCGAGTTCCATAAGAGCTCCACTCACAACACAAGTGAGTGTCGGGCCAAGCAGTCACTGGTGGCTGAGCTAAAGGTTTCAGAATCAGATGCATGTTCCGACTCTGAGTCAGAACCCGATAAGGGGTATGAAAAAGGGAAGCAGATCATTGATGCGGATCCCAGCGCCACTGTTGCTACCGCAAAGATCCAGAAAAATGAACCCGAAGATCCAGAGGAGGAGGAGCGTCTCTTCCACTCCCAGATGTGGGTAAAGGGCTCCCCGATACAGTTCATTGTTGATAGCGGGAGTCAAAAGAACCTCATTTCGGCAGAGGTCGTGAAGCGGTTGGGCTTACCGACCACAGCACATCCACAACCATACACCATTGGGTGGCTTCACCAAGGGCGAGATCTTCGCGTGAGCCAGCAGTGTCGCCTTCCATACAACATCAAGCCCTTCACGGATGAGGTATTGTGTGACATTGCTCCCCTTGAAGTTTGTGATGTATTACTAGGACAACCATACTTGTGGAAGCGACATGCTGTGTATGAATCAAGGCCCCGTGCTGTTATTATTACATTGGGAAATAAGTTGTTCAGGATACCAGAGGTAGCACCACCTGCCGCCATCTCTTTGATTACTGCAAAACAATGCAGTAAGATCATTTCCAAAACCAGGAAATTTGTTTTCCTGATGATACGCCCTCAAGGGAAGAAGAAGACAGTGGCCGCGGCCTCCAAACGGGGTCCCTCTGCACGGCAGCTACAGATGGACAAGATTGTGGAGGAGTACGAAGACATCTTCACCTCCCCGGCAGGGGTTCCTCTGCACTGTCAAGTCAAGCACTCCATCGATCTGACCCCAGGTGCGCCGCTACCCAATGGACCAATTTATCGGCGCTCCGTTCTGGAGAACAATGAAATCAAGAGGCAGATTCAGGAGCTCCTGCAGAAAGGTCACATCCGTCCGAGTTCTTCACCCTGTGGGAGCCCGATAGTGTTGGTACAGAAGAAGGATGGGACGTGGAGACTCTGTATTGACTATCGGGCGCTGAACAAGATCACTGTCCGTAATAGGTACCCGATCCCGCGGATTGATGACCTCCTAGACCAACTAAAGGGGGCGAAATATTTCAGCAAGATCGATCTGAAGTCAGGATATCACCAGGTACCAATTGAACCCTCAGATGTGTGGAAGACTGCCTTCAAATCCAAGGAGGGCCTCTTCGAATGGTTGGTCATGCCTTTCGGATTGACGAATGCTCCTGCAACCTTTATGAGGCTAATGGATGACATCTTGCGGCCATTCACCAACTCCTTTGTAGTAGTATACTTGGATGACATTCTGATCTTCAGCCAGAGTTGGGAAGAGCACCTCCAACACATCCGACAGGTTCTCCAAACACTGCGGCAACACAAGCTATGTGCCAATTTGGAGAAATGCACTTTTGGCATGACCGAGGTTCAGTATCTGGGATACATCATTGATGAACAGGGGGTGCATGTCGATCCAGCCAAGGTCCAAGTCATTCGGGATTGGCCCTCTCCAACCACTCTAACAGAGCTCCGCAGCTTTCTAGGTCTTGCCAACTTCTACCGCAGGTTTGTGTTGGGATTTTCTCATATTTCTTGGCCCTTGAGTCAAGTCACCAAGGGCGGGGCGAAAGCAAAATTCTTTTGGTCTGAATCTCAACAGAAGGCATTCAGGGAGTTGAAGGATCGCCTCTGCACAGCACCAGTGCTCGCGTTACCAGATTTACAACAACCATTTGAGGTCGAGACAGATGCCTCTGACTATGCTATTGGGGCAGTCCTTACTCAACATGGACATCCAGTGGCATATCACAGTGAAACACTTTCAGACACAGTCCGGAAGTACCCCACTTATGATAAAGAGATGTATTCCATTGTACAGGCCTGCCGACAATGGAAGCATTACATTTTGGGGAAGGAAACGGTCATCCACACAGACCACCGACCTCTGCAGTTCATACAGACCCAAGGGAAATTGCAGAATGATCGCCATCAGAAGTGGTCTACATACCTGCAACAGTTTCACTTGAATATCAAGTATAAAAAGGGCAGCACCAATAATGTTGCAGATTGCCTCAGTCGACCACCGATCATGGCGCTAACCACCGTGCTCAACTCTTGCGGGCACGAGACTTCTGATTGGCCACTTCTCTACAAAAGCGACCCAGAATTCGGCCACACATACCAGACACTCTTGGAGGGTCGGCAGGTTGCAGATTTTCACCTCCAAGATGCCCTATTATGCCACCTCGGTCACCTTTGTGTTCCTTCAAGCGAGCGTGCCAAGATGATTTGGGAAGCACACTACAGTCGGGCTGCTGGGCATTTCGGGGTCGAGAAAACAGTGGCAGTACTGCAAAACTATTTCTATTGGCCGAATCTTCGACAGGATGTTGGGAAGTACATCCGATCATGTACTGCCTGTGCCATTGCCAAACCGACCATTAAGAAGCAAGGCCTCTATACCCCGTTGCCTACCCCTAGTCGACCTTGGGAATCCATCTCCATGGATTACATGTCAGGCCTTCCTTCCACTAAGCATGGAAATGACTGTGTTTTTGTGGTCGTCGACAGGTTCTCAAAGATGGCCATTATGATGGCCTGCAAGAAGAATATCACAGCAGAAGCCACTGCTAAACTCTTCTTTGAACGAGTGTGGGTGCACTTTGGGATCCCACAGTCTATCATCTCAGATCGGGACAGTCGGTTTCTCAGCACTTTTTGGTCCAGTCTCTGGTCAATGCTGGACACCAAACTCACGAAGTCCACAGCCTTCCATCCTCAAACTGATGGCCAGACAGAGGTTGTCAATAGGATGATTGTGCACATTCTGCGCATGTATAACTCAAAGCATCCACGCACATGGGACGAGAGCCTCCCCTACGTTCAGCACAGCTACAACCGAGCTCTTCACAGCTCCACTGGCCATAGCCCTTTTCAGGTGGGTTTGGGATTCCAGCCACTATGCCCCATTGATGTGGCCATGCCACTTGCAGCTACTCACATGAATTCAGCTCATGTCCAGTCCGAAACAGATAAGGCCACCAGCTTCATTGAGCGCATCCAACATATTCGCCAGCAGGTCCATGACATTCTTGAGAAATCAAATGCCAAGTACAAGCAGCGACATGATCAACATCGGGTGCCACACAAGTTTCAGGTGGGCGACAAAGTCTGGTTGCATTTGCAAAAGGAACGCCTTACTGGAGCCTATCGGAAATTGAGACCACTCCGATATGGGCCTTACACCATTACTAAGGCTATGGGAGACAATGCATTTGAGCTCAGCATTCCCCCATTCCTTGGCCTGCACCCAGTATTCAATGTGGACCGCCTTCGGCCATACTTTCCACCATTGCTAGACACATCCGACATTGCAGAACAGCTCAAACCCACAGAATTAAATCCAGATTGCATGGAACAAGCTGCAACTGATCGGATCATGGACACACAGATCAAGAACACTCGCCAACAGAATATCCAACTGTATCGAGTTGTCAAAGCGGGCCAACTCCTTCAGCAGGGCAAGTGGCTCACCAGGGAACAAGTTCAGCAGAAGTTTCCTCATCTCATGGAGGAGCTCAACGCAATGGGGACCATTGCTTCCTAAGGGGGGAGGAATGATCCAGGTGGATATTGGTGGCCACCTGCCAAGTCCACCTGGACCCCCACCATTGTCTTTCTCAGCATTTTCAGTTTCCTTAATTGTAGCACAACTTACTATTTTTAGCAGTTTTTCGGGTCCTGAACTTCCGGAGCCGTTTTGAGGCCCTAAACGACGTTTTTTGGGGAATCCGGGGGCAACACGAGTCCATGGAATGGACTGGTGTTGCCCGTTCCAACAATGATAGTGCTCGGATAGATCTTTCTAATGAGCTATTGTACACGTCAAACGGAGATCATATGCCAAAGTTACGACCCCGGGAAGTTGATGTACCAACTTACCCCCAAACGGGGCCCACAGTTTGGCGTTTCATCTCCTAGGGTTAGGTTTTGGAATGTTAAGGGTTTTTCCATTGTTTCTCAACAATAAATAGGCCTTCGAGCCTCATTGTAACACAGTTCAGAGGCATGTAGCCATCACATCTCTTCTCAGAGATAAGCTACCATCGCCCTAGCTAGTTTATTTCCATTTCTGTTTGTAAGCATATTTCAGTATTTTCTATTAATGAAATGAAGTATTATTTCCGCTGCATCTTGGTGTATATGGTTATCTCTGTAATTTGTTGCGTTCCTGTTTAAATCCGGATCAGGGAACCCATTCTATAGTGACGTTTTGTGTATTAGGTTGTCCAAATAACCTACACATCATAGTTGTGATATGACAATAACGACTAGTGAGAGAAGTTAGGGAATACATACCATCGTCATGCTTATGTTTGTTTGGCTCATTCCTCCACTACGTGATTGGTTATGACTGAACTGGATGCTCATCTGCGAACTTTTGAACAAACTAGGCATTGTATATCTTCTAGGGTTCTGGTAGATGATATAGTTTTTAGAGGTCTTCGACTCTGAATGACCTAATCTTCATCTATGTCCTCAAGGTTATGAAGGTCCTATCAACGATATTCACATCGTCAATTACCCATTTGACTAAGTTTGTATATGGCATTATCTTAGTTCAAGCAGCTATCCGATGGAGATGAGAGTTGGCGACATCTGCAAAAGTGGTTTCAGACATCGATGTAGTATCATCCACTGTAGCCATCTGACAACTACCCTGGGTTCTTCTTCCTCGAATAATCTGTATATCACTTCCCAGGAAGAACTTCCAGCATTGGTAGTACACGTAGTATCTAAGAATAAGGGAGGCATTTCAATTACTTCTATAGTAGTTGGAGCCAATTGTGGCAGAACCACATTTTTCTTATAGAAAACAGTCTTTTGGATTAATCACATTGTAAGAATTAATCCAAAAGACTGTTTTCTACATTATGGATCAAAAAAGTCTTAGATCTAACACATTTTTCTTATTCTTCTTTGGAGCTCTCGACATTTCCCTTGAGCTTTGTTTCTCGAGACTAGCCCGTGATAGAGAAAATATGGTAAGAATAAGGAGCAACACTTCAAGTTTGAGACTTATAGCGAGAATGGTAAAATAGAGTGAAAATGGGAATTTAACGAAAAAATCTCGAAATTCTCAATGAAATCAACCGAATCATTTACATAACCAAGGTCCATTAATACCATTATAACTGATAATAAATGAAGAAACGTGGGTTTCACATGTCTTTTGGACAGGTCAGTGTCCCGTTGGACTATATCGCATTGCAAGTTTTTTATATGATCATTGATAGCTTTGCAAAGTGATACTTTTGCGATATGCAATTTGTGACATTTGCTAAGAGATATGGCAAAGAACTTATTATGTGATTTATCACAATTATCATTTCTTGAGGGAAGACCACTTTAAATCTTTGTGATGCGATGCAATGAGGATATGGCGACAGAGTTCTTCGATATCAGGAAAAACTTTATCGAGGCTTTGAGTTTATAATAACTTTGGGAACACGATATTTCCCTTTGCGATATGACGTGGCTTAACCACGGGACCTGAAATATTATTCATATGTGAGGGGGCCTTTTCTTCACTTAAACTTAATTAAGAGTTTTATTGCAGTCAGTTAGGTCGAGGTTTCTTGCATCACGCTTTGACTTAACATGATACTTTACTCGCTTGTAATTAGCAATATGCGAAATACTTGAGACCTATTCAACTTTAAGTCCTTTTTTAATATTAATGGAGTTAAGACCTAGGGTCAGGATTGATCTTTATTTTAATTTTTTGACTTTATTCTTACCCATTTTATTAAAAAGACTCTATACTTAAAATTTAAAAGGGTCCCCATTATTCAACTAAGTTACTTATTTAATAATGGGGGGTTGTTGAGTGACACAATAATTGGCGATTCACTGGAAGAACCAGTTATCTATGAGAAAAATGATGAAGTTTAAACTTGATCAGAAACAAAAATAATTAGGAAAGAAAAATGATCTTGAAATATTAGGTAAATAAGATTTCTCTGAATAAAAAAACTCATTTCATTGTAACTTTCTAGCAACCTTTTATAGATGAAAATATTCACTATCTGTATCAGTCATTAATCAGTTATAAAGATAAAGTAGGTGGTTATTGAAGCTTTTATTTTAAGATGAACTTGCTTTGTCATAGGTAGAGCCACTATTGCCAGCAGGTGTCCATAGCCTCAACAGGGTTACCTTTTAACCAATAATGAACCAGGATCCCATCCACTTTAGTTGTAATCTTTAGAGGTAATATTTTAAATATTTTACTTTTTTAATTTTAATTTTTTATTTTAAAAGCCATTGTCCTGGTTTGGTAGCCAAATGATGAAAATGCCATTCATGGGTTGTAATAGGATTGAATAAGCTAGCTCATGATGAGACTCCTTATCTTATAATTATATAATCATAAGCCATTATCCTAGTTTGGTGGCCAGTAGTGATAATGTCAACCCATTATTTCCCCATGATCATGGTAAGTAGGCTCATGATGAGACCTCTTATCTTTTAAATTTATTATATTTTTGAATTACACTCTGAAAAATGTATGACTATTGGATGGGGAGGTTCATTCACTCCTTAAGAGTATCAGATGACAATTTGCAGTTTTAAGATGCTAAAGCTCCAAATAGTCTTTACTTTTTTAAAGAAAACCTTTCTTGACTGATAACTAGATTGAATACTTTTATAAGTGTTTTAGGTCGATAGAGGCTTCAATTTTAATGGAAAAAGATTTCAGATTTTTATAATAATTACCCAACTTCTTCAAATTCATAATTATTTCCTCAAAATTTTATGCTTTGAGAAGTCAAAAATCATATAATGATTACAAATATTTGATGAAAATCCATATGTATGTTACTTAACTTTATTTATTCTACAAACACTAGAATACCTAAATGGATATTTACATATTTTACATTAGAACTGATGTTCCTTCAAGAAAATAATTTTTTGAGAATTAACACATTAACATGAAGAATATCCCTCTTTCCTTGTAAATCTTTCAAAATAAAAGTTGATGGGGTTAATTGCTCAACAATTTGAAATGGTCCAAGCCACAATTTTTGAAATTTAGAATGTTTTCCTTTTTCTTCATGTGCTTTGTCCCACTTCAAGACCAAGTCTCTGATTTGAAATTTTTTCTTATCTACTGAGCTTGTATCAAAGGAATATTTTACTAGTTGTTGATGATGAGCATGTGTTTGTTTGGCCTTCTCCCTTTCTTCTTCTAATTTAAGGATTTGTGATATTCTTAATTGCAAAGAAGAAGTAGGTTTTTCTTCAATAAATTGTACTAGAGTTTATGAGGGTAGAACTATATTAGGGGGGAGAATTGCCTCCTTCCCATATACTATATTAAAAGGAGAAGTACCAATAGAGGTTTTCATGGTTATCCTATCAGCCCAAAGAGTGAAAATCAAATATTTATGCCAATTCATTAGCTTTGATCAATAGTTCACTTAATAATCCTAATGAGGTTTTTATTAGTTGATTCTACTAGACCATTTCCCTGGGGATAATAATTAGCAGAGTATTTGAGTTTAAATCATCTTTTTAAAGCAAACTCAGTCATATTGTTTCCTGAAAAATAAGATGCATTATAAAAAATGAGTGCATTGGGTAGACCAAACCTAGTGATAATATATTGATCGATGAATTCAGTAATATTATCAGAATTGGCCACTTTAAGTGGTATTGCTTCAACCCATTTTGTGAAATAATCTGTAGTAGTAAGGATAAACTTGTGTTGCTTAGAAGAGTGAGGAACAATCTCACCAATTATATCCAATCCCCATTGTTCAAAGGGTTGTTCAATGTTGACTAGTTGTAGAGGTAAGGTTGGTTTTCTTTGTCTTCCTATAATAGTTTGGCAAATTTTTCACTTTCTGACATAGGCATGTGTATCCTTAAAAAGAGTTGGCCAATAATATCCAGCATGCAGGATTTTATGAGTGGTGGTATCTCCTCCAAAGTGTCCTTGTAGGTTTTAACCCTGTACAGAAATTACCTGCATACGAATTCTTAAACAAAGAAAATAAACAATGCGAGAGTATAACACATAAAACACATATGCACAAAGATTTTCCCCTGGAACCCAAAACCGGGACTACCAGCTTGATTTTTCATTATATTCCTTTCAATGTTACAATACATATTTATACATGCCGAAGCATCCAATACCATGGACCGAAAACCATCGCGTCCAAAACCATGGACCAAAAAACCATAGGTAGGTTCGCCCAACCTAATATAGGGTCCAAAAAAAAATTTCCCGGGGCGCTGCCCCGGTTCACTACGTAGGTTAGTCGTGGAAAGAATATAACACAACCCAACAATCTCCCACTTGTTGTTTTCTTTCCACAGGGGGCCACAGGAGAGCTTAGTCATTTTTCCAGCCCTGAGATGCCCATTGCTTCTCTACAGCAAGAGAACTTCTCAGAGCTCACAAATTTTGTCAATGCATCTGCAGTATTCTTCAAAGTGTCCACCTTTACCAGCAACACCTTTTTGTCTTCTATCATATCCCTCACAAAGTGATACTGAACATCAATGTGCTTTGTCTTTGAATGATAAGCAGGGTTCTTTGCCAAGAAAATTGCACTTTGGCTGTCACAGTCTATTCTTATAGCTCCTTGTACTAACCCCATACTTGAACACAATCTCTGCAACCAAACTGCTTCCTTGCTTGCATGAGTGGCTGCCATGTATTCTGCCTCTGTAGTTGATAGTGCCACTACAGATTGTTTCTTACTCATCCAACTAACTGCACCTCCAAATAGGTTAAACACATACCCACTTGTAGATCTTCTCTGATCCAGATCTCCAGCCCAGTCTGCATCAACAAAGCCATGAATATCCAACACTTTGTCCAATCTTGGTCTTCCTTGGTAGCACAAACCATAATCACTAGTGCCACGCAAATACCTGAAAACCCGCTTCACTACTGTCCAGTGCTCCTTCCCTGGTTTTGACATAAACCTGCTCAATACTCCCACTGCATGTGCAATGTCTGGTCTAGTACAGACCATTGCATACATCATGCTACCGACTGCACTTGCATATGGAACATGGGACATGTCCTCTTCCTCTTCTTGTGTCTTGGGACACTGTTCAGCAACCTCACACCTACAGGAATAGGAACCTTCACCGGTTTACTATCCTGCATATTAAACCTCTGCAGTATTGTCTCGACATACTTCCTCTGGTTTAACCAAAGCTTCCTCTTTGCCTGATCTCTTTTAATTTCCATGCCCAAAATATAGTTTGCAGCACCAAGATATTTCATGTCGAATTTGGAGGACAAATGGGTCTTCAAATCCTGAATAATTTCTTTGTCATTTCCAACCAGCAACATATCATCCACATACGAGACCAAATAAATAACACGGTCACCAATTAATTTAAAATACACACAATGATATTCTTTGCTTCTGGTGAAGCCAAGTCCCCATATAAATGTATCAGTTTTCTGATACCACATTCTTGGTGACTGTTTTAACCCATACAGAGACTTCTTTAACTTGCATACCAGTTCTTTCTTATCCTTCACCACAAAGCCTTCAGGTTGCTTCATGTAGATTTCCTCTTCCAAATCCCCGTGAAGAAATGTTGTCTTCACATCCATCTATTCTACCTCAAAATCAAAAGCAGAAGCAACAGATAAAAGTAATCTAATAGAAGTTACCTTGGCAACAGGAGAAAAAATATCACCAAAATCAATTCCCGACACCTGGGAATAACCTTTTGCTACCAACTGAGCTTTGTATTTCTCCACCTTTCCTTCTGCATTTATCTTCTTCTTGAACACCCATTCGCTGCCAATGGGTTTCCTTCCAGCCGACAACTCCACCAGATCCCAAGCCTCATTTTTGTGCAAAGATGCCATTTCATCAACCATGGCCTCTTTCCAGAGTTTTCCATCCTCTGAATCCACTGCTTCCTTCACAGTTCTGGGATCATCATCAGTAACAGACAAAGCAAAATTTGAACAGAAAGCAGATGGACTATACCTTTCTGGATGCCTTCTTTCTCGAACTGATCTTCTCATAGCCGGAGTTTGTGGCTCTTCATTTTCTGATTCCTCCTCTGCTGCAGAGTCTGATTTTTCCTCCTTTGGCTCAAACTCTATCTTCTCAGGTTCCTTTGGTTGGACTTTATGTTTAATAACATCTTTTACCTCTCTGAACACCACATCTTGGTTGTACACAACCTTCCTTGTGACTGGGTTCCAAAGCTTATAACCCTTTAAACCATCCTTATACCCAATAAAGATGCACTTTTCAGATTTACTATCCAACTTGGTTCGTTTCTCCTTTGGAACATGTACATATGCATCACATCCAAATACCCTCAGATGTGAAAGAGAGGGTTTCTTACCAGTCCATACTTCTTGTGGAGTCTTATCCTCCAACGCTGATGAAGGTGACCTGTTGACCAGGTAACATGCAGTATCCACCGCCTCTGCCCAGAATTCCTGTCCTAACTCGGCACCACTGAGCATGCTTCTTTCCCTTTCCATCAACGTCTTGTTCATTCTTTCTGCGACTCCATTTTGCTTAGGTGTATATGGAGTAGTCTTCTGCCGTGCTATACCACACTTCTTACAGAATTCTTCAAATTCCTTGCTGCAAAATTCTCCACCATTATCAGTCCTCAGCACCTTTATCTTCTTCTCTGTCTAATTTTCCACCAAAGCCTTAAATTCTTTAAACCTGTCAAAGACTTCAGACTTCTTCTTAAGGAAATATATCCATGTAATCCTTGAGAAGTCATCTATAAATGATACAAGTACACAGACTTACCTAGTGATGGAACCTTTACAGATCCAAACACATCACTGTGCACAAGCTCTAATATCTGTTTCGTCCTCTTACCACCAGAGGGGAAACTCACTCGATTCTGCTTCCCATATACACAATTTTCACAGAAATCAAAATCCAGAGAGCTATTATTCATACCTTCTACCATACCTTTACCATGAAGTATTCGAAGGCCCTTCTCTCCAATATGTCCAAGCCTTTGATGCCACAACATGGTCTTCTCTCCAGAGACCACTAGATTTTCTACTCCATTTTCAAGAACCATAGAATTATTGCACCCATCAACAACAGTGCTACCTTGCAGCTTGTACAGAGTTCCAATCTGAACTCCCCGCATCAATATCAGTGTTCCTCAAACCATCTTGCAAGTATCTTTCTCGAACACTGTCTTTACACCTACATCATCCAACTTGCTTACAGAAATCAGATTTCTGGCCAATGCAGGAATATGCAGAACACCCAGAAGTGTTCTAACCCTTCCACCTTGCAACTTCAACTTTATTTTTCCGTGACCAATGATTCTAGCCTTCCTATCATCTCCTAAGAAGACATCACCACCATCGTATTTCTCATACTCGCAGAACCATTCTCTATGGGGAGTGAAGTGAAAGGATGCACCTGAGTCAATCAACCATGCCTCATGATCTACATGTGTACTTGAAGAAGCCAAGTACACATCCCCACCTTCATCTGAGGTGGTTTTCGCCTCTGCAAAAGGAGGATCATCAGATCCCTTTCCTTTATCAGGAGATTTAGATTTACAATCCCTTTTGAAGTGCCTTTCCTTTCCGCATTTCCAGCACACCACCTTTATAGGTTTTCGTGGAGATTTAGATCTCCCTCTAGATTTAGATCTCCCACTCGATGAATTATGTTTGTTTCTGTTCTGGGACCGTCCTCGTACAGACAAGGCATCACCATTCTGGTTGTCCATATTTTTCCGTCTCATCTCCTCCATCAGCAAGGCTGAGACTATTTCATCAAACTGCAAAGCAGTTGCATTGCTACCTATTGCAATAACCAGACTATCCCACGAATCTAGTAGAGAACACAATAGACTGATGCACTTATCTTCATCTAAAATTTTAATATCAACAGATGATAACTGAATTACCACATTATTAAACGCATTCAGATGCTCTATCACCGAGTCTCCATCTTTCATCCTTAGGTTATATAGCTTTTTCCGCAGGAACAATTTATTCACCAGAGACTTAGATTGGTACAAAGTCCCTAACTTGTCCCACAAAGCCTTTGCCGTAGCTTCCCCTGATACATTCAGCAATACTAAATCTGAGACACACAATCGTATTGTTCTCTTTGCCTTCCGATCCAACTTCTTCCATTCTTCATTGGTCACTCCCGTTGGTTTAGTACCCGGATCTACCGCGATCCACTGATCTTTATCCACCAACAGATCCTCCATCTTGAGTTTCCACAACTCAAAACTCTGACCATTGAACTTCTCAATCTCTATCTTTCCACTGCTCGCCATCTTCTTTCACCACCAGAATCGATCTCGCAAATCTCCCACTGAACAGGGTCTACCACAGGCCCGAGCGAAACCCCTCAGCAACAAAGGCGTCCCCTTGAAGCCAAAACAGTGTTGATACCAAATGTAGGTTTTAACCCTGTACAGAAATTACCTGCATACGAATTCTTAAACAAAGAAAATAAACAATGCGAGAGCATAACACATAAAACACATATGCATAGAGATTTTCCCCTGGATCCCAAAACCAGGACTACCAGCTTGATTTTTCATTATATTCCTTTCAATGTTACAATACATATTTATACATGCCGAAGCATCCAATACCATGGACCGAAAACCATCGCGTCCAAAACCATGGACCGAAAAACCATAGGTAGGTTCGCCCAACCTAATATAGGGTCCAAAAAAAAATTTCCCGGGGTGCTACCCTGGACCCCGTAGAGGGGGGCTACCCGCCCCCCCAAAACCCCCCGGACAGGGTGGGCTGCCGCCCCCCCTCTTTGTAATGAAGGTGGGAAAACCTCTGATGCCAAAGTTCGGACTGAAGAGTTTTGTCACAAGACATGACACCTAGCAGACTTTCACTGACCTGATATAAAGAATCAACTCGAAACCCAAGAGTGAAAACATCTTTAACATTATTTTTCCATATACATACCTTTCCATCACTAAAGGTTACCTTGTAGACTTTGTCTTCCATTGCCGAGATGGATACCGAGCTCTTTTCGAAATCAAGTACATA
The DNA here is from genome assembly GCA_031772625.1 of Pinus tabuliformis. NCBI lineage: Eukaryota > Viridiplantae > Streptophyta > Pinopsida > Pinales > Pinaceae > Pinus > Pinus tabuliformis. The sequence continues at coordinate 1,204,724,042 of CM062809.1, read as the reverse complement.
TAATACATCCTGGACTTTCTAGCCTTCTTGAATGGTTGTCCCCTTCCTTGACTCCTAGCTCTCCTCTTACCTTTGCTATTGAATTTTTCATTCCTTTGATTGCCATGGGATGGATTTTGATCATCATCTCGATGAGAGTCCTTTCTATCAAGGCATTCCCTTGCATAATAACCTGCTTTATCGCAGATGTAACATTGTCCTTTTCTTCCACCCTTAGGTCCAGCCTTTCCTTTTGATTTAGTCCCGGAATTATTTCTTTTCTTAGCATGAGAAGAAAAGGGAGCAGGAGGACCTTTAGGCATGGGCATTTCTTTCTCTTCTACCCTTGTTTCTTCTTGAATGCATCTAGCCATTAATTCCTCGAAACTAGGAATTATATTATTGTTCAGAAGAGTAGTCCTAAACACGTACCATTCGAATGGTAATCCTCCAAGAGTTGTGAGTGCCATTCCCCTATCAGTAATAGTTTCCCTAATAGATAGGAGATCATTCTTGATCTCGGTGATTCTTAAGAAGTATGCTTGCATACTCTCATCTTTACCCTTCTTGATTTCCCTCAGCTTATTTCTAAGAAACAAAACTTGATTTGCATCATTAACTTTAAATATACTCACCAGTCTATCGTAGATTTCCTTGGAGGTGCCCAGTTCAAAGATGTAGGCCACCAAGTGCTTGTCGATAGAGTCCTGGATGATCTTCTTTGTTTTGACTTCTCTGTTTTTCCATTTGTTCCAGGCAGCAGCGGATGCATTTGATGGAGGCTCAATAATATTGCCTCTTACATGGTCCAACACTCCATGATCTTCTAAGGTTAGATCGATAGACATCTTCCATCCATGATAGTCATCTTTCTCATGGAGCTTGTCTTCGGTAGGAAAGAGTGTTGAGGACCCCATAGTTCTTTTAGGATAGCCTTGTCAATCTTCTCTGTGGTGATTGCTCTTGCTCTTGCTTGGGCTTTGTCTTCACCTCAGCTTTGATTCCATGTTAAGTTATGGCATGTTCTATGCTTATAGTAGTTTACTTCTTTTTCTTATTATATTCCATAGATTAGCAATCACATGTACATAAAGTAAAGTGCATATAGAACATTAAACAATCGACAGAAAACAAGCCAAGACAAGAGACACAAGATGTGGCGGCTAGCCAGGGACAAACCCCACAACGTGTGCGGAAACCCTTTGATCAAATCTTCTTTTATCTTCAATAATTCAGCAGAGAGAAATAGTACAATAAATCTAATTTATATCAGCAATAGAAAACCCTATATCAGCAACATCAACATTAGCAGCTTCATCATCAAAACTAGGGCAGTCGATATCTCACAAATCGACTGTTGGATCAGCTTGATTCCACCATAAAAAGTTGCAGCCTTCAGAGGAGATTCAGATGAACCTACAGCATAGTTTAGATGAGGAGATCTTCTGGTCCACGTAGGTCAAACTTTGGATCTATAGTTTCAGCTTCAATTTCAGCAGCTTCCTTCAAACTAGGGTAGTCGATATCTCACAAACCATCCATCGGATCGACTTGATTCCACCACCAAAAGTTGCAGCCTTCAGAGGAGGTTCAGATGAACCTACAATGCAGATTAGAGAAGGAGGTTTGATGATCCATGCTAGTCAAAGTTTGGATCTGCAGTTGCAGCTTCAGTTTCAGTAGCTTCCAGCTTCACATGTGTGAGAGAGAGACCCTTTTATGCACAGTAGAGAAGAGACTCTTTTCTGCGCAGTAGAGAGAGAAATGTGATGAGATGAGTGAGTGAAAATGAGGAAAAGTCCTCTTGTATTTATACACAACTGATTATGTTTGAATAGATGCGACTGTTGGGCTTCTGAGACTACATGAGTTGTAGGTCGGCTTGATAATAATTCCATAATCAAAATAAATTCATATCTCCATGAATACTTATCGGAATCGGATGATCTTTAGATCAATCCTACACCTCTCAATGAGAGGAATCTAATGAACATATTACCAGTGATGAATAAGATGACCCACATGAAGTTTGGCCCTAGTTGCCAATTTTAACACTTATAAATTATGAAGGTTTATTGTGTTTCATATTTAATTTTTCAGTCCCAACAGTCTCCTTCTTCTCCACCAATGGTTGTGATACCCCTGAACTATTGCCCCTGGAACCCAAGTGAAAAATAGCAACGTGATTGGTCTGTGTCTACTTGGAGTTTTTGCCTGTAATAGAAGACCCACCATGAGAAAAAATTTCTGATTTACTAGCATTTCCTCTACCCTTCTTGGGCTTTGGACCCCTACCTCTCCTAGTCATTCATTAAAAAAAAAAAAATCATAAACTAATCAAAAGTTATAAAAACACTTGTTGGAAACATATCAGTTCACCCAAATGCTACAAATATCTCAAAAAATGTACCTAAAACAATCCAATCAATCCAAAAAAATTTCTCAAGCAATAGAAGCACACTACAAATAAAAAACAGAGCATAAATTATCTCTACTGTAGAAAAGAAAATAAGATTTTTTCCAAAAATTCCTTTCAACGCTTCCCTGACAACAACGACAAAATGTTGGTTGCTAAAATTATATTTTTAATCCAAAACACTTACTTGTCAAACCAGGGCCTCGTAGACTTTGAGGCGTAGCACAATATATGCTAAAGGAACCTGTTATATTCTGCAAATCCTATCTCTACTCCAACAATCAATCTTTCTAGATTCGAGAATGAAAATCATAATGAAAACCCCTTAATCACATTCCTACACTACTGCACAACACCAAGATCACTCTAGATGTTGGGATTCTTTTAGGATGTAAATAAAGACTTTAAATTAAATTTCCTTCTCAAAGATAAACTTAGGATTCAATGTTGATTCAGAACAAAACATACTCAGAAAGGAAACATGCAAAACACCAAACTATTCATGTACTAAACCAAACTTTTTTGATTAACCAATTCTTGCACTACTTTAAATCATCAATCACTTACACACTACATGGGAAATAAAACATCTATTCTAGTGCATTCAAGGTACAAACCAAATAAATGTGCTCAATTCAAAAACCACTCTTCCTTTCGAAAGAACCTTTCAAACCCTTAATCAAATCTCATGCTAATATTAAAAAAAAAAAAAATCAAAAAAAAAAAATCAAATCAACAGTGAACTCTTATTAAGGAGACTTTCCACACTTGTGCATACAATAGTATAATAAAAGAGCCACCTATTCAATACAATACTCTGCTTGAACAATTCTGCAACTTGAAACCACATCTTAATGCAAATACCAATATTCCTTGCCTTGTGGCTAAGTAAAGAGACCCAATCTATAACTTGAATTCATTTGGTGTTCAAATATTACACTAAGGATTCTATTCCTATACCAAAAATACATGGAACAACAATTTTATTCATCCAGTTCTCTTAAGATAAAAAAATCTCTCCTTTAAATACAATGAAACCAAATCAATCGTAAACATAAAAGACTCTCAACAGACTGGCCTTAAATATTTTCCATGGCTCCAGGATTGAGCAAGCAGGGAATGCTTGCCACAGACTAGTGATAATGATTTGATTACCCAATTCCCACAGCGCATTAACAAACTTTTCAATACAAGAATAATCGAAATGCACAAGCATAAAATTAATCTCATGTTTAGTAGGGTTTCTCAATCATAACTTCAACTCCCAAGCCCTGTTTCATTGTTGACAATTCTTATAGAGAAAGAATAATCACAAAACCAACCACTAAGAATTTGAATATTTTTTAAAGAAATGATCTCAAAAGTAGAACACAATGATATAATGATTAACGATATAATGATCAACCTTGAAAACAAAATGGTGACTCCACTGAGGAGCCTATGATCCTTTCCTTTCAATTCTTCATCTTGTCTTTTGACGCGTTTGATCAACCATTCGTTCCCAGACTTCATTTCTTGTCTATAGCCAGTCTCACTTTCTGGTAAATGCTTGAAGGTTGTTGATTTGAGCTGTTCTTGAATATTTTGTGTTTTTTCTTTGTTTTTCTCGCCCATCGCGTTTTTGGCCCTGACAGTCGCGATGATATTGTGGATGTGTTGATTACAGTAGTGATGATCGCTACTTTTCTCTTAACAGGTGCGATGATAGAAGAAGTTAAAGAAATTTAGGGTTTGTCTTCTTATTTTCAGTTCTTTTTACCTTCTCCCAGTGATTTACCAGTGTGATTTTAGTTGACTCTTTTCTTGTCTAGTTGCAATCGCCTCTTAACTTGGTTTAAGTATGTTTGAAGTTTGATTAGCCTTTTAGGGTTTCTAGGTCTTCTAGGTCATCCTTCATCCGCTCATTGGTCTTCTCATTGGAGATCAATTTTCTATGTTAAAGAGTCGTTTGTGTGTTTGGGCGTCCTTTGCAAATCATTTTTGGTTCTTGAATCTTAGGTTGTTTTCATTAATGTTGGATTGAGAAGATATTCTGAAAGTCACTTAATTTCCATTTGACAAACAATAGATTACAAGTTGATTGTCTCATTTGAATCGAAAGAAGTGTTTGCTTTGATTTTGTGTTTCAAAAAGCGAAAGTGAAAGTGTTTATCTTTTAAGTAGCTTTCGAAGCATTTTTGTTGCATTCAAATCATTAATGTAAAAGAGATTTTCATGTTTCTTGGCTTGCTTGCATTCTCCTTTACTTTTTGCACTAGATTACATTGATTCCACTAAAGTAAAAAATATATATCTATATATCATTACATCTTAAGGTGGATTACTTTAAGATCATTTTTGGGCATTAAATTTGTTGTGAAATGAAATATTAGATTTCATTTTTTGTATTTAGCATTGGAAATTGTCATTGATGCATTGATCATTGGTTTACTGCATGATTTGGGTGATTTTCTTCCTTACATAGATAGCTTTCATTGAATTGAAGGATTTAAATTTTGTCATTTAGTTGTATTTTAGGAATATGGAACATCGTTAAGGCCTTGAAATTGAAACATAATTTCAAGAACAAATTTAAAATATATCAATTAATCTAAGGAGAATTGGAAACATTAACGGTCATACTTAGTGGTCTAGGCTATAGACATGTCCCGACGTCTATAAAACTTAGCAGTTGTCATTCGCTTTTGCATTAGACAGCGCTAGCAACGACTTGTTCTCCCCATACTGTCGAGTTTATAAAGGGAGACTCCCATAGGTTGCAAACCCTTATCCATAGGAAGTCAAGTCTGCTGCCTTGTAAACGTGATACACCGAACACAGCATTCAGGGAGATTGCCTGCACGTACGTCAAGTCCTTGGTAAATTTATTTGTTGAGGTGTATATTACATTTCATGATTACTTGGTACTCCTTTTGCCTAGAGTTACCTGAGTGGTCATTTTGATATTTTCTGTCTCTTTAAATTTGAAAAGATAATCAAGCACTTGTCCTTTCAAGCTCGCTAAACCATTAAAAGCAACTAGAGTCACCTTTTCATCCTTTTCTCGACTCTTAAAAGATGAAAAAGAAAATTTTTTGTTTCTAAAAATAACTTCCCATGATAAACATGTTGAACCCGTGCAATTGCCTCTTGGACCAATATTGAGTAATTCCTTGTTAATTTCAAGATTTTTAATAAGCCCTCTGTTAATGCTCGAATTTGCCTCAGGCTGAAAAAGGCGAAACTCAAGGCAACATCAAACCAAGCTCAGCCTCGTAGCTAGCCCTACGAGGACAGGAGAGGGCTCTCTCCTGGTCTATATCGGCAAAAGGTTTTCAGAGGGGCTGAGATGACCGATAAAGAATACTGATTTTAGGCTAGTAAATTGATATGGAAAGTTTGATTTCAAATTTTTAGGGTTTTGTTGGAAAACAGGGAAAGGCAATTTTGGGTGCGGGGTTGTGACACAGTTTTTGCAGAGGTCTTTTTGGGGCAAGGTAGGCAATTGTCCTGATGTCTTTAAAGGAATTAAATGGATAGAAATGACTGGTGAGGAGCTAAGGAGAGCAAGAAACCTTCAAGAATTCTCCTTAAACAGATGAAAACATAATGAGATCAAACAAACTTAAAGGCAAAGCATAAAATATTATGAATTCTACCTTAACACTTCATTTGTTTAACTTGCAGAAGAGAAGAGTAGGAAGATGATACACATAACAAACTTACAAGTACATGAGAGAAAAACACCATCAACACAAATAACCACAGGAATCCCAAATAGTGCTGCAAAACCTTGGTCTTTCCTTTGCCAAAATTGCAGAGATACAATGTGTAATACAATCTAAGCTTATCTCTCAAGAGTCCAACCATGAAAATGACTAAGAAGATACATAATATAGGTAAGCTAACGCATTTCCTTGCCTCTAGGGGTCGAGCTCATCATTCTAGGAGCTGTTTCAACCAATTCTAAACAAGGCACTACAATCTAGGCAATCAAAACAACTTGCCTCTATAAGCTAGGAAACCAATTCATTCATTATTTTTTTGCTATTTTGTGAATGAATCTTCTAGAATAGGTAAATAAGTGTCATGTCAACATGAAAATGCATTATTTACATCAAAGAGGGTGAAAAATCCCACGAAAAGTCAAAATTGGTCAAATAGCTGCGTTTTTCTGTGCTGTAGATGAAAAACTGGGAAAATTCCCTGATGCGTAGCGCGTCAAATCTCTATGCATAGCGCGCCTTTCAGCGCACTTTTGGGGCACTTCCCGGCCTCCAAATTGAGCTCAGGTGGGCTTGTTGGAAAGGTCTGTATGTCTACTTTCCAACCCAAGTGGAATTTCTCAATTTGGTTCCCATTTGCCCCTCCAAAAATGCATTCTCCCAAGACTGCTTCATGTGTGTCCAAAAAGGGGCAGAAGGTCATTTTTTGCATGTTTTTTGACCTTTTGGGGGCCCAAAACTTGATGAAATGTCTTGGAAGTGGCTGAGCAGGTGTATTTCATCATGACAAATCCAAAAATGTTGACCTTTTGTGAAATGGACCTCCCCATCTTCAGGGTAGCGCGCGGCGCGCTACGCGTTGAGGGCAAAAACCTGTTTTTAACACAAAAATTTCAAAATTGACCAAAAATGCTCCAAATTTTCTGAATTTTGGGCTGGGGGTGTATCATCAAATACCATGCTCCTTCAAGGAGGCTTTGGCCAAAATTTGGAGTGGATCGGGCCTTTTTCGCCATTTTAATGCCTTGGCCAATCGTCCTTTAAGAACCTTCATTCTCGCTTTGCAAACATGCATGCGGGCCCAATAATGATTCTTCATATGGCGGAGCATATCTTTGTCCCTGTTTGCCTTGGCTAGCAACTTCTCTAAATGAGTGTTTACCCGGATGAGCATAGACTCTCGCTCAATAGGTGTCAAATCACCGGGTCTCTTGCGGGCCAAGTTTCGGTCTTCTCGGATTCGCCGCAACTCATCAAGAGTGTGTTCATCTTCTAGTTGCTTGTTGCGCTGCTCCAAGTAGTTGATTGTCCAATTGGCCATTTCCAATTTCTGCTGCAACAAGCGATTCTCAGCCTTTTGTTGCTGAATGATCTCCTTTAGCTCCGAGCTAGGAGAGCTGATGTCAAGGTCAATAATATCCGTGTCCGGATCTCCTGAAGGTCCCTCATCAAATATGGGTTGCTTGCCTCTGTCCTGTACCTGTACCTGTGCTGCAGAAGGCGAGACCCTTTCCACCTGATGTGGAGATAATACTCGTTGTGCCGATGAAGAAGGCGAGACCCCTTCCACCTGATGTGGAGATAATACTCGCCGTGCAGATGCAAATAAGGCCCTGTGGCCTCTCTGATATGTAATACATGCTGGAGTGCTGACATGCTCGGGCTCTGGAATGTCAAACTGATGTGAAGGCCCTCCCTCATCATGGACAATCTCAGGAGGTGGCTGTGGCACCGTGAAAAAGTCGCGAGAAATGAAATCCTCCCAAGCAATACCCTGCTGTGCCAACTGATGCATCACTATGATTTTAATCAGTGCATAATGATAAATACTCTTGTGCTGCTGTGCTGGGCTCTTCCTTTGTACCAAGGGCACCATCCTCTCTATATTGCGACACATGAAAAATGGAATGTTCATCATTCGTACCCTTGTGAAATGCATCAACAAACGGATATGGTACGAATAGAGACGTGAAAATCTGCCCTCACAAGTGAAATAGCGAATAATGAGTCTCATCAAAGGTGCATACTCATCCCTTAGGAATCTGAAAGGAAAAACAGCAGTTAGGTGTCTCATACACCCGGGTTTGATATATGGCTCATAGTGAAATCTGTCTAACTGCTGGCGCTTATTCCACTCCTCCCCAACATTTGGTATCCCGGTGGCCTGAGCAATAATCTCGGGTGATAGGGTGAAATCTACTCCAGCAAGGTTCACATGACCATTGTGCAAATGTAGGACAAATAAGCGAACTAGTTCTCGGTGATGTTGAATTTGTGAGATCCTCTCACAATATTCAAAACATGATTGGTACTGAAAACAGGTCATTGCAAGTGGACAAGCTTGCAAATGAGACAAAGAAGTGGGCTCTTCCCTGACATGCTGACCACCTTTACCACCCTTGTGATGCCTCCTTGGCATGTTGTGGACAAAAACCTCTCTCAGTTTTCTAAAATTCATCTTTGATTTCTCTGAAACACCTTTTGAGTGAAACTTATCCCGATGTGTGGAACAAGGGATTTTGTCGAAATGAAGTGAAATGAAGGGGATTAGGGGCTTCTAAATTCTTGAGGAAATTTTGGGGAGTAGGGAGGGATGTTAGGAAGCAGGGGAAAGTGGAATCTCAGAGATTGAGTGAGGGGAAGGGGACCAAAAGAGAAAAACACAGGCCCAACCTAGAAAATTGCCAGGTTGTAGCAAGAAACTAGGGTTTGCGCTAAAATGAGGATTTTGGGGGATCTCAGTGATGGGAAGTGTTTGATAAGGTAGGTGAAGGATAGGGGAAGGTGTATGAACATCTGGATACAAGTTTTTCTAATGATTTGACCGTCCAAGAGAAATTGCCTTCAAAACCCTAGGAGAGGGAAATGACCTTACCTAGGCGCATCTGAAGCATGAACAAGGTGTAAAATGACTCATTAGACACTGACATGATAATGAAAACCCTATGAATGATGATAGACTCAGATGAATAGTGACATAGATTGGCATTTGGGAAATTTTGAAAAGAGTGAAAGCAAACCCTAGACCTAATGCCTAGTGACCAAATTTTGCTTGAAGACTCACTGAAATGACAAAATTTGACCTTGACACTTCAAAATCACTTTGTAAGAGCACGTTTGATCATTGGAGGAAGGCTGGAAAGACTGACACTAACACCCTCAATGAATCTCCTTTCCTTTTATTCTTTTGAGAGGAAGTCATCGTGGCTAAACCATTGAGTTCATATCACAGTTCCCCTTCATTGTCTGATACTGAAGGGTCCTCCCAAAGAGTTCATCCGGAGCTTCCTCAGTCACTTGAAGATCAAGGTTTTGAACTTGGGATTATTCCAAGTATCCAACTCATGTCTTCTCGTCCACCTCCATCAGATTCTTGGTCACCTCAAGAATCTGATCCTGAGACCCTAAACAATCCTATTCAAACCCTTGAGAGTCCGCAGACCCCTAAGAGTTCGTAGAGGCTTTTTATTCATCCGTCGAATCCGTTATTCGATTCTGTTGTGATATCTCCTCATCGTCCTTATGGTCCTTACGATTGGCCTAGTATTCCTCTGGATTTATCTCCTCACACATCTCGGGTTCCTCGTCACCAGTGATTTCCATCTATGGAGACAAAGGGCATAATCCCAACCTCTTCTTCGGGTCATTCGAAAGTTTCCGCTACCCATATTCCTCATATTAATGATGAACAAGGACATGAATTCCCTCTAGAAGGCTTTCCTTTTACAGGAAGAGTCCCATCTCTCACCCTTCCTGAAACTAGTGGACCCATGTTTCCACTTAGTTATACAACCTTAGCTCAGTTAGTTTTAGGTACTCCTAGTGCTTTGTCATTGTATCAAAATCCCATTTGGTCTTCAAATGCTATTCCTACATCCGATTTTTTCATTCCAAACCTGACCTCTTGAACTTCTATACAAACTATCGTCACATCAGTTCCTATTCAACCCACGATTCCATCACAGCCTATATCATCGTTTCAACTGAAACTTCCAATACAACCGACAATTTCAAGTCAGGTTTCAGTTAGTTCTTCTACCCCTCCTTCAAGTGGACAAAATGTACCACCGCTTGGGGGGCAGGATCCGAATATTCCTCTTGTGTTAGCTGAAGCCAATGAGTGGATTACAAACTCACATGGTTGGAGTTAATCAACCTTATTATGGTGGTATTCCTAACCCTGTTGGTCCACCCAGGTCAAGTAACATCCAATATCAAGCCTTAATTAACCCATCTTACATTCCTCAAGCAGGAGCATATGTCTAGCCTGGTCAATCTGCTATTCCTAGTGGATATGGTCAGATTCAATTCGGAAATTACCAATACCCATAGGGTATATCTAAAGGAACTGTCACACAACCCTTGTTGTAGCAAGGACAACCTTTGTAGCAGTAAGGGCAACCATTGCAACAGCAAGGGAAACCATTGCAGCAGCAAAGCAAACCTTTGCAGCAGCAAGGGCAAACATTGCAGCAGCAAGGCCAACCTTTAAAGTAGGAAGGGTAAACATTGCAACAGCAAGGGAAACTGTTACAGCAGTAGGGGAAACCTTTGTCGCAGTCTCAGTAGCCTTTGCAGCAACAAACTCAGTTTGTTCAGCAGTCTACTCAACCTTTGTACTCACAAGGTCAGCCCTTACAAGCCCAAGGTCAACCCCTACAGCAGCAAGGTCAGTCTCTTCAGGTTCAGGGTCAACAAGTTTAACAACCTTATAACCCACATGTTGCATACAATGCTTATCAATGGCCTATGGTAGGTCAATATCAAACCTACCCAGGACAAAGTCAACCTTATGGTCAAGGTAACCCTCAGTGGGGGCAAAATCAGGTCTCGTATGGACAAAATCCTCCACTATGGGGGCAAAATCCTTACCAGCAAGGTTGGAACACGTAGTTTGGGTCTCCTCAAAGACCCTATATGTCGTTCAATACGCAATTGCCTTTCTTGGCTATGTTAGAGCTGCTTGATGTCTCACAGCTCACAAATGATCCTATTTTTCATTCACCTTAGTAATTCCATTGCCCCAAATTCGAGGGAAAGTTTAAAGATGATCTGCAAGCCCATGTGATGACATATCACCTATGGTTCTCTTCAAACTCATATGTTAACGATTATATTCATCTTCGCCTCTTTCATAGAACCTTAACAGGTGCTTCCACAAAATGGTATACCGATTTGCCTCGAGCTACCGATGTTGACTTCAACTCTCTAGCTATGGCCTTCCTCACCCACTTCCAATTGTCGATTCAATATGAAACTGGCACTCATTTTCTCACATCCCTTAAGCAATATACTGCAACCCACAATTTCGATCATATCCATGAATGGAAACGTCGGTGTCGCCTCATCAAATTCGAGATTGCTGATGAGTTGTTCACTGAATGGTTCACAAAATCATTTGTTAACAAGATTGTTAAGGATATAGCTATGGTGGATATGTTACTGAAGAGCAAGCTATTTCCCATGCTCAGTGTCTAGACTTAGTCTATTTGCAATCTAGCACATTATATGAGATGTTGCCTGATGCTCCAAGACCATCTTCGGATTTGAAAGCATCCAAGTCCCCTGATGTACCACCTATTGATGGTGTAATTGGTTTGGTGTCTCAGACTTCCACGAAAACTTCCTCAAAGCAGAAATCTATTTCAAACACTGATTCCAATAATCCTTCAAAAAATTCATCAAGTCCTGGTAAAACCTCTGAGGTACATGTTGTTCAGTCTACCGCAGTAGATGAGGCCTCAAAAGGTAAGAAGGGGGCCAAAGGTAAAGCCAAAGTCGATGCCCTAAAATAGGATCCACCCAAATCATCTGTTGATGATGCTTCTAAAAGGAAGCTGAAATATCTTTGCCTCATCTGTGAGGAGATCATTACACCAAGGATTTTCCCCGGTGTTCTGAAGTTAACCTCTTATTGAAAGGGACTTCGGCTGTTTTAAAAGAACCTTTTCCATCTTAGCAAACATAGTTGGTAGACCAACCACAATCCTTCGCCTCCTCTATTTCCCAAGTTTTCATGATGCAAGGTTCATCACTTATTTCGATTACTACTCAAACAAAGGACTATCAAACCCCACACAAGAAGATGGTGGAGAAAGAAGTCATCAATAGACCTTCTACTTCCACTTCGTCTAGTTCTGGTCCACTCCATATTGAGTGCCCTAACAGTGAGTCTGTAATCTGACCACCTCCTAAGGGTGTACTTCGGAAATCATCTTATAATTTGAATGCTAGAGCTGCAAAACACTACAATATTGTTGAGGATTTAGCTCAAGCCCCTTCGGCGATGTTTGCCTTGGAGGTTCTCCAAACCTATCCAACGCAGAAAAAATCATTGTTGTCTACTATAGGCACCATTGATCCTACCAATTCGAGTTTGATTACCTTTGATCTTGAAAAACAAGTTCCTCGTCTTCCTCATCAAATTTCTTTTCTGATACAGGTTCTCATCAAAGGAAATATGATCCATCGGACTGTATTGATGAAGGTGCTTCCACCTGCATCATGTTTGTTTTGTGTTGGAAGGCCATTGGCTCTCCTTCTCTTAACCAATCCCCAAACACTTGGAGGCATTTGATGGCAGAGGCTCCCATCCATACAGTATTCTCACGAACTTTCCAATTGCACTAGAAGGAAAGATCGTTGAACTCGAAGTGGAAGTTGTAAATGTGAATCTCAACTACAACCTTCTTCTCAGGTGAAGCTAGACCCACGCTATGTCTTGTGTGGTTTATTCTTTGTTCTGGGTGCTTTGTTTTCCTCACGAAGGAAAAATTGTCACTATCGACCAACTGTATTTTTTCTATTCCGGTTCATCGAACGGCAATGTCCCTTACGTGGGAAATACTAAGATTCCTTATGAGAATGTGGGGGCAGGTATCTTCAAAGACTCTGCTTTAATGGGTACTTTTACTCTCCCACCTTTGAATGTTACTTCAATAAATATGATCTCGGTATCTACGTATCCTTAGATTATTCCCCATGTCAAATTAATTCATTTGGCGATTCTATGCCTTTGAGTCCATTGGAGCAAAATTATCAAGAAATTGTCTTGGCTTCGATCGCTGCTTCAGACAGTCATGTTGTTTTCAGTACGAACCTGGATACTTTTGTGCCATCTCCTTGGATTGGTTCTTGGGATTCTTCGGATCATTTGAATGAGACATTCCCCACCGATGAAAGTATCATTGAGGTCATGTCTCTGGACGAAACTCCTTGGAATGGTCTCCATCATTGTTCTTCCTTTCTTCCCAGCATCGATGAGATGCCTTCGTGTCTTGAAGTGTTTGTTTCTCATTTCTCAACGTCTCCACTTCAGACACCTATCCTGTCAGAGGGTAACATGGGAAACATCACTGCTAGTATGCCTCTTAACATTTCCATTAAACCTAGAATTGTCAAGAACGTTCATATTGGGGTTTCCTATTCTCCCAATGAGATCAGGGTTTACAATCAACATTTCAAAGAATTTCGAGATGTCTTCTCATGGTCATACAAGGAAATGTCTGGTATTGACCCAACAATAATAGTGCATTAAATACCAACTTATCCTGGTGCAAAGCCTGTTCGCCAATGGCTTTGCCCCGTGCATCCTCGAAAAGTTGTTGCTATTAAAGAAGATGTTGAAAAAATTTTAAAAGCTGGTTTTATTTATCCCATCCCAATAACAGATTGGGTGTCCAACATTGTCCCTATTGCTAAAAAGTAGGGCATGATCCGTGTCTGTGTTGATTACCGCAGTATCAATCGTGCATGTCCAAAAGACAATTATCCCACTCCTTTTATCGATCAGATCATTGACGAGTGCGCTGGGAGTGATATTTTCTCGTTCATGGATGGTTTTTATGGCTACAACCAGATCAACATTTCGTTTATTGATCAACATAATTGATCAACATAAAGCGGCCTTTATCTGTCACTGGGGCACTTTTGCTTATAAAAAGCTTCCTTTTGATTTAAAAAATGTTGGCGCTACCTTCCAAAGAGCATTGTCTTATGTGTTTCACGATATTCGACACATTGTTCAGCCTTATCTTGATGACTTACTAGCCCATTATGCTAAGCTTCATGATGATCCCGACTGCTTAAGATCCATCTTTCTGCGATGTCGGCATTATAACATCCGTCTCAATCCGCACAAGTGCATTTTTTTGCATTGAATCTGGTCAACTCTTGGGTTTTGTGGTGTCCCACAAAGGTATCCAAATCGATCCTTTAAAATTTGAGGCCATTGTCAACTTACCCCCCCCCCCTTCCTCAATACTGCAATTGCAAAGCCTGCAAGGAAAGGTTAACTTTCTCTGTCAATTCATTCCTAATTACACTGAACTCACCAAAGGTTTTACTCGCTTACTTGAGAAGGGGATAGCTTTCATTTGGAATGAAGTTGCCCAAAAACCATTTGATGCTTTGAAAGACACGCTTATCAGTGTTCCTTTAATGCATCCCCCTGATTATCGACACGATTAATTCCTATACTTGGCTGCAACTGTTGGCATTATGATTCTGGTATGGCTCTATGTTACGGATGTTGTACTTGATGGAAACACCCTCAAGTGGCAATGCTCTGATCAGGCTCTCAAATTGTTGAAAATTAAGAAGTACGCAGGAGAACAGTTCAGAAGATGCGTACGCGCAGGTTCACCGTGAAGGAACCGCGGCCAGACACGCAGGTCACCCGTTCAGAAGATGCGTACCCCCAGTTTCACTTACTTCAAGGCAGAGAAGCGCGTTCACGTGGGGTTTCCTATGTTTGGCCCGTGGTATTTAGCCCGCCGCTCTTGATTCTATGGTTTTGGCCCGTGGTATTGTTTTATATTATTATTATTATTATTGAGCCCCATGTTTTTGGGCCCCTGGTATTGGGTATCTATGGTATTGATCCATGACTTTAGGAGGAGCTTGCCTATATAAAGCAAAGGAGATCACTTGGCTAAGTATCTTTAGCAAATTGAATATCTTAAGATCTGAAATATTGGGTTATTGTCTTAAAAGCTTGATCTATATGAAAGTGAATCTGTGAAGGGTGATCTCTCGAGCGCATGATTAGATCTGGGCATCCGACTAACTATGGCACATTGGTGAACTGCTAATTCGGCCCTAATCAGAAGTACGCAGGTGATTAACGGTGCAAGTGCGTGGGTACGCAGAGCAGAAGAAGCAAAACTGCGTGGGTACGCAGAGGAGAAACTGGAGAGCTGCGTGGGTACGCAGAACAGAAGAAGCAGAACTGCGTGAGTATGCTGCGCGACAGAGGTTCAGGTGCGTACGCACAGTAAAAGTACGCGGCGCGATAGTATCTATGAGTGCATGGCTTCAGAAGTAGTACGCGGCGCGATAGTGTCTCTGAGTGCGTACCTACAGTAACAGTACGCAGCGCGATTGAAGAAGCAGTGCGTGGGTACGCCGTGTAGCAGAAGTCTCTCTGCGGTAATACGTAGGGAAGCAGAAGGTGAAGTGCGTAGCGACGCAGGCCAGAGAAACAAAAAACTGCGTATCTGTCTTAAGATCTTCTGTTGACTGAATTTTTCTGTTGATAAGGTGTTCTGGGTTTAGTTCTGTTACTGTTGATCTGGTTACTGCAGTTGACTGTGTAATTTACATGTACTTGATGATCATTTGATGTTTATGGATCCAGTTTGAAAATTTATGAAAAGTGGTCCTTGTAAGAAAAGAAGTAGGGGGTTGTAGCTCCCTTCCAGGAGAGACTGGAAAACGAGAGAGAGTTGTAGCTCTCTGCAGGTTGCAGCCTGCATACTGGTAAAGGACTGCACCAGTACAAAATCATTGTAAAAGGAGTTTCTAATTTGAAAGAAGATAGAGACATATTGCAGCAGGTGGTTTTCACCCACATTGGGTTTCCACCTTATATCTGGTGTTCTTTGGTGTGACTATCTGTTTTTCTTGTTCATGCTCATTATTTTATGGTACTGATATGCAAAATAATTCAAAGTGTAAATAAAGAAGATTTGCTAAAATAACTTGATAATACTGATTCACCCCCCCTCTCAGTATTATTTCCAACAATTGGTATCAGAGCAGGTCCTTCAGAGAAGCTTGATCGCTTGAAGGAAGATCATTCATCATGAGCAACTACGAGAGGGAAGCATCAATCAGACCACCAATCTTTGATGGGACAAACTTCAATTATTGGAAGGTAAGAGTTACTGCCCATCTTCAATCTCTTGGTACAGAAGTTTGGGATATCATAGATACAGGCTACACTTTTCCTTCAGCTACTCCTACAGATACGGCCGAAAAGAAGAAATATGAAACAAATGCTAAAGCAGTCAATACTTTGCTGGGATGCTTATCTCAAACAGAATTCGTAAAGGTTATGCAATATAAATCCGCAAAAGAAATATGGGACAAGATTGTCTTGAGCTACGAAGGAGATGAACAGGTAAAGCGTGCTAAACTTCAAACTCTCAGGATTCAGTATGAGAATCTCAGGATGTATAATGATGAAAGTGTGGCTAACTATTTTCTTCGAGTAGATGAGATTGTTAATTGCATGAAAAACTTGGGTGAAGAAATAAAAGAGGCTATTGTGGTTGAAAAAGTTCTAAGATCATTGTCCCCCAAGTTTGAATCTAAAGTGTCTGCAATAGAAGAAAAGGAAAATCTACGAATTCTTACTATGTCTCAGCTACACGGAATTCTAACTGCTTATGAAATGAGAAAGGGAGGTCCATCAGACAGAAGAGAAGTTGCTTTCAAGGCTTCAGGCAAAGGAGATTATTATGAAGCAAGTCACGTACCAGAAGAAGAAGAAGAAGAATCAAATTTTGTCTGAAATCTTCAAAGGGGTTCTGGAAGGTTCAGAGGTAAGTTACCTTTTAAATGCTTTGCTTGTGGAAGAGTAGGTCATTATGCTGCAAAATGTCCTTATAAGGATAAAGGAAAGGAACCTGCTAGATGGAACAAGAAACAGAGTGCAAATAAGAAAAGCTACTACACTCATGAAGATAGTGATGGTCTATCAAATAGTGATGAAGATGAACGAGGTAATGACTATAAACTGTTAATGGCATTTGAAGATGATGATTATATGGATGCTATAGATGTGGATAGCCTTTATGAAGAAATTACTAGACTCAAGAGATGTATAGAAGAAAAGAATATGATCATTGATACTCTACAATTTCAAATTGATGAAAAGGAAAAACATCTTGAAAAATTAGAAGGTGAAATTGTTGGTCTTAGAAAAGAGATTGAGAAAACAAAAGCTATTAATCTTAAGTTTGTCAAAGGATTTGAAACTTTGGATGAGATTATCAATGTACAGCGTTCTCCACTAAACAAGACAGGTCTGGGCTATAATGGAGAAACTTCTCAAGCATCCACCTCAAAAAGTTATCTTGATGCAGCAAGAAGGAATGAGCAAAAGCACAATGGAGACCATCAAGTAAAGCAGGGACGAAGTGCAAACAGAGACTATCAGGGGCAATCCGTCTTAAGGGTGAACAAGAGCTACAACCAGCCACAGGTAAAATCTTCTCAATTTGGTTCAAGAATGGATGACAATAGAAATTACAATCATTTGGCCAGTAGATTTGATAACCGCAGAAGTTTCTTCAATGGACAATGTTTCTCTTGCCATAACTTTGGTCACAAAGCAGCTCAATGTGTTGCATATAAAACAATCATGACTAGAGAAGCTCAAAAACAAAGAAGTATGACCGGGATTACAAAAAGGACCTATAACAATTTTTCGGCTCTTGAAAATGAAGTTGAATGTTCTATTTGCAATAACTTTGGTCATGAAGATTCTGAATGCAGGGGCAGGTTTCAGCAGACAAAGGAACAAGCCTCAAGCACCAAAACATGGAGAATAAAGGAACCACAAACATAAAGATGTGGGATAGCATTTTATGCAGAGGGACAGGAAAATCTATGGTACATTGACAGTGGATGTTCGAAGCATATGACAGGTGATAAAGAAAAACTTGAGTCATATTCTGCTCTAGAAAAGGGAAAGAAAGTTTCTTTTGGAAATGATACTCCTGCAACTATAAAAGGAAAAGGCATTGCTCAGTTAAAAGAAAAGGTCAAAGCTGGAAATGTTTTGTATGTTGATGGATTGAAACATAATCTTCTAAGTGTCAGCGAGATGTGTGATCAAGGAACCGAGGTGATATTTAGAACAAATGGATGTCTTGTTCGTGAACTTGATACAGGTAAAACGGTGATCAAAGGTAAAAGAACTCAAAATAATCTATACATATTTGAAGAAGGACAACAACAATGCTATCTAAGCAAGGATGATGAACACTGGTTATGGCATCGGAGGTTGGGGCATCTAAGCTTTTCACAAATAAGGAAAGCATGCAGATATCAGGCAGTTCGCGATCTTCCAGATATCAAAATTCCAGACAACACCATATGCAAATCATGTCAGTTTGGAAAGCAAACCAGAACTAACTTTCCAGAGAAGGAAGGATTAGCTAGCATGCCTCTTGAGCTAGTTCATACAGATACATGTGGTCCATTCAGGAAAAGGACACCTCGAGGAGAAGAATACTTGATATTATTCATTGACGATTTCTCCAGGTTTGTCTGGTTAGGACTTATGAAGCACAAAGATGAAGCATTCGAAAAATTCAAATCCTTCAAAGCCTTGGTTGAAAATGAATCAGGATACAAAATTAAGTGCCTCAGATCCGACAGAGGTGGGGAGTTTACCTCAAATGAATTTTTCGATTTCTGTGAAGAACATGGGATAAGAAGAGAATTCTCTACAGCTAGAACTCCTCAGCAAAATGGAGTTGTGGAAAGAATGAACAGAACAGTCCAACAAATGGCTCGTGCTATGCTTGATGAGTCGGGAACTCCCGCAACTTTCTGGGGTGAAGCTGCACATGCTGCGGTTGTTATTCTCAACAAAACAAATGTCCGGGTGAACAACACTCAAACCCCTCATGAGCTCTGGTGTGGTGAGACTCCTTCGGTAAAGCACTTCAAAATCTTTGGGAGCAAATGTTATATTAAGAATACTGATGAGCAACTTGGCAAACTTGAACCTAGAGCAGATGAAGGCATTCTTCTTGGTTATTCTCCACATAGCAAAGCATACAAATGCTACAATAAAAGACTTGGCAGAATTGTTGACAGCATTGATGTAGTGGTTGATGAGAAGGGATACATTCCTAGGCAAGTTCATCATGAAGACATCGAAGAAGATGAAGGCTACCCTCAAAGACAGAATGATGAAGAAGAAGAACCTCAAGAAGAACCAGAGGAGCAAACAAGAATAGAAGAGAAGACTCCATCCATATATGTTCAGAAGAATCATCCAGAATCTCAGATTGTGGGGCAGAAAGAAGCAGGTGTACAAACAAGAAGAACAGTTGCAGAAGCTTCAAGCTATTTGGCATTACTCTCCTCCACTGAACCACAAAATATGAAAGAGGCATTCAAAGATGAATGTTGGGTGAAAGCAATGGATGAAAAACTTGAGCAGATCGAAAAGAACAACACTTGGGAGCTGGTTCCTAGACCAAAGGATAAGAATGTTATCGGAACAAAATGGGTCTTCAAAAATAAGTTGAATGAAAATGGAGAAGTGATTAGAAACAAGGCCAGACTTGTCTGTAAAGGGTATGCGCAGCAAGAAGGAATAGACTTTGAAGAAACCTTTGCTCCTGTTGCAAGACTTGAGGCCATCCAAATGTTCCTTGCTCTCTCAAGCTTTCAAAACTTCAAAGTATTTCAAATGGATGTGAAATCAGCCTTTCTGAATGGAGACTTGGAAGAAGAAGTATACATTGAGCAGCCAGAGGGGTTCATTCTTGGAAATGATCCAAATCTTGTATGCAGATTGAAAAAGGCTCTCTATGGTCTCAAACAAGCTCCAAGGGCTTGGTATTATCGTTTGGACAAATATCTTCATCAACAAGGTTTTTCAAAAGGATCAGCAGATAGCAATCTTTATATAAAAGTTGAAAATGACAAATTGCTAATACTTGTTGTGTATGTAGATGACATTATCTTTGGCAGCAATGAAGAAGCTATGAGTCAAAGCTTTTCCTTAGTGATGCAGAAAGAATTCGAAATGTCCTTGCTGGGAGAACTGACATATTTTCTTGGTTTGCAAATCCAACAAAAAGAAGGAGGGATCTTTTTGTCTCAAACCAAGTATATCAAACAGATTTTGAAGAAATATGGCATGGAAGATGCAAAACCAGTATGTACACCCATGGTCACAGGATGTAGCCTCAGTGCAAATGATGAATCTGCAGCAGTCCATCAACCAACCTACAGATCTACAATTGGAAGTTTACTTTATTTGACAGGTACCAGACCGGACATCATGCATGCAGTTGGAATAGTTGGAAGATTTCAGGCAAATCCGAAGGAGACTCATCTTCAGGCAGTGAAGAGAATTTTCAAATATCTTCAAGGGACTCAAAATTATGGCTTATGGTATCCTAGAGATACAAATCTCACACTTCATGCTTATACAGATGCAGATTGGGTCGGAAGCATGGATGACAGGAAGAGCACAAGTGGTGGTGCGTTCTTTATGGGTTTCAGACTAGTATCTTGGTTCAGCAAGAAATAGAGTTCGATTGCCTTGTCTACAGCCGAAGCGGAATATGTTGCTGCTGCATCTTGCTGCACTCAACTCCTTTGGATGATGCAGACCTTGCAGGATTTTCAAATCACGTGTACACCACCTATCTCCATCTTATGTGATAACACAAGTGCAATCAGCATCTCAAAGAACCCAATCATGCATTCAAAAACCAAGCACATACCAATCAAGTATCATTTTCTTCGAGAACAAGTGCTTGAACAGAAGGTCAAGTTGGAGTATGTTCCTTCTAAGGAACAAGTTGCTGATATACTCACCAAACCATTGCCCAGGGAGACTTTTGAATACCTCAGGCAAAAGCTGGGAGTCGTTGATGCATCATCTTATTATTGAATCTCTTCTGATTGATGGTTGTACGCATGGTTCATCTGGGGTATATGCGTACATGTGCTAGGTGGCTGATTGGTTGAAGATTGAATGGCACAGGTTCAGGGGGAGCATATAATGCATTGTTGGCATTATGGAGAATGTACAGAAGGAGATCATGGAAGCTGGTCTGAATATAGCTGCAATATGTCTCTATCTCTTTCATGGTCATTTATGGTGTTTGGTGGATTATGGTTCTTCTTTGTAGATCTGGTTCATATTCAGGGGGAGCATGCTCTTAGGGGGAGAAGAACCCTTTGCCCTTGATGTCAAAGGGGGAGAATGAAGCTGAAGTTTTTGGGGTTGCCATCAAGTCCAAAGGGGGAGATTGTTGGCATTATGATTCTGGTATGGCTCTATGTTACGGATGTTGTACTTGATGGAAACACCCTCAAGTGGCAATGCTCTGATTAGGCTCTCAAATTGTTGAAAATTAAGAAGTACGCAGGAGAACAGTTCAGAAGATGCGTACATGCAGGTTCACCGTGAAGGAACCGCGGCCAAACACGCAGGTCACCCGTTCAGAAGATGCGTACCCCCGTTTCACTTACTTCAAGGCAGAGAAGCGCGTTCACGTGGGGTTTCCTATGTTTGGCCCGTGGTATTTAGCCCGCCGCTCTTGATTCTATGGTTTTGGCCCGTGGTATTGTTTTATATTATTATTATTATTATTGAGCCCCATGTTTTTGGGCCCCTGGTATTGGGTATCTATGGTATTGATCCATGACTTTAGGAGGAGCTTGCCTATATAAAGCAAAGGAGATCACTTGGCTAAGTATCTTTAGCAAATTGAATATCTTAAGATCTGAAATATTGGGTTATTGTCTTAAAAGCTTGATCTATATGAAAGTGAAGTTGAAAGTGAATCTGTGAAGGGTGATCTCTCGAGCGCATGATCAGATCTGGGCATCCGACTAACTATGGCACATTGGTGAACTGCTAATTCGGCCCTAATCAGAAGTACGCAGGTGATTAACGGTGCAAGTGCGTGGGTACGCAGAGCAGAAGAAGCAGAACTGCGTGGGTACGCAGAGGAGAAACAGGAGAGCTGCGTGGGTACGCAGAACAGAAGAAGCAGAACCGCGTGAGTACGCTGCGCGACAGAGGTTCAGGTGCGTACGCACAGTAAAAGTACGCGGCGCGATAGTATCTATAAGTGCGTGGCTTCAGAAGTAGTACGCGGCGCGATAGTGTCTCTGAGTGCATACCTACAGTAAAAGTACGCAGCGCGATTGAAGAAGCAGTGCGTGGGTACGCCGTGCAACAGAAGTCTCTCTGCGGGTATACGCAGGGAAGCAGAAGGTGAAGTGCGTAGCGACGCAGGCCAGAGAAACAAAAAACTGCGTATCTGTCTTAAGATCTTCTGTTGACTGAATTTTTCTGTTGATAAGGTGTTCTGGGTTTAGTTCTGTTACTGTTGATCTGGTTACTGCAGTTGACTGTGTAATTTACATGTACTTGATGATCATTTGATGTTTATGGATCCAGTTTGAAAATTTATGAAAAGTGGTCCTTGTAAGAAAAGAAGTAGGGGGTTGTAGCTCCCTTCCAGGAGAGACTGGAAAACGAGAGAGAGTTGTAGCTCTCTGCAGGTTGTAGCCTGCGTACTGGTAAAGGACTGCACCAGTACAAAATCATTGTAAAAGGAGTTTCTAATTTGAAAGAAGATAGAGACATATTGCAGCAGGTGGTTTTCACCCACATTGGGTTTCCACCTTATATCTGGTGTTCTTTGGTGTGACTATCTGTTTTTCTTGTTCATGCTCATTATTGTATGGTACTGATATGCAAAATAATTCAAAGTGTAAATAAAGAAGATTTGCTAAAAGAACTTGATAATACTGATTCACCCCCCGTCTCAGTATTATTTCCAACAGCAACTTATACTACTATTGTTATGGTGTTACTTCAGGATGACAACAATGGCAACGAGCACATGGATTATTATTTAACCCGAGATCTTCTCGATACTGAGTCTCGATATGCCCATGTCGAGAAGCTTGCCTTGGTCATAGTCCATGATGTCCAAAGATTTTGACATTATACCTTTACAGAAAACCATTGTGATTTTCGATTGCAACCCCATGACCTATATACTGACTCGACAGTTACTAGGGGGCAAATACTCCAAATGAATTATTATCCTACAGGAGTTTGATTTGGAGTTTATTGCCACCAAATCAAATAAATCCCTCATTTTTGTTGAGTTAATATGTGCCCTTCCATCTGCAAGCACTTCTATTGATTTCACTGAGCAAATTCCTGATGAAACTTTGTTTTTGATCAACACTCTCGACCTGTGGTATGGAGATATTATCGTTTATCTTCAAACCCAAACTTTCTGATCTGCGTTGTCTTGATCCGATCGATGCTGCATCTAACATCTGTCCCAACCCTATCGGATCCTTGGTGATACATTGTATCGGGTCAGTGTGGACTTTGTTCTTTGCAGGTGTCTCACCCTAGAAGAGGTTGAACGGGTCTTAAATGATTTCCACTCTGGTGCCTGTGGTGGTCATATGTCAGGCTACGCCACCGCTCATAAAATCCTTCATGTCGGTTATTTTTGGCGTTCTATCTTTAAGGATTGTATTCTAGTTATTCATAAATGCTATGAATGCCAAATTTTTAACTGCAAGCAGTGCGCCCCGCCAACACCCTTACTCCCAGTAGTTTCCATTGGCCCATTCGCTAGATGAGGCATTGATTTCAAGACATCTAACCCTCGCTCAGTGGAGGGGCATGGTTATATAATCGTCGATGTCAACTATTTTACTAAATCAGTCGAGGCGATGCCTACATACAATGCTGACGATATCACTACTGCTTGGTTCATGCTTAACCACATCATAGCATGTTTTGGTGTTCCTCAAACCATTGTAACTGACCATGGATCACATTTTCGTCAGTACATGATGGTAGAGTTGACTGCTTAATTGGGCCTTCGTCATGATATCTCAACTCCTTATTATCCACAGGCCAATGGCCAAGTCGAAGCAGTTAATAAATTTTTGATTACTATGCTTCAATGTACCATTGGGGAGCACAAAAATGATTGGCATTTGATGCTATTCTCAGCGCTTTGGGCTTACAGAACTTCCGCTAAGACAGCTACTGGATTCACTCCATTCCAACTGGTGTATGATTTAGAGGCAACTCTTCTAATTGAATGTGAAATCCCTTCGCGCAAATTACCTATTGAACTCCTTCTTAATACCTTGCCCAAAGAGGAACAACTACTGTATCTTGAGAGGATTAACGAGACTCGTTGCATTATTGCGATGGTCATCGAAGCTCAAAAGAAACGTGTCAAAGCTCATTTTGACCAAACTATTTCTCCACGCACTTTTGTTGAAGGCAACTTGGTCCTTCTTTATGATCAAGCCAACAATAAATTGGGAGCAGGAAAGTTTGAACCCATGTGGCATGGGCCCTACATCATCAAGTGTGTCTTACAAAAAGGTGCCTACGAGCTATGTGATTATGAGGGAAATGCCTTGTCACAGCCCCGCAATGGGTTGTATCTAAAGAAATATTATGCGTGAAATTCGTGTAATGACTTTTGTACATTAGCGTGTCAATTCGTTAGTGTGTGTTTTCAATTTTGGTGTGTTTGTTTGCTTTGCAGACATGTGTTTTTTTGCTTACCCTGTGTTCCACTCAGTTTACAGATGTCGTCAAGCCATTACGTTGGTTTTGTTGATGGTGGTTGTCGTAACACACAAAACCTATCTTCCGCAACATGGGTACTCTATGCCCCTAATGGTGAGTTGATTAACTTACAAGGTATATGTCTTGGTCAAACAACTAACACTATTGTTGAATACAATGCAGTGATTGAACTCTTGTCAGAAGTAGTTGCTCTTGGCATTAGGGATTTAGTTGTCAAGTTGGATTCACAGCTCATTATGTTACAGTTGAACAATCATTACTTAGTGAGAAACCCACAAATATTATATATGTATCTACGTGTTATATTACTGGAAAGAAACTTTGATTTCATGACATATCAACATATTCCACATAATTTAAATACATTAACATATGCATTAGAAAATTTTGTTCTAGATAGGCATTTACGTCATTTATAAAATTGATCATATTATGGACACATAAGTAGAAAATAAAACATGCATATGTGTATATATATGTCTGTGTGTGTGTATATCGCGTCTGTTAGAGCGTTTACATCAAGATATCAAAAAATAGTGTTTTGGGACACTTGGCTTTCAAAGCCTACAAAATGTGTAAAAGAGATAGAAAGGCTATCAGCCTGCATGGTGCTCATGATAACACGAGACCACTCTGATCATTCAGCCTAACAGCTAATGCAATCTCACAAATACTCCCATTGTATGTCTTTGCAAACGCAATGGCACCTCATCAATGGTGGCATAGTCTGGGACTCCTCGAGTTATCGCCTCTAGGTTGCACTCCATCTCAGCTAAGGGGTTTGCCCCTTCTTCATACTTTGCGCCCACTATCTGATGAGAAACTCGCCATGCAATTGGCGATATGTCAGTTGGTCTCTCTGGTCCCACATCTGCACATTTATCACAAGTTAAGTCCCAGTTTACACTTTTACAAAAAATCATAAAACTCAAAAAAATCCAAAAAATCAAGTTTTTACCTGCATCGGTCCACTGTTCTCCTGGTGGCAGAGGTAAATCTGGATCCCACCTAAAATCTGTACCATCATAAGCATAGTCGTCTACCATGAGTAGTTGGTGTTCTATCCAAGCGAAAAATTGTGGTGGGTAATGCATATGCTGACTCGTTCCTCCTCGAGGCATGAGTTGACTCCATCTCACTAGTCTCGGATCTCGGGGGGTAGGATTTGGTACCTTTGCCCACTAATACTAGAATAAGGGCACTCGCTCTAAAAAGAAGGTCACCAGTATCGAACCAAACCCGAATTTCTTCAGGTGTCCATGCTTCCCCTTGGTCAACTGTCTTTTCATATTTTCCAGAAGGCCTCCACACCAGTTAAATATGGTGGGGGTCAAACACGCAATAGCATACTGGAACTGGGATTTCGAAGCCTCATGCAAGGCTTGTGTGCCAAATGCGCGCCATAGTGAACAAGATCGTTCTCAAGGGAAGGTTTTTGGTGCTTTTCGTTGTCTTCACCTTCCCTACTTTGGTTATTTTTGCACCTGAACAATGCCTATGGATTAGAGTTCTCGTACTCTCACCTCTTGGGCGAGATCCAAAGAGTTGGATCACTTCTCCTCTTTGGGATAATACTGTGATGAAGTAGATATCCTCGTCCTCAATTTCTAGTTCTTGGCCTTTTGTGATGAAGATCTATCGATCTACATCCCAAGGACTGATCAAATAGGGCGGAAATTCCATATGGGCCCTTAACCTTGTGGTCCTGAAGAACTTTAGCAACCCACATTTCCTTAGAGCATTGATGCATGCAAGATCCTGAGCTGCTTGGTGGTCTTCGGCCTCATGGCCTCTTTCTTTCCATTCTAGAACCATGATCTCCTGCAAAACATCATTTAACACCAATTAATTCTTTTTTCATGGATTAAAATCAAATATTTTTTCTTGAAAAGAACGTTTTTCTTCCAAAACTCCACCTCAGCGCTATCGCGCCAGTTTTTATAAATAGAGCGATATCATCGCGCGGCCTTTTGGCTCATGTGTGATCATTGCGGGTCTGATGACCATACCCACAATGATCGTTGGTGCCCTAAAAATTGAAAATCCTCCCTTATAGCAATAAATTACCATTAAAAACGCATAAAAAAGTGATAAAATGCAAGAGAAAAGATGGGCCTCTTACCTGTTGCAGATGGTTTGCGAAATGGCACTCTGGATCTCCCATAACAACCACTTGAAAATCAAGAAAATTAGGGCACAAATGCACTTTCAGAGCTTGCTATGATAAAATGGTAAAAAATAAAGTTACTTTTGGTTATTTATAAGTTTTGAAAATCATTTTTGTCAATAGTTTAATAATATTTTATTATTATTTCTCAATGTCAGCGATAGGTGTGTTTCTTTGTGCAGTTACAGGTACCTTCAGGTGAACAGTGATCATTATTGACTAATTCTTGCGATTTTTCTTTTATCTCTTTTCGACTCATTAAATAAATGAAAAAGGAACCCCCCTAGAGTCATCTTTGAGTTCTTTTCTGACTCTCTACCATTGAAAAGATTGCAGAGTACTTGTCATTTTGAACTCGTTAAATTAAATGAATCAACGTCACCTCAGTATACGTTTAGCCAATTTTCGGGTTGAGATTGATTATTTATGAGAAAAGTACACTTTAATCAACATGGGCAAGAGGTTCTCTTGGATATTGTTTTCTACCTTTTAGGATTCAATAGACAAATTATGAAAAGGCACATGATCGAGTTTTCTTTTTTGTTTCTTTTTCAAACTCTCTAAACATGAAAAGGACGTCAAGTTTGTCTTACGTCGGACTCATTAAAATATTACAACGAAAGACTGATCACCATGATGAGACCGAGCTTCTCCTTCCTAGGGCTTGTAAAACTTACTAAGATGGATTCCTTCGAGGAATGAACTTACATGACAAGCATATGATATCCCCTTCAAGCTTGTGATAAAAATAATTGGGGTACCTGCCAAAAACAACGAGGAAAAATGAAGATGAAATATCCTTTGCATAAGCAGCATGTCGCTCTTGAACATGACACTCTTTTGCTCTCATGGCGGGTTTGGGATATCCTCGCTCAGTCACTTGTCCTCCCAGGTTTGAGTGATCCATTTTTTCCTCTTATTTGACTATTCTATTTTTTTGTCATGACCTTTAGTCCTATGTTGAGTCAAACGCTGCCACACTCTGGAGTCATGTTGTTTGTGTTCAAGAGAAGTCCAATATGTAGTTATTTACCTATACACAGTTTGAGTCATTATTATAGTCTTGAAAATTATTCCGCTTTATTCCTTGTTTCGTGTCGTTGATGGGGGATTCATCATTGCCCTCCTTCAACGGGTCGCTTCCTGTCGGCTTCAGCTCATTATCCAAGAAGATGACTTAGAAACTCCCTTTCAGTACCTTAGATCTTGCATGCCTTAATGGCAAGTTCTTCGCATCCGACGACAGGTCTTCATCATTGGCTTTCGATCGGGTGATTCCACGAGTGTTTGACTTTAGCTTCTTTATCACATTCACAAATTACACTATTGTACCTTGAGAGCCATTTTCATTATTAGGGGTTTCTCTCGTACCTGTTAATGATCCACATCATTGGCTGGTAATCAAGGAGTTTTCTAGCATGTTCGACTTCAACACATTCATTCGCATGTTAGAATTCGTACTTTGATCGGGTCAGGATGGAGCGCAAGAGCCTGGGTCTTGTCTAATATGACTTAGGTTGCATGGAGTTATATGTTGTTCATGATTTTACCAATGTTTTTAAAACTGGAACCGGTGACCGGACCGGTCCACCTAATGAACCGGTTTACCGACCGGAACCGGTCTAACCGGGACTGGTTTGGTCTAAACGAACCGGTTTTAAAAAAATACATTAAATAATTAATTTTTAATGAAACAAAACTATTTTTAAGATGTAAAACCATGATTCCAAGCCAATAGAGACAAAATATGCAAAGTTTGCTCATTTATATACCATGTAAAGGTGAATATATCAAAATGGCATTGAGTACAATACATATCATAGACAAAATAGCAAAATACTTAAGAAATGAGGCTCTAAATGGCCTATAAAGTCCAAAAACAATGCAGCAAGCTATGAGGCCATTGACCTACTACAAGTCTACAGTGTACACATGATCAATCATCAAGTTCATCGCCACTACTAGACACAAGATCATCATCAGGAGCTACATAGACATCATCTGGTTCAGAGTCTGAGGATGCCTCAGCCTGATCTGCAACCTCAGTATCAATGCCACCAATGACAATAGAAGTGGACCTAATGGAAGCACGAGTTTGTCGACCTGCATGACTAGTGCCTTCCATTGGTTCTTTTCCTTTCCTTGATGCCGCTATTGATCCTAGTTCTGATGCCACCACATAATTTGTATCATCCCCCGCTAAAGCCATGTCGATATCAAAATCAGCCTCAAACACAGGTTCTTTAGTCTCCTCCACCCATTCTGATGTTGGATCAATATTGTCCAACACAATGGCATCTAGATCAGGAGTTTTGCTCGTCATTTGGAGCTCCGATTACATTTATTGTTTAGCCCCAAACCATGAAATCCTGAAAACCATTAAGTCTGCTAAATTTTGAGTGAAATCTAAAATTCTAGTTTCTCCATATGAAATCCAATGAGGTCGAAACCACTCTCAAACATCCTGAGTCATTTCATGGTAATGTTAAAAATTTAAGTAAAAGGATGAAAATGAAAATTAAAGGAAATGTCACTTTTACTTTAAGAATTTAACATTACCATTAATTGCTAACATTGTTAGGGTTGAAACACCCTTAGTTTCCCCCCAAAACCCCTGAAACACAGTGAAAAATATGATTTTTAAACTTTACGGTGGGCGTGCCTAAAACTGGCCGGTTTAGGACAGAACCGGCCGGTTTGATACAAACCGGCCGGTTCCGTCCTAAACCGGCCGGTTTTCACCGGTTAGGGCCAAAAAAAGGTGAAATGCCAAGTCAAACCGGGTTTTTTGGCCGGTTCGGACCGGCAGCCTTGCTAACCGGCCGGTTTGACCGGTAACCGGTTTTTGAAAACGGTTTTAAAAACACTGGATTTTACACATATTTCTACTAATGCGGATGGTTGTGATCATACCATGGGACTTCATATTTATGATGATCCTCGTTATATGGATGGTTGCGCCCATACCATGGATCTTTTCATATAGTCCTGATTATCTGGATGGTTGCGTCCATGTCGTAGATTCATGTTTTGATCTCAAATATATATATGTATATGCATACTTGATTTGGAGGTCTCCTGCTAGTGTGTGTCCTCGTCCTTGCAAAAGCTCGTAAAACATTTCAGCCATCACTCATTCTGCCTTCATGCTTTGGGGGGCACCTGTTATACATTATTTTGTCACACCTCCTACACTTCCCTACGACATACCTCAAAGTGCTTGAAACATGACCATTATGCAATGTACTCATTCATGTATGCATCTCAAATCCCTCCTAAGACATTGATTGGAAAATGCCTTAAGCTTTCCCTAAAGAAATAGCTCTAAAATCCTAAATTGAGAATCATCGCTCTTATAAGGCTTAAAAATAGCGATGGTCGCGTGTTGCACTGCATTTGACCAGCGATGGCATCGCTCTGTTCCCTTGCATACCCACGATGATCCCAAATGGGTAATTTTCCCAAAGAGGATGAGAAGATTCGTGATCTAGAAGCTTCCAGAGCGACAAGATGGAGGTTGTTTGGCATAGATGAGGTCGAATCCTCCCAAATTGGTCTCTTGGTCTTATCCCTATAAAGCTACCTCCTTGAGATGAGGGCCTAACCCTATCTTTGGAGAGGTCCTAACTCCCTTTCCCAGCCTATAAATTCATCCTTTCTCATTCCCAAATGGTTGGTTTATGTCTATTTGCACCCTTATGCTAAGATTGTGCCTAGAGACTATTCATTTGACTTGGAGAAGGAGTGCTTGGAGAGTCCTTGGCTTGGACTTGGATTACTACTTAAGGAGAGCCTATCAATATCAAGGCTTTGGTTGTAAGCTTCCCTTTATTTTCTAATAATACACAACTACGGGTTCATCTTCCCAAAATGCATATGTTCATGTATCATTTAACTTGACATTCCTTGATCAGTTAAGCAAGTTGTTATTGGATTTTCTATTTGTTTTGGCATGATTTGTTATGTCTTCATCACTTGTGCAGGGGCATAAACACTTAGAGAAGCAGGAACAAGCTTGTGATACAAGCGGTTCAGGGTCCTCAACTAAGGAGATAGGAATAGCATTAGAATGAGGTAGGCCATCTTCTTTGTTCTTATTTCCAATTGTAACCTACGAAGATGTCTAGTTGATTTTCACTTTAGTTGCTAAACCCACTCGTTGCGCTAGAGGGATCGTCTCTTTCCGAAGAGAGGATTAACCTTGACAACACCTCCTCCAGTTGTTGCGTTGTCCCTCCTTGGCACTGCACTGCCTCTCTAATCCTTCACTGTCTTCTCCGAAGTACATTCACTAGAACTAGAAATCAGTCCCTTCTAGTATTGCCTCTGATCATCACTGCTTGGTCACTTGTTCGAATTACTTAACCAACCCTACCCTAGGAATATCGAACTGACTGATCAACTCTCTTTGTGTTTCTGAATGAAACCCAAGCCTCCTTATACTTTTCTCATTGAGACTTCAACGACTGAGATTAAGTGTCTAATCAATGGCTAAGATTAAAACTTAACTTGATCTACTTTCTAAAACATTCTCACCCATATTTTGATTAATACCCATTAATATTTTAATTTTCCTAAGTTTAGACTTAGGAATCCCATTAAAAATATTATTTATTTTAATAAAATACAATCCAGTTGGAATTTCACCAAACAATTTTTGGGTTTTTTATAAATCATGTGCCTTAGCCTCTCCACCAATTTTCCTAGCTAGAGAATATGCGATACTACGAAAAACTAACACAAGAATACATGGCAATCGGGCCGATATTCCTGATGGCGCTCTTATTTCAAACAATGTGAGGTATAATTGGGACTTCACATCAAGGAGAATCCCTTGGTTAACGGTTCCCGGTGTCGTTAACAAATAGTGCTAGAAGGAGGGCTATATGACACGTTGTGCCCATTGAGTTTGTTTTGAATCTCTTATTTTAAATGGCGCATCTTGAAATCATACTCCCAAGGTGGTTTTGTAACCTATCCCCTAGTAAAATTTTAATCCATGATAAGCCTCTTTATTACTTGTCCCGATTGAAGTTTGATGGTGAGGGTGGAACATCCATAACTGAGCACATTTCTAATTTTCTTAAATTTTGTGAATACTACGAAAAAAATGATGAAGATTTTTCTTTTGTGGCTTTCTTCCCCACCCTTGAACGTCATGTTGATAGATGGTTTCATACCTTACCAATTGCTTCCACCCATTCTTTTCATAATTTCCTCCAGGAGATTTATCAAGCCTTCGATAGGTATGATTACAAGATGTTTATAAAAGAATCAATTAGCTAAGAATGGAGCCTAATGAATTAGCTGAGGATTTTTTTGATCAATTTCTTCACCTTTGTTATGAATTCCCTGGAGAATAAATAGATTAGGATTTCTTATGCACAAATTTGAGCATTTGGTTCACATTTATTTGCATGGTGAGCCTGAACCCCCTAATATTTCTACTTCCCCAACTCCTGTGAATTATGAGACACCTCTAATTTCAATGGAGGAATTTACTTCTCCTTTTATTCATTTTCCTCGTCCTTTTCCAGTTCCAATGAAGGAGCCTCTGCGCGATGATAACAAAGTTGGGAAATATCCAAATCAAATTCCTAATCCATCTCTTCATCCTCCTTCCACTTTTCATGATTCAGATCTAATGGAAGAAACCTTGGAATGACTCATGGAGCCTAGGGTGAGGGCTAATTCTTTCATTCCTCGAGATGAAATTAGCACTCTCAACAACAATCTTGAATCTGGTTCCCTTGAAAGTGTAACTTCTGCAAGGGAAATATGTCATCCTTTATCGTCTACATTTTATGACTCTGTATCATGATATGCTTGATCAATCTGCTCGAAGAAATGCATTAATTTGGTTATATAACTATTTTAATGAGTTATGTTCAATTATGATGGGGAGTGATTGAGAATAGAAACCACTTTTAGGGGAACTAAAGTATCCCAAAGGGTATTCAAACTAGATCAAGCTTTACACAATCCCGATAATAGCATTTTGCTAGTGGATAGATTGTTCTTCTATCTGATTGACAAATGAGCTTTGCTTATGTTAAATCTAATATATAAAAAAGGAGAAAAATAAAAGAAATAGATTTAAAATTTCAATATACATTGTTAAATATTATAAAATAATTAGATAAAATAATAAATAGTTTAAAAAATTAAATAGTGAAATTTAATTTAAATATGTATAATAGTTTTTAAAATGAATATAGTTGTAAATTTCTCTATTTTATAATATTTTAAAATTATTGTATTATAGTAATATCTTTTAATTCATTATTTTAGTGTAGTTTTTTTTTAGCCTCTTTTTTAGTGAGGTGTTGTACTAGGCCAGCCCATAGGTATATTCATTTAAGAGTTCACAAGATGTTCACAAGACTCCAGGTTAATACAACAATATTCATAGGTTGTTACTAGGTCAACTCATAGGTATACTCACTTAAGAGTTCACAATATTCATAGGCATGAAGCTATTATAGCAATATTTATCATGGCATTATAACTCATGTCACTACAACAAATTTAATAACAGAGATTCCACCAAACCACCCAAAATAACTTCAATTGATTAATATAAATTAATATTGTGCCAATTAAATTATTTTTAATAAAATAATTTCTAATTAAAATTTCAATAAAAATTTCAAATATAAATAAATATATAAAATAATAATATTTAAAAAAATTAATGATATTTGATTTGATTTAAATCATTAAATATTTAATTAAAATTTTAATAGATAAAACTTTAATTTTTATATATCATATTTTAACATATTAAACATTATTATAAAATTAAATAATTATTCTAATTATTAAAAAAATCTTCAATGAATTTATAACAAAAATACTTCATTCATAATCCAAACCATATAAAGATATAATCAATGTTTTAAAAAACAATTGAGTTGACTCCGACTTGGCCAAGCCAGACTGAGTCAATGCCTTGTCGCGTCGCGTCAGTGGCCGAAACAGATCAGCTGACCAAGTTGTTACCAAGCCGATCACCAACTTGGTCGACTTGGTAACAACCCAGTCGGCTCAGCCACTGACACGACAATACGACCAGTGGATTTTTTTTTGGGGGGGAGGGGAATTGGACCCCACAACTAATTCTCATTTTCCTTTGGGCTATTTTGAGGTCCATTTACCTCTCCCAATCCTATAAAAGTTACCCAACCCCTCTCATTTCCTCAACTATCTCATCTCATTTGTATGAGAATTTGTGAGGAGTTTGTGGAGTTCGTTTTTGAAGCAGCAGTGAGGAGTCTTGAGCAAGCATTGGAGCAGCAGTGAAAAGCTTATTGGCCAACTATTGGAGCAACATGGAGGAATTGGTTTGTTGAAGCAAAATTGAGGAGGCAGTTTGTGCCTAGAGGTATATTTTTTTCACTTCTAAAATATGTTTTTGCTTATTTAATTTTTTGTGCAAATCTAGAAATTGAAAAGAGTCTTTCTTGTAAAAAAAATGAACATTGAAGCAATGTTATTTTTTTGTTTTCATTTTCAGATTTTTTTTCCTTTCTTTTCCCAGTCAAAAGATGGCTCCTAGAGTGAAAGATGTGCAGTTGTCTATAACGCGACTTTTTGAAAGCCTTTCCGGCGGGTTTTTCCAGTCGAAATCCGGCAGGAATTTATTGGAATCGCAAGTTTGATAGCTAGTTTCTGCACAATGAAAACGTCCCAGGGGTTTTTCAGGGTGCTGAATCCAAATATGCAGTTAAAAAACCATTTTAACTGCAACAAATCAAGATTTAACCTCAATTTCTTCCGCCGGATTCCGTCACCGGAATCTCCAAAAAGTCGCATTATAGACAACTCCGAAAGATGTTGCTTGGGCATATGCTGAAATGGTTTATAATCAAATGCATTGCAAATTTTGCCATAGAAAAAATAAAGATGGTCCTAGGGGCATTCATAGGTTGAAACAACACTTCGCTGGTAATAGAGGCCAAATTACTCCATATGAATCACCACAAATTAGGGAGATTAGGAAGGAGTTGTTAAATAGCTTTGAGAAGTTTTAAGAAGAAAAAGCTAGGCAAAAAAAATTAAAGGCTGAAATTGGGAGGAAGAAAAGTATACAACAAATGATGGCTACCAACCCTCATTTTGATTTTGAAGCTTCTTCATCTATCCCTTGTATTAATGCATCCAACCCTTTCCGTTGTGTTCCTCCCTCTTTGGAGTCCATGCGAAAAAAAGAGGGTTAAGGGTAAAATGAAAAAGAAGGGTGATATCAGTATCAAAATTCATTTCATTGTCACACCCTCATTTCCATCAGATGCACATGGTCCTCAAGCTAGTAAAAGTCATATGCAACCCACTCTAGATGACCATTGGAAAAAAGAATTGAGGGAGATTGATTGTGATTACATAACTAGATGGCGGTATGAGGTTGATATCCTCTTCAATGATTCTCGTTCACCATATTATGAACCTATGTTTGATGCCATATTTGCTACTAGAAAGGGTTTCAAAAGCCCTACTATGCATGACTTAAGGAAGTCTCGTTTGTGAAAAAAATTTCCTCCATCGATAAGTATTTGAAAGATTTCAAAAACTCATGGGCAAAAACAAGATGTCCCATCATGTCAGATGGATGACGGATGAAAGGAATCGTACCATCATAAACTTTATTATATTTTGCCCACACGAAACCATGTTTCTAAAATCAATTGATGCGTCTAATAGGGTCAAAGATGGACAATTGTTGTTTCAGCTATTGGATGAGGTTGTTGAGGAAGTGGGGGTGGCTAATGTTGTTCAAATAATCACAGATAATGCCTCTAACTATGTTTTTTTTGATAAATTGTTAGAGGAAAAACACAACTATCTTTTGGACCCCATGTGTTGCACATTGCATAGACCTCATGGTTGAGGATATTGGAAAATTAGATTGGGTCAAGAACAATGTAGATCATGCCAAAAGCACAACAAAATCTATCTACAATCATTCATGGATTTTGACCCTGATGAGGAGACAGACAGGGGGCGGGGATATTATTAGATTAGTCATCACTAGATTTGCAACTCATTGTTTGATATTGCAATCTATGTTTTTCCAACATAAAAACTTGCAAAAGATGTTTTCCAGTGATGAATGGAATGAAAGCCAATGGTCTCACAAACAAGATGACAAAGATTTGAAAAAGAAAGTTAATGAAGAAATATTTTGGAAAAAGGCAACAGAGATTGTGAAGGTTGTTGAGCCACTTACTAAAGTGTTGCGGTTGGTGGATGGGGAAAAATTGGCTACGGGCTTCATTTATGAGGGCTATGGATCAAGCAAAGGAGAAAATAAAGACAACATACAAGGATAGAGTGGCTAAGTATGGGCCCATTTGGGTAATCATTGATGAAAAATGGAACAATCAACTTTTTCGCCCTATACATGCAGTTGGGTATTTTTTTTAACCGAAGGTATCATTATAAAGCTCTAAATGCAGGAGCTTTGGGTGGGGAGGTTAGAGATGGATGATTCATTGCATGGATCGCATGATCCCTGTAGAGAGTGTTCAACTGGAGATGCACCAAAAGGTCACATGTTTCAACAAAGCCACAGGTACCTTTGGCAAGAACCTAGCAAAGATTGCAAGGGAAGCAGATGAGCCACATAAACAAAAATTTCAATTTTCAAATTTTTATTTTGTTAAATTGCTTATAATTTGAAAGTTGGATACAATTTGTTGAGCTAACTCATTACATTACTATGTTTTTTGCAGTGCAATGATGGGAGGTTTTTGGTAGCCATTGTCCTCAATTGCAGAAGTTTGCAATTTGTATTTTGAGTCAAACTTGCAGTGCTACTGAGTGTGAGTGCAATTAGTTTGTCTCTAAGAGTATTCACACAAAGAAGAGAAATTGTTTGGATAAAAAATGGTTAAATGATCTAATCTATGTCCAATACAACATTCGGCTTAGACGCAACCAATTGTTGAACAAGACCTGATTCAGATCCCATTGTGTTGGAATATATTGATCCAACATCAGATTGGATAGTGGAGAGTCATCAAGTAGAGTTTAATTCTGATGAGGATTTTGATTTGGATTTACACATTGAGGTATTACTTGAACAAAATGTTAAGTTGAATGCAAATCCACTTGTACCTACTACCAACCCCAAGTCCTCTAGTTGCAGGCGCTTCCTCTACTCAGACACGACGGAAGCACATATCTCGTCTATCTCAACATGCAGCTACTACGCAGCCTGCTAGTGCTACCACTTCTATAGTTGCAGTTGGATATGATGGTGAGGAGGAGCCATGGGTTTCCCTGTATGACTTTGATTCAGACTCTAAGCCAGATGATGTTGGCCCCTCTAGCAGTAACCAATAGTACTGGTGACTAATGATGGTTCACAGTTTACTTTTGTTGTAAAAGCAATTTTTAGCCTCCTTGGTTATGTGCTTTTGTTTTGATCTCTATATCATCATTCATGTATGTATTGGACAGTGCACTGGGTGCCATTTTAATATAATGAATATATTCATGAGCCTACTTTGATCATATCTTGCCTTCTCTCTATATTCTAAAGCTTTGTGTTTGGAAACATGAATTGAAATCTTTAAAATTATGGTTTTTTATTAAATATATATATATATATATATATATATATATAATGTATTTTTTACGACGACTAAATCATTGAAATCAAACCAGCCGAGTCGATACCGAGTTCGAGTCGGAGTCAAAGGGTCAATCCTTGGCCGTTTCCAAACCGAAGCCGGAGTTTCAAAACATTGGATATAATTACCTTTTTAGGCAATGCCATCGACACTCTACATTAAAGGAAATCATAAATCATAAAGTAATTGAGATTTATTGTTCCATCAGTGAATGCTTTACAGTTCCACATTTAAATTAGAAACCAAGTTAGCTGAGAGGCATGCCCCATAGGCATTTAATGAACGGATGTTGAACTCACGTACCGAGAACGACCATACATGCAGGACAGCCACAGTAGGCCCACAGACGATGGCAACTCCTATTTCCACCTCTATAGCAAAGTTAATGCTGTCTGACATGCAAGGGGAATAGGAGTTGCCTTGCATTAACATGCCAAAGTCAACTTTGAGGGAAATATAAATGCAAGGCAACTCCTATTCCCCTTGCATGTCAAATAGCATTAACTTTGCTATAGAGGTGGAAATAGGAGTTGCCCACAGACGATGCATAAAGATTTAAGAGTGAAGAATCAACCAACAATTTTAAAATTGTAATGATTGCGGCATGAAATGATTGATGGAAAAAATTTCACAGACGATGCATAAAGATTTGAGAGTGAAGAATCAACCAACAATGTTAAAATTGTAATGATTGCGGCATGAAATGATTGATGGGAAAAATTTCACAGACGATGCATAAAGATTTGAGAGTGAAGAATCAACCAAGAATCAACCACCCTCTGAAAAAAGAAGAATCAACCAACAATTTTAAAATTGTAATGATTGAGGCATGAAATGATTGATGGGGAAAATTGATGGGGAAAATTTCACAGAGGATGCATAAAGATTTGAGAGTGAAGAATCAACCAACAATTTTAAAATTGTAATGATTGCGGCATGAAATGATTGATGGGAAAAATTTATGGAAGAAAAATGGGCAATGTGTAGGGCATTCATAGAAAGAAAAAATAGCACTTTTCTATTAATCAAAAAGTGTTTCAATCAGCGTACATCCTTCAGTTTATAAAAAATATATAGATGTTTTTCCCCGCAGCGAAAAAATTAATAAAAAGTCAACGTTAAGTAATCAGGTAATTGTTGTAAGTGTTTCTATCAGCTTACATCCTTCAGTCTATAAAAACTGTATGGATGTTTTAACCTTTCCCGCAGCCAAAAAGTAACAAAAAGTCAACGTTAAGTAATCAGGTAATTAGTTAATTAGTTGTTGGGACACTTGTTATAGTAGAATTTTTATTTTTATTTTTTTAAATAATCTTTATTTCTAACACTTCTCTTAAAAAAATATAAGAAACTTATATTTAAAAAAATTTAAATTAATGTTTAATTTTCAAAAAATTAAGTGAATATTAAAAAAACAAAATTAAACATTTGCAAACTATTTAAAAGTCAAACACTAGTTTGTCAAAGTAATTACAATATACTCTACCATAAGCAAGTATAATAAAAGATAATATAATCAATACATTTAATTAACATGTTATAAATGTTGCGATTGCAACCCAAAAATCATTATCAACTTAAGAGGGCAGGAACAAAATTTGAACAGCAATGAAATGGTATCTGAACATTTTAATGTGATATACTCTATATGATAAAGAAATACACTCACCTTTTCACATTAAAATATTGTCACTATCATCTTAAAAACATAAATTTTCATTAAACATCAGAACCCAAAAGTGACTCCATGAGTCCATTAGATATTAAGTAGTGCAGCTGTACAACATGAACCTGATACAGCCCAAAACAAACATTTAAATGGTTCCGATTACAACCTTCCATGCCCATGTTTTTTCGATTAGGAGAAAAAGATTTCCTTCTAATAATAGCAGAAGGAAAAACTGCTCAACCTTCTTGCAGACAAAATTGCATCTCTGTATTTAGTAACAGAGATGAAAAGCTGACAGTATTCTTCACGATGGTGACATGCTAGTGATTCTCAATTCTAGTGGAACAGAGATCAACAATATCAAGATGTTAACTCAAATGGTCACGATCGTATCTCCAGGTCCAAGTAGTGCAATATCAAACAAAGAGTGAAAGACAATCTCAAGCTTCTGGAGCAAAAAAATCTTCAGGCAAATGAAATTTCAAACCAACCCCCTGGAAGGAAACACAAAACTCTTCAAGTTAAAACAAACTCCGAAAGTGTAGCAAGGAGACAAAAGTTAAGTAAATATAGAAATTTTCATTATATGGAATGTGTTGTCACTTCCAGAGACAGCCTTGGATTGCTTACAAGACCAATCCCTAATAACATCTATCTTTATGTGTCTTATATGATTTTCAAGAAACTGAAGACATCATATACATCTTATGCACATAGTAATTACAAATATACTAATAACAGCTGGATTGGTTCCTTCATCCAAGGATATAAGCCATGTATTTCTGGTATCCTTTCACATATACAACTCACAAGAATATAGGTAAAAACTAGTGGAAGCCAAGTAATTTGAAGACTTGCAGTTTAATCAGCGTTTGCAGAGTAATGAACAAAGAGAGGGAGAAAACTAACTCATCACATAGAGCTTGAAACCTCAAGAATTCTATACTTATCCGAGTTAAAGATAAACATATGGATGTAAGAGAATTTGATGCTATGATTCATGGAGCGCAAATTTAAAGATATAATCTCAAAATTACATACAGGCATGTGCATTAACTAGTCAACGCAAATGAATCCGTAAGAACATATGAGATATTTCTGGTAGCTACCATTGCATGAAATCAGAGAGGAAATGTGAACATAATGGAAGTTTAATAGATAAATAACATATTGTAATACTCTAAGGTTGGAATCGCCACTATTTCATTTATAATCTGAAAGATGCAGATCTGGAATTAACACAATTTCAGAAATTACATCAGTTTTTCCACAGAATTCAGAACCTTTTCTAAGTGTTTCTTCCTCCCTTTTATAAGGAAAGGGGGAGCAAGGAAATCAATTACAAAAATATCTTTTGGCTGGAGTTTACAGCTGTTTGTATGACTAGCTGTCTCAGCGTGAAGCCTCTAATTATTACAACCGTAAGATATTTTTCTTGAGAATAAAACAGAATAATAGCAACAGCAATTGAAAACAACAAAAACAGAATTAATCAGCGAAATTGAAATGACAGTCCTGAAAATATCTCCACGCCACACTTCTTTGTTGGTTACCCATCATGGTAATAACAGACTCAGGGGTGGTTAATCATCAAGGAAAAAGAAAAAAGGGAGTGGCAACTCAAAATTCCACTGATTCTGAAAACCAACCTTCCAATGACACCATCTCAACATCAGGGTGTCGGACCTTATTCCATTGTTCTCTAGAAATTCAGCAATTAAAACCAGCATGTACCTCATAAAATCTTTGGACAAAAATTTTAATGTGTTCCCAACTTGGTAATTGATGCTCAACTCCTTTAATCTCCTCCATGAATCTTCTAATTGAGTTACTGAACTCCTTACCTACTTCTATAAATCATCTGATCTTCTTTATAATCAGCTCGGAATCTCCACGCACAACTAAGCATTTGACATTCACATTCCTTGTTGTTTGTAGCCCAAGGAGCAATGTGTCATGCTCTGCCACGTTGTTCGCTGCCTCAAACTCCGGCTTGGACGAGAGGGGTATCACGCTGCCCTCGAGATGTACCAACAATACTCCTGCTCCATTTCCCTCTTTGGAATTTGCTCTGTCCAAGTATAATTTACACACTTGGTTTTCCTCTGTGCGTTGGTGGTCTAACTGCATCGTTAGAAGTACTTGTGTTTCTTCTAAGATGGTTTCATCTTCTTCTAGGAACAGGCAGGAGAGGTCGTTTTTTTTCCATACACTAGAAAATTTTCAGAACCTTCAGCTGGGGTCACAGTTTTCACATATTTGGACTCTCTGTACAACCTCCTTTCTTCACCTCCAAAAATGGGAACAGTGGCATAAGTTAGATCTAATTTTATAGAGCCCCCCACCTTGGCACCCCAAGACCTAGATAGGAGCATGCCGAATCGAGGGGGAACATCTGCCACTACTATGTCCATCACTACGCTGTTTACAGGGATCTGAGCCAGGTTTACCACCAGATCTTTTATCATTCCCACACATTTGACCCTCTTGGAGTCAAAGGAGTATAGGTCCTTGTAGGGTCTAGTGATCTACAAACCAAGTTGTTCTACCATGGCCAAGGGCATGAGGTTATGCAAGGCTCCAGAGTCCAACATATAGTTATGCAATAAGAGGTCATGGATTACCAGGGTCACATAGAAGGGTGCAATGGAAGAATCAAGTTCTTCAACATGAGGCCCAAAAACAACCATTGGTCTTTCTTCTTGAAGGTTTAAACAATCATGGGTCTATACTGGAGTGGATGGAAGCATGAACTGAGAGATTTGGGCTTTATAAGTGGGTTGTGTTAGCAGTTCAATTAGAGGAACAAGAATCTTTACCTTTTCGAGCTCCTTCTGAAAATTGAATGCAGATTGCCCCTTTTCTACGCCTCTCAGCTCCACCTCTCTTTCTTTATCATTGGTAGTTCTTATCAAAACTGGTGCCTCCTCAACTGCCACTTCTCGATCCTGGCACATCTCATGGTGAGCCATGGTTTCCTATTTCTCTTCAAAGAAAGAGGAATACAAGTTTCCCTGCATCTCATGTGTATCCGGTGGTTGTTCACCAGGACCATCTTCTAAATACAGAGGAGGAGGGATCTAATCAAGTCTATCTTTTCTCTCCCTTTGAAGTATCTATAATGGTGGCCTTCTATACTGTGGGTTATAACCTCAGTGGTTACCTTGAGCATCCTATTTAGGGAGACTCTTGTGTTCAAGCTCAAGCTTCACCAACTTGTGCAATAAACTCTTAATAAGCCTATCCATCTCTTCCCACTTTAGATCTAGTAATTCTTTAACTTGACCAGAGGAGGATGCTTCTTCTTTCCCCCATATCTTCTCATGAGGTTCATTCTTTCCTATTGACTTCCCTACCAAGGTGAAATTTGCTTCAACCTCAAGAGCATCAACTTGGAGTTGATCTAGAGTACGAGACTTCCTCTCCCTCAGGGTAGAGTCAAATTCGAACTCAAGGGCTCCCACAAATACTACACGAGCAGCAGCTTGAGGAGGCTTTATCTCAATGGGCAAGTTATTATACTACTTATTGAATCTTTTTATGAATTATGATATATCCTCTTCAGGCTTCTTCCTTATAGCATTGAACTCGGTGAAGACATATTCATGATCTCTCTATTCACCCCACTTTTATGTGAAAGAGTTTTCGAGTTCTTCCCAGGTGGTGATAGATGCATTGGGTAGGGCTTTGAACCATTTTTTGGCTTCTCCATCAAGGGATTGCACAAAGAGTCTCAAGACCACATCCAATTGTTCTACATTTAGATTTTTAGCAAAGGCACAAAATATTTCAATGTGTCTCTGCGCAGTATTTTCATCTTCCCCATTGAACCTAGGCAAAAGCTTTAGGTAATCCTGGGGCATAGCACTTAGGAGTTGAGGGAAATCAAGAGGGGCATATTTATTCAGTAAGAACCCGGAACAACCATCTGGATTAATGGAGGAGGATTAAGATTTACAGGAGGAACTTGGGTCAAAACCACAGTGGTTGGAGTAGCTAGACTGAGAGCAGTGTGAATATTGTTGTTATTGAGGATCTCTTTACCTTTTCCAATCTCAGGAGGAGGAGGAAATGAAACTACAAGAGTCGTTACTGAGATTTCTTCCTCTTTGATCTCTGCTTTGGGGGCACGATGCTCTAGATTATCTTCTGCAGGGTATGTAAGGACCTTAGGAGTTAGATCTGAGTCGTGACTGACAATGTGTTGGGAGTTGGATGAGGAGGCTTCAAAGGATGATGAGACAGTAGTATAGGTAGTAGGAGTTTTCTCCTTCTAGAGTCTCTTGGAAATTAATTTCTCTGGATCAGATACAGAAGGGTTTTTCTGCTGAGAGGTATCTAAGCAAGTGTGAGTCTTTCTAAAAGCCAAGATGATAAATGATAATAAGATTTTTGGAGTCGCCAAGGTGATAAGGATACAATCAAAACGTCTTTGCTCACCTACACAAAGAGAGTTTCACTTGTCGTATCCCAGGGGAAAAATCCTTCAATACATTCCCTGGCAACGATACCAAAAGATGTTGTCGCTTCCAGAGACAACCTTGGATTGCTTACAAGACCAGGCCTAGCAACATCTATCTTTATGTCTTATAAGATCTTCAAGAAACTAGAGACATCATATACATCTTATACACATAGTAATTACAAATATACAAATAACAGCATGGATTGGTTCCTTCATCCAAGGATATAAGCCATGTATTTCTGGTATCCTTTCACATATACAACTCACAGGAATATAGGTAAAAACTAGTGGAGGTCGAGTAATTCGAGGACTTACAGTTTAATCAGCTTTTGCAAAGTAATGAAAGAAGAGAGGGAGAAGACTAACTCATCACATAGAGCTTGAAACCTCAAGATTTCTATACTTATCTGAGTTAAAGATAGACATATGGATGTAAGAGAATTGGATGTTATGATTCATGGAGCGCAAATTTAAAGATATAATCTCATAATTACATACAGGCATGTGCATTAACTAGTCAACACAAATGAATCTGTAAGAACATATGAGATATTTCTGACAGCTAGCATTGCATGAAATCAGAGAGGAAATGTGAACATAATGGAAGTTTAACAGAAAAATAACATACTGTAATACTCGAAGGTTGGAATTGCCACTATTTCATTTATAATCTGAAAGATGCAAATCTGGAATTAACATAGTTTTAGAAATTACATCAGTTTTTCCACAGAATTCAGAACATTTTCTAAGTGTTTCTTCCTCCCTTTTATAAGGAAAGGGACAGCAAGGAAATTAGTTACAAAAAAAACTTCTAGCTGGAGTTTATAG
This sequence comes from Pinus tabuliformis, assembly GCA_031772625.1. NCBI lineage: Eukaryota > Viridiplantae > Streptophyta > Pinopsida > Pinales > Pinaceae > Pinus > Pinus tabuliformis. The sequence continues at coordinate 1,204,679,546 of CM062809.1, read as the reverse complement.
TTGTCTATATGACTAGCTATCTCAGCATGAAGTCTCTAATTACTACAACTATAAGATACTTTTCTTGAGAATAAAATAATATAACAGCAACAACGATTGAAAACAACAAAAACAGAATTAACCAGCGAAACTGAAATGATGGTCCTGAAAATATCTCCATGCCACTCTTCTTTGTTGGTTCCTTATCACTTTCAGCATTTAACAGTATGGTTCCTTCTCTTTCACGAAGTGGGAGCAGTTACCCACCATGGCGATAACAGACTCAAGACATTGAAGTCTGGAAATCGGTGATTGTTGATAGCATGATGGACGGAGAATCCAAGGAACATAACACAAGAGCAATGAAAGCAATCTTGAATGGGCAACCTGATTCTATGAAGGCCAATTTTGAAAAATGTTCATCAGGAAAAGGCATATGGGATAAACTTCATGATCTTCACTCAAAAAGAGCGTTGACAATGATCTCTAGTCAAGAAAATGATGGAAAACAAGAAGGAAATTCAGAGCCCATCAAGGGAGCTGAAGATAACACTGATAACATCAAGGCTAAAGAAGACCTAGAAGATGAAGAGAATGAAAAAGATTTTGAAGAAGATCTCCACACTAAACTTATGGCTGCCATGGAAGAGATTAACAATTTGAAAAAGGAAAATGAGGAACATAGGATGAAAGTGCAAGTTGGTGACCAGGACAAGACAAGGAAGGAATTTGACCTTGTCAAGCTTCAAGTACAAGAAAGAGACAAAGAGCTTGCCAAGATTAAGGAAGAAATTCATCCAAACAAGAGAAAGCATCGTGAAGAAGTCATATCCATGACAAATCAATTGGATAAGGCAAAGAAACATGAAGATACCTTGTCAAGCCACCTCGAACAAAGGCACAAGAGCTTGAACAAACTTGAAGCAAAGATTGGTCAATACAAGGAAGAGGTCTCCTACCTTAGATCTCAACTAGAAGAAGTAAGGAAATAAGCACAAGGAGCTGAGAAGGTGATGGAAGCTCATAGAAGGACAAGTTGATGAAGCAGAAAAGGAGAGAAACACCGTGATATGCCAACTAGAAGAAAAGGATGATGACATCATCAAGTTAAGAGCATAAATCATCTCACTTAAGGCCCAATCATGTGAAGCAACCAAGATGAAGGAAAAAATGGAGATCATATTCTCAAAGAAGGATGAAGAATGTAAGAAAATGAAGGAAGAAATTGTCTTTCTTAAAGAGGAAGTTGACTTGTTGAATAAGAACTTGAAAAGTTCTCAAACCCTAGATGACATCCTAAGCCATCAAAGGTCTCCCCTCGATAAATCGGGTCTTGGCTATGCAGGTGAATCCTCAAGCAAGAATGATGCAAATCCTAATGCTTCAAACAACAAAGATGTGAGAAAGCCTAGAAGAAGTTTTGATGCTCCCAGTTCCAGCAAAGGCAAGGAGAAGAGTCAACACAACTATGGAAGAAACCCTCCTCCAAGAAGAAATGCAGATGGTGTCAAGGATGCAGGAAGCAATGGTTACCATCAAAGGATCCCATGGCAAAAAGACTTCAGAAGTACATCAAGACATCCTTCTTCTCCCAGGTACCAAAGTATATTTCTTGGTTATTGCTATTCTTGTACAAACTTTGGGCACATGGCAAAAGATTGTAGGGCATATCACAAAGATAATTATACTGGTCCCAGCCAATCTCCGAGAAGCAATTTTGCAAGAAGTCATGAATTTTTATACATGAACAATATAGAGTGCTTCAAGTGTCATAACATTGGACATACGACACGTATTTGTAACTCGACTTGGGCACCTACTCAAGCTAGAACCATGCCAGAAATGAAAGTTACACAAGTATGGAAAAGGAAGCAAATACAATCCAAAAATCGCTTGAAATATCCAGCCAACAACACGTGTTGTTGACCTGATCCTTGATAATCTAAGTATTTAATGGGGAGGCTCTATCAAAAAGAAGACCATGCATACAGCTAGGAGGAGCTTATGATGATTAAGCATTCTTGTAGAAGCTAGTCATGGATGGATCCTATGAGAACCTTGATGAGTCACACTTGAACACTCATCCGTTAATAGATCATCTCTGGGGAGTAGCTCCATTGAAGAACATGATCTCTTATCTATCCGATGAATTGTTATTAAGATGTCTTCCACTTGATCAACTAGGCAGGTAATCTTTCCTAAGCCAGAGGAGGTTGTGCATGCATGAGAAGCTGGTTCACCACATGAAGAAATACAAACATATCATGGACCACATTGCCAAAAAGAAGAGCACCATGACAGGGGGAGTAATGTACCTATGAAGAACTACTATTCATGAAGAAAAGAAGCAGCTCAACAGGGGGAGTTCTTGGACAACTCGTTTGCCATTGATGTCAAAGGGGGAAAGAATATTTGAAAGGGCAAGAATATTGCCATCAATGACCACGGGGGAGATTGTTAATCTAGGTTGTAATTGATGTCAATATGGCATTGTTGAAGATGGATAAACCCTAATGATGCCCTAAACATGAAGATTGGTGTATAATCCTATGTGACACCCTAGCCTTGCTAAATGACCTTATCTTATAATCCTTGAAAATTGATGTATAATCCTATGCGACACCCTAGCCTTGCTAAATAACCTTATCTTATAATACTTGAAAATCTTAAAGCAAAATTTAACCTTGGCTCTAACCATAACCTTTACCCTTAACCCTGGCTATATGATCATGAAACCCTAAACCTAAATACATTGCCAACCCTTAGCTCTAAATACATATGCATATAACAACTATATAAATATACATTAATATATAGTCAAAATAAATTAAATAATTATAATATTATATTACATACATTTGAATTAAATACCAAATGTTAATATTTAATAAATAAATAAGTCTCTTGATGCTAGGCGTAAAGACCTTGAAATATATTACACGTTGGATGTTACATTACGTTGAACATCGACTTCACCAAAATAATTGTCGGCTTTTCTAGTCGGTTTGCCCTCCAAACATGTCCACTCATATGCACATGATTAGCTATAAATAAGCCATCAAACTTCGGCTAAATGTATCAAAATGATTTTCAGAGAATAATAAAAAACGACGGATCATACAGTTCTCGGTCAACAATTAAGAAGGAGAAATCTACAGCTTGTGAACTTAAAACAAAGATACAGAACAAAAAAAAAAAAAAAAAACTAAAACGCAGAGCCGAGATCATTTGATTGTGATACGCACTGGAAAATAAAGAAAGTAACAGTTCGGTGAAAAAGAAATTTCGGAGAAGATTACAGTCAATTGACAGAACAGCGAGGAACAGCACCAAGGAAAAGCTCAAGTCCGAGAAGGAAGCATTTATGGAATTTTTGTTTGGGTTATCATTCCAGACCTCAGAACTACCACTACAAAATCTCAAAAGCTTAAGGACCGACCTGTCACGTTATCCTTTAAATTTAAGCTACCTTACTTCAGACCATATTAAAGACTAGTGAACAGTCACAGTTTATGGCTCGGTACTTGAAGAACAACCTCGTATTGAAGCTCGGTTGTGTGGACAGTTTCGTGGAGCTCAGACTACAACACAAAACCTGTGGAAGAGGTCCATTACTACTCGGTTTTTGGACCAGGTTCTGTGTTAAACACCTCGAACCTGTGACAAATTAGACAGACTTCAGACTTGTCATCACCCAAGACTTGTAGCACAATATATTAACACAAGCTCAGACAGTCTCACTCAAAAAGACCTCAGGCTCGGATTGCAAACTTGGAAGCCTCGGATCTCAAGAAGCATCAAAAAGGGAACTTGGGAAATTCGTGTGTGGTTCTTGAAGTCTTGAGAACAGTCTTGGACTGTTACCATTGTAGTACCTCAATCTATAGTAACAATACCTCAGACAGACACCCTCTGGAGATTTGCAAGACAGCCAGAATTGTGAAGACAAGCTACACTCTCGAACCTGTGGTGGCAGTCTCTTGTGAAGACACAGATCTGAGCAAATTGTGAAGCTTGACTTGGGGAGGCTCAAGAAGGTTCGAATTTGTGGAAGGCTTGGAATAAGTGAAACAGTCACATAGTAAGCTTGACCTGTGGAGGAAGGACTTGTGGGAGCCTCCATTCCTTGAAGGCTTATGGTGGCATGTTAATTTGAAGTATCCCTTCTTTGTAGACAGGTTGAGACCTATACTTGAAGATTAATGGTGATTTTTTGAAAGAAGTTGCTGCATACTTTTGAAGCCTTGAAGACATTCTTATAAACCACACTTGGAGCTTTCAAGAATTGTTGTGCAGGTCTAAAAGCAGCGTTGGAACTTTGTACTCTCTAGAACAGTTATTGAAGATACCCTTGGAAAGTTCTTGGGAAAACCTATTGAAGACATCTTTGTTGAGAAGCTTTAGCTGACTGGAGACCATGATGCATTATTGAAGCCATCATGAGGTGACCTTGGAGATATTTGCTTCAGTATAATGAAGAGCAATGGTGACACCTTCTATGAGACAAGGTTGTCATTGATGATAGATATGACATGACGATTAAGTGAAGGAATCGCTGAAGATTGACAGGGCCTGTTGAAGAAGACCTTGGGAGCCATGAAGAACAACCTAACATATCTTGACAAAGCAAAGCCATAGGATTGGTGTCCATGGATTTGGTGCTCCTAAACTCAAGGTTAGTGCCTTGGAAAAGATAGGGTCAAAGCCCTAGAGGTCGGAGCCTCACTAAAGTCCAAGTAGGTGCTTGGCATATCCCAGGTTGGAGCCTGGGTGTCTTCATCAAGGGTTGGAGCCCTACCCATATTGTACTTGATTCATTATAAAGATTACATTAATAAAAGCGTTTACTTCTATTGTTCATTTCTCTGTTCTAAATATAAGTGATCTAACTGGTAAAAGTAGCAATTGAAAAGAAATATTGATTCACCACCCTCTCAGTGTTTCCAATAGCCATGTCATGCTGACGTCAGCTACTATGTGTCTTTCTCAGGACCAATCCTGTGCTGCAACGTGGCCCTATTGGAAGAGAGAGAGAGCCTGCGTGCCTTCGGTTTTTCAGTAAATTCCTTTGTTAATCGCAATCGGCCCTTCCCCCACATTTTTAACGTTATCAGCATTCGGCGTTTTACGACACTATATCTGTTTGCAGCCTTTGAAAACGTTGATTGCCGATCTGCGATACAGCTCTGATTGCGATCGTCGATTTACAATGTGTTGGAACCTCTGCTTGCGATCGTCAATTTATGATGTGCTGGAACCTCTGATTGCGATTTGCGATATCGGTGATCATTGATCGCTACCCTCGCTGCACTCCCCTGCTGCCACTTTTAGAAAATGTCGATTGTGATGAGTCTCCCCTTGGTCTTTTCCTCTTTGTTTTATGGCTTTCAAAGGGTATGTTCAATCTGCGCTAACTTCTGATCCAGGAGTCCATTTTTGGACTTCCACCAACCGTTGGAAAGCTTATTCCAGGCACTATCGATTGGAAAGGGTCCGATTTAGCTTTGAGAGCTTTTTTGGCTTGAAAAATGGCTTCAAACTTCACTGCTATTTTGGAGTTGGGACAACTAAAAACTCATAATGCAGCGAATGACAATAGAATAGATGTGAGCAACCTAAAATGTCCATAGTACTCAAACAATTGTTCATACAGACAACACATTCCAAAAACTATAAATTATGTTTTTACTTCACAAGTACAAATATAGAAAGATGAGGATAAAATCTTAGAAATTTGGACTAGCTCATACTAACATAAAAATCCAGGGATTTAGGAATAGATTTGCTTCCTTTTGTAGAAAATTTCTATTAGAGGTGGTTCCTGCACTGGGAAACACTTCTTGCACATATGCTCATCCATACACCCAAGTGTAGACCAATGTCAAGTAAATGCCCAAAAGCTACAACTCTCAAGGCATGAATAGAAAACTCTTGTACACCCTTATTACGCACTTTTATTAGCTATAAATGTGTTTATACACAATTGCCAAGTTCTTGAGCTTAATTATAACAATATCGAAATGTAGGCGCCAAGGAAGCAATTTGAATTATAGTTGGAACACCTTGGTTGGATTGTTATAAAATCAGAAAGGCGGAAAGATTTTCATATATAGACAAATTACTTGTGATTCTTTTATCTTTATGTTCTTCTTTTACTCTTAGTTCATCAAGCAATTACCAAAGAAATAACACAAAGACACCAAATGTAGGCGGACAGCCAAGGCAAAACCCCTATCTAGGGGAAAACCCAATCAACAATTCTTCCTTCAATAGTTTCACGAGATAATCCAAGACTCTTGACCTAGACAAAGACTTCCTCCACACCAAGTCAGCCCTCAATCCTTCTTGCAGATGATAACCCTTCAATAACAACTTCGACCTTGCAACAAATTGCAATAGCAACGTCGACCCAACAACTAGCAGTAGCAGCAACAGTGTCGACTAGACAAATAAAAACTCCAATCTCCCTAGATACCCCATTTGAGTGAAAGATAGATGGCCCAAAACTCCAATTTTGATGTCTTCTTTCTTCCCTCCAAACTTCTCACCCTTTTCTAGCCCTTTTCCAGCTCTTTTCCAACTCGCACTTCCTAGCTTATTTCTTCTAGATATCGAACTTATGAAAGAGAGTGTGAATACTCCAAATGAATTCGAACTGCCTTGTATATATAGCCTTCCAGTGAGTTCGAATTGTCCTCCTTGAGGCCGAATAGTTGTGAAGGGGACAAATAGCATATTTGACTAAATATTAATTCTTTTTCCATGATTCAAAAGCCCAAGAAGGGTCTATTTTAATGGACAATGACTCTAATAACTCAGAATAAATCCTAGAAGTCCTCAATGGGGACTTTAACCTAAAACATTGTCAGGCCAAAAGGTAACTCCTCAAAATGAATTGTGTTTCTTCATTAAGGCTGCTCGTGGTTATATACAAGAAGGTTGAGACTCTTGGGCTTCACCTCTCGTGTCTCTTCATTTTCTTATTATCCATTATTTACTATTTACAATATTTGCAAATGTTCACCCAATCCCAATGATTAGGTGTCAACATCCCCCCCTTAATTTGAAGGGATGTTGATGAGTCCAAGCATCATTCTGAATCTTTTGAACTTTTCTCTTCCAAGCACTTTGGTGAAGATGTCTGCAATTTGCTCATTAGTGGAACAATGGCGTAGATGGATTGTTTTGGCCTCAACATGATGTCGAATCAGATGGTATTTTGTATTGATGTGCTTTGTTCGATCATGGAACTTTGGGTTCTTGGCCAACTTTATTGTAGAGGTGTTGTCAATCATGAGTGGAGTTGAATGTACTTGTTTTACCTGCAAATCTTCTAGAATTTTCCTGAGCCACACAATTTCTTTTGTTGCCTTAGCAGTTGCCACATATTCCGCCTCTGTTGTGGAATCTATTGGAACTGATTGTCTGTGTGATCTCCAGGAGACAACTCGTGATCCAAAACTTGCAGCATAACCTAAAGTAGATACCCCAGTTTATTTGTCTCAATCGAAGTTTGAATCGAAGTATCCAATAAAGTTGAAGTCGCCCACCTGTGTATACTTGAGTCCAAAGTCTTGGGTTCCATTCAAGTACTTTAGAACCCTTTTTGTCACAGACCAATGTCCCTAACAAGGCTTTTGCATAAACCTAGAGAGGATTCCAACAACAAATGAAATATTCGGTTTGGTAGTAGTCAGGTAGTTGAGACTTCCTACAAGCTGTCTATACCTTGTTGCATCCTCAAATTATTTTCCTTCAATGGATGTGAGCTTTAAGTTCTGTTCCATTGGAGTAGTCAAAGGATTGCACTCAGCCATGCCAAACCTGTTTAACAGATCTCCAATGTACTTTTTTGAGAGAGGAATATATACTTTGGATATTGAATTATTTCAATACCAAGATAGTAGTGAATATAGCTCAAGTCAGTCATTTCAAAACCTTTCCTCAATTCCTTCTTTATGGATGGAATGTAGCTCTCATTGTTCCTTGTCATCAAAAGATCATCTACATATACCACAAGATATACAATTGTTTTACCACCTTTCTTGACAAACAAAATTGCATCATCAAGATCATAATGTTTGAAGTTGAGTTTCAGAAGATGTTAAGTTAACTTTTCATACCAAGCTCGTGGTGCTTGCTTGAGGCCATACAAGGATTTCACCTAGGTTGCATGAAACGGGGAAATGGGTATGAGTTTCCGAAACGGGAAGCAATACGAAATGCAGCCTCCCCAAATTTTGGAAACAGGGAAATGCGAATATATATATATATATATATATATATATATATTGAAATATATATATATGTGTGTGTGTGTGTGCAATCATAAAGCATAAATGATACATTATAATTTATTACACTTAAACATTAAGATTTAATTTACATCACCTTTACTCATGAATGGTCATATAATGAAAATAAAAATATCGGAATATCCAAAAGCAACCTTTATTATATATCCAAATCTCAAAATCAGCCTTTATTTATATTAATATATGAGGCTGCAAGTACAATAAAGACTATAAGGCTGCAAGAGAGAGATCCAAATCAGGATTTTCTGCATCCACATCCCATTCTTTGGAAGGACCACTGTTGTATTGGGAGTCTCCTCCTACATAGTCGAACGACCTTAGTGCTCTTGATTAAATACAAGTTTCATACCCTAGTACCCTACATGATCTTGATTATTGGGAGTTTCCCCTGCATAGAGGGCTTGGTTCTCTTGATTAAATACAAGTTCCATATCCTAGTACATGATAAAATCCAATGGAAACATTGCAATCCCCCCAATCCTGAAATCCTGAAAAACAGATAAGTCCGTTGGATTTTGAGTGAGATCTAAAATTCTACTTTCTCCATATGAAATCCAATGAAGGCGGAACCACTCTCAAACATCCTAAGTCATTTCATGGTAATGTTAAAAATTTAAATAAAAGGATGAAAATGAAAAATAAAGGAGAATATCACTTTTACTTTAAGAATTTAACATTACCCTGAACTGCATATGCCTCAAACTTCTTGATGAACTGCATATCAACACTAAGGCAAAAATTCACTTTTATAATTTTAGACATGCATCTAGAAGCAACTAGAAGTCACTAACATACTGTAAAATAAATTAAAAAATTAAAATTAAAATTAAAAAACGCAAGTTAATGAGGAAATGTGGGTCGTACAGCCATGAAACGCGTTTCTGGCCGTATTGGTCATGTTTCCATTTCGGGAAACATGTCAGTATGGCCGAAAACGCGTTTCACGGTCGTACCAAACGTGTTTCCATGTTTCGTACCAGTTTCCGTACGGAAACGGACCTCTGTAGCACGTTTCCTGCAACATAGGATTTCACAAGTTTGCATACTTTATGTTCATGTCCCTTCACAACAAATTCTTCAGGTTGTGACATAAAAACATTATATTTCATATTTTCATTCAAGAAAGCAGTTTTTACATCCATTTGATGGACTTTCCAACCGTTCTGAGTTGCTAAGGCAAAGTGTCCAGATGGTAGCCCGTTTTGCTGTAGGGGCAAAAGTCTCCTCATAATCGACCCCTTCCTTTTGTGCAAAACCTTTTGCCACAAGCCTGGCTTTGTGCTCGTCAAGTGAACCATCAGCTTTATACTTGTTTTTGTAGACCCACTTGCAGCCAATCAGTATGGTTCTCAATGGAGGATCAATCAGCATCCAAGTGCCATTCTTTATCAAGGCATCATACTCCTTTTGCATCGCTTTTTTCCATTCATCATGAGAATCGGCTTCTTTGAAGGAAGTTGGTTCAAAATCTGTAGACAAATTCAGTTCACAATCATAAGAAACATCCATATCAACAGGTGAATCAGAATCATTTATATCACCTCCATTTTTCCTGGTTGAATTTCTTGTTCCCGTCTTTCCAACCTCATCAAGATGAACACTTTCAAGTGTCTTTGTCAGCCACTTTGGGGGACCTTTCTGAGATGATTCAAGTTGCTTAGTTGACTGAAATGGGACTGAATCAAGATTGAGTCTCCTAATTCTGTCAATTACATCCCTGTAACGAATAAAATATATATAAATAATGCAAATTAATGTAAAATGATAATAAACATAAATAATTATTAGTTAATGAGTAATTAGGTTGAAGAGGCATGTCTAAATGAGACATGACTCTTCATGAAGGGGCACTTGCTTGATATATAAGCAAGTCTCTCGTTCTAATTGTAATCATTCTTATTCTTATTCAAATATTTTTAATATAAAAATAAAAAATTAAAATTAAGAGGAAATTAGTAGAGTCAAGGCTATTTAAAAGAGGAGAATATTTGAAAAATATATATAGAAGAAATAAGGGATATTTTATAATAAAAATAGCTCAAGTTGACATATTGTTTACATAAAAACATCAACGCAAACTGGAAACTAGTGAAAGAAGATTTCTTAAAACCTTTAGTATATGTGTTGACACACTATTTAAAATCAAAGGATCACTCGCAGGAAGAGATATCATAATCTCTATCAGTCCTGCTGAAAAAGGTAATGATGTTAGTCCTAAATGTGCTAACCAAATGGTGATTCCTGAATCAAATGTAGTTGAAACGAATATTTTTGGCGAATATGACAAACAATATGACATAAACAATCTACACCTAAGTATTGGAGATTACACTTTTATGTCACAATTCACTGTGAAAACCTTATTTCTTAACAATAGTGACATTGTTCTGGGATCACCCTAGATGGAATCTCTAGGCTCTGTCATCTTAAATACGAAGAAAAAGTTTTTAACATTTTCTTACAAAAAGAAGAAAATAACACTGAAAGATGTTATGCTGAAACCAAATTCAGTAACACCAGAAGATATATCAGATATTTCAAAAGTAATGTCTCAAGAAAGTAAAAAGGTATTACAAAATATGCAAAAATAAATTGACAAAATCAATGTTGACAAAAATGAAGAAGTTTCTCGATTTAAAAACCATAGCGAAAAATTAATGTTGTAAATTAAGAAACTTAAGAAGGATGAGAAGTCATTAGAAAACAAGGTACAACAACTTATCGAGAAAGAAGCATCAAATGTAGGAATTCAAGTTGATGACAAAACATCAAATACCGATTCAATGAATGTCACAACTCAGGAAGATGACAAGCAAGTTGAAGAAAAGACGCACTTGAATGTTGCAGTTTAGACAATGAACTTCCCAAGTGAATGTTCCATAACCAACACAACAACATCCTTGCCAGAGGAAAATATAAAAATTGCCACATGCCCAATAAGAGAAAGTCAAACCAAAAAGGTTCCCTATCGACATCCGAATCATGAGAGTAGACAATTCAATCAAGCTACGTATATGTACCATTCAAAACCAAAACAACAAACCGATGTTCCAGATAATAGTGATGTAACCTCAATCTAGTGTTATGCTAACAAGTCGTTACAAAATTCCAGTGATTAGAATATTACACAGAATATTAATCTAGGATGGTCTGATCCCTTCTCACTACGACAATTTTGTTTGTCACTTAAAAAATCATATCAGCTTGTATCGACGAAGATGACTGTTCCGAGACAGAAAGACTTTCAAAGCCAAAAAAGAGGTCAAGCCTTTTTTATCGACAAGCTTTGAGGACAAAGCTTTTTGAGGAAGGAGGCCATGTAACAAATAAAATATATATATAAATAATGTAAAATAATGTAAATGATAATAAGCATAAATAATTATTAGTTAATGAGTAATTAGGTTGAAGAGGCATGTCTAAATGAGACATGGCTCTTCATGAAGGGACACTTGCTTGATATATAAGCAAGCCTCTTGTTCTCATTGTAATCATTCTTATTCTTATTCAAACATTTTTAATATAATATTTGTATCCTTATGGATATCTTGATATTCCAATTTTTCTGAAGTAATTAATTTATAGAAGGAACTTTGTTCACTTCAATCACTCAAGTACCATCAATGGTTGGAATTTCATGTGGGTGAAACAGTGCTTCAGAAGAAGATTCCACAGATTGATCTAGTATAAGAATCCCCCCTTCAAGATGTGGAATATGATTATCAAATTCTTGAAATGATTTTGCATGTCCAAATCTATCCAAGTGATCAAGTTGCTGCTCAACAACATTGTCAACTTTGGAAGATTCAAGAAAGATTACATCTATAGATACAACAAACTTTTATTAACTTCATCATAGAGACGGTATGCTTTGGAGATATTTGAATACCCCAAGAAGATACACGTACGACTCCTTGCACCAAGTTTGTCTCTTTGTACCGTTGGTATCAAGGCATAACAAGTGGAACCAAAGACCCTAAGATGCTTTGCTGAAGGAATGTGGCCATAACACATTTCATAAGGAGTCTTGTTTCTAATAGCATTAGATGGACAATTATTCTTTACATATACAGCACATAGAACTACATCAGCCCAAAACATCAGTTTTACATTCTTGAAAAACATCATGGAACGTACCATATTTAAGATTGTCCTATTCATTCTTTCAGCTACTCCGTTTTGTTGGGGATTATAAGGCACAGTTTTTTAATGTTTGATCCCATGTTAGCATAGATATTCAAATTCATTTGAAGTGTATTATTTTCCATTATCAGTGCAAATAGAGCCAATATGAAATTGTGCATCATTTTCAATCCATGTATGAAAGTTCTTGAATGTTTGAAAAGCATTAGATTTGTTCTTCAATAAATAAACCCAACACATTCTGGTGTAGTCATCAATAAATCTCATCATATATTCATTTACAAGAATCTCTTTTGTGTACCTAATCGCAAGAAGAACCTGGTGTCCATTTCGGCAATGGAAGTCAAAGGTTTCAGGGTGGGGCATTCATCGATGGAAAGGTATGTCTTTGAAAATAGAATTTTCAAAGATGCTTTTGAGTTCAGGATTGTATCAAGTTGCAAGAAGTCCATTGGGGACCATGTCAATTGTCACATCTCATCTATAGCACCTGAGGTCTACTTATTATGGGACCCTACTGAGTCAGATGATGACAGGGATGCGTGAATTCAAGAAGAGCATGCAGGTACATGTATGAGATGTGCCGAAGGAAAATCTTACAAGAGGACCATTCCCCTCATGTAGCAGGTCCACATGTTTGGAACAACCCGAGGGGTTTGAGATTCATCGGGAATCTCATGTATGCAGGTGGAAGAAATCCCTCTATGGCTTGAAGAAAAACACCTCGGGCATAGTATGAGAGGATTGATAGCTGTCTGATGAAGGTGAGATTCACTAGGAGTGAAGCTGATCCAAACCATTGCTTGAAGGTTCATGATGACAGACCTCTCATACTGGCACCTTCTGAGGACGACCTCTTTCTGATAGGTGCAGACCCTCTCATTTGCAAAAGTAAGAGGGAGTTGGATTCTAAATTAGGAATGGTGAACTGCAAGCCTGTGACTACCTCGATGGAGCTTAATTTTCAAAAGTCATGTGGTATGGATACCGGACCTGATTTGGGAAATGCCTCTGAGTTTCACAAACTCATACTAGCGTTGATGTTCTTGGTGAACTTCCGTCTGGACATATGTTTTGCAGTTAGCATGCTGAGCTCATGTATGGTTGAGCCTCACTAGATTGGTGCCAAGAATCTTCTGAGATATCTTCAGGGCACAATCTCTCATGGATTGAGATGCACTGCCGGAAATGTGAAGCTACATGATTATTCTGATACTAACTGAGCAAGCAATGTGGAGGTTTGCAAGAGCATTTCTGAGTGTTGGTTCTTTGTGGGTTTTGCTTCGATATCCTAGATGAGCAGGAAGCAAAAGTCAGTTGCTATAAGCACTGCTGAGACTGAATACATAGCTACGAGTATGATCTCGTGTGAAGCTACCTGGTTGTGGAAGCTCTTCAGTGAGCTATTTGTACACATGATGGATACCATCATGATCTTCTGTGTCAACCAGGGGGGCATTCGATTATTGAGGTATCATGTATTCTATGATTGCTCCAGCATATGGACATCAGATACTACCTTATCTGGGATATGGTACGTCGATGAGCAAGGAGGCTCTATCGCATTGAGACTGATGTACAAGTCGCAGGGATTCTGTCAAAGCCCCGAGGAAAGGTCAAATTTGTGACTTTCCCGAATGACTTGGAGTCATTGAGAGACCTTCTTATGAGGGTCCTGCATGATGCATACAATGAGCTCTCGGAGCTCCACGGGGCTTGGGGTACTTCTTGGAGCAACAAGCGACCATAGGGTGACTCACCCTCTCCTAATGATGTGCTTTGTACAGGGTGAATGGCTCAACCTTCCCTTGTGATACCCCATGGCAACTTAGGGATAGGATGAGTGGTTCCCCTGTCAAGGCATCCTACACATGTAGTCTGGGACTCATGGTAAGTACCTCTCATCTGGCCAATGAGCAAGGAAGTGGGGTTAGGGACCATAGTAGTACTATTGATGGATGCATCGTTGTATCTATCGTACTCCCTATGCGAGGATGACCTCCATTGATCTGGGATCAGTATGAGTGGTTTGAAACACTCTCTTTTGATATTGATCTGGGATCAGTATGAGTGGTTTGAGACACTCTCTTTTGATATTGATCTGGGATCAATTGGAACTGACTTTGAGTCAATAAGAGCGATATGACTCACTCTCCTGGAACTGATCTAGGATCAGTAAGAGTGGTATGACACACTCTCTTCATATGGAACTGACTTTGGGTCAGTGGAGAATGGTATGAGACATTCTTGATCAATTCTTCTTCTTCATGATTCAGCAAAGCAGAGCAGTGCAGGGCATTGATGGCAAAGATAGTACAGTCAGACAGATGGATCAGCAGATGGAGTTCTCCCCAGTTGAGAGGGAGTGTTAAAATTGGCAACTAGGGCACAACTCCATGTGGGTCATCTTATTTATGGCAACTGATATTTTTCTTGGATCCCTCTCATCGAGAGGTGTAGGATTGATCTAAAGATCATTCGATTCTGATAAGTATTTATAGAGTTATGAATTTATTTGTGTTAATAGATAATTCGTCAAGGTCAGCCAGCAACCAAATAATTCCCACATGTGCTCAACGTTTTAGTATAAAAGGAGATGACTTGATAGTCATTTTACACACACTTCACTCTTGATTTCTCTCCACTTGTTCTGGGTTTTAGTGGAAGAGAAATCTATGGGAGGAAGCCTAAAACGCAGAAGGTAAAGGAGCCCTAGTATGAAGCCCTAGACGCAGTCTCTACAAGCCCTAATGTAGTCCTAAGAAGGAGGATCTACGCAGCTATGGAGGAGGTCTTAGCAGCCCTAGCCGCAGTCCTAGCAAGCCCTAACCTATGACAGCTCTACGCATCCATGTGTGGCAATATCTCTAAGTATAGCTCTGAAATCTGCGTGGAGAAGGAGGCTTAGAACCGTGGTTAGGAGGCTGCCTTAGACAACGTTGAAGGGTTGTATTTTTGAGGTAAGTTTAAGGGTTAGACAGATATGTTTGGGGTTGTTTCAAGTGCAAATTTAGAGCAGGGATTGCAGGAGTCTTAGCCGCAGTTTGAAGGGCCAAAGGGACAGCGTGGGGGAGCTTAAAGAGCAGCGTGGTATTTCTGTGGAGAGGCCAAGTTGTTGTAGGTTACAGCAAGTTGCTTTGAGGCTTGTTTGAGAGTCATCTTGGGTGTAGATTGTTGGGCAAGGAAGGCCGCAAATCTAGAGAAAACATTGTTGTTTAAGGGTTGTTTGGTGGTGTATAAGGGAGCCACAACTACAGCTAGCTGTTGGGCTAGGCCGCAGGCAGTGTGGTGACAGAGCAGCATTTGTATGGTATGTTGGAAACTAGATAAATGGGACAACTAGGCAATGGCACACGAGACCGCTGTGGTAGTATGGTGCAACAATGGCACATGGGACAGCTATTGGTGTAGCGAGAGCACATGGGACAGCTGTCACAGCATGGTGCAGCGATGGCACATGGGACAATTGTGGTAGCAATGGCACATGGGAGAGTTGTGGCAGCATGGTGCAACAATGGCACATGGGACAGCAGTGGCAACATAAGGTGCAGCAGTATGATGTGTGCAGCATGGTCATGAGGTCCAGCGTAGTGATGATGAGTGCATCATGATGCAGCACGATGAGGTGCAACATGATGACGAGGTGCAACACAATGATAGGTGAAGGAGTCACCTTGGAGAATCAATTGAAGCAACATGTCTTCAACTGAGTTCAGCTATCTCATGTATCATCTTTTTAGAGATGATCTACGCTCTTATTTAGATAAGTCAAAGTGTTGACTTCTGTTGTAAATGCACTCTCTCTCTCTCTCTCTCTCTCTGCTAAACTATTGAAGAACATATAAGAAGAATTGATCAAGGGTTTCCCCACATTGGGGGTTGTCCCTAGCTAGCGCTACATCTTGTATCCTCTTGTCTTGGATTGTCTTCTGCGATCTATGTTTATGTTCTATCTGCAATTTACTTTAATGTTGATGTGATTGCTAATCTGGAAAAGACAATGAGCTAACTGTGAAAATTGAAATAAACTGCTCCAGTGTTGCGGGGGAGCGCCCCCCCCCCTTCGAACCCGCTCCCGAAGCGCGCTCCGGGCGGGAGCGGCTCGGGAGCGCGCTCCCAAAATCGCTCCCGTAAAAACATTTACGCTCCCTGGTCTGTTAGGGAGCGACTCAGGGAGCGATCGCTCCCGCGCTCCTGGAGCGTTTTTTAATGCCCGGGAGCGATCGGGGAGCGATCGCTCCCTGATCGCTCCCAGGCATTAAAAAACGCTCAGGGAGCGAATCGGGCCGGGCCGGGAGCGGTTCGGCGGAAAAAAAATCCGCCGGACCCGAAAAAATTAAAAATTTTAGAAATTTTTTTTTGTTTTATAAGGCCAATGGGCCAAAAAAACTTTCATTATCACT
Source organism: Pinus tabuliformis (assembly GCA_031772625.1). Lineage (NCBI taxonomy): Eukaryota > Viridiplantae > Streptophyta > Pinopsida > Pinales > Pinaceae > Pinus > Pinus tabuliformis. The sequence goes on along the minus strand of CM062809.1, from coordinate 1,204,662,706 downwards.
TCATTGAGCAAGTTGGAGCTGGAGCAAGAGCATTGGAGCGAAGAGCAAGTGCTGAGGAGCGAGGAGCAACTGCCAAGGAGCGAGGAGCAAGCCTGCAGAGGTAAGTAACTTAGTAATCTAGTTAGTTTAGCTGGTTAGGTAGTTAATTTAGTTGATTTAATTTAGTTGTTTGAGTTTAACTGTTTAAAAATCATGTATTTAAATTAAATTAATAAATTAAATGAATTAATCCCAATAAACTAAATTAATTTGCAGATTCAAGACTCAAAACCCTACAAACATCAAACACCATGGACCTGGGGATATTTATTGGCATTTTCCTCTTCCTAGTCCCTTTTATGGTTATTATGGTGGTGGAGAGTAGGAAACGGAGGGGGCCTCAAACTGAAGAGGTGGATGAAGAAGCCGGAGGAAGTCAAATGGGTGAAAACCCCAGTGAGGAGGAGGTGGAGGAGGGTGAACATGACCCTCAAAAAACTAAACAAGACCAAACTCCATTGTGGAAATATGTTCACAGGGCTGAAACAGGGAGAGGGGGTGGAACCACTAAATTTCATTGCCCCCATTGCAACACTGATTACACAGGCTCATACACCCGTGCTAGAAGACACCTCTGCGGGAAAAGGCCATGGGATGGAGAGAAACAAATAGGAATCAAAACTTGTGCAGCGGTGTCAACAGCAGATAGAGCCAAATACATAAAGGAAGAGGAGGACGCCGAATACAGAACAAAAAGATCAAGGGGTTTCTTTGAACCAAGCTCACAATCACAAAGAACTCCTTCAGCATCCTCCCAAGGCAGTGGATATGGACATGGAGGCATAGGGTCATCATCTTTAAGGCGTAGAACCATATCAGATTTCCTTGATGAGGGGTGTAGGAATGATGTGGATTCAAAAGTTTACAGGTTCCTCTATGCATGTGGGATACCATTCAATGTTCTACGCTCACCTTATTGGCACGAAATGGTTTCTGCCATAAATGATGCCCCTAAAGGATACAAGAGCCCTGGGTATGACAAGGCAAGAACTGTTGGCCTTGATCATGAAAAAGCAAAAATATCACATTCTTTGAATAAAATGACAAGTTCTTGGACTGACAATGGGGTGTCCATTGTATCTGATGGATGGACAAATGTAAAAGGCAAGCCATTGATAAGTGTTCTTGCTGTGTCTGTTAGTGGTCCCATCTTTCTAGCTGCACATGATTACTCAGACAAGTTCAAGACCGCTATCAACATGGCAGAAGCATTACTTGAAACAATTGAGCGTATTGGCCCATACAATGTCATCCAAGTCATCACTGATAATGCTCCTAATTGTAAGGCAGCGGGAGCAATTATTGAGGATAAATACCCGAACATATTTTGGTCTGGATGTTTGGTTCACACATTGAACCTTCTGTTGCATGATATTGTCAAAAACAAAAATGAACAATACCAATGGATTGGTGATTTGTACAAGAAAGGAAAACAAATGATAAAATTTATTACAAATCATAGCAATACCCATGGCCTTTTCCGCAGTCACTCGAGATTGGAGTTGCTGAAGATTGCGAGGACTAGATTTGGTAGCTATTACCTCACCTTCAGGCGCCTTTTGAAGGTAAGAGAGGCATTAGCTAGCATGGTATCAAGTCCACATTGGCAGGTGTTAAAGGAAAGGGCTACAAATGTAGCTGACATGGCAGGTTTTGAAACGGTGGAGGAGGTCGCTCTTGATGGGCAGTTTTGGACAACTGTGAGGCAGGCATTGGATTTCACCAAGCCAATTTATCACATGATTCGGTTTGCAGATACAGACAAACCAGTGATTGGCGAGGTGTATGAGCAAATGGATACCATGTTGGGGGAAATAAAAGACATTGTTCATAATAAAGATCCCAACTTGTACAACTGATTCATGATTGTGTGTGTGAACGGTGGAATAGGCTTAACCTTCCACTACATTGCTTGGCGTATATCCTTACGCCAAAATACTACTCTACATCTTGGTTGGGCCAACCTGCAGCAGGGGGTGGGGTTAGGACCAAACCCCATTTAGATCAAGAGGTAACTAAAGGATATCTGGAAGCATTAGAAAAGTTGGTGCCTGACAGGGAGGAATGGGCAGCTGTGCGCCTTGAAATAGGCAGATACTTCAATGGCACTGGTTTGTATGGTAACTTCCATGCAATGGACGACAAAGATAAATTTGATTCTCTCACATGGTGGGAAACATATGGCGGCCACGGACTTTTGCCAAAATTGGCAAAAAAAGTTCTTTCACAGGTTGTAAATTCTTCTTCTGCAGAGAGGTGTTGGAGCACCTACAGTTATATACATAATGTGAAAAGAAACAGACTCAACGAAAACCGAGCAGAAAGCTTGGTTTATGTGCACTACAACTTGAGGTTGTTGAGCCATTACTGTGATCGGGCTAATGAAGATCCCACATATAAAATTTGGGACAATCACCCTGAGGACGACAATTTGGAGGATGGCATTGTACATATTGAAGAACTAGAAGAGGAGCTTGTAAGGGATGAAAATGAAGCAGCTGCAGCAGCCATGCCACCTCCACCTCCACCATCCAGTAGCAGTGCTCGAGGCCCGAGTCTTGTTCCATTGTTGTCGCCACCTCCATCGACACCCTCGCGTGGAGGTTCTAGTTCTGGTCGTCGGTCTGTGCGGGAGACTCCTAGAAGACCACCACGACCTGCTTATACTCCTGGAGACTCTCGTGGCAAGGGCCACTTGTAGATTTACAGTTTACTTGTCTTTTTTAGTTTCTATTAGACTTTAGTTTTCATAACTGTTGAGTTTTGAGTCCTTGACTCTTGACTCTTGACTCTTTCATATCATTATGACATTATGATATTTTTTGTAAACATTATATCACTGTGACAATGAAAATTTGAAGTTTGAAGTTGGGCCTTGGCAATTATAACTCATTGGTAATGATTGTGAATTATGATTCATGAATATGATGCTTTGTGAAAGATTAAAGTTGTTTCATTTCATCTCATTATTCATGTTTCATTTTATAAATTTTTAACATTTCATATCATGTTAACAGTTAGAAGTTAGGACTTAGAAATATCTTCGATATTACTTCTTGTAATGGTTAAACTTGGCTTACAAGTACAACTTTGGTAATCAATGATGATAAATGTTATTGAATTTTCAATTCTGAAAGCTTGAAGTTGAAACTTTAATATTGAATTTGATGAATCATGATTTATAAGACTCAATATGTTGCAGTTGTAATATGTATTTTACTAACTTGTGGACATGGTTGATGACGATTATAATTTCTAGATGATTGATGTGATATGGTTCAATGATCAATTTATGTCTTTTTATGTTTTTATGTCTATTTCATCATTCTACATGTTTTTGTTGACATATATGTATCAAAAATTAAAAAATATAAAAAATATATATATTTTTAAAAAATCGCTCCCGGATTCGCTCCCAAACCGGGAGCTTCTGAAAATGGTCACTCCCGCTCCCTGCTCCCGCTCCCGCTCCCAAGTAACATTGAACTGCTCTAAGCATAGAACATACCTAAATTTAACATATAATAATGGAAGCATTCGACATTAGACCTCAAATACCCAAGCTTAGTTAGGTTTACAAACAAGAAACGCATACTACATGGCAGGGTTTTGTCATAAACCCTAGATTTCATCATCAAGACTTCTAGGATCTCAATCAAGATAACAACCTTCATTATATCTAAAGCTTCAATATTTCTTCTAGAGGCATGACATACCTTACTACAATATATTGCAGACCCTAGAAGCATTTCAAACAAATATAGTTCTACAATGCATCTAACAACTTTAGAACTCATATGTTAGACTTCCACTAGGATTTAGTGCAAGATCCTAGATTTCATACATGAGCCATCAAGCTTCAACAATCAAAACCAATCATAGCTCAAATCTAGTTTTCAACAATCTTTCATAAATCTTATATTCACGTATTGTCATCATATATTAGAGAAATGAACTTATACTAAGGTTTAGTCACAAAAACCCTAGAATTCACAAACACTATCATCATAGAAAATCAAACTTCGACTAAGGCTTAATTCCAAACCCTAGAACTGATGACCATCAATAATTAGGTCAACACATATATCTAGGATTCCATCATCATGCACAAGCATATCATAACATGTGTTAGTCGAACCCAAGGACACAAATATCTATATATTAAAAGTTAGACATATAACAAAATTGATTAGACTAGGGTTTGGTCAGGCAAACACATATACCGAGGTTTTTCATTTCTAGGATATTATAAGGGTCTTGCTTATACACCCTACCAAACCCTAACGATCTAGAATTTCAATACATAACACAACAAACCTTAATACTTTAGAGGTTTGGGATTTCAGACATCACCATTCAACCCTAACAAGCTAGGGTTTTCCTAACCATACCTATTACCCACCATTTTGTGTGTAATATCCCTAGGAGAATTTTTTCTCTAAAGATGGTCCTCAGCCGGCAGCCCCTTGCAGCCACCAGCGAGCTCATTGTGTCATTTCTCTGCCTCCTGAGCGAGTTATGTGGTCCCTCGCCCATCTGCCATGATCGTATGTTTGAATATGGGCCTCCTGAATCTAAAGGTATGCCTTGTCATTTGGAAATTGAGTATTGTAGTTTGCTTATCATGGACACTTCTAGGCATGGATTAATTGGGGGATTCGACAGAAAGAATGGGCTAGGCCTGTGCTTTTGTCCCCTAGACTCCTTTTAGGAATTAACCTTGGATTCTAGTCTTGCGGGATCTCTTTTGCTGACTATTTGGTTCCAGGGATGGTATTTCAATGGAAACCCTAATTTTGGTTGCGTGGTCTTGCTCCCTTATCCACTTATATTACCCCTATTTTCCATTCATTATAACCCCATTCATCATTTCTCCTACTTGGGTCCACATTCCTCCATTGGGTCCACATAGGGTTAGCTTGCCTCTTCCCCTTTCCCACAACTTGGGTCATGGCCTAGAATGAAGTCCGAAGGTTTATGCAGCTGAAAAAAAAAAGATAAAAGCATATATGGCCACATTCAACAGGAAAATGTACCACAATATGCAAAAGATGGTTGGGACAAATACATTTAGCACATGGGCAAAAGCCAATACATGAGCTCTACCCCATCATCATGGCCATCACCCTCATTCCTACAGGCTCTATGGCCCTCCATCATATAGGAATCCATGATTGTCCCAACCATAGAACCAGGACTAGTTAGATCTCAACGAACTGGTATAAAAAGAAACATGAAATAATTAATTTTTAATGAAAAAAACTATTTTTAAGATTTAAAACCATCATTCCAAATCAATAGATAGAAAATATGCAAAGTTTGCTCATATATATACCTATGTAAAGGTGAATATATCAAAATGGCACCAAATGCAATACATATCAGTGAAAAAATATATAATCAATAAGACTCTAAATGGCCTCTAGAGTTAAAAAAAAAAAAAAGCCTACAAACTATAGGGCCACTGACCTACTACAAGTCTTCATATATGATATTAGCGATCAACATTTTCACTTGAAAGTTGAAACTTCTCATCATGATAAAATTCAGTTGGTTGAGTCTCGACTGTCAAACTTTGCAACTACTTGAGTCCCAAACTTTTCTACTGCTTCAGTGACTTGAGTCTCAATCTTCTAAAGGTATTATGCCCTAATATGCCTGAATACTTCATTTGGTGCTCCGCATGGCTTTACATGGACTCCTTTCCCAGCCAAGTGTTGCTTGAACCTTTTAATACCCCCTCCTTCAATAGATTTTTAGCAATATTTGCAGATCATTTTGCCATCAATCATATCACAATGAGCCCATACAGTATCCTTGGCTTTTGGAGGCATGCTAGCTACTACTTAGCTCAAACTCTTTGTTATTCCACTACTCGCAAAACTTCAACACTCTTCAAGCTCCCAATAAAACTCACAAAAACTCCAAATGAGATGTGTGAGGCAAATGAGGGGGTGAGCTCCTTTTAAAGGCTTGGAGAGGATGTTTTGGAGAGAAACAACCCTTACTTCCCTCCAAAACACCCAAGAAGCTTCCAAAAAGACTCTGTATGGGTTTGTCACAAACTTGGTAATGAACCGGTCGGTTTATGATGGAACCATCCAATTTAACCATAAATTGGTCAGTTCTATCATAAGTGGGCCAGTTTGGCCCGATTTTTGTGTTTTTATGGCTAAGTCGGCCCCTTAAACTGAGTTATTTTCCTGGTTCTACCCAGTTTCCTAATGAAAAATCCAGTTTGACCAGTTTCTGATTCATGCTGACTGGGTTTTAAAACTATGGTCCCAACCCCTGGTGGGCAATGAATTGCCCCACCTTAAAGGGGGGTATTCACTGTTATAGCTTATACATATGCTCTTACTCCTTGAGCCCTGAGCAAGTAATCAAAGAAAATCATAAAAAGGCAAAAGGCATATAAAGAAGGGTGTAAAAATCAAGGTCGGGGCACCTCATGTACCACGATTGCTCCCTCCTATACATTATAAACCCAAGCGTTGACTTCCCTCTTATTAGCTACCCTTGTACCCTAGCATGTGACCCAAGGTTGCCCCTTCTCATTACCTACTTCATTCACCTATCTGTTGCATGCCACCACCTTTGAAGGATGTACCTTGACTATATTATCCCCTTTAGAAGTAGAAACCACCTAATAGGATTATTAATTAACCCCATTTGGAGTTTAGGGGACATTGGCACATCCCAAAGCCCAGTATGGAAAGGCAAGCCATTATGAAGTCTCCACCTGTCGTCCATGATTAGGTAAGCTTATTTACTCGATTTCTTTAATGAATTGTTGTACTAGAAGGCTAGGGGAAGTATTAGATCTTATGCAAGATTGTAGATGGTTTCCATTTTGGGTTTGGTCTCCCTATACGGGGTCCTAACCCTCCATAAAGCTACATTGGCACATGTAGGGTGAGCATTGAGAGCCATGGGCCTCCACAACAACAGATTGCACTACATGGATCCCCACATCCATTCAGAGATTTCTCATGGTTCACTTATTAGACGAGGGGGATGCACCTGATCCATCATGCCCAGATGGCCCCAGACTTACACCATACACTTGGTAAATGATCCAAGACTTGCACGATGATGTGGCATCACCTACACCATCATCCTAGCACCCATGGACCTCATCAAGCCTCTTAGTGAGCCCTACGATATGCATAGATTATTATTTGACCTCTTGAGACACTTACTTTTTCATTTATGAGCCAGTTTGGTGTGTTTGTCACCAAAAGTTAGAATATTATAACATTATTTTATTTTTGGGACTTATGTAGGACAAGGAGGCTAATTTGAACTCCTAAATTGTATATAAATACAAGTGAGATGAGCCCATTTGCTCATCATCACTTTGGTTTGGATTTCTTATCTCTCTTGAGATTTTCACACTTTTTCTAAAGGATGAATTGGAGCTTTATGGTGAGTTTTAATGTCTGGATATTGGTTTATCTTCTCTTGGAGCTTCTCTATTGTCAATTGTGAATGGTTGGATATACTCTAGTACATGTAAATACATGCTTTTTAATGTTATTCTTGTTTGCTTTTGTCATATACGTTGGATTTGGATTTTTGTTGTTCTAGGGTTGATTGTTGCATGCATTTATTGCTTAAAATTGTGGAATTTGTCTCTATTATAGCACCTCTCAATGTATGGGCCATGTAATATGAACAAAATATCCTAGGGGTAATTCCATCAAAGAATTTGACCTAGATAAGCCATTCCTTTTGCACATCGAAGTATAAAAGTTGCAAGGTTGCTTCTTCTTGACCTAAAAGGCAAGCAAAGTGATCCTGAGATCTCCTTGATTGGAAACCAAGAAATCTTACTAATATTCATCATAGACTCCATTCTCCCAAAGATTAAGGCACTGAACTACCAAGGGTGGTCACAAACATCATATTCTTTCACCTCCTTCCAGGTCTAGCCAAGTTGGGGTACCTAGGGCATCAATTTCTTGACAAGCTAGCCATCAAAAAAATCCAATCTCCTAGGGTCTCCTGCGCTAGCCTTTCCTCTAGCTCTCCTCGAATTTTGAAGCCAATCTGATGGTAGAGTAGCCCTACCATCCCCACGGCTAGTACCTCATAGGGTCAAAATAAAATCTTCAAGTGAAATTATTTCTTTGATCCTTTCCCCCACCTTGTCAAGAATAAGAATATCATTGGTTTCTACATATACTTTCCTCATACCCTAGACTGGGTCCACAAGGCCCCATCTGGTCCCGCTCCTTTAAAAGATCATTCTTCAATAACCATTTGGGATACCAATTCTAACAAGGATTTTAGGGATTGGGAAACTCCTTCATAAGTCTTATCCCATAAACCTAACCCTCAAATTCTTTCTTCCTTTCCCTAGAATACATAGTACCTTGCTTAGAAAGCAAGCAAGCTCCATCCTTCAAACTCTTATAGGGAAGGGTTTATTTGGGTCACTCATATCCGTTGACTTATCCTTCACTAGTGACTCCATATATACTGGGTCCCTTCTCATCGGTGAAACTCTGTAAATAGAAGGGAGCCTTAGCTGAGGTGACAGTGGGCTAAGTCTCCATTTGTTTCCCTTCGCCTAACAGTTTCCCTTTACGGATCCCCCCTTAGGTCCGTTGTTAGTTTGAGCGATAACAATACCAAAGCCTCAAACATGACATTATCAAAGCATCAAACATTTTCTTTAGACTCCATCAATAACCCCAAGTAGGCTAGGGTTTCACACATTATCATCGACATACCCTTAAGTTAGGGCTTTTACAAAGAACCTTTCTAGAGTTCTATAAGAACAATCAAAGACATGAGGAGGGTAGATTTATCTAATGATGAATCACCCAATCAAGAATCTTTATGATTCAATACAGCTAGACACAAAACATGTTAGTAATGTACAATAGTTTATCAAGAATGAATATCATGAGGAGAGCAAAACTTAAAGTCTAAGACGTACCTTTGTTTCTTAACAAACCTTGTAATTCCATGTTGGGCGCAACCCAACTTGGCCTAGATTTTGGCAAAAACTCCGCATTTTGTGAGCGGAGCGCATAGTGGAGCATGCAGCGGAGCACAGTTTGAAGAATCAAATAAACCACGCGGTGTAAAGGGCTTCAAGGTGGGTAAAATAATAAGAAGAAAATCATCTATCATCATATTGATCCAAATAGGTGTTATGGTTGTATTATTGTGATGTGTAATTTGGTAGAGAAGGTGAGGCTCTGCGGCTGAGTGCACAAATAGACATCAGCTTAGTGCACAAGCCAAGCACTGTTTGTTGCTCAGAGATTCATTATATTAAGCAACAATTCTTGTGGACGTGGCCTTACACTGGGGTGAACCACAGTAAATTGGTGTCTCATGTGTATATTTTCTTATTATTTGTTTGTGAAGTAGCAGTTATTACAGTTGCATTTTACTTCAGCAAACTGATGGTTTCTGGTTTTATATGGCATGTTTAAGTGATTAATCTAATGCGGCGAAGTGATTTATAATTGTTAAGAATAAGATAACATAATAATACCACATCTCCTAATCCTTCAAGACTATAGGAACCTAGTTCTACATCCTCCCATAGTCACTTCAGGTGAGACTGTGATCTGCTTGTACGTCATTGCTGAAAGGGCCAGTGATTGAGGGTTTTGTTGGTATGCAATATAGAATGAACCTAGGTCAGCCCAAACTAAGACAATAAATGGTTTTGTTGCTAGAATCAGGGATCTGTTTGAAGGATATGTGGATGTGGCACTCGTCGAAGAAAGAGATTCAAGATTGGATAGAACTAAAAGAGAGAATTTGCGGATCAACAAAATAGAAACCCTCATCGTACATCCAAAGCTTGGTTACAAAAGTATATTTTTATAGATCAATACAAACTTTTATTTGCTTCATTTCCTGTAGAGTTGTATGAGTGGATATCGAGGTTGACTGAAGGAAGAACTGTTTTAAAGGTGAAGAACCTACGGTGTGAACTCTTGAACTGATACAACAACTCAAGAGCACTGACAATAGGATTTCAAGGGTTGTCGATTTTTGGATTGATAGCATCTTGGGAGGATTCATTACTGAGTTCATCGTAGACGACTATGTCCTACAACGAAGAGGAATGACGATTTTTCAAAGGGCAAGTGATTGAGGGTTTTGTTGGTGCACAGTATAGATCGAACCTGGGTCAGCGCAAACCAAACCAACAAATGGACCGACGAACCTCAAATTAGTATTGTCACTAGAAGTGGAGCTACAACCTGTAGTGATAAAGAAGATAAAAGGAAAGAATCTGAAAGTGCATGGGTCAAAAAGACTATTGAGAAAGTTCACGTTTTTTATATTCAAAATGAAAAATAAATATTTAGGGAAGCAAAGCGAAGTTTTATGGATACTAGAGCTTCGACCTCTAGTGCATAGCCAAAGCCCAATCAGAAAAGTAACTGCGACATGTCATCAGCTTCGATACAGAACCGAGCTCCGACACAGGATCGAGCTCCGACACAAGACCAGGATTCAACAAATCAAGTAGGTATTTTAAAGTCTTTTCTACAGACTTGTATGAAATTGTTAAGAGATCAAAAGGTTATAGAAGGGCTTCAGGAGTTGATAGATTCATGTGCATCCAAAGAAACACCGGAAAGTGAGATGCGCGCAATCAATCATTTGCATCGACAGAAGAGGAACCAGTGGAGGACAAGGACGCAAAGTTCGGCCTTGTAATAAATAGATACAAGGATAAGATTGCAAGTGTAATTTTCATATGAGATGAAGATCAACGAGCTACAAATGAAGCTACAGCCAACCACGCCACAGGAAGTGCGAGAGCAAAGGGAGACCGACCTGAAGGTTGCAATGGTCAGCATCTTTGCAGTAGTGGCAAATTGTGGGAAGCTATTGGATGAAAGTTTATAGATTTGAACTTCGCTGCAAGAAGATCCAAATGTGCAAAAATTACAAGAGGATATTCAACAGAAGCAACAGCAGTTGGAGGATATTTGGGCAACTGTGAGGACTTTACCAATCTCACAGAAGCTCACAAAGATCCATGAGGGAAATGCCCTTCAACAAAAGATACAGGAGCTAAGGAAGGAAGAGCAGACTCTGACAAAGAGAACTCAGCCATGGCAGGATGAGGCTCTCCAAATGTCCCAAGCAGTAGATGAGAAGCTTCAAGAGCTTCGATAGAGAGAGACAACAATGATGCAGAAGGCTACAAAACCTATGACAGAAGCATTGTTGGAGGAAGTGCGCAACGAAGAGAAGTAGGTCACAAACATTCTACAGCGGTTCAACAGTGCCTACAACACCATTGCAACGAAGATCAGAGGAAAATCAATTAAGTGACTCCGGACGAGTCACATGTGAGCATTGGGGGCCTATTGAGTGTAGCCCAACTTGGCTTAGATTTTGGCAAAACAACGCGTTTTGTGAGGCAGAGCGCGCAGTGGAGCATGTAGCGGAGTCCGAAGTGGACCCCACAGCAGTGCGTAGTTTGAGGAATTAAATATACCGTGTGGTGTAAAGGGCTTCAGGGTGAGTCAAAGCACCTCCTTTTTGTAAAAGCACGTGATTTTGTAAAGGATCAATGGCTTTTTGGGCCATAGTTGCTTGTTTTGGGGAATCCATGGTATTTGGACCAAGGTATTTTGTTGATGTAACCCTTTGATGTAATAGTATATATAGGGTAAAATAATAATAAGAGAATCATCTATCATTGTATTGATCCAGATCAGTGTTATGGTTGTATTATTGTGATTTGTACTTTGGTAGAGAAAGCGAGACTCTGCAGTTGAGTACACAGACAACCTGCAGCTTAGTGCGCAGGCCAAAAACTGTTTTTTATTCAAAGATTCATTATATTAAGCAACAATTCTTCTGGACGTAGCCCTACACTGGGGTGAACCACAGTAAATTGATGTCTCATGTGTATATTTGTTTATTATCTGTTGTAGAGTAGCAGTTATTACAATGGCATTTTACTTCAGCAAAGTGATGGTTTATGGTCTTATATGGCATGTTGAAGTGATTAATCTAATGTGGCGAAGTGATTTATAATTGTTAAGAATAAGATAACATAATAATACCAAATCTCCTAATCCTTCAAGGCTGCAGAAACCTGGTTTTGCATCCTCCCATAGTCACTTTGGGTGAGACTGCGATCTGCTTGCAAGTCGTTGCCAAAAGGGCCAGTGATTGAGGGTTTTGTTGGTGCATAGTATAGATCGAACCTAGGCCAGCTCAAACCAAGCCAACATTCCAATGTTTTGTCTTGTGAAGCCTTCTTTCATGTTCCTTAAGTATTCGTCAATCTTTTCCTAAACAAGGAAAAGATTGGAATAGAAATGTGATTAGTATTTAGTGTCAGCAAAACTAAGGAAAACTAAAAATGAAAACTTAATAGGATACTTATCTTTGGGAGGTTGCTGAGGGCTCCCTCCAAGCTTGAGGGATACTTATAACCTTATAAAAACAAATCAAAAATGTTTTCCAAAATATGTTAAACCTACAAATACTAGAAATCAAAAATGAAACAACTAAAGCTTAGAACAAAGGAATTAGTAGTGTAGGTCCCTTATATCCAATTCTTCAGCTTTATTCTTCTTTGGAGATCCTTCTTCAACAACATTAGCTTGGTCCCTGTTCCTTTTCCTATTCTTAGGTTCGTTAGGACAGTCACTTCTATAGTGACCCATTTTATGACATTGGTAGCATTATATTTTGGACATCGACCTTCCTTCTTGGCCCTTTTGACTTCTTGAAGTTTCCTTTCTTGTGACAAGCAGAGTATGCATTTGAAACGTTTTCTTATTGATTGTTAGATACTAATAAGATTCTCATTTCTTCTTGGCTGCAAGCATTCCGTAGTTGCTCGAATGTAGGAGCTTCTTTCCAGCTATTGAGACTTGAAGCAAAAGAACTCCAAGTAGGTGGTAGTCTCAATAATGTAGTAATCACTAGCTCTTTTTCCGGTACAATCTCATCTGTGGCTTGAAGATCATCTCTAATTCTAGATAAACTTACAAAGAAGGAAGCCACAGTGCCATCCTTTGTCATTTTGTGGTACTTAATTCATTCTTCAGACTTAATACTTGACTGATGTTCTTGATAATGAACAATTTTGATAAGGCTTCATAGATTTCTTGAGCATGGTCTATATTGGAAATGTATGGGACAAGATTGTCCTTTATGCTTTCTACCATTAGTGTCATAGCCAATATTTTCTACTCTCTAAACATCACTATATCTACATCACTAGATTCTTCGGTAGGTTTCTTCTCTTTTTCTTTGACCAAATCCAAGACTTTGTTCTTTTCAAGAATGAGGTCAATTCTTTTCTTCCATGCCCTATAATTTGATGCTCCTTCTAATTTGTTCTCACTCTTTATTGCGTTAGACATTGTCCTTGAAGGTAGTGACTTTCCTCCCTTATAAGAGCTCCTTATATGATCCCTTGTTCAATCCTTTAGACTCCTTTCAGTAGATTCTCAAAACTGACTTTTTCATTCTTCATGTTAGCTCTGATAGCATGTTAGAAAATGAGAAAGGAAGAAAGATTTTCTTTTATAGATAATTACTTGTGATTCTTTTATCTTTATGTTCTTCTTTTACTCTTAATTCATCAACCAATAACACAAAGAAACCAGATGTAGGCGGACAGCCAAGGAAAAACCCCTATCTAGGGGAAGACCCAATCAACAATTCTTCCTTCAATAGTTTCATGAGATAATCCAAGACTCTTGACCTAAACAAAGACTTCCTCCACAAGAAATCAACCTTCAATCCTTCTTTCAGATGATAACCATTCAATGGTAACTTTGACCTAGCAGCAACTTGCAGTAGCAGTTTCGACCCAACAACTTGCAGTAGCAATTTCGACCCAGCAACTGGAAGCAGCAGTAGCTTCGACCAGACAAAGAAAAAAATCGATCTCCCTAGATACTCCACTTGAGTGAGAGATAAATAGTCCAAAACACCGATTTTGATGTCCTCTTTCTCCCTCCAAACTTCGCACCCTTTTCCAGCCCTTTTCCAGCTCTTTTCCAACTTTGCACTTCCCATCTTCTTTCTTCTGGATATCAAACTTATGAGAGAGATTGTGCACACTCCAAATGAATTTGAACTGCCTAGTATATATAGCCTTCCAGTGAGATCGAATTGTCCTTCTTAAAGCCGACTTGGTGTGGAGGGGACAAATAGCATATTTGACTCAATATTAATTCTTTTTACATCATTCAAAAGCCCAAGAAGGGTCTCTTTTAATGGAGAATGACTATGACAACTCAGAATACATCCTAGAAGTCCTCAATGGGGACTTTGACCTACAACATGATGACCCAAGCATGAAACCCATGCTTTAATAAGTCATAACAATAATAGTAATGATATTTTCTTCATTCTTTTGATAAATACATTTCATTATGACTCCAATACATTTATGAAGACTGAACTATTGATCAGTGGTTGTCATTGATCTCAACTCGAGCAGCAACAGGGGCTACCCTGATCTTGCATGGGCATTTTGACTTGACAACTTACTCTATTCTGAGTCAAGGATTTTCTAGATGGATTCTACTTGTCGAGATGTTTCCGTTGATCTATGGCACGCCAAGTAATTGTTCACAGTTTGAAAGATCTTCATGTTTGAAGTTAGTAACCCTAGTTGGTGGGCTAAAACACTATGGGGTTGTGGCATGGCACTCATAATTGGTTGTCATCATTTAATAATCAATAATTAATAATAAAAAATTGCTCCTAAAATCCCTCCAACGTTCACTTGTTGAGGACCCTCTCAACTCAAGCCATTCATATAAATAATGACCCTCATATCCTCCTCTAGTAGGGATTTTGTGGCTTCAAACAGGTCATCATGGTATCATCGTGGCATTTTAGCTATAACTTTTTTCTACAAAACTTCAGAAGCTGAAATTAAAACCCATTTGAGCCGAAATCTTGATGAACCTCGTGACCAAATTTCAAATCTTGGTTCGCTATATTTTCGGAGATATGACCTGAGGAAGTTAGGGTTTTTGTAGGCCCCTGAATTCCATGTAAAACAGGTGACGTTGGGCAAATCGTCATAACTTTCTCTCTGAGCATTGGAATCAAATTTCATAAATAATCACAGAAACAGGATGGACTGTAGTTTGTTGAGTAGCTTTTTCAAGGCCGAATGTCACAACAATGACACGTGGCACTTTCTACAAGTTCTCGCTATTGAACCAATCTATAATCAAGTCATCGTGGGAGATTGGGCATAGCTATTTCTTGAAAAATCCAATCTTGATCAGACCTGTGGAGTTGGAAATAGGACTAAGAGTACAAGTTCACTCTACTGAACCAGTCTATAATCAGCGCATCGTGAGAGATTGGGCATAACTCTTTCTTGAAAAATCCAATCATGATCAGACCTGTGGGGTTGGAAATAGGACTCAAAGGGCTACCACAGGACGAAATTTAAGACCCTAGAGATTTGAAATTACATAGATACAACAAATTCAATATCGAGCTCATAGAAGGCAGGAAAAAGCATGCATTCAAGGATCATTGTAGTAAGGACCACACATCAACAGTCAAGGGTAAATCTCCTACAACAAGGTATGAATGATTAGTGTTTACATTTGAAATATGACTATCATCTCTGACATATGTTTTTGCAGGACAACGTAAGTACATACAGGGTCTCAGTTATATCTCTATGTCTCTATATGTCTCAGTTAATTTTGATACCACATTTCGGATGTCCTATTCTTGATACTACACATTTGATGCTACATATTCTTGATGCTACACGAAGTCTGCTAAATCTATATGATGTTGTAATTTCATTTTGTTTGTCTTGTCATAGTTGATAGAACGGTCTCTATTGTTGTACTTAGAACTTGCTCCATCACAAGTCTAGGGTCTGTCATCAGTTTTTATTGTATATATCTTTAGGTTAGTTTTGGATATAGTCTTGCATAGAGTCCAGGCCTATATCAAGAGTGGGAGTCTTTGTCTACTGCTACAAGAAGTCAACAACAAAAGTGACAAGCACACTTCAGGTACGCATTGTAATTTTAATTTGTATTTATTCATTATTATGCACTTACATGTGTTTTGTAGGTAGAGGTAAGTTGAAGGGTATTTTGTTTTGTTTTGGGATTGGTTTCGTCAGGAAAATTTTGCATGCAGGTAGAAGAAGATTCAAGTACAACTTCAAGCAATAATTCAAGAGCAGAAGTATCAAATCAAAGGAAGCATTGCAACAGGACATCCTTTGAAGACATGACAGCCATCCGTATATTGTGAAGAAGTGTCAAGGCCAAGAGTCATCATTGTAAAGTTGTAAAAGAGTCATTTGTAAAAGTGTCATCATTGAAGAGTCGTCATTGTAAAAGAGCCAATCTGCCTAGAGTCGTTATTGTCTGTCATCAATTTTTATTGTATATATCTTTAGGTCAGTTTTGGATATAGTCTTGCATAGAGTCCAGGCCTATATCAAGAGTGGGAGTCTTTGTCTACTGCTACAAGAACTCAACAACAAAAGTGACAAGAACACTTCACGTACACATTGTAATTTTAATTTGTATTTATTCATTATTATGCACTTACATGTGTTTTGCACGCAGAGGTAAGTCGAAGGGTATTTTGTTTTGTTTGGGATTGGTTTCGTCAGGAAAATTTTGCATGCAGGTAGAAGAAGATTCAAGTACAACTTCAAGCAAGAATTCAAGAGCAGAAGTATCAAATCAAAGGAAGCATTGCAGTGGGACATCCTTTGAAGACATGACAGCCATCCGTATATTGTGAAGAAGTGTCAAGGCCAAGAGTCATCATTGTAAAGTTGTAAAAGTGTCATCATTGAAGAGTCATTATTGTAAAAGAGTGAATCTGCCTAGAGTCGAAAAGGCATTGTTGGGAGGTATAGGAGTCTATGTTGGGATGATGTCATGGTTGGGTTGCACGTCATAGTGTGATTGGGTGTTCAATCAAAATCATTGGAAATCATATTGTATCGTGGATCGTTGTCCCTGGTACGGGAATCCACACTCTTGTCTCATTTCAATCATTATAGGGTGGCAAGGAGGTGCTAGGCTGGTGCATGAAGTCGCCTACAGGTTGGAGCCTGTGAACACTTCAGGGTGGTAGGTTGGTCTAGGATGTTGGGGCATCTATTTAGTTGACTACTAGAGAAACCAGAGCATTAGGGCGTCCTTCCAGTGGTCGCTGGAAAAGAATGTTTTTCTAGAATTCTAGGAAGTTGTTTCTTTCATTTCAGTTCGGGCTGAAGATTAAAGAATTTATTAGAAAAGCATTCGACAGTTTTTTACCCGGAGGAGGTTTTCCTCCTAAAATTCTTGTGTCTACTGTGTTCTTTTATTTATTATTATCACTGCATAAACATTAATAATAATTGAAGATTAACTAATGCTCTGAAAAGATTTAAAAGTGCTAATTGCTAAGGAATATTGATTCACCCCCCCCACCCAACCCCCTTAGTATTTCCAACAATTAGTATCAAAGCTTGGTTCCTTCAATAACAGTGTAACCACTGGAAGTCAATTTTCAGAGCATAGAGATGGGAAAGTCAAACAAGCAGGTTACAAGGATTTCAAAGGAAGGTACAGGTACAACAAAATTTGAAGAAAGTGAGTATTGTGTACCAACCCTGATTTTGACATAAATAATTATTGGATATGGGAATCCAAGATAGAAGTACATTTGTAGGCACATGGAGTACGGGAATCAATTGTTTTTGGAGACACATCTACCGACGAAGCTAAAAGGTACAATTCAAATGTCATGAATGTAATTTTGAATGTTTTGCCAAATTCTGTGAAAACAAAAGTTGGTCAATGTTCAACAGCTAAAGCTCTTTGGGAAAAGCTTCATAATCTCTATTCAACAAAGCGTCAAGATGTTATTGAAAATTCGGATCCTTCTAATTACAATGAAGAAATGGGAGAAATGAGTAAAAAAGAGTTTCAAAATCAAGTGATCAAGGTGATAAAGGAACTCAAAAGTCAAAAGGAGAAGACGAGACTTTTGGAAGCAGAATTGAAGAAAACAAAAGAACTCATCAAAGAAAATGAAGAGTCTGAGAAGATGATTAGTAGTCTTATAACTCAATTGGAAGAAATCAAGAATACAACAACATGAGACCTCAAGAGAGAAGTCCAACAGAAGCAACAAAAACTCAACACAACGTTTGCAAAGATTAGCAGGATCACACAATAGATGCAAGAAGCAGAAATTGAAAGGAAGAAATCTGACCAAAGATACATATCCGATGTTGACCAAAAGCAAAAAGAATTAGAAACCTCTTTAGTAGAAATAAGCAGGCTCAAGATTGAAAATGAGAAGCAGAAGGAACAGATACAGGTTCTCAATAGAGAAGTAGAGAAGACCACTCTTCTCAAGCTATAGGTTGAGGAGGCAGAAAAAAGAAGGAAGATCTTGAAAAGATGGTTTCAAGAAGATCTTGCTCAAAAGCAACAAGAACTTGATGCAACCCGTGATGAGATCAACAAACTCAAGGGATCGCAAAAAAAACACTTACAAGATAAGACAAATGAAGAAGCAAAATGAAGGCAATTAAAGATGGTAAAGCTGCAGTTGATGAAGGTACAAGCTCCACATCTTCACAGGATGATTCTAAGAAGAAAGTTGATCAAAGTGAAAAGCCAAAGAAGAATGTTGCAACTGCAAAGAACAAGACCAAAGCAATCAAGAACAAAGGACCACAACAAACTACAACACCGAATCCAAAGAAGAATGAAAAATCTTCCAAGTATGTTTGATTATTTTATGGTTATTGTTTTTCATGCACTAACTATGGACATATGGCTAGGGATTGTGAAGTTATTGACAGGTACAACTATCAAGGACCATCGCATCTAAATGAACCATTCAAGTGCGCACATTTATTTAATGGTTATTGCTTTTTATGTGCCAACTATGGACATATGGCTAGGGATTGTGAAGTTTTTGACAGGTACAATCATTATCTGCAAAACCCTAGAAGCAAGTTTGCAAGATCACGAGACAGGTTCCACAATGATTTTGTGAGAAGAGAATACATGTTAGATGGGCCAAACATTGAATGTTTCAAATGCCATAACTATGGTCATAGCGCTCGTTGTTGCAGATATTAAATAGAATCACCTATGGACAACATTGAATGCTTCAAGTGTCACAACTATGGGCACATGGCTCGAGATTGAAGGAATAAGAAGGTCTGGAAAAGGAAATAGGTACAGGAAGACAAAGCAGATATGAAGGTTTCAGCAATTATGTTTTCAAGATTTGTAAAAGCAAAAGGTCATGAGGAATTAGTAGTTGCTTCAGATAATGACTCAAGTCAAGATGGCCCGTTAGCTGACTCACTATTTTGAACAATCTGGCTTGTTGACTACTTAATGTTTGTAGAGGAGGAGTCTATGCTGTAGTATATGGCACAAGTCTAAGATTGACAGGAAGGTAGTTTGAACAAGATGGCAGTTTCATTACAGGTTAAGGGGGAGCCATATAGTTGAAGGATTACAGGTTACCAAGAACAAAGCAAAATTAGTCTGTATAGGATATGCATAGGTTGAACGAATTGATTTTGAAGAAACATTTGCTCCCATTGCCAAAATGGAAGCTACCAGGATGTTTCTCGCTTATGCTTGCTCAAGAAAAATCAAGGTCTACCAAATGGATGTTAAGTTAGCTTTTCTAAATGTTGAATTGGAGGAAAAAGTTTACATTGAACAAACCGAAGGTCTTCTGCTCTCTAACAAAGAAGACTAGATCTGCAGATTAAAGAAGGCTCTATATGGTCTCAAGCAAGCTCCTAGGGCTTGGTATGCTCATCTTGATGGATATCTACATCAACAATGATTCAAGAAAGGAAGTGCTGACAGCAATCTTTATGTGAAAGTGGATTGAGATAACTGAACAATTATCGAAGTATATGTGGATGATATAATCGTTGGAAGCAATGATAACAGATTAAGTAAAGACTTTGCCACAAAAATGCAAAGTGAGTTTGAAATGTCTATGATTGGCGAACTAACATACTTTTTAGGGCTTTAGATTTCTCAACGGGATAAAGGAATATTCATATATCAAACCAAGTACATCAAAGAAATGTTCAAGAATTTCCAGATGGAAGATTACAAGCCAGTCCTTACCCCCACGATAACATGTTGCAAGTTAAGCTTAGAAAATTCGTCAAAGGATATGGACCAAAGGTTGTATAAATCCATGATTGGTAGTCTCTTATATGTGATAGCCTCCCAGCCTGATGTGATGTAGGCAGTTGGACAAGTAGCAAGATTCCAAGCAACACCAAAAGAATCTCATATTATTGTCGTCAAAATAATTCTTCGATATCTTAAGGGCACAGCGGAATATGGTCTATGGTATCCCAAAGGAAATGATCTGGTCATCCAAGCTTATGCAGATGCAGATTGGGCAGGAAGTGTTGATGATCGTAAGAGTACCAGTGGAGCAGCTTTCTATCTAGGTGGTTGTCTTGTTTCATGGTTAAGTAAAAAGCAGTCTTCAATCTCATTATCCACAGCGGAAGCAGAGTACGTCACGGCAACAGCTTGTTGTACTCAAGTTCTTTGGATGAAGCAAACTTTGCAAGATCTTCAAGTCAAGTTCGATGAACCTATTCCCATCTTTTGCGATAACACTAGTGCCATCAGTATCTCCAAGAATCTTGTGATGCATTCCAAAACGAAGCACATTTTGATTAAAATATCATTTTGCTAGAGAGCAGGTCACTGAAAAGAATATCAAGCTTGAACATGTTGGCACAAAGGAACAAATTGCTAACATCTTTACCAAACCATTACCTCATGAAGCATTTGAGTATCTTCGCCAAAAGCTTGGGATTCTCCCAAGTCTTCATTAGACTCTCTCTTATCTACTCGAGTAGAAAGGGGGAGTGGAGGTGTGTATAGCTCTGCAAGATGGTTGTTTGTCAGGGGGGAGTTACCCTTTGCCATTGATGACAAAGGGGGAGAGAAGCCAGTAGGAAGAGTTGTCATGATCGCAGGGGGAGTACTTGTGTTGCCATTAATGCCAAAGGGGGGGATTGTTGATCAGTGGTTGTCATTGATGTTAACCCAAGCAGCAAAAGGGGCTACCTTGATTTTGCATGGGCATTTTGACTTGACAACTTACTCTATTCTGAGTCAAGGATATCCTAGATGGATTCTACTCGTCGAGATGTTTTCGTTGATATATGGCATGCCAAGTAATTCTTCGCGGTTTGAGAGATATTCACGTTTGAAGTTAGTAACCCCAGTTAGTGGGCTAAAACCCTATGGGGTTGTGGCATGGCACTCATAATTGGTTGTGGTCATTGAATTGTCAATAATTAATAATAAAAAAATTGCTCCTAAAATCTCTCTAATGCTCACTTGTTGAGGACCATCTCAACTCAAGACATTCATATAAATAATGACCCTCATATCCTCCTCTAATAGGGATTTTGTGGCTTCAAACACATCAACGTGGCATTTTCGCTTTAACATTTTTTTGCGAAGTTTCAGAAGCTGAAATTAAAACCCATTTGACCCAAAATCTTGATTAACCTTATCGCCACATTTCAGATCTTGGTTTGCTATATTTTCGAAGATATGATTTGAGGAAGTTAGGGTTTTAGTAGGCTCCCAAATTCCATTTCAAACAAGTGATGTTGGGAAAATCGTCATAACTTTCTCTCTGAGCATTGGATTCAAATTTCGTAAATAGTCACAAAAAGAGAACGGACCGTAGTTTGTTGAGTAGCTTTTTTAGGGCCGAAGGTCGCAACAGTGACACGTGGCACTTCGTACATGTTCTCTACTGAACCAGTCTATAGTCAGGTCATTGTGGGAGATTGGGCATAACTCTTTCTTGAAGAATCCAATCTTGATCAGACCTGTGGGGTTGGAAAGAGGATGAAATTTTAGACCTTGGAGATCTGAAATTACATAGATACAAAAAATTCAATATCGAGCTCCTAGAAGGATAGAAAAAGCACGCATCAAGGATCACTATAGTAAGGACCACACATCAACAGTAAAGGGTAAGTCTCCTACAGTGAAATATGTATGATTAGTGTTTACATTTCAAATATGAGTATCATCTCTGACATATGTTTTTGCAGGACAATGTAAGCACATATAGGGTCTCGGTTATATCTCTGTCTCTATATGTCACAATTACTTTTGATACCACATTTTGGATGTCCTATTCTTGATACTACACATTTGATAATACATATTTAAGTATGGGGGATTTACGCAGTGCATTATATTAGATATCATTTTTTTTTGGGATTCAACTGCGTTAAGTAAGTCATTCAAACGTATGACCATTTCCATGAGAGGTAGTCATAACTGACTAATTTCTCATGATTTTTGAATAGTTCACTTAGCACTCATTGCATCGGGTGATGCTCACAGGGGTGAAGAAGTGGGATTGAAACTAGTGAAATGTGGAGAACGAATCACATAGCATCAATCATCACTTCCGGGGCTTGCACCCGGTAACCAGGACTTCCCAGGAGGTCACCCATCCCAGAACTCCTCTGGCTCAAGCGCGCTTAACTGTGGAGTTTTTCCCCACAATCAAGCCCACTTAGCTTGCTACCCCATTTGCAAAACCTTAGCGAGTATTGTGCCTCATGAACCATTCAAGTAGAGATCCCTTGACTCTTTTTTGAATTTAAGTATGGGGGATTTACGCAGTGCATTATATTAGATATCATTTTTTTTGGGATTCAACTGCGTTAAGTAAGTCATTCAAACGTATGACCATTTCCATGAGAGGTAGTCATAACTGACTAATTTCTCATGATTTTTGAATAGTTCACTTAGCACTCATTGCATCGGGTGATGCTCACAGGGGTGAAGAAGTGGGATTGAAACTAGTGAAATGTGGAGAACGAATCACATAGCATCAATCATCACTTCCGGGGCTTGCACCCGGTAACCAGGACTTCCCAGGAGGTCACCCATCCCAGAACTCCTCTGGCTCAAGCGCGCTTAACTGTGGAGTTTTTCCCCACAATCAAGCCCACTTAGCTTGCTACCCCATTTGCAAAACCTTAGCAAGTATTGTGCCTCATGAACCATTCAAGTAGAGATCCCTTGACTCTTTTTTGAATTTAAGTATGGGGGATTTACGCAGTGCATTATATTAGATATCATTTTTTTTTGGGATTCAACTGCGTTAAGTAAGTCATTCAAACGTATGACCATTTCCATGAGAGGTAGTCATAACTGACTAATTTCTCATGATTTTTGAATAGTTCACTTAGCACTCATTGCATCGGGTGATGAGGCACAATACTTGCTAAGGTTTTGCAAATGGGGTAGCAAGCTAAGTGGGCTTGATTGTGGGGAAAAACTCCACAGTTAAGCGCGCTTGAGCCAGAGGAGTTCTGGGATGGGTGACCTCCTGGGAAGTCCTGGTTACCGGGTGCAAGCCCCGGAAGTGATGATTGATGCTATGTGATTCGTTCTCCACATTTCACTAGTTTCAATCCCACTTCTTCACCCCTGTGAGCATCACCCGATGCAATGAGTGCTAAGTGAACTATTCAAAAATCATGAGAAATTAGTCAGTTATGACTACCTCTCATGGAAATGGTCATACGTTTGAATGACTTACTTAATGCAGTTGAATCCCAAAAAAAATGATATCTAATATAATGCACTGCGTAAATCCCCCATACTTAAATTCAAAAAAGAGTCAAGGAATCTCTACTTGAATGGTTCATGAGGCACAATACTCGCTAAGGTTTTGCAAATGGGGTAGCAAGCTAAGTGGGCTTGATTGTGGGGAAAAACTCCACAGTTAAGCGCGCTTGAGCCAGAGGAGTTCTGGGATGGGTGACCTCCTGGGAAGTCCTGGTTACCGGGTGCAAGCCCCGGAAGTGATGATTGATGCTATGTGATTCGTTCTCCACATTTCACTAGTTTCAATCCCACTTCTTCACCCCTGTGAGCATCACCCGATGCAATGAGTGCTAAGTGAACTATTCAAAAATCATGAGAAATTAGTCAGTTATGACTACCTCTCATGGAAATGGTCATACGTTTGAATGACTTACTTAACGCAGTTGAATCCCAAAAAAAATGATATCTAATATAATGCACTGCGTAAATCCCCCATACTTAAATTCAAAAAAGAGTCAAGGGATCTCTACTTGAATGGTTCATGAGGCACAATACTCGCTAAGGTTTTGCAAATGGGGTAGCAAGCTAAGTGGGCTTGATTGTGGGGAAAAACTCCACAGTTAAGCGCGCTTGAGCCAGAGGAGTTCTGGGATGGGTGACCTCCTGGGAAGTCCTGGTTACCGGGTGCAAGCCCCGGAAGTGATGATTGATGCTATGTGATTCGTTCTCCACATTTCACTAGTTTCAATCCCACTTCTTCACCCCTGTGAGCATCACCCGATGCAATGAGTGCTAAGTGAACTATTCAAAAATCATGAGAAATTAGTCAGTTATGACTACCTCTCATGGAAATGGTCATACGTTTGAATGACTTACTTAACGCAGTTGAATCCCAAAAAAAATGATATCTAAGATAATACATATTCTTGATGCTACACCAAGTCTGCTAAATCTATATGATGTTGTAAGTTCATGTTACTTGTCATGTCATAGTTGATAGAATGGTCTTTGTTGTACTTAGAACTTGGTCCATCACAAGTCTAGGGTTTGTCATCAGTTTTATTGTATATATCTTTAGGTCAATTTTGGATATAGTCTTGCATAGAGTCCAGGCCTATATCAAGAGTGGGAGTCTTTGTCTACTGCTACAAGAAGTCAACAACAAAAGTGACCAGCACACTCTAGGTACGCATTGTAATTTTAATTTGTATTTATTCATTATTATGCACTTACATGTGTTTTGCAAGCAGAGGTAAGTTGAAGGGTATTTTGTTTTGTTTTGGGATTGGTTTCGCCAGGCAAATTTTGCATGCAGGTAGAAGAAGATTCAAGTACAACTTCAAGCAAGAATTCAAGAGCAGAAGTATCAAATCAAAGGAAGCATTGCAGCAGGACATCCTTTGAAGACATGACAGCAACCCGTATATTGTGAAGAAGTGTCAAGGCCAAGAGTCATAATTATAAAGTTGTAAAAGAGTCATTTGTAAAAGTGTCATCATTGAAGAGTCATTATTGTAAAAGAGTCAATCTGCTTAAAGTCGAAAAGGCATTATTGGGAGGTATAGGAGTCTTTGTTGGGATGATGTCATGGTTGGGTTGCAGGTCATAGTGTGATTGGGTGTTCAGTGAAAATCATTGTAAATCATATTGTATTGTGAATCGTTGTCCCTGGTACGAGAATCCACACTCTTGTCTCATTTCAGTCATTATAAGGTCATAGGGAGGTGCTAGGCTGGTGCATGAAGTCGCCTACAGGTTGGAGCCTATGAACACTTCAAGGAGGTAGGTTGGTCTAAGATGTTGGGGCATCCATTCAATTGACTACTGAAGAAAACCAGAGCATTGGGGTGTCCTTCCAGTGGGAGTTGGAGAAGAATGCTCTTCTAGAATTCTAGGAAGTTGTTGCTTTCATTTCAATTGAGGCTGAAGATTAAAGAATTTATTGGAGAAGCGTTAGGTGGTTTTTGACCCGAAGAGGGTTTTCCACCTAAAATTCTTGTTGCTATTGTGTTCTTTTATTTACTGTTATTACTGAATAAACATTAACAATAATTTTAGATTAAATAATGCTCTGAAAAGATTTAAAAGTGCTAATTGCCAAGGAATATTGATTCATCCCCCCTCTTAGTGTTTCCAACATGAACCTCGTTACATATTTCAACATAAGTAGCTAACGACAGACATTACGGTAATGAGAAGCATAACTGGGATCTGCTAATAAGTATATGAGAAAGCTACTTATCTTGAAGCATTTTTGGCATCCTTGTCATTCTGGTATCATTGTTTTAAACTATGTACTCACTATTAAGCCTTCAAGGCCATTAATTTTATAATCCAGACCGCTAATTACTTGCATATTAGGGGCACCAATCTTGTAGGATTGTACTCCTTAGAGTAGTTAGAAAATAATGGATGAAAACTTCAAACCTAATTACAATAGGGCACATCTCCTTGCTCTCTTAAGATGAGGTACAATAAGTTTTCAGAAATTACTCAAGGGCTACTACACAAAAAAAGGAGGGCCATAGATGGATTGTTGCACAATCCTCAAGATGGAGATTGGAAATTTGTTGGAAGACATGGAGACAAGAATTCCACATTCACTGGCCATGCAATTGGAGACACTCCAAGTCAAACAGAATCAAGAAGAGCCCTAAAGGCTTTGGCAAATTTCTGTCCAAAGTGTGCCAAACATGTTCATCATGAATCACCGTTGAACTATGTCAAAATCTGCATCATTTGTGAGGAGAATCACAGCACCAGTCAATGCCCATCACCACCAGGTTTGAACTTTGAAAGTTGTTTACCAAAGAGCTCAAAAGAATGTGGAGAAAGTCATAACAATGAAGTATTTCCCTTTATTTCCTTTATTTCCATTAACAACAATGAATTGAAGGGTTGATCTTGGAAATGTCCCCTCCCCTTGGGAGTTGGAAGCACCTAATAGGGTTGATTACCTAGCCACCTCTAACAAGGTAGGGAACACTTTTATAGGAGTTGGTATAGTTAGATATTTCAAGTTGATCCTAATTTGAAGTCTTATAAGTTTGGTCCACTATAATGCATATATGGTCATTGTCTTGCATGATTGGATTCTTTCACTTGATTTCGACATGGCTATGCCAGGTGGTTCTACACAGAGAAGTAGAGGCCTTGAGGGCACCCTCATTCCATGCCTACTCCACATGATGCCCAACTCGTACCAAGCTTTTGGAGAGAATGATAACCTTGCAAATGTAATGTCCCCAATTAAATTAATTTTGCTAAGAAATTTTTCCATTTTTGGAATTTGGGTGTTGGGAAATTTTTTGGCATGTAAACTTCGAAAAATTGGGTGGAGGGAGTCCCCACTTAATTTTTGCAGAGATGGAGGCCACCAACAATAGAGAAAAGGAAAAATTAAATTGGTAGGGTTATGTGGGGCCACCCAAAGAGAGAATTCAAACCCATTAGGAAAATCAAGTGAAGGAGAAGGAGGTCGAATTGGTGGGGCCCACAAGGAAAGAAAGGGGGCAGCAAAGACAAATAGAAGAAGCATCATTTTGGGACCTTTTGACACCTTCATTTTCTAAATTAGATGTTAGGATATTCCGACGCATAGGACATAATTAAGTACAACTTGGTCTAGTGTATAATTAGGTAAAGTGTGTTTCTTTAGTATGTATTTTTCGTAACTTACAATACGACGGCCACGATATGTTCTAGACATGAAGTGATCCGACGGTTCATTCTCTCCTCAGTATTAGCAACACTTGATCCATGGCTTAACACCTAATTGGTCCATGATCTCTATTTTAAGAGCATGGAGGGCCATTCGTAAGGTGACCGTGAGGGCCATATGTAAAAGTGTTCTCACCTATTATAAAAAGTGAGTCACTTATAATTCTAAAGCCTCTTTATTTTTTATTTAAGTTGCAATTTAGTGGATAGTTCATAAAGTACCATTGTAAAAATGACTTTCATTTATTTATAAAAGTGAGTCACATCAAGTAATCTACTTTTTAAAGTGAGCTAATTAGATTAAGTTTGGAAGGGGGGAATTTTTTTAAATATAGCATTATAATTCACTTCCCCACATTCACGTAGTTCATCCGTATCTTCAACAACTTTTTTTCAAAAAGCCATAACTTCTTCATTCGGAAGCCGTTTTCAGAGATGTTTTTTTTCAATCAGCCTAATTTTTCAAGATCTTTCCATTGGAACACTTAGTTTCAGCATCTACAACTTCAGTTTCTGTTAAAATGGAAAGTCCATGCCTAGTTATTCTTGACATCACCAACTACTTCCAATGGCTACCCTATATTGTGGATTTACTTATAAGTAAAGGTTTTTATAGAATAGTCTCAAGCCAAGAGTCTAAACCTAAAGATGGAGATGAGCAAGCCAAATGGGAAAATAAGCAAGATCAAGCACATGGGTTGATAGGGGTGTCTATTTCTCCAGACCTTAGATTTCATATCGTAGAAATTGATACCCCCGATGAAGCAATGAAACAGTTCAATAACGTTTTTGGAATTAAAAATGAAATTAGAGCCCATCAACTTGAAAATGAGTTGTTTACGTTGGACCCTTAGACTTCTCTTGGAAGGTGTTAAGGTTAAGAAAGAAGATGGTAGTCATATCTATTCCATTCTTATTAAGTTAGGACCATCCTACTCTGTGTTTGTTTCCACCTTCCATTCTACTAGAGAAGCCTTTATTTCTCAAGGACAAGACTACAAGTCCCCCTATTTTGATGCCTTTTGTGATTCCTTAATAAGAGAACAAGAAAAACTCTTACATCTTGGTCTTCTTAATACTGGAAATTCTTCTAAGAAAGCCTTAGCAGCCAAGCAGCAACCAAATTCAAAGAATCCTAAGAAGCAGCATCCTAACAAGAATGGTCCTAAACCAAACAAGGGTCCTAAGAAATTTCAATCTCAAAATGAAAAATCAATTCAGCAAAATGATAAGGCAAATAAAAACAAAGGAAAGAAGATTGATAGTCATTGCAGCTTTTGTAATCGTGATGGCCACTTAGAATCCAAATGCTTCAAGAAGATGGAAGCCTTGCAAGTAGCCATGAAGAAGCATAACACCCATTTGGAGCACTCTTCAACCTCAACTTCATCTTCAGGAATAGCACTTTCTACATGTGGTTGTCAAACATCTCGGTCTGGTTATACACTAAATGTATCTTCTTCTTCTCATTCTCATGAGTGGCTCATTGATTCTGGAACTTCTTATCACATGGACAAAAACAAAGCCATGTTTTCTTCTTTAAATGATTGTAACACAAAAAATATTTATGTTGGTGATGATAGATCTCTTAGTGTTGTAGCGGCTGGAACTATTCATCTATACAATGGCCAATTTAATGATGTATTGTGTTCCTACATTATCTTGCAACCTTTGTTAAAATTGGCAACTAGGGCCAAACTCCTTCTGGGTCTTCTTATTCATGGCAGCTGAT
Source organism: Pinus tabuliformis (assembly GCA_031772625.1). NCBI lineage: Eukaryota > Viridiplantae > Streptophyta > Pinopsida > Pinales > Pinaceae > Pinus > Pinus tabuliformis. The sequence continues at coordinate 1,204,633,594 of CM062809.1, read as the reverse complement.
ATTTTTCTTGGATTCCTCTTGTCGAGAGGTGTAGGATTGATTTAAAGATCATTTGATTCCGACATGTATTCATGGATATATTAATTTATTTGTGTTATGGGACAATTCATCAAGGTCAGTCAGCAACCAAATTGTCCCTACTTATCCTCCACATTTTAGTATAAATTGAAGAGGACTTTAAGTCATTTGTCACACACACTCTTGTGATCTCTCTTCATTCTGTTTTGGGTCTGATGAAGATGAGATCTAGTGAGAGTGCCCTAGGTGATACACTGCCCTAGAAGTTGTGATGGAGAAGGCTCTACACTATCATGGGCAAGGACTTATGTTGCTGAAGCGAACAAAGTTTCTTCTACAAATTAATTACTCCAAAAGACTTGGAATATGAAGTTATCCATTGAGGATATAAATATTATATTAAATATATGAATAAGAATGATAATGATGATGAATGATTTACAATGAGAACAAGAGGCTTGCTTATATATCATGCAAGTGTCTCTTCATGAAGAGTCATGTCTCATTTAGACATGCCTCTTCAACCTAGTTACTACTTAACTAATTATTATTTATGCTTATTATCATTTACATTATTTTACATTATTTATATATATTTTATTCGTTACATTGCCTCCTTCCTCAAAAAGCTTTGTCCTCAAAGCTTGTCGATGAAAAAGGCTTGATCTCTTTTTCGACTTCCAAAGTCTTTCTGTCTCAGAATAGTCATCTTTGTCGATACAAGTTGATATGATCTTCTTAGTGACAAACAAAATTGTCGCACTGAGAAGGGATCAGACCATCACAGATTAATCTTCTGTATAGCATTCGGATCACTAAAATTTTGTAATGACTTGTTAGCATAAGACTGGATTGAATTTACGTCATTATTCTCCGAAACATTAATTTGTTGTCTACGAATGGTCCTGATACATAGCTTGGTTGATTTGTCTATTCTCATGATCCGGATGTCGATAGGGAACCTTTTTTATTTGATTTTCTTCTGGCGAAGATGTTGAATTGGTTATAAAACATTCACTTGGGATGTCCATTGTCTGAACTGCAACATCTACATGTGTCGTTTCTTCAACTAACTTGTCTTTTTGAGTTGTCATATTCACTGGATTGGTATTTGTTGTTTTGTCATCAACTTGAATTCCTACATTTGATACTTCTTTCTCGATAAATTGTTGTACCTTGTTTTCTAATGACCTCTTATCCTTCTTAAGTTTCTTAATTTGCCACAGTAATTTTTCGCTATGGTTTTTAAATCGAGAAACTTCTTCATTTTTGTCAACATTGATTTTGTCAATTTCTTTTTGCATATTTTGTAATACCTTTTTTCCTTCTTGACAAATTACTTTCGAAATATCCGATATATCTTCTAGCGTTACTAAATTAGGTTTCAGTGTAACACCTTGAAGTGTTATTTTCTTCTTCTTGTAAGAAAATATTAAAAACTTTTTCTTAGTATTTAGAATAAATGAACCTAAATTTTTCATCCATGGTGATCCAAAACAATGTCACTATCGTTAATACTTAAGGTTTTCATGGTGAATTGTGAGGTAAAAGTATAATCTCCAATATTTATGTGTAGATTGCTTATATCGTATTGTTTGCCAAAAATATTTGTTTCAACTATATTTGATTCAGGAATCACCAATTGATTAGCACATTTAAGACTAACATAATTACTTCTTTCAATAGGACTGATAGAGATTATGATGTCTCTTCCTGCGAGTGATCCTTTGATGTTAAATAGTGTGCAAACACATGTAGTATGGGTTTCAAGAAACCTTTTATTACTAGTCTCCATTTTTGCCTTGATGTTTTTACGTAAACAATATGTCAACTGGAGCTATTTTTATTATAAAATATCACTTATTTCTTCTATATATATTTTTCAAATATTCTCCTTTAATGTGGATTGATAAAACTTGAATACCATTTTATAAAAAAAAATACTCCTTATATTGTTGCCCTCTATATATGTATGTATTTCTTTATATTAAGACCCCTTTTCAAAATAACTTTATTATCTTATAATAATAGTTTCTCTTCTTTTTTAAATAATAAATTGGTCCCTGTTTTTTATATACTTAATTACTCCCTTGATAACTTTTAATGTCACCCCACTTAATATAAAAGTCAAACTTAATATAAACTTTTATGATGTCACCACACTTAATAAATATAAAGGTTGTGTCTTTTAGTATGACACGATCACAATGTTCACAATACTTTTAAAGTAAAAAGTATTATTTATCTTTCACATAAGAGCTTTTGTATCCCTGTTTTTTCTTCAACTTTTAAAATACCATGGGCTATTACCATGGCTTGTTTTTAAAACCTCTTGTAAAAAGTAATATTTACCTTTCACATAAGAGCTTTTGTATCCATGTTTTTTCTTTAACTTTAAAAATACCATGGGCTATTACCATGGGTTGTTTTTAAAACCACGAGCTTCTCCACGTAAAAAGTTTTAGATATACTTGGTATGAGATTTTGTATCCATTTTTTTTCTTTTACTTTTCTTTTCTTCTTCTTTTTTTTATTTTATTTACTTATATTTTTTTTTTTGGTTAATTTTTTTTTTTAATGGCCAAAGGCTTAGAAAAACGGAGAAAAGGAGAAACTCCCAAATTCTGAGCAAAATGCTTCAATTATATGGCAGCAAGGTTGACGAATTTTGATAGCCAAGGCCCTGGATCAGAGAATGAGCTCTGTGCACCAGTTAAGCAACCTAGAGGACCGAACTCCTCTGATATCAAATGAAGCGAACAAAGTTCCTTCTACAAATTAATTACTCCAAAAGACTTGGAATATGAAGTTATCCATTGAGGATATAAATATTATATTAAATATATGAATAAGAATGATGATGAATGATGAATGATTTACAATGAGAACAAGAGGCTTGCTTATATATCACGCAAGTGTCTCTTTATGAAGAGTCATGTCTCATTTAGACATGCCTCTTCAACCTAATTACTACTTAACTAATTATTATTTATGCTTATTATCATTTACATTATTTTACATTATTTATATATATTTTATTCGTTACAGCTGCCCTATAATGGAGAAGCCTAATGCATCCATGGAAGACGCCTTATTGTTATCATTGAGAAACACCTACGCTGACATGGAAATAAAGCCCTAACGCTGAAGCCTCCTAAACGCAGTCATGAAGATAGACTTCTAGCGTTGCCCCTATAAAGTCTTAACATTTCCCTATCAAACTGTTCTAAGCCACAGTTTAAAGAGGGTTTTATGTGCCTGAATCCGTTGTTCTAAAGAGCCCAAATTGCTAACCTTTATAACAGTGAAAGTGTCCTATATGCTGGCAGAAAAAGTTCTTATACGCAACAAGCAGAAGGAGCCCTTGGTAGTGGAACTTCCAACGTGGAAGAAAAGGACTATCACTGTTTAGAAGCTGTAATGGAGGAAGACTTATTACGTAGCCCTTACCTGCTATTAAGAGAGGCCCATTAGTAGTCTTGTATTGCTATCATAATGTCACATTGTTGTAGATGACAGTGTGGCCTAATTAAGGATTTTCTGGGCATATTGGTGATGAGATTGATTTGAAGGGTTGCTATAGCTAGCTGCTTTGCTAAGCTGCAAGCCATAGCAAGCAGCGAAGGTTGTCCCATGACAGTATTGCAGTGTACAGCATAGTGATGATGGACATGGTGTGATAGGTGACAACATGATGTGGGCAGCATGGTGCAATATGGTGCAACATAGTGCATAGTGACAGTGGTGCAGCATAGTGATGCATAGTGCAGCATGATGAATGGTGCAGCATAGTGCACAGAGACTGTGGTGCGACATAGTACACAGTGACTGTAATGCGGCATAGTGATGCATAGTGAAGCATGATGAATGGCGTAGCATAGTGCACAGTGGCAGTGGTGTAGCATAGTGATGCATAGTGTAGCATGATGTGTTGAAGTTTCTAAGTTTAGTTAGTTTAGAAACCCTTCATGCACTTTTTCTGATTTATTCCTACCTACTTGTTATTTTTCTTTAACAAGGTATTTACAAAGTAAATACTGAAAATAAACACCACTGCATGCTCAACATATTATAGATCAGCAACTAAAAGAAACAAGAACAAACACACCACATGATACCATTATTTTTGGACCAATGTCCCCGAAAAAACCCAATGCGGGAAAACTGGTGCAGCTATCTAAGGGTTTTCTTATTAAGCAATATCAATGTACAATCTGGGTGCCAAAACTCGCTTACCCAACAGAGAATTTCCCTATCAGCTATACCTCACAATTTGAGAGAAATCTCTTGGGTAAAACCCTCCCGACAGCTCCTCAACACAAAACTGCTCTACAACCCCAACGTCTGCCCGAACTGGACTGCGTCAACCCCTCTCTCTCACACTGGCCCTGCGTCAGCCTTTCTAGGCCTGGGTCAGCCCCAGGAGGCCCTGCGTCAGCTCTGAGAACCTCTACGTCAACTGCGCTGTCCCCTTTGGTGCTCTGCGTAGCACTTGGCAGCCTCTATGTGGCCCTGCGTAAGCCCTTGCTAGCTCTGCGTCACCCTCCTTGGCTGTTGCGCTGCTCTCCTGGCACAATCTCTACCTTCTCTGTTTCTCTGTACTCAATGCCCCTCATCTGCTCTCCCGATCATTGATTCTATCTCTCTTAGCAAACCCTGCTCTAAAGAATAGAATAACTAATCACTCTGGTGTATTATCCAAGTGACCCTCAAGCCTCCTCTTATACTTTTCCTATTGACATCTCAACGGCCGAGATTAAGTCCCTAATCAATGGCTAAGATTAAATCTGACTTGATCCATGTCTTTTAGACCATTCTAACATAGACTCATATTAATACACATTAATATTTTATTTTCCCTAAGTTTAGACATAGGGACTCCATTAAAAATATTAATTATTTTAATATCTCCTGATCTGTTTAGAATCTGCCCAAACCCTTTCTGGGTATTGGAGATCTCATGTGCCCCAACCTCTCCACCAAATTTCGTGCTTAGAGCACATCGGATGCTACCCCAAATCAACACTCTCTCTTAGCGAGGAATGTGCTCTAGCAATACTCCTCACTGTGTATTACTCTGATCATCCAGCATCAGTACCTGTGCTGTGCTAGGCCTTCCTACCCAACATACTCTGCACTACTGCCTCTTGTACTGCTGCCCATGGTTCTACCATTGCCACTACTACATATGTACGACAGCTTCCTCTGCATCCATGTTGTTGCTGGTCCTTCCTCCCAACACTGCATCTACACTGCACCTCCTCTCATCATGTTGCATCGTGCTGCCCACTGCTGCACTGCAACTTAGTTACTGAGAAGCAAGTAACTGATCTCCCAACTAACCTCCCTATTGGGCTAGAAACGACCAGTGATGCTGAATCTCTCTCTGCTGCTAACAAGTGCTTCCTCTCTCTGACCTCTGCACTATTGCAACAACTCCCTGCATCTCGCACCGTTGCACACCTCTCTGTGCCTTCCTGCACTGGTGCAACACTCCTGTGCCTCTCACACTACTGCAGCCTGCTAGCCTCGCGTTGTCTCGGGACTCCTACACTGTAGCTCTCTCTGTCGCTCCATCTACATCCGTCTCGACGCACTCAGCCAGTCCTACTACTCCTCGTCGAGGTCCCATAGCAAGGTCTAATCCAAGAGGTTGGGTACCTCAAGGATCCTGCCCTTCATTGCCTGTAGTCCTCCTGACAACCGCTCAAGTGGTGCATGTGCACTCATCGCACAATCATCGTCTGTCAAAACTTCCTTATATGCCCGTGTTGGCGCTGCCTTAGTCTCAGAAAACTCTCCCTTACTCTTCTTCCTTGGACATTGGATCGCATAGTGACCCAACTCCCCATAGTGGAAGCACTTGATCTTGGAGAGATCTTTCTTCTTCCGCTTTTCCTGCTTTCCCTAAGATGCTAGGGCCACATCCTCCTCCTCCTGCCTGACCTTGATTCGTTTGCTACTGCTACCTGTCTTTGACTGCTGTCTAATCTCTTCTTGAAGAAGAGCTGCCCACATCTCGTCCCAAGGTAGGAGAGTCCCTTTGCCCAGGATCAGTGTTGCGGGGGAGCACCCCCCCCTTCGAACCCGCTCCCGAAGCGCGCTCCGGGCGGAAGCGGGTCGGGAGCGCGCTCCCAAAATCGCTCCCGTAAAAAAATTTGCGCTCCCTGGTTTGTGAGGGAGCGATTCAGGGAGCGATCGCTCCCGCGCTCCCGGAGCGTTTTTTAATGCCCGGGAGCGATCGGGGAGCGATCGCTCCCTGACCGCTCCCGGACATTAAAAAACGCTCCAGGAGCGGTTCGGCGGAAAAAAAATCCGCCGGACCCGAAATTTATAAAAATTTTAGAAATTTTTTTTTAGTTTATAAGCCCAATGGGCCAAAAAAAAATCATTTCAACTTCATTGAGCAAGAGATTGAGAGCTGAGCAAGAGCAAAGGAGCAAGGAGCAAGAGCTGAGGAGCAAGGAGCCAGAGCTGAGGAGCGAGGAGCAAGTGCCAAGGAGCGAGGAGCAAGCCTGCAGAGGTAAGTAACTTAATCATTTAGTTAGTTTAGCTGGTTAGGTAGTTAATTTGGTTAGTTTAATTTACCTGTTTGAGTTTAAAGATCATTAATTTAAATTAAATTAATAAATTAAATGAATTAATCCCAATAAACTAAATTAATTTGCAGATTCAAGACTCAAACCCTACAAACATCAAACACCATGGACCTGGGGATATTTATTGGCATTTTCCTCTTCCTGGTCCCTTTTATGGTTATTATGGTGGTGGAGAGTAGGAAACGGAGGGGGCCTGAAACTGAAGAGGTGGATGAAGAAGCCGGAGGAAGTCAAATGGGTGAAAACCCCAGTGAGGAGGAGGTGGAGGAGGGTGAACATGAGGGTCAAAAAACTAAACAAGACCAAACTCCATTGTGGAAATATGTTCACAGGGCTGAAACAGGGAGAGGGGGTGGAACCACTAAATTTCATTGCCCCCATTGCGACATTGATTACACAGGCTCATACACCCGTGCTAGAAGACACCTCTGCGGGAAAAGGCCATGGGATGGAGAGAAACAAATAGGAATCAAAACTTGTGCAGCGGTGTCAACAGCAGATAGAGCCAAATACATAAAGGAAGAGGAGGACGCCCAATATAGAGCAAAAAGATCAAGGGGTTTCTTTGAACCAATCTCACCATCACAAAGAACTCCTTCAGCATCCTCCCAAGGCAGTGGATATGGACATGGAGGCACAGGGTCATCATCTTTAAGGCGTAGAACCATATCAGATTTCCTTGATGAGGGGTGTAGGAATGATGTGGATTCAAAAGTTTACAGGTTCCTCTATGCATGTGGGATACCATTCAATGTTCTACGCTCACCTTATTGGCACGAAATGGTTTCTGCCATAAATGATGCCCCTAAAGGATACAAGAGCCCTGGGTATGACAAGGCAAGAACTGTTGGCCTTGATCATGAAAAAGCAAAAATATCACATTCTTTGAATAAAATGACAAGTTCTTGGACTGACAATGGGGTGTCCATTGTATCTGATGGATGGACAAATGTAAAAGGCAAGCCATTGATAAGTGTTCTTGCTGTGTCCCGAAGTGGTCCCATCTTTCTAGCTGCACATGATTACTCAGACAAGTTCAAGACCGCTATCAACATTGCAGAAGCATTGCTTGAAACAATTGAGCGTATTGGCCCATACAATGTCATCCAAGTCATCACTGACAATGCTCCTAATTATAGGGCAGCGGGAGCAATTATTGAGGATAAATACCCGAACATATTTTGGTCTGGATGTTTGGTTCACACATTGAACCTTCTGTTGCATGATATTGTCAAAAACAAAAATGAACAATACCAATGGATTGGTGATTTGTACAAGAAAGGAAAAAATATGATAAAATTTATTACAAATCATAGCAATACCCATGGCCTTTTCCGCAGTCACTCGAGATTGGAGTTGCTGAAGATTGCGAGGACTAGATTTGGTAGCTATTACCTCACCTTCAGGCGCCTTTTGAAGGTAAGAGAGGCATTAGCTAGCATGGTATCAAGTCCACATTGGCAGGTGTTAAAGGAAAGGGCTACAAATGTAGCTGACACGGCAGGTTTTGAAATGGTGGAGGAGGCCGCTCTTGATGGGCAGTTTTGGACAACTGTGAGACAGGTATTGGATTTCACCAAGCCAATTTATAACATGATTCGGTTTGCAGATACAGACAAACCAGTGATTGGCGAGGTGTATGAGCAAATGGATACCATGTTGGGGGAAATAAAAGACATTGTTCATAATAAAGATCCCAACTTGTACAAACTGATTCATGATTGTGTGTGTGAACGGTGGAATAGGCTTAACGTTCCACTACATTGCTTGGCGTATATCCTTACGCCAAAATACTACTCAGAATCTTGGTTGGGCAAACCTGCAGCAGGGGGTGGTGTTAGGACCAAACCCCATTTAGATCAAGAGGTAACTAGAGGATATCTGGAAGCATTAGAAAAGTTGGTGCCTGACAGGGAGGAATGTGCAGCTGTGCGCCTTGAAATAGGCAGATACTTCAGTGGCAGTGGTTTGTATGGTAACTTCCATGCAATGGACGACAAAGATAAATTTGATTCTCTCACATGGTGGGAAACATATGGCGGCCACGGACTTTTGCCAAAATTGGCAAAAAAAGTTCTTTCACAGGTTGTAAATTCTTCTTCTGCAGAGAGGTGTTGGAGCACCTACAGTTATATACATAATGTGAAAAGAAACAGGCTCAACGAAAACCGAGCAGAAAGCTTGGTTTATGTGCACTACAACTTGAGGTTGTTGAGCCATTACTGTGATCGGGCTAATGAAGATCCCACATATAAAATTTGGGACAATCACCCTGAGGACGACAATTTGGAGGATGGCATTGTACATATGGAAGAACTAGAAGAGGAGCTTGTACGGGATGAAAATGAAGCAGCTGCAGCAGCCATGCCACCTCCACCTCCACCATCCAGTAGCAGTTCTCGGGGCCCGAGTCTTGTTCCATTGCTGTCGCCACCTCCATCGACACCCTCGCGTGGAGGCTCTAGTTCTGGTCGTCGGTCTGTGCGGGAGACTCCTAGAAGACCACCACGACCTACTTATACTCCTGGAGACTCTCGTGGCAAGGGCCACTTGTAGATTTACAGTTTACTTGTCTTTTTTAGTTTCTATTAGACTTTAGTTTTCATAACTGTTGAGTTTTGAGTCCTTGACTCTTGACTCTTGACTCTTTCATATCATTATGACATTATGATATTTTTTGTAAACATTATATCACTGTGACAATGAAAATTTGAAGTTTGAAGTTGGGCCTTGGCAATTATAACTCATTGGTAATGATTGTGAATTATGAATATGATGCTTTGTGAAAGACTAAAGTTGTTTCATTTCATCTCATTATTCATGTTTCATTTTATAAATTTTTAACATTTCATATCATGTTAACAGTTAGAAGTTAGGACTTAGAAATATCTTCGATATTACTTCTTGTAATGGTTAAACTTGGCTTACAAGTACAACTTGTTACTTTGGTGATCAATGATGATAAATGTTATTGAATTTTCAATTCTGAAAGCTTGAAGTTGAAACTTTAATATTGAATTTGATGAATCATGATTTATAAGACTCAATATGTTGCAGTTGTAATATGTATTTTACTAACTTGTGGACATGGTTGATGACGATTATAATTTCTAGATGATTGATGTGATATGGTTCAATGATCAATTTATGTTTTTTTATGTTTTTTATGTCTATTTCATCATTCTACATGTTTTTGTTGACATATATGTATCAAAAATTAAAAAATATAAAAAATATATATATTTTTAAAAAATCGCTCCCCGATTCGCTCCCAAACCGGGAGCTTCTGAAAATGGTCGCTCCCGCTCCCCGCTCCCAAGTAACATTGCCCAGGATGCTCTGGACAAACACTTCCCACTCTTCTGAGACAGCATTCAGGGATGTCCTCACCATAAGCTCCTGATCCGGTGTCGCTCCTATAGCAGTCCACTGATCTCGGATCTCATTCAATCCTCTGAGGAAGTAGTCAATCGTTTAACCCATCTTCATCTGATACGACCTCATCTGATTCTTGAGCGGCATTCTTCTTTGCATAAAAGTATGCAGGTACAGGTTCTTGAGAGCCTCCCACATCTCAATTGTCGTTTCCTTCTCGGCTATATGTGGTACCACATGATCCTTGACCCCGTCAAGGATAATGCACTTGGCCCTCGCCATCGCCTCTTCGTACTTGTCATTATCATTTGGGTCGACTGGGATAGTTATTGTCTTCAAGGCGAAGTTTTTGACACGATTCCTGTTAAGCACTGATAAGATTCTCACCTTCCAGACTGTGAAGTTCGATGCTCCGTCCAGTCTATCCTGGTCTCTTACCCCGTGTAGTGCCATGATGCTCCTCTACTTCCCTCCTAGAAGTTCTCTATTCGACTCCTCTGAGTCTCTACTTCGCGTCTAGAAGTTCTCTTCTGGACTCCCTCTGAGTCCTGATTTCCCTCTTAGAAATCCCCCTGCCGCTTGTCGAGATGCTCCCTACTCTAATCATCTTATGCAATTGCATTGCTGATCCAGGTTCCTCGGTTAGAAACCCTCGATAACAACTCCTTTGGCCCTTCTCTATCAGGTATTGTTCTGACTACAATACCTCACCAGCTCCACTCTACAATATTCCTGCAGCCTTCTAGACCCCAGCAACTACCTCTCTCTGAACTGCGTCAGCCCCTCTCTGCGTCACGTTAGCTCTGCGTTACCCCGGATGGGTCTGCGTCAGCCTTGGGATGCCTTGCGTCAGCCCTCTGGCCCTCTGCGTCAACAACGCTAGCCTCTCTAAGGCTTTGTGCAGTTCTTGGCTTCTTCTGCGTGGCTCTGGTTGGCTCTGCGTCACACTTCCTTGGCTTCTACGCTGCTAGAAACAACGTTTGTCACCTCGGGATAGTTGTTTTCTAATGCTATTGCTTCGCTCGGTTGATGTTTTTTAGTCCTCCTGTGATTTGCAATCACGCTCTGATACCATGTTGAAGTTTCTAAGTTTACTTAGTTTAGAAACCCTTCATGCACTTTTTTCTGAATTATTCCTACCTACTTGTTATTTTTCTTCAACAAGTTATTTACAAAGTAAATACTAAAAATAAACACCACTGCATGCTCAACATATTACAGATCAGCGACTAAAAGAAACAAGAACAAACACACAACATGACACCATTATTTTTGGACCAATGTCCCCGAAAAAACCCAATGCGGGAAAACCAGTGCAAATATCTGAGGGTTTTCTTATTAAGCAATATCAAAGTACAATCTGGGTGCCAAAACTGGCCTACCCAACAGAGAATTTCCTTAGCAACTATACCTCACAGTTTGGGAGAAATCTCTTGGTTGAAACCCCGGAAAACCCTTCCAGCAGCTCCTCAGCACAAAACTGCTCTACAACCCTAGCATCTGCCCAAACTAGACTGCATCAGTCCCTCTCTATCTCACGTTGGCCCTATGTCAGCCTTTCTACGCCTGCGTCAGCCCCAAGAGGCCCTGCATCAGCTCTGGGAGCCTTTGCATCAACTGTGCTGGCCCCTCTAGTGCTCTACGCAACACTTGGCTACCTCTGCGTGGCCCTGCATGAGACCTTGTTGGCTCTACGTCACCCTCCTTGGCTGTTGCGCTACTCTCCCGGCACAATCTCTACCTTCTAAGTTTCTCTGTACTCAATGCCCCTCAGTTGTTCTCTCGATCGCTGATTCTATCTCTCCTAGCAAACCCCGCTCTAGAGAATAGAATGACTGATCACTTTGGTGTATTTTCCAAGTGACATTCAAGCCTCCTCTTATACTTTTCCTGTTGACATATCAACGGCCGACATTAAGTCCCTAATCAACGGCTAAGATTAGATCTGGCTTGATCCATGTCTTTTGGACCATTCTAACACAGATTCATATTAATACACATTAATATTTTATTTTCCCTAAGTTTAGACTTAGGGACTCCATTAAAAATATTAATTATTTTAATATCTCTTGATTTGTTTAGAATCTGCCCAAACCCTTTCTGGGTATTGGAGATCTCATGTGCCCCAACCTCTCCACCAAATTTCGTGGCTAGAGCACATTCGATGCTACCCCAAATCAACATGATGAATGGTGCATCATAGTGCACAGTGATAGTGGTGCAACATAGTGATGCATAGTGCAGCATGATGAATGGTGTAACATAAAGCACAGTGACAGTGGTACAGCATAGTGATGCATAGTGCAGCATAGTGCATAGTAACAGTGGTGCAGCATAATGATGTGATAGGTGACAATAAGGATGGGTACAGCACAGTGATGATGTATTGCAGTATACATAGTGCAGCATGAAGGGTGCAACATAATGATAGATGCAGCATAGTAATGATTGAGTGCAGCCTTGTGATGGGTGCAGCACAGTGATGGTGCAACATGGTGATGGAGTCACCATGTAGGATCAGTTGAAGCAGTATGTCTTCACCGGAGTTCAAATCAACGACCTCATGTGTTATCTTCATAGTGAAGATCTCTGCTCAACATTTTGTCAAGTCAAAATGTTGACTTCTGATGTATATGTACTATCTCTCTCTCTCTACTAAACTATTGAAGAACATAAGAAGAACTGATCAAGGGTTTCCCCACATTGGGGTTTGTCCTTGGCTGGCGCCACATCTTGTGTCCTCTTGTCTTGCCTTGTTCTTCTGTGATTTATGTTTATGTTCTATCTGCATTTTACTATCATGCTAAATGTGATTGCTAAACTAGAATTGATATTGAGCTAATATGGAAAATTGAAGTAAATTGCGCTAAGAATAGAACATATCTAAAATTAACAACCTTCTATCTATATATCAGATAACTCATTCAGGTGAAGGTAAAATCGTTGCAGTTTCACTTCATGATGTTGTAATTAAGGACCTAAGAGATCCTAGACAAATTTTAGCTACTGGCATTGCTGATAATTCTACAAGGTTGTATAAGTTTAACAACTTTGGGTCAATAACTCTTCCCTTGGTATTTGTTGCTCATAATGATGAAGTGAGCAAACTTTGGCATGAGCAATTTGGTCACTTAAACTATCGCTCCCTTCAAAATCTATGTAAAGAAAATATGGTGACAAGTCTTCCTACGGTATCTTGCAGAGATGGTGTTTGTTTCGGATGTGTACTTGGAAAACATCATCGAGATAGTTTTGAAAAGCGTGCCTCTTGGCATGCCTCAGCCCCTTTACAGCTTGTGCATAGTGATTTATGTGGTCCACTTCCAATTGTTTCATTCTCTAGCTACAAGTATTTCTTAACTTTCATTGATGATTTCTCCAAATGCACTTGGGTATATTTCTTAAAACTCAAGAGTGAAGTCTTTAACATGTTCTTGGCCTTGACGGCCTTTATTGAGAAACAATCTGGACATCAAATTCTAAAGCTAAGATTTGATAACGGTGGAGAATATGTTAACAACAAATTCATCAACTTTTGCACTAAGCATGGAATTCAATTGCAACATATTGTTCCATATACTCCACAACAAAATGGTGTAGCTGAAAGGAAGAATCGCACCTTAAAGGAGATGGCTAATTATATGCTTCAATCTAAAGGACTTAGTCTTACTTTTTGGGCAGAAGCAATTAATTGTGCAAATTACATAGTAAATTGCACTCCTACTAAGGTTTTAAAGAAGATCACTCCAGAAAAAGCATGGAGCTCAATTAAACCAGATGTAAGTCACTTTCATGTTTTTGGAAGTGAAGCATGGGCCCATATTCTAGATGAGAAACATAAAGCCTTATAACCTAAGAGTGAAAATTTATTTTTGTTGGATATTTTGAAGATGTCAAAGGATATAGACTTCTTCAACCTAAATCCAAAAATGTTATCATTAGAAGAGATGTAAAGCTTGCTGAAAATATATCGGCCTGCGAGCCTAATTTGGCGGATGTGCCACCTCTCTCTATCCCTTCTACTTCTAAAAATATTCCTTCTTCAAATGATGACAGCGAGGATGACAATCCTCCCCCACCATCTTGGGATACTCCTTCAACTCCTCAGCTTCCAAAATGGGTCTGCGCTACTGGGGATGCAACAGGTGCTTTTGAAGGTGATCCTTACAAATCAGCGTCATACACGTTCTCGGTTCGATAGAGCCTTTTCTTTACTAGCTCAAGCTTCAGCGAATTATGATTCTAACACCTTTGCAGAAGCTTCAGGCCATCGAGATTGGGACGCAGCTATCAATGAAGAATATCATTCATTATTGGCAAATGATACATGGGACCTTGTCCCTCTTTCAAAGAGAGGAAAACTTGTTAGATGCAAATAGGTTTACAGAACCAAGCTTGCACCAAATGGAAAATTTGATAAACATAAAGCTCATCTTATTGCTAAGGGTTTTTCTCAAGTTGAAGGCATTGACTATACTGAAACCTTCTCCCCTGTTGCCAAAATGAACTCTATTTGCTTTATTCTTTACCTTGCTGCCTCTTTCAAATGGGAAGTCCATCAAATGGATGTCAAATCCGCCTTCTTGCATGGGGACTTGCCTAAAGAAATCAATATGGAACAACCTCCTGGATTTATACAAACAGACTCCAACCTTGTATGGCAGCTTAAGAAATCCCTTTATGGTCTCAAGCAAGCCCCTCGGGCTTGGTATGCCAAAATGGATAGCTTTCTTTTAGATACTGGCTTTTCTAGGTGTCATTCTAACAATATTGTCTACACCAAGAAAGTGGGTAAGTCTCTTATCATTCTTGTTCTCTATGCTGATCATCTTATCCTTACTGGTAGTGATCCCAACCTTATAAACCATGTGTAGTCCAGCCTTGAAAAGAAGTTTGAGATGACAGACTTAGGACACATGCATTATTTTCTTAGTCTTAAAGTCCTGCAATCCAAAGAAGGTATTTCCCTTTCCCAGTCCAAGTATGCCTGTGATCTTCTACGCCACTTTCATATGGAAGACTATAAACCAGCGCCTTCTCCCATTTTTATCTGGAGCCAAACTTTCAGTTACTTGTACTTCCCCTAAAATTAATGCAAACTTATACCGTCAGCGTGTTGGAAAACTTTTGTATGTAACCCATACCTGTCCTGACCTTTCCTTTGTTGTTGGCCTTGTTGCTCAATTTATGCAAAACCCACATGAAAGTCATTGCAAAGAAGCTAAAAGAATACTTCATTATGTTCAAGGTACAGTTCAGTTTGGGGTTCATTACAGTGCAGAAGCATCTCCTCTATTGGTTGGTTTCACTGATTTTGATTGGGCTAGTGACCCTGATGATTAGAAGTCTACTGTAGGTTATGTCTTCACTCTTGGTTCTGGACCTATTACATGGGCTTGCAAGAAATGAAGTGCCATTTCTCTTTCTTTAGCAGAAGCAAAGTATCGTGGCACTGTTGAAGCCAGTAAGGAAGCCCTGTGGCTTTGTCAGATCCTGTCAGAGTTTGGTTTTTAGCAACAACATCCAACTACACTTTGGTGTGATAATCAAAGTGCCATTCAACTATGCAAAGATCTAGTCCAACATCATCACAGCGAACACATTGAAATACACATGCACTTCATTGGAAAGCTCATTCATGACCATGTTCTTGAAGTGCAATATTGTTCAACAGATGCTCAAGTTGCAGACATCTTTACAAAGGCTCTCACAGAGGCGAAGTTTACTAAACTTTGATTTATGGTTGGAGTTCAAGAAGTTGTCACCAAGGGGGGATAGGCTCTAATGCCTCCTTCCTTCTCCTATTGTGTCATCTTTGTACATCCTTCAATCCTATCCCAAGTTGTTCTTAACGGGGGATGTTAGGATATTCCGATACACAGGAAATAATTAAGTACAACTTGGTCTAGTGTATAGTTAGGTAAAGTGTGTTTCTTTACTATGTACTTTTTGTAATTTACAATCCGACAATCACAATATGTTCTAGACATGAAGTGATCTAATGGTTCATTTTCTCCTCGGTATTATCGACACTTGATTCGTGGCTAACACCCGATTGGTCCATGATCTCTATGTAGCAAGCATGGAGGGTCATTTGTTAAGTGACCATTCATGAGAGAAGCTTATGTAAATTTTCTTTCTTTTACATTAATAAATTGTCTGAAGTGGTCGCGTTGGCTCAGGTTGTGGACTATTTACCTCTTTGAGGATTTTAACCACGTCAAGAATATTGGTGTACCGATCTGTGATCTGTTTGTGAGCGGTGTCCTTTGGTGTTCTATCTAATGAACTTACCCTATAAATTCCTACATTAGAGTAATCTTGAGTTGCTTAGCAAAGTGATCTAAATGTATAAACTTGAAGATTTTAAACAATTTGCAAGTTAAATTTATGTGTTTTGGGTATAGGAGCAGCTTACTAAACACATAAACAAGTAAATTTAAACCAAATATTACACCCAAACAGAGACAAAATTAGCATATCTGAAACACATAACACGAGCATGACAAAGGAGTGCACCCCTCTCTTGGGCTACATCTGCTAGTCCAGCTTCCAATGCAGGGCCTCTTTCATTAAAAATGCTCAAAAGAGTGTTTAGACTCTTTACACAGCTCAAAGAGAAGAATTGATGTCTCCAATGGATCCAACACTATAAAAAAACCCCTTTTTTGGCTCTTTCTACACCTCATTTGGCTAAACACTGAGAAATGTATGCTTGTTTCCTACTTTTCCCAAATTTTGCAACTAACCATCCTACAATTCAACCTCAACCTAGATCGAACACGCCAAATGCGGAACCGACTCACAAAACATGACACAATTCCCACTTGGCGGGCGAAATTGTAGGACCATTAAGGGCACCATTAAACCCCCAGTCCAGAAAATCTTGGTCACATGACGGCCATATGACTGTGAAAAGCACTGAAAATTGGGGCTCTGTCTAGCCAATGTCTCCGCACGCCCTTGGTTCTATCATCCACAGGTGACCATGTTCAGCCCCCTTAGGGTTGGCCCTTCTAAATTCCGCGCACTATTGGTTATATGGTGGGTCAATGACCTTGGGGCTGGCCCCCTCCATTTCTGCTCTCGGTTATGCAATTAGCTCTGTCTACGAATAGGCTTGGACTGTGCCCATCTTTTGTGAGGGTTGGGCTAGGCCCTAGCGCTTGGGCCCCCACCCGCAATCCTATGGAGCAGGGGTGACCAGGGGCTAGGGCTTAGCCCGGTCCCTCCCCCATATGTGCCAACAGTGAAATTCAAATATCATTTTTTTGCGTTATGTTTAACAAACAACATCTTCAATGTGTTGGTGTGGGCCTTGGTTAATTGGCATGAGGTCTCGACTTCAAATCTAGGGGATGTTATTTAGCCTCCAAACAAATTTTGGCTGCCATGAGTGTAGGAATTTACAGGGTAAGTTCCTCAGAAAGAATACCAAAAGGACACCGCTCACAACCAGATCTCAAATCAATACACCAGTATTTTTGACGTGGTTAAAACCCTCAGAGTGCAAGGAGGGAAACAGTCCACGGCCTGTCCCAACGTGGGTACAGACAATTTATTAATCAAAGAATGAAAATTTACATAAGCTTCTCTCATGCACGGATTACCCGAACAATGACCCTCCATGCGCTTTAAATAGAACTCATGGACCAATCGGGTGTCAAGCCACGGATCAAGTGTCGGTAATACCGAGGTGAGAGTGAACCGTCGGATCACTACATATCGTGACCGTCGGATTGTAAGTTACAAAATGTACAACGGTAAAGAAACACACTTTACCTAACTCTAACCTAACTCTATACTAGACCAAGTTGAACTTAACTATATCCTATGTGTCGGAATATCCTAACATCCCCCCTTAAGAACAACTTGGGATAGGATTGAAGGATTTACAAATATGACACAATAGGAGAAGGAAGGAGGCACTAGAGCCTATCCCCCCTTAGTGACAACTTCCTGAACTCCAAGCATATATCGAAGTTTAGTGAACTTCGCCTCTGTGAGAGCCTTTGTGAAGATGTCTGCAACCTGATCATCGTTGGACAATATTGCACTTCAAGAACATGGTCATGAATGAGCTTTCTGATGAAGTGCATGTGTAGTTCAATGTGTTTGCTGCGCTGATGCTGGACTGGATCTTTGCATAGCTGAATGGCACTTTGATTATCACACCAAAGTGTGGTTGGATGCTGCTGCTCAAAGCCAAATTCTGATAGGATCTGACGAAGCCACAAGGCTTCCTTACTAGCTTCCACGGCACCACGATACTCTGCTTCTGCTGACGAAAGAGAAATGGCAGCCTGTTTCTTACAAGCCCATGTAATAGGTCCTGAACCAAGAGTGAAGACATAACCGGCAGTAGACTTCCGATCATCAAGGTCACCAGCCCAATCAGAATCAGTGAAACCAACTAACAGAGGAGCTGCTTTGGCACTGTAATGAATCCCAAACTGTACTGTACCTCGAACATAACGAAGTATTCTTTTAGCTGCTTTCCAATGACTTTCACGGGGGTTTTGCATAAAACGAGCAACAAGGCCAACAGCAAAGGAAAGATCAGGACGAGTATGGGTTAAATACAAGAGTTTTCCGACAAGTTGACGGTATAAGGTAGCATCAACTTCAGGAGAAGTACAAGAGACTGAAAGTTTGACTCCAGACTGAAAGGGAGAAGGGGCTGGCTTACAGTCTTCCATGTGAAAATGACGAAGAATATCACAAGCATACTTGGACTGGGAAAGGAAAATACCTTCTTGGGATTGCAAGACTTGAAGACCGAGAAAATAGTGTAAGTGTCCTAAGTCTGTCATTTCAAATTTCTTTTTAAGGCTGGACTTCACATGGTTTATAAGGTTGGGATCACTACCAGTAAGAATAAGATCATCAACATAAAGAACAAGGATGATAAGAGAGTTGCCCACTTTCTTGGTGTAGACAGTATTGTCAGAATGACACCTAGAAAAGCCAGATTCTAAAAGAAAGCTATCCATTTTGGCATACCAAGCCCGAGGAGCTTGTTTGAGGCCATAAAGGGATTTCTTAAGTCGACAAACGAGGCTGGAGTCTGTTTGTATGAAGCCAATGGGTTGTTCCATATAGATTTCTTCCTGCAAGTCCCCATGCAAGAAGGCAGATTTAACATCCATTTGATGGACTTCCCATTTTAAAGAGGCAGCAAGGGAAAGAACAAGGCGGATAGAGTTCATTTTGGCAACTGGAGAGAAGGTTTCAGTGTAGTCAATGCCTTCAACCTGTGAAAAGCCCTTAGCAACTAGACGAGCCTTATGTTTATCAACTTTCCCATCTGGTCCATACTTGGTTCTGTAAACCCATTTGCATCTAACAAGTTTGCGTCCCTTTGGTAGAGGAACAAGATCCCATGTATCATTTGTCATCAATGAATGATATTCTTCATTCATAGCTGCTTCCCAATGTGGATGGCCTGAAGCTTCTGCAAAAGTGTCAGGATCATGATTTACTGGAGCTTGAGCCAGTAAAGAAGAGGCTCTTTCAAACTGAGAACGTGTACGTCGCTGATCTGTAGGATCACCGGCAAGATCACCTGCTGCATCCCGAGTAGCACGGACCCATCTTGGAAGTTGAGGATCCTGAGAAGGTGGGGGAGGATTATCATCCTCGCTTTCATCATCAAAAGAAGAAATGTTTTCAAAGATAGAAGAGATAGGAAGAGGTGGCACATCCGCCGGACTAGGCTCGCAGGCCGATTTATTTTCATCAAATTTTACATCTCTTCTAATGATAACATTTTTGGACTTAAATGGAATAAGTCTATAACCTTTTACATCTTCAGAATATCCAACAAAAGTACATTTCTCACTCTTAGGTTCTAAAGCTTTATGCTTTTCATCTGGAATATGGGCCCATGCTTCACTTCCAAACACACGAAAGTGACTTACATCTGGTTTAATGGAACTCCAAGCTTCTTCTGGAGTGATATTCTCTAGAACCTTAGTAGGAGTGCGATTGATTATATAATTTGCACAATTAATTGCTTCGGCCCAAAAACTAAGACTGAGTCCTTTAGATTGCAGCATACAATTAGCCATTTCCTTTAAGGTGCGATTTTTCCTTTCAGCTACACCATTTTGTTGTGGAGTGTATGGAACAGTATGTTGCATTTGAATTCCATTTTCGGTGCAAAAGTTGATGAATGCGTTTTTAACATATTCTCCACCATTATCAGTTCTTAGCTTAAGAATTTGATGTCCAGATTGTTTTTCAACAAATGCTTTGAAGGCCAAAAAAGTGTTAAATACTTCGCTCTTGAGTTTTAAGAAGTATACCCAAGTGCGTCTAGAGAAATCATCAATGAAAGTTAAGAAGTACTTGCAGCCAGAGAATGAAGCAACAGGAAGAGGACCACATAAATCACTGTGCACAAGCTGTAAAGGGGCTGAGGCGTGCCAAGAGGCACGTTTGTCAAAACTGTCCCGATGATGTTTTCCGAGTACACATCCGGAACAAACACCATCTTTGCAAGATACCATAGGAAGACCTGTCACCATATTTTCTTTACATAGATGCTGAAGGGAGCGATAGTTTAAGTGACCAAACCGCTCATGCCAAAGTTTGCTCACTTCATCATTATGAGCAACAAACACTGAGGGAAGATGGGATGACCCAAAGTTGTGAAACTTATACAACCTTTTGGAATCATCAGCAAGACCAGTAGCTAGAATCTGTTTAGGATCTTTTAGATCCTTGATTACAACATCATGAGGTGAAAATTCAACAATTTTACCTTCACCTGAATGAGTTATCTGATAGACAGATAGAAGGTTGCAGGATAAGTTTGGAACACATAATACATCATTGAACTGACCATTGTCTAGATGAACAGTTCCAGTCCCTACAACATTAAGAGATCTATCATCACCAACATATATATTTTTGGTGTTACAATCATTTAAAGAAGAAAACATGGCTTGGTTTTTGGCCATGTGACAAGAGGCTCCAGAATCAATGAGCCACTCATGAGAATGAGAAGAAGAAGAAGATACATTTAATGCATAACCAGACTGAGATGATTGACGATGACATGCAGAAAGTGCCGTTCCGGAAGTTGAAGTTGAAGTAGGCTCCAGATGGATGTTATGTTTCTTCATTGCGGCTTCCAAGGCTTCCATCTTCTTAAAGCATTTAGATTCTAAGTGGCCATCTCGATTACAAAAGTTACAATGTCTGTCAGTCCTCTTCCATTTGTTTTTATTGGTCTTGTCATTTTGCTGAAATGATCTTTCATCTTGAGGCTGAGTTGGTTTAGGACCATTCCTTTGAGGATAAGACTTCTTAGGATTCTTTGAATTTGGTTGCTGCTGGGCGGCTAACGCTTTCGAGGAAGAGTTTCCAAGATTAAGAAGACCAAGGTGTAAGAGTTTTTCTTGTTCTCTTATTAAGGAATCACAAAAGGAGTCAAAGGAAGGGGGTTTGTAGTCTTTGCCTTGACAAATGAAAGCTTCCCTTGTAGAATGGAAAGTGGAAACAAATACAGAGTAGGCTGGTCCCAACTTAGTAAGGATGGAATAAATAAGGTTACCATCTTCTTTCTTAACTTTAACACCTTCCAAGAGATATCTAAGGGTCTTGAATTTGGACAAGAAATCTTCAATGCAAGAAAAATTATTAGGATCCAAAGTAAGCAACTCATTCTCAAGTTGATGGGCTCTAATTTCATTTTTAATCCCAAAAACTTTAGCAAGTTTTTCTAATGCTTCATGAGGAGTTTCAATTTCTGCAATGTGGAATCTAAGATCAGGAGAAACAGACATTCCTATCAAACCACGTGCTTGATCTTGTCTATTTTCCCATTTTTCGGCCTTGTCTTCATCTTTGGGTTTCTTCTCTTGGTCTGTGGCTATTCTGAAGAGACCTTTACTTCTAAGTAAATCTCCCATGTAGGCTACCCATTGGAAGTAGTTAGTGCTGTCAAGAATGACTTGGCATGGACTTTCCATTTTTTGAAAAAAAACTGAAGCTGAAGATGCTGAAAGTAAGTGGTCCAATGGATAGATCTCGAAAAAATAGGCGGTTTTAAAAAAAACGGCTCTGAAAAAGGCTTCCGGATGAAGAAGTTATGGCTTTTTGAAAAAACATTGTTGACGTTGCCGGCAAAGTGCGCGAATGTGCGGGAATGAAAAAATCCGCCCCCACAAAATGGAGACTTGAACCCAAGACCTCTACTCTCTTAAAAAGTCTTTGAACCAATTGATCTATACAAAATATTTGAGAGAGAGAGAGAGAGAGAGAGAGAGAGAGAGGGGGGGGGCCTCGATTTGCGTGCTTGCCTTGGGAAGGCTCTTTTCCCCTACAAAACACAAAACACAAAACCCAACACGAATATGCAAAGAAAAACGAACCTTACGGCTCAAAGTTAGCTTTAGCCAAAAAACTAGAATTTTAAAAAAAAATCTCAAAGTTAGCTTTTAACCGAAAAACTAAATATTTTTCTCAATGTTTCTGATTTTCCAAGATCACACTAAGGTGCAGGGAAAAGAGCATACGCATGAGAAAAATCCTTTCTTTCTGTTTCTGATTTGCCCAGATCGCACAGAGTCGCAGGGCAAAGAGCATACGCAGAAATGAAAGGTATAGATCCGGGAAAAAAAAAGGCTAAATAAACCGAAACCGAAATAAGCAGAGAGAAAATGACAGTAAACTGCAAAAAAAACACTGTATACCTCCCGATCTGAAAAATGACGCAGCTAGGGCTACCGGAAACCTTTTCGCGTGAAACGAAAGGGGTTCCTCACTGAAACAGATGCTCCGAACGCAACAGAGCAGTCCTCTCGGCCCGAAAGTAGTCAGAAACAGCAGATCTAGGAAACGACAGCCGCATGCAGTTCTACCGGCTTCAGATTTGGATCACCAACGGACGCGGCCCTCAAATAGCTCCGATACCATGTAGGAATTTACAGGGTAAGTTCCTCAGAAAGAATACCAAAAGGACACCGCTCACAACCAGATCTCAAATCAATACACCAGTATTTTTGACGTGGTTAAAACCCTCAGAGTGCAAGGAGGGAAACAGTCCACGGCCTGTCCCAACGTGGGTACAGACAATTTATTAATCAAAGAATGAAAATTTACATAAGCTTCTCTCATGCACGGATTACCCGAACAATGACCCTCCATGCGCTTTAAATAGAACTCATGGACCAATCGGGTGTCAAGCCACGGATCAAGTGTCGGTAATACCGAGGTGAGAGTGAACCGTCGGATCACTACATATCGTGACCGTCGAATTGTAAGTTACAAAATGTACAACGGTAAAGAAACACACTTTACCTAACTCTAACCTAACTCTATACTAGACCAAGTTGAACTTAACTATATCCTATGTGTCGGAATATCCTAACAATGAGGAGGCCACCTGGCAGCCACTGGTTGGCCCACGTGGCACTCCCTCATTAGGCCACCACAACACAACCAGTAACCAATAACAAATCACCATTCCACAACCAATCATGTTACGCCAAATGTCGACCATTCAAATTGCCGATGAAGGACCAATCAACATGCCAAGTCATGGCCTAGTCAGCGTACAGACTGCTGACTCGCTGTACTTGCAACTTTTTTTCCAAAAAAATCGTTGTTTCCCAAATCGATTAGAATGCGATTATGGGAGCATTCGATGTCGAATTTGAGTGAAACGAGTTGCGTTGGATTCAGATCGTCGAGATCTATCCAATCGTAAAGGTTTTGAGCTCTGTTGCACACTTTCAATTTTGAGCATTATTTTGATCCATCGGATCACTCCTCGCCATTGGAAGCTTTTGGACTTCCAAAAGATCTTTATCAATCAACATATAGATGAGGGTACAGTTCCCTCACCCTTCCAGTCTCAATCCACTGAACTTTGCCTGAATTTGACATTTTGAGCTTTTCATGAAAATACATTATTTTCCCTGATTTTGGAGTCATTGTCTTATTGTCATAGATGACATCTTGCTGCAATTTCCTAGAATATGCAAAACAGCAAACTAACTTTGAAAGAATAAAACATTCCGTCCTCGGTCTCCAATCAAAGGAAACCTAAACAATCTCAAATTTTTCTCACCTTGCACATTGTCGTCATGACAATGCTTACTATGTCTAACCTTGTACTTGGCTCGACTCTTAACCAAATGTGATCGCCATCCCCATGCATCATCCCTTTTCAAAGCCAACACATTATGAAACCCACACGAAGAAGTTTTGGAACCAATGTCCTCTTTGTCAACTTGCTTTTGCATTTTCTCTTTGACCTTTTGTTAAAATTGGCAACTAGGGCCAAACTCCATGTGGATCATCTTATTTATGGCAGCTGATATTTTCTTGGTTCCTCTCGTCGAGAAGTGTAGGACTGATCTAAAGATCATTCAATTCTGACATGTATTCATGGAGATATGAATTTATTTGTGTTATGGGACAATTCGTCAAGGTCAGCCAGCAACCAAATTGCCCCCACTTGTGCTCAATGTTTTAGTATAAAAAGAGCTGGCTTGCAAGTCATTTGCACACACACTTCTTGTGATCTATTCCTCTCCACTTGTCTTGGGGTTTTGGTGGGAGGAGAGATCCTAAGAGAAAACGCCACCCTAATGGAGAAGGCTCTACGCTATCATAGGAGATGCCCTAGAAGGCTCTACACTGTCATGGAGGACAGCCCTTATCTCAGCCACAAAGAAGCCCTAACGCTGCCCTATGGAGAAACCCTAACATAACCTATGAAGAGGTATACACAATCAAGAAGGGCAATAATGTAAGCCCTCAACGCAGCCTAGAAAAGGGTCTCCACCCTAGATGGATGCCCTAGAACCTTAACGCAATCTATGGAAGAATGAAAGCTCTGAAATTGCCCTAACCGCAGCAAGAGAGGGAGGCTCTAAGACAGCATGGACGAGGCCTGAGTTCCTCAATGGAGGCCGAGTTAATTGCTAGAATAGTAGCTTGTTTTTGGGTCACTTTTGTGGAGGCCTAGAGGTTGTCTTGGATGTCGCAGATAGTTCTTGAGGGCTGAAGACATGAGGAACTGTTTCAAGGGGTTAGAACCCTTGGAAAGGGCTACCGCAGCAGGGGACAGGCTTGATGTAGCAAGCCATAGTCGCCGCAGTCCCTTATACACCTACAGGTCTATGTGAAGGCTAACAAGGAGGGCGTAAGGGCTAGTTGTGACTGTTGGGGTATAACAAGCCAACATGTGGTTTAGGAGCGCTGGAGAAGGGTGATCGTAGCCTTGGGACAGATGTTGCAGCTGATGTGTGAGGGTTGGTAGGAATGTCATTGATGTCCTAACCAATCCGTGACCATATTGTGAAGGTTGTCCAAACAGATGTTAGAATGCCCTTCCCAGTCCAACAATGTGGCAATCAAAGAATCCCTTAACAGTGAACTGATGTAAGTGCAGCAGCATGATATAATAAGGTGCAACATGTTGAATGTTGCAACATAATGAAGGGCATAGTGATGAAATGATGAGTGAGGTACAAATGTAACAAAGTGATGATGAATGTTGCAATGAGGTGCAGTAGTATGATGTATTGCAACAGCAACAACAAGTTCATGGTACTACAATAGTATGGTACATGGGACAGCAACAACAACAAGGTGCAACAAGCATAGTTCTGCAAGCACATTGGGACAGCAGTATGGTACTTGGTTCAGCAAGTACACAAAGCAGCAATGGTGCAACAAGCACATGAGTGACAGCATGGTGCAGCAGTGGCACAAGGTAAAACAGTGCTAAACACTGGGACAACAGTGCAGCATAAAGTTCAGCAGTATGATGTGTACAGCATGGTCATAAGGTCTAACATTGTGATGATGGGTGCAGCATGATGCGAGATGCAACACAATGATAAGTGAAGGAGTCACCTTGGAGAATCAGTGGAAACAACATGTTTTCAACTGATCTCATGTATCATCTTCTTAGAGATTATCTATGCTCTTATCTAGATAAGTCAAAGTGTTGACTTCTATTGTAAACATACTCTCTCTCTCTCTCTTTGTGCTAAACTATTGAAGCACATATAAGAAGAATTGATCAAGGGTGTCCCCACATTAGTATTTTCCCCTGGCTAGCGCCACATCTTGTGTCCTCTTGTCTTGGCTTGTCTTCTGCGATTTAAGTTTATGTTCTATCTGCAGTTTACTTTAATGCTGATGTGATTGCTAATTTCGAAAAGATATTGAGCTAACTGTGAAAATTGAAATAAATTGCTCTAAGCATAGAACATACCTAAAATTAACATGGTATTAGAGTTGAGGTGGAGACAAATCTAAAGCAAGAGTGAAAGAGAAATTGCTAAAGACAGTTGGGAAAGGACAAAAAGATCAATGGCTTACTCATCCCTCTTCAAATTCACAGAGGGTGAAGTCGAAGCAGAGAATATTATCACAGTGGCGCAGCGGAAGCTTTTGATGGCCTACCTAAAAATCCCTTCAATGGGAAGTCCGAAACTAAAGTTGGAAGGAAAGGCAGATGCCTTGCTTGCAATAAGTTCGACCATTATGCGATGCAGTGTCCGAATGGTACGGACACATCTCTTGATGAAAATAACAATCATTCCAGGGACATCTTCAATGATCGGAGGAATGACAGGTAATGTAGGTCAGCAAGGAAATGGCTGACCCTTCAAAGAAAGAAAAGAACCCCAGGTATGAAGAATCAAATGTTGTTTTTGATAAGATAAAGAAGCGTTACCTTGTATTGGCCCTCTCCTTTAGATTCTGTGGGAATCTAACTTATTGATTGTTAGTGCTTCAAGGCACTTCAGCAGATAGAAGGCTAATCTCTCTAATCTAGTAGAGATGGAAACAATCGTGGGATTATACTTGAAGACGACGCCACCTATCCCGGAAAGGGTGTAAGGAATGTTACCCCTCAATTGAATAAGGGTAACTCGATTCATTTATAGAATGTCTTTGATGTACCTGATAACAAGAAGAACCTGGTGTGCATTTCGACAATGGAAATCAAAGCTTTCAGGGTGACATTCATCAATGGAAAGGTACATGTTTGAAAATAGAATTTTCAAGCAAGCTTTTTCTCATGGGTTCAGGGTTGGCAATTTGTATCAAGTTGCAGGAAGTCCATTAGGTACCATGTCAGTGGACACATCTCATCTATAGCACCAGAAGTCTACTTATTGTGGGGCCCTACCTGATATGAGTCAAATGGTGACAAGGATGCCTGAATTCAAGAAGAGCATGAAGGTACATGTCTGAGATGTACCAAAGGAAAATCTCATAAGGGGACCATTCCCCTCATGTAGCAGGTCCACAAGTTTGGAACAACCCGAGGGGTTTGAGATTCATGATTAGGAATCTCATGTGTGCAGGTGGAAGAAATCCCTCTATGGCTTCAAGCAAAATACCCCAAGATTAGTATGAGAGGATTGATAGTTGTTTGATGAAGTTGAGATTCACTAGGAGTGAAGCCGATCCAAACCATTGCTCGACGGTTGTCAATGATAAACCTCTCATAATGGCACCTTTCGAGGACGACCTAGTCTTGATAGGTGCAAACCCTCTCATTTGCAGAAGAGGGAGTTCGATTCCGAATGTGGAATGGAAAACTACAAGCCCGTGACTACCTCAAGGATCTTAACTTTCAAAAGTTATATGGTAGAGATGTCGGACCAGATTTGGAAAATGCCTTTGAGTTTCAAAAACTCATTCGCATTTAGTGAACTTCCATCCGGACATAGGTTTTGCAGTTAGCATGATGAGCTCATATATGGTTGAGCCTCACTGGATTGGTGCCAAGAATCTTCTGAGATATCTTCGGGCCACAATCTCTCATGAATTGAGATACACTGTCAAAAATGTGAAGTTGCATGATTATTCGAATGCTCACTAGGCAGGCAGTGTGGAGGATCTCAAGAGAACTTCTGACTGATGATTCTCTTTGGGTTCTGCTCGATATCCTGGATGAGCAGGAAGAAGAAGACGGTTGGTTTGAGCCTCACTGGATTGGTGCCAAGAATCTTCTGAAACATCTTCGAGCCACAATCTCTCATGAATTGAGATACACTGTCAGAAATGTGAAGCTGCATGATTATTCGAATGCTCACTAGGCAGGCAGTGTGGAGGATCTCAAGAGAACTTCTGACTGATGATTCTCTTTGGGTTCTGCTCGATATCCTAGATGAGTAGGAAGAAGAAGACGGTTGGTTTGAGCACCGCTGAGACTGAATACATAACTACGAGTATGACCTCGTGTAAAGCTGCCTAGTTGGGGGAGCTCTTCAATGAGTTGTTTGTACACATGATGAATACCACAGTGATCTTTTGTGTCAACCAGGGGGGATTTAATTGTTGAGGAATCTCGTATTCTATGATTGCTCCAATATATAGACATCAGATACTACCTTATCTAGGATATGGTACATCGATGAGCGAGGAGGCTCTATCACATTGAGACTATTGTACAGGTCGCAGACATTCTGTGAAAGCCCCAGGGAAAGGTCAAATTTGTGACTTTCTCGAACGACTTGGAGTCATTGAGAGACCTTCTTATGAGGGTCCTGCATGTTACATGCATTAAGCTCTAGGAGCTCCGAGGGGCTTGGGGTACTACTGGAGCAAAACGCGACCATAGGGCGACTCACCCTCCCCTAATGGTGTGTTGTGTATAGAGTGAATGGCTCAGCCTTCCCCTGTGATACCCTGAGGCGACCTAGGGACAGGATGAATGGTTATCCTGTCAAGGCATCCTACCCATGCATTCTGGAAATCATGGGAAGTACCTCTCATCTGGCTAATGAGCAGGAAAATGGGGTTAGGGACCATAGTAGTACTATTGATGGACGCATCATTGAATCTACCGTACTCCCTATGCTAGGATGACCTCCATTGATCTGGGATCAATGAAACTGATCTGGGATCAGTATGAGTGGTTTGAGACTCTCTTGTGATACTGATCTGAGATCAATATGAGTGGTTTGAGACACTCACTTGTGATATTGAATTGCGATCAATAAAACTAACTTCGGGTCAGTAGAGAATGGTGTGAGACATTCTCGATCAATTCTTCTTCTTCATGGTTCAACTGAGCAGAGCAAAGTAGAGCAGTGCAGGGCACTGATGGCAGAGATAGTACAGTCGGACACATGGAAAAGCAGATGGAGTTCTCCCTAGTTGAGAGGGAGTGCTAAAATTGGCCAATGGCAACTAGGGCCAAACTGCATGTGGGTCATCTTATTTATAGCAGCTGATATTTTTCTTGGATTCCTCTCGTCAAGAGGTGTAGGATTGATCTAAAGATCATTCGATTCCGACATGTATTCATGGAGATATGAATTTATTTGCATTATGGGACACTTCGTCAAGGTCGCCAGCAACCAAATTGCCCCCACTTGTGCTCAACGTTTTAGTATAAAAAGAGGTGGCTTGCAAGTCATTTGCACACACACTTCTTGTGATCTCTTCCTCTCCACTTGTCTTTGGGTTTTGGTGGGAGGAGAGATCCTAAGAGACAACGCTGCCCTAATGGAGAAGGCTCTACGCTATCATAGGAGATGCCCTAGAAGGCTCTACACTGTCATGGAGGACAGCCCTTATCTCAACCACAAAGAAGCCCTAACGTTGCCCTATGGAGAAGCCCTAACATAACCTATGAAGAGGTATACGCAGTCAAGAAGGGCAGCGATGTAAGCCCTCAACACAGCCTAGAAAAGGGTCTCTACCCTAGATGGATGCCCTAGAACCTTAACACAGTCTATGGAAGAATGAAAGCTCTGAAATTGCCCTAACCACAGCAAGAGAGGGAGGCTCTAAGACAGCGTGGAGGAGGCCTAAGTTCCTCAATGGAGGTCAAGTTAATTGCTGGAGCAGTAGCTTGTTTTTGGGTCACTTTGGTGGAGGCCTAGAGGCTGTCTTGGATGTCGTAGACTGTTCTTGAGGGCCGAAGACATGAGGAACTGTTTTGTGGGGTTAGAACCCTTGGAAAGGGCTACCGCAGCAAGGGATAGGCTTGTTGTAGTAAGCCACTGTCCCTTATACACCTACAAGTCTACGTGAAGGCTAACAAGGAAGGCGTAAGGGCTAGTTGTGACTGTTGGGGTATAACAAGACAACGTGTGGTTTAGGAATGCTAGAGAAGGGTGATCATAGCCTTGGGACAAATGTTGCCGCTGATGTGTGAGGGCTGGTAGGACAGTCATTGATGTCCTAACCAGTCTGTGACCATATTGTGAAGGATGTCCAAACAGTTGTTAGAATTCCCTTACCAGTCCAGCAATGTGGCACTCAGAGAATCCCCTAACAGTGAACTGATGTAAGTGAAGCAGCATGATATAATAAGGTGCAGCATGTTGAATGTTGCAGCATGATGAAGGGCATAGTGATGAAATGATGAGTGCAACACAAATGTAACAAAGTGCAACACAGTGATGAAGAAATCTGCAATGAGGTGCAGTAATATGATGTATTGCAACAACAACAATAAGTTCATGGTATTGCAATAGTATGGTACATGGGGCAGCAACAACAACAAGGTGCAACAAGCATAGTGCTACAAGCATAGTGGTGCAAGCACATTGGGAAACCAGTATGGTACTTGGTGCAGCTGGGTGACAACATGGTGCAGCAATGGCACAAGGTACAAGAGTGCTAAACACTGGGATAGTAGTGTAGCATAAGGTGCAACAATATGATGTGTATAGCATGGTCATAAGGTCCAGCATTGTTATGATGGATGCAGCGTGGTGCAGCACGGTGAAGTGCAACATGATGACGAGATGCAGCACAATGATAGCACCTTGGAGAATCAGTTGAAGCAACATGTCTTCAACTGATCTCATGTATCATCTTCTTAGAGATGATCTATGCTCTTATCTAGATAAGTCAAAGTGTTGACTTCTGTTGTAAATGTACTATCTCTCTCTCTCTCTCTCTCTCTCTCTCTCTCTCTCTCTCTGCTGAACTATTGAAGAACATATCAGAAGAATTGATCAAGGGTTCCCCACATTGGGGTTTGTCCCTGGCTTGTCTTCTACGATTTATGTTTATGTTCTATCTCAGTTTACTTTAATGCTGATGCGATTGCTAATCTGGAAAGGATATTGAGCTAACTGTGAAAATTGAAATAAATTTCTCTAAGCATAGAACATACCTAAAATTAACACCTTTGCACTCTCTAACAATGGCATCTTGTTTACACCAATGTTTAACAATGATGCATGTTGTTGCATAGTTACTTGATTTTGTTTACCTCTTTTAGGAGGCAACATGTTAGACTCGTAAAACATCTTATCACATGAATTAGAAACATCAAAGATATTTGATTTCAAACTTGAATCATATTCTTGAAAGGCTTTAGATTCTTCAACACCTTCATGTTTGATCATTAACAATGCAAAGTTCTGACTAGCATTAACAATCCTCTTCATTTGTCTCACATTTACAAGAGATGTATTCAACTTCTTGTTCTGTGCTCTAACAATGTACTCAGTCCCATTCTTGAATAAATGATATTTGTTCTGATGGCGATGAAAAATAGCTCACTTGTCATATAGATATGGGCTTCCCAAAACAATACCACATATATCAATTGGAATTACAACAAGCTCTACCTCATCTAGAAAGTTTGCAGTGATTGCAATTTCAATTTACATCTTTTTGTCATTTGCAATTTTGCATTGTCATATATCCAACCTAAAGGATAAGGTTTAGGATGAGGAATGGTTTCTAAATTCAACTTCTTGATAATATCTTCTGAGATAGGATTTGCTTGTGAACCACTATCAAAAAGTGTATCTATCCTGGTATGTCTTAAAATAACTTTAATATGGTAAATCTCTATTCTTGTTTCTTCATCTTGTGTTTCATTGAGACAATTTGAAGAACCAGTACTTGCAATGTCCTTACCTTTCAAACACATGGTTGTGATCTTTGTTTCATCTCCAGAATCTGAACCTAAATCATGTTGTGTAGTTGCAGTTGTCTTCTCCTTCTCCTTGTTCTTAAACTTTTTGGGTCTCATTTCTGGATGAAGTTTCTAGCAATGATCTTCATCATGGCCCTCTTTGGAATAGTGTTTACATGTAAGTTTTTCTTTCTCCATCTTAATGGCAGCATTCCTCTTCCATTTTCCTTTGAACTTATCCTTTCATTTTTCTCTAGACTCAAAGGAACTCTCACTAGTTTCTTTAGAAACATTTTTCCCTCTTGCCTCTAAATGAGTTGCCTAAACACAAACTTCATCTAGTTTTGTAGGGTTAAACATGAGAATGGTATGTCTCAAATAACTATGCAATCCTCCAATGTATTTGAGCAAAGTATCTTGTGAGGACAAATCTATACCCAAAATCAAAGCTCTTTTCCTAAATTCTTGAGTATAAGATTGCACATTTTTCCCTTTAGCTTGCCTAAAGTTCTGCCAATCCATAATAGCTTTTTGCATGTATGCTAATGGATAAAACTGCCTTCTTATTGCAACAATAAAATCATTCCAAGAGGATAAAACCTTACCATGTTTCTTCATGTCCTCTTGAGTTTTGGCTTCCCACCAAATTAGTGTTGCACCTTCCAATCTAAGAGAAGCAAGCTAAATCTTGGTTTCATCATCTTTGATTCTTTGTATCCTGCAATACACTTCAATCTGACAAATCCAATTGTCTAATCTTTCTGCATTTACCTCTCCATTGTACATAGGCAATTCAAACTTAATGTCAAGCTTAAGCAAAGGAGTTTTACCATGACCCTTCGGGAAATTTGGATGTGTTTGTGAAAGTGTAAAAGAAGTTGAAGATGAGGATGAAGATGAAGATGAGGATGATGATGGAGGTGAAAGTGGTGGTTTGTCACCATTCCCTCCATTCCCTTTTGGAGGTTTGTCTCATTTTCCTCCATGAGATTTTGAGCTCTCTCCATACAATCTGGAATTCCTCTCCTCATACAGAACCTTTTCTGACATCTCAAAGAATGTTTTTCTGAAAGTCTCCTCATCTTCAAACATCTCTTTAGGACCTTCTTCATGTGCGATGACTACTGAAGCTTGAGGAGTGTTTGTTCTCCTTGAAATAATTTGAAATCTTGGCTCCACCAATTCTCCTTCTCCTCTCTTGAGCTTCAACCTTGTAAGCATCAGAAAAACACTTGCAAACAAATCAAATCTTCACAAAACATGTTGCTTTGATACCAAAATGATCTGAATGTATAAACTTGAAGATTTTAAACAATTTGCAAGTTAAATTTATATGTGTTTTGGGTAGAGGATCAGCTTACTAAACACATAAACAAGTAAATTTAAACCAAATTTTATAGCCAAACAGAGACAAAACCAGCATATCTGAAACACATAACACAAGCATGATAAAGGAGTTCACCCCTCTTGGGCTACATCTCCTAGTCCAGCTTCCAATGCAAGGCCTCTTTCATTAAAAATGCTCAAAAGTGTGTTTACATGCTTTACACAGCTCAAATAGCAGAATTAATGTCTCCAATGGATCCAGCACTGTAAAAAACCCCTATTTTGGTTCTTTCTACACCTCATTTGGCCAAAAACTGAGAAATTTATGCTTGTTTCCTCCTTTTCCCAAATTCTGCAGCTAACCATCCTACAATTTGGCCTCAACTTGGCTCGAGCGCACCAAATGTGGAACCGATGCACAAAACTTGGCTCAATTCCCGATCGACGGGCAAAATTGTAGGGCCATTAAGGGCGCCATTAAGCCTCCAGTCCCGAAAATCCTAGTCGCATGATAGCCATATAATAGTGAAAAGTGTCAAACTTTGGGGGCTCTATCTAGCCCCTGTCTCTATGTGCCCTTGGTTCTATCCTCCCATGTGACCATGTTCGACCCCTCAGGGCTAGCCCCTCTAAATTATGCGCGTTATTGGTTATATGGTGGGTAAATATGACCTTGGGGCTGGCCCACTCCATTTCCGCTCTCGATTATGCGATTAGCTCTGTCTGCGAATAGGCTTGGGCTACAGCCATGGGCCGTAAGGGCTAGGCTAGGCTTTAGCCCTTGGCTCCCCCACCCACGATCCTGTGGCGCAGGGGTGGCCAGGGGCTAAGGCTTAGGCCTGCCCCTTCCCCATGTGTGCCAACAATCAAATTCAAATATCATTTTTTGCACTATGTTTAATAAGCAACATCTTCGGCACGTTGGCGTGGGCCTTGGTTAATTGGTATGAGGTCTTGGTTTCGAATCTCAAGGATGGTGTTCGGCCTCCAAACATATTTTGGCTGCCATGAGGAGGCCACATGGCAACCACTAGTTGGCCCACATGGCACTCATCATTGGGCCACCACAACACAACCGCTAAGCAATAAGAAATCACCATGCCATAACCAATCATGTTGCACCAAATGTCGACCATTCATTGGCCGTTGAAGAGCCAGTCAACATGCCAAGTCATGGCCCATTTAGCGTACAAACTGCTGACTGCGTGTCCCTGCAACCTTTTCCCAAAATTTTTAGTTGTTTCCCAAATCAATCAGAACGTAACTTTGAGAACATCCGATGTCAAATTTGAGTGAAACGAGTTGTGTTGGATTCAGATCACCGGGATATATCCAATTGTTCAGTTTCGAGCTCTGTCACACACCTTCAATTTTGAGCATTCTTTTGATCCAGGGGATCACCAAGACTACCAGTGTTGCTTAGCACAAGGAGATTTCCGAGCAGAAAACAAAGCGCTCTCTTCAATGGACTCAGAGGGACACCCTAGGAGAGAATTTCAAAGCTTACTGGAGGGGAGATTGTTGGAGTTTGTGGGTCATTTCCAGCGATAATTCAGTCAATTCGAACCTCCAGGAGGACGCAATGCTAAAATTCATTCTGCTTGGTTTTGGGGTCTGCAAGGGGGATTTTAGTGGGAGGAATTAGCAGAAAATTCCTTAATATTGGACCAGACTTCGTGGGGAGTTTCAGGGTTGGAGATTGCTACTCTAGTGAGAACCAATTTCAGCATTTCTAGGGGGTGCACAATCATTTCTTGGGCAGAAATTTGTGGGATTGTTTGCTAGTTGGGTTGTGCAAGGATTGAGGAGGAAGTCACTCTCATCTTTTGAAAGAATTTTGTAGGAAGCTCTATAGCCTTTTGAGGGAGGAATCGAGACTAGAATTGCAGCAGTGGCTTGAGGGGGACGTAGAACCAACAAAGGAGGGATTAGCACAAAATTAGGTAACTCTGAGAGGTCGGAATCAGCTCAAAAAATTTATGGGTTTTGATGGCCTCACATCAAGGATCCTGCTCCTAATTTTGCAGAATTTTTGGAGGCGTTTTGGTGCCCCAAACAACAGTGCACCTACAACAATAGTAGAAATTTTTGGGTTGAAATTTGATGAGGTCGTCCGTGGATAGGATTAATGATTGTGAAGCATTGGAACCTAGGATCCAGAGGGCTTTCTTGTTGGAGAAGCATAGAGGAGGACAGTTAGAGGATGAGACCAAGAGGCACTTTTGTTGGTGGGGACCTAGATTTAGATATCAGCCTTCAGGAGCTTGAGGAGGAGGTTGAGTAGGAGGCTGAGGGCACACAGCAGTGCGAGGAGCATGTAGACATACCCAGTGTGACACAGGTGTCACCCTTGTTAGAGATCCCTTTGCTAGCTCCAGTTGACACCTTAGTGGAGAGAGTAGGGCATACACTTAGAGGGCCACCTATTGATGAGGTGCCAACCATGGATGACGTGCCACCCGAGTCATCGTTTGATGAGATGCCCAGAACCATGACCAAGTTTCCAGATGATAACCGTCCTTAATAGAATCGACATCCTAGTGCCAACCTTCTAGCATTGGGAAAGAAGGCCAAGATAGTCCAGGATGCCATTCCGCAACAAACTGAGGAATTGCAGAACATGAGAGCTGTTTGTGCCGAGTCAGCGGCCAAACTGACTCGTGTTGCGGAGCATTTGGATTCCTTAATGGTATAGCTAGAGCCCATATTGTAGCACCGAAGTAGCCCTCTCCAGACATACATAGATAAGGCTCATAGTGCTAGTGGATTTCCTTGCACATTGGAGAGGGAGAGACAGAGTTACCTAATCAGATCTCATGTGTTGACCAAGATAGCGAGACGAAGTGACATGAGTGGTGCAGGGCGCAACATTCACACAATGAGGTTGTTGCGTGTATGGGTACACGTGCATTCGATCCTGCCCTTGGGGTTGGATGGCAAGAGATTCTGAGTTGGTTCCTGGTGGGGTGGACTAGATTTTTGGAGATGGTCGTAGTTGGGAGTGAAACCCAACAAGAGCTCCCAAACATTGGGGACACTGGAGGCTTAGGTTGGCATTGGGATCCAAGTGGAATTCCCCATCGCCTCATGGATTTGGCTAGTGAAGGTATTGGCAGTGAGACGGTCTTGGTGATTGAGCATCCACACACTTTCAGATCATCGTCAACATTAGTGATGAATTTGATTGACAGGGGAGGAGGTAGACTCCACGAATTGTTTGGGGATGCTAGTCGTGCATGGATTTGCAGGATGACTAGCACATTCTAGTAGGGGCTTGTCAAAGGAGGTGGCATTGACAGGCCACCAAATAGGGCACTGCATGGAGACAATGTTCTCCCATTGATTATTGGCCATGGGAGGAACGGATGATCGATGCAACAACAATATTTCCCCTAGCATGTATGGAGTTAGGTCGCTTAGGTCTACTAGCACAGGTGTGGAGATATGTCATGCATCATGAAGGGTACACTAGCAGAGTGGCAGATACAATGGCACATGTGGGATGCCCTATGGTGCAGGGTAGTATGGCAGTAAGGAGTGTTATCCAGTGGGAGCACAGTGGTGTATGTTGGTTTACTGTGATGTGTGGGCTTGCCCTGTGGAGTAGGAGGGGCGATTCACACCCCCTAGAGTTTTAGCATGGAGTGACAACTTCTTCAACACGGGAGGGATGTCAGTTGATTCAAGATAATATGGTAATCGATAGTGGTATCTAGCAAGGCTAAGAGGGGTGCAATTGGGTGCAGCCGCGTGCCAAGGGACACGGAGGTACATGCTTGTATGTAGGGCAGCGTAGGGTCAATTGGTCGTATGTAGTGAGGTGTGATGTTTCCCATGGGTATTTTGGAGTGTTACCTCTAGGGAGACTACCTAATGGGAACGACAAGTATGCTAATAGGTATAATCCACTCAGGATCAATGAGGAGGCAAATCAGCATCATTTGACGACATTCATGGGGTCCTGCATGCCTACCTCACTTTCACATTGTTTGCAGGCACAGAGGAGTTAGATGTTGTCCCTTGTTGCCTTCATCTTTAGCAACAGGACGCGAGAGGCTCACTCGATATAGTTAGTTGGGACACAGAGTATCCAGATACAGGCTTTCTAGAGGTGGCATTTCATTAGGGCACGAGCTGACAGATACAAGCTTGGAGAACCTGTGGGTTCTTGCAAAGGTAGCGTATGATCCACCCCTGATTTCACACTTAGGGAGGTGATCGAGAGGGCGCTGCATAGTGCATTTTCAGTAGGACGACTCAAGGTGCTAGGTGAGCATGAGGTACAGGGGATTGTAGTCCTTATTCGCAGGAGGATTCCTAGGCTTTCGACAGTACCTGAGCACATCATCACGAGCTGGGATAGCAGATCTTGCTGTGTCATTTAGCAGGTACAGAGTAGTTTGTCATTCGCAGGACAAATTATTGATGTGCAATGCTTACCTATTGGATACATACAAGAGTCAGAGACAAGGCATCGAGGACTGGGAGTTGTGGACCTCCAGTATGGTTAGGAGATCCAAGGATCTAATGGATTGGTGGGACACTCCACTTCTTAATGAGCATGGTTAGGATAACAAGTGATCCAGTTCATTCTCAGGTTGACAAATGTGAGATCAACGAAGCCCTCACCATATGGTGAGGCAGATTGTTGCTTAGGACTGGGGCCAAGGATGGGGTGTTAAGCGCTAGCACTATCGAGT
This sequence comes from Pinus tabuliformis, assembly GCA_031772625.1. NCBI lineage: Eukaryota > Viridiplantae > Streptophyta > Pinopsida > Pinales > Pinaceae > Pinus > Pinus tabuliformis. The sequence continues at coordinate 1,204,595,705 of CM062809.1, read as the reverse complement.
CACTTTGGTAGGTTGGGTGTTAATTTTAGGTATGTTCTATGCTTAGAGAAATTTATTTCAATTTTCACAGTTAGTTCAATATCATTTCTAGATTAGCAATCACCTCAGCATTAAAGTAAACTGTAGACAGAACATAAACATAAATCGCAGAAGACAAGCCAGGACAAAAGGACACAAGATGTGGTACTAGCCAGGGACAAACCTCAATGTGGGGAAATACTTGATCAATTCTTCTTATATGTTCTAGAATATTTCAGCACAGAGAGAGAGAGAGAGATAGTACATTCACAACAGAAGTCAACACTTTGACTTATCTAGATTAGAGCATAGATCATCTCTAAGAAGATGATACATGAGATCAGTTGAAGACATGCTGCTTCAACCGATTCTCCAAGGTGACTCCTTCACCTATCATTGTGCTGCATCTTGTCATCATGTTGCACCTCTCCGTGTTGCACCATGTTGCACCCATCATCACAATGTTGGACCTTATGACCATGTTGTACACATCATACTGCTGCACTGTTGTCCCATTGTTTAGCATTGTTGTACCTTGTGCCACTGTTGCACCATGATGTCACCCATGTGCTTGCTACACCATTGTTGCTTTGTGTTCTTGGTGCACTAAGCACCATGAACTTGCTGTTGTTGTTGCAATATATCATACTGTTGCACCTCTCCATTATGTTGCACCTCATTGCAGCATTCATGATCACAATGTTGCACTCATTATGCTATGATACACTTCATCACTATACCCATCATCATCACAACGTTGTCACATCATATCACTCAAACAGTAATCCAAACAGCCTTCACAATGTGGTAATGGACTGGTTAGGGCATCAATGATAGTCCTACCAGCCTTCACCCCTTAGCTGCAACATCCCTACCAAGGCTACGGTCACCCTTCTTTAGCACTCCTACATCCCACATTCGCTTGTCATACCCCAGCAGGCCTTATGCCCTCCTAACGTAGAACTATAGATGTGATAGGGACTGCGGCTTGCTACAGCAAGCCTATCCCTTACTGCGATAGCCCTTTCCAAGGGTTATAGCCCCATAAAACTATGCCTTCGGCCCTCACGAATAGCATGCGGCATCCATGACAGCCTTCGACCTCCACCAAAGTGTCATTACTGCTCCAGCAGTTAACTCGGCCTCCATTGATGAACTCAGCCTCCTTCATGCTGTCTGAGAGCCTCCCCTTCTTGTTGCGGCTAGGGATTAAGGCTATTGTAGGAGGACTCTTTCCCCTCCACGTAGGGTACTTAAGCTTCTACCATGGCTGCATTAGATAAGGCAGCGTTAGCGCTTCTTATAATTGAGATAAGGGTTGTCTTTAATGATAGCGTTTAGGGCAGCACTAGGGATTGTAAGGACAGTGTAGGTCTCTTCACCATGATTGCGTTTAGGCTAGCGTAGAGCCTACTTTCCCACGACATCTAGGGCATCTTTAGGGTAGCATACTCTCTTAGGGTCTACTTCCTTCCATCAAAACCCAAACAAATGGAGAGGAAGAGATCACAAGAGTTGTGAGTGTGTACAAATGACTTGAAGACCTCCTATATTTATAGTAAAACATGGAGCACAAGAGGGGGCAGTTTAGTTGCTAGCCGACCTTGACGAATTGTCCCATAACACAAATAAAATCATATCTCCATGAATACTTATTGGAATCGGATGATCTTTAGATCAATCCTACACCTCTCGATGAGAGGGATCCAAGAAAAATATTAACTGCCATAAATAAGATGACCCACATGGAGTTTGCCCCTAGTTTCCAATTTTAACACTCCCTCTCAACTAGGGGGAACTCCATCCGCTAATCCATCTACCTGACTGTACTATATCTGCCATCAGTGCCCTGCACTGCTCTACTACTCTGCTCTGCTTTGTTGAGCTCTGCTTTGCTCTGCTCTGCTGAGCTCTGCTTTGCTCTGCTCTGCTGAGCTCTGCTTTGCTCTGCTCTGCTCTGCTAAGCTCTGCTTTGCTCTGCTCTGCTCTGCTGAGCTCTACTCTGCTCTGTTGAACCATGATGAAAAAGAATTGATCGAAAATGTCTCATACCATTCTCTGCTGACCCGAAGTCAGTTTATTGATCCCAAATCAATATCACAAGAAAGTGTCTCAAACCACTCATACTGATCCTAGATCAGTTACATTGATCCCAGATCAATGGAGGTCATCCTAGCATAGGGAGTACGATAGATACTACGATGCGTCCATCAATAGTACTACTATGGTCCCTAACCCCACTTCCCTGCTCATTGGCCAGATAAGAGGTACTTCCCATAAGTCCCAAACTACATGGGTAGGATGCCTCGACAACAGAACCATTCATCCTATCCCTAAGTCGCCTCGGGGTATCACAAGGGAAGGCTGAGCCATTCACCCTATACACAACGCACCATTAGGGGAGGGTGAGTCGCCCTATGGTCGCGTGTTGCTCCAATAAGTATCCCAAGCCCCCCGAAGCTCCCATAGCTCAATGCATCCAATGTGCATGATCCTCATAAGAGGGTCTCTCAACGAATCCAAGTCATTCAAGAAAGTCACAAATTTGACCTTTCCCCGGGGCTTTGACAAAATTTCTGCGACCTGTACATCAATCTCAATGCGATGGAGCCTCCTCGCTCATCGACGTACCATATCCTAGATAAGGTAGTATCTAATGTCTATTTGCTAGAGCAATCATAGAATACGGGATTCCTCAACAATCGAATCCCCCCTGGTTGTCACAAAGGATCATGGTGGTATCCATCATGTGTACAAAACAACTCGCTAAAGAGCTTCCACAACCAGGTAGCTTCACACGAGATCATACTCATAGCTATGTATTCGATCTCAGCAGTAAAGCAACTGACTTTCACTTCTTGCTCATCCAGGATATCGAACAGAACCCAAAGAGAACCAGCACTCAGAAGTGCTCTTGTGATCCTCCACACTGCCTACCCAGTTAGCATTCGAATAATCATGCAACGTCACATTTCTAGCAGTGTACCTCAATCCATGAGAGATTGTGCTCAGAAGATTCTTGACACCAATTTAGTGAGGCTCAACCAAAATATGAGCCCAACATGCTAACTGCAAAACATATATCCAGACGCAAGTTCACCAAGAACATCAATGCGAATGAGTTTATGAGACTCAAAAGCATTTCCCAAATCTAGTCCGGCATCACTACCATATAACTTCTTAAAGTTAAGATCCTTGAGGTAGTAATGGGCTTGCCGTTTACCATTTCACATCTCGAATCCATCTCAATCTTACCTCTACAAATGAGAGCATCTCAACCTGTCAAAAATAGGTCGTCCTCCGAAGGTGTCGGTATGAGAAGTCTATCATCCACAACCTTCAAGTAATGGTTTGGATCGGTTTCACTCGTAGTGAATCTCAGCTTCATCAAACAGCTATCAATCCTCTCAGACTACCCCCGAGGTGTTTTGCTTCAAGCCATATGTTGGAATTTCTAAGTCTAACTATTAGAAATCCTTCATGTACTTTCTGATTCATTTCTGCCTACTTGTTCTCTTTAATTAACAAGTTATTTACCATGTAAATACTGAAAATAAATACAAGTACATGCTCAACACATTACAGATCATCAACTGAAGGAAAGCCAAGCACACAAGTGACATCGTTGTTTTTGGACTAATGTCCTCGGAAAAACCCAATGTAGGAAAACTGGTGCAGCTATCTAAGGGTTTTATTATTTAGTAGTTTCAGAACACAGTTTGGGTGCCAAACCGACTCACCCAATAGAGAATGATCTCGGCAGTAGTACCTCTCAGTCAAAGACATAATCCGGCTAAAACCCTGGATGAACAATTCCACAGCTCTCAGCTCCAATCTACCCCACGAAATCTTTAGCATCTGCCTCTAGGGATTGCGTCAGCCTCTCTGGCCTAGCGTCACCCCAGCACCACCCCAACTCGCCCTACGTCAGCCTCTAGAGCTTTTGCGTCACCCACACTGGCTCTCTTTGGCACTGCGCAGCTCCTAGCTGCTTTTGTGTGGGCCTTGACTGGCTCTGCGTGGCCTCTAGCTAGCTCCCGGTACCCTCTCTGTCGCCTTCTGCACTGATGTGTTAATATAGGTTGTCATTGATGTCAATATGGCAGTGTTTCTGATGGAAAATTCTTGTGACATGTGTGGTTTCCCATTAATGCCCATTGATCATAATACTGCTCATGGACGATCCAAGGATTGAATACAGACATAATAGAAACAGTGGAACCAAGGAGGAAAGATATTGGAAACCATCAGAAGAGAAAGAGAAAGAGTAAAAAGGAGAAGCCATGAAGCCAAAGAATAAGAGGAAGAGTTCATCAGAAGCCATCAAGGAAGCAGGTTATCGCATATTCCCAAGGGTAAGTGTTATCGAAAGAACAAAGAGCAATAGCGATATCAGAGGAGTAAAGAAGAAAACATCAGAGGAGCCATATCGGAAGTATCGCATGTAATATATGCCCAAGAAGAACCGATAGGAAGAAAACAGCGGAGGAGCATAAACAGAGTTATCGGAGATCACAAGAAGATAAGCCACAAGAGCAACAGCTATCGGAAGAGCGGAAGAGTGAAGAGAAGTCACAGGGGCAAGAACCCAAGTGCTTGCAGAAGAAGAATAGCAGAGGAATAGATTTCGATCGACAGATTTGTTAGATCAACGGTGATTAGCAACTGCGGGGGTAGGAGAGTACGAATTTCCTTGATCATGGCTGAAGTCTCGCACTCAATCCTAGCCATTGATCTCATATTCAACTCTTAGATCACAGTCAACTCCAGAGGTTAAGGCCGTTTTCAATCCGTGTGCTAGTCGAAGTCCCACAAAACATAGACTGTGATATGCATTGCGGACTTGAAAATAGGTTATGGTAAACACCCTATTAAATATCGCATCCCCTATAGTGTGATATGTGAATATTGATGATATGGAATGTTGCGATTGCGGGATTCTCATGAGGTTGCGATTGCCGAATTAAAGCCATTACATGTGGGGACCTCTATTAATGTGGATTTTCATAAAGTTGCAATTGCGGGAGTCTTATGAAATTACGATTGCGATAAAGTGGTCGACCCAACAGGTTTATCAAAACAGTTTAATATAATATCGTATCCAGTAGGGGCAATCAGCCATGTTATGGACACGACTTGTAAAAGACCTCCGAAAGTTGCGATTGTGATTGAGGTAGTGACGTGGCATGTGGGACCTCCCTATGGGTATAGCCTCTCTTATATGGTTTTCGTCAATAATCAAGTCTATGGATGAAAGACTCTTCGATATAATTTTAATATGTGATCTCATAAGTCGGCCTGTCCTCCCAATAAACGTGTCTTTTGGTTATTGGCAAAACTCACATATATACAAGTTGAAATGCTTCACTTCAGGTAATCGATCTCGGGCATCTAACAAAGAGAAGAAGTAATAGTTCACAACTCGTGAACTTGAAGAGACAAAGGAAGTCAAAGATCGAGAAGTCGAAAGGTCGAGCGAGTGAAAAAGGAAGCCAAAGGTCGAGCGAACAAAAGTGGAAGTCGAAGGTCAAGCAAGCGAAGAAGGATGCCGAAAGGTCCAGCGAAAGAAGAAGGAAGCTAAAGGTCGAGCGAGTGAAGAAGGAAGCCAAAAGGTGCAGTAGAAGAAGAAGGAAGCCAAAGGTCGAACATTCTATTGACTGGATTATTTATTGAAAAGCTCGGACCTGTGTTTGATAGTGATTCAGATAACAGTTCAAAAGGACGCTCTGCAAATCTATGAAGATTATCTAAGTATAAACAAGGCTGTTTTTTAATTGAATGCACATATGAAACCGCGACAGTCACTCATCTAAGGAAGTCACTCCTGAAGCAGTGAATCCTGACGCAGTCACTCCTAAAGCATTTACGTGACAGTGAGAACAAAGGCTTGAAACAGAGAGTTGTTTTTTGTCCAAAGCTTAGTGCAGTTCATTGTAGACACATTGAAGTTGTGTGAAGACTCTTGTAGATCATGATGGCTATTTGAAATCATCATGAGGTAACTTTGCAAACTTCGTTTGGGCAATATGAAGAATTGTGAAGACTCCTTCATATGAAGACAGGTTGTCATTGATGTAGCAGTGAAGCTGTAAATTGACAGAACACGGTGAAGAAGATTTTGAGAGCAATATAATATAATCAAAACATTTCTTGACAAGATAAGGTCAGAGCCCTTGGGGTTGGTGCCTCAAAATTGGAAGGATTGGTGTCCTTGGAGTTGGTGCTCCTAAATATAAGGTTGGTGCCTTGATAAGATAGGGTCGGAACCCTTGGGGTTGGTGCCTTGATAAGATAGGGTAGGAGCCCTTGGGGTTGGTGCCTCAAAATTGGAAGGATTGGTGTCCTTGGAGTTGGTACTCCTAAATCCAAGTTTGGTGCCTTGATAAGATAGGGCCGGAGCCCTTGGGGTTGGTGCCTCAGAATTGGAAGGATTGGTGTCCTTGGAGTTGGTGCTCTTAAACACAAGGTTGGTGCCTTAAGAAGATAGGGTTGGTGCCCTAAAGCCTCACAAAAGACAAGACCAAGTTGGTGCTTGGCAATAGGATGGAGCCTTATATATATTGTACCTGATTTATTGTAAAGATTATATTAATAAAAGCATTTATTCCTATTGTTCATTTTGTGTTCTAAATATAAATGATTTAACTGGTAAAAAAAACAATTGAAAAGGAACACTGATTCACCCCCCCAGTGTTTCCAACATGATGCTCCCGATACCCTCTCTACCTCTCTGCTTTTGTATTCACTGCCCCTCAGTTGCAACTCTAATCACTCCTTCTATTTCCTCAGCAAGCCCTGCCCTAGAAAATCGAATTCTTGATCAACTCGGTGTGTTCTCCAAGTGACCCTCAAGCCTCCTCTTATACCTTTCTCCTTTACAATTCATCGGCCGAGATTATGTCCCTAATCAACGGCTAAGATTAACTCTGTCTTGATCCATGACTTTTGGACCATTCTAATATAGTTTTATATTAATTCACATTAATAATTTATTTTCCCCAAGTTTAGACTTAGGGACTCCATTAAAAATATTAATTATTTTAATATCTCCCAAACTGTTTAGAATCTGCGCAAACCATTTCTGGGTATCAGAGATCTCATGTGCTTTAGCCTCTCCACCCATTTTCGTGGCTAGCGCACATCCGATGCTACCCCAAATCAACACCATAGAGGGCTTTCTTCCACCTGTATACATGAGATTCCTAAATCTCAAATTCCTCGGGTTCTTCCAAACCTGTGGACCTGCTACATGAGGGGAATGGTCCCCTTGTAAGATTTTCCTTCAGTACATCTCAGACATGTACCTTCATGCTCTTCTTGAATTCAGGCATCCCTACCACCATCTGACTCATATCGGTTAGGGCCCCATAAGTAGACCTCCGGTGTTATAGATGAGATATGTCAATTTAAATCATCCCCAATGGACCATCCTGCAACTTGATACAAATTGCCAACCCTGAACACATGAGCAAAAGCATCTTTGAAAATTCTATTTTCAAACACATAGCTTTCCATCGATGAATGCCACCCTGTAACCTTTGACTTCCATTGCCAAAACGGACACCAGATTCTTCTTGCGATCAGGTACATAAAAGAGATTTTGTAAATGAATCAAGTTACCTTCATTCAATTTGAGGGGTAACATTCCCTACACCCTTTCTGGGACAGGTGGCATCAGCTCCAAGTATCATCCCACGATTATTTCCGTCTCTGCTAAATTAGAGAGAACACCCTTCTATCCGATGAAGTGTCTTAAAGCACTTCAATCAATAAAGCCAGATTCCCAAAGAATTTGAAGGAGAGGGCCAATACAAGATAACGCTTCTTTATCTTATCAGAAACAACATTTGATTCTTCATACCTGGGGTTCCTTGCTTTCCTTGAAGAGTCAGTCATTCCCTTGATGACCTACATTACCTGTCATTCCTTCGATCATTGAAGATGTTCCTAGAATGATTGTTATCTTCATCAAGGGATGTGTCCCTGCCATTTGGACACTCCTTCGCATAACGGTCGAACTTATTGTAAGCAAGGCATCCGCCTTTCCTTTCACCCTGAGATCCGGACTTCCCATTGAAGTGATATGTAGGTAGGCCATCAGAAGCTTCCGTTGCACCATTCTGATAATATACTCTGCTTCGACTTCACCCTTGGTGAATTTGAACAGGGATGAGGAATCCATTGATCCTTTTGTCTTTTCCCAACTATCTTCGGTGATTGCTCTTTCACTCTTGCTTGGGCATTGTCTTCACCTCAGCTTCGATACCATGTTAATTTTAGGTATGTTCTATGCTTGGAGAGATTTATTTCAATTTTCACAGTTAGCTCAATACCTTTTCCAAATTAGCAATCACATCTGCATTAAAGTAAACTGCAAATAGAACATAATCATAAATCGCAGAAGACAAGCCAAGACAAGAGGACACAGGATGTGGCACTAGCTAGGGACAAACCCCAATGTGGCGAAACCCTTGATCAATTCTTCTTATATGTTCTTCAATATTTGAGAGAGAAAGAGATAGTACATCCGCAACAGAAGTCACCACTTTGACTTATCTAGATTAGAGCATAGATCATCTCTAAGAAAATGATACATGAGATCAGTTGAAGACATGTTGCTTCAATTGATTCTCCAAGGTGACTCCTTCACCTATCATTGTGTTGCATCTTGTCATCATGTTGCACCTCACTGCGCTGCACCATGCGGCACCCATCATCACAATGTTGGACCTTATGACCATGTTGTACACATCATACTACTCCACCTTATGTTGCATTGTTGTCCCAATGTTTAGCATTATTGTACCTTGTGCCACTGTTGCACCATGTTGTCACCCATGTGCTTGCTGCACCATTACTGCTTTGTGTTCTTGCTGCACCATTACTGCTTTGTGTTCTTGCTGCACTAAGCACCATGAACTTCTTGCTGTTGTTGCAATACATCATGCTGTTGCAATATATCATACTGTTGCACCTCACCATTGTGATGCACCTCATTGCAGCATTCATCATCACAGTGTTGCACTTTGTTATATTTGTGTTGCACTCATTATGCTATGATACACTTCATCACTATACCCATCATCATCACAATGTTGTCACATCATATCACTCAAACAGTAATTCGCACAGCCTTCACAATGTGATCATGGATTGGTTAGGGCATCAATGACAGTCCTACAAGCCTTCACACCTCAACTGCAACATCCCTACTAAGGCTACAATCACCCTTCTTCAACACTCCTACATCCCACGTTGGCTCGTCATACCCTAGCAAGCCTTATGTCCTCCTAACATAGACCTGTAAGTGTGATAGGGACTGCGGCTTGCTATAGCAAGCCTATCCCTTGCCGCAGTAGCACTTTCCAAGGGTTATAGCCCCATAAAACTATGCCTTCGGCCCTCAAGAACAGCCTGCAACATCCATGACAGTCTCTTGGCCTCCACCAAAGTGTCACTATTGCTCCAACTGTTAACTCGGCCTCCATTGATGAACTCAGCCTCGTTCACGCTGTCTTAGAGCCTCCCTTTCTTACTGCAGCTAGGGATTAGGGTTGTTGCAAGTGGACTCTTTCTCCTCCACGTAGGGTACTTAGGCTTCTACCATGGCTGCATTAGATAGGGCAACGTTAGGGCTTCCTGCAATTAAGATAAGGGTTGTCTTTTATGACAACATTTAGGGCAGCATTAGGGATTGTAAGGACAGCGTAGGACTCTTCACCATGACTGCGTTTAGGCCAGTGTAGAGCTTACTTTCCCATGATATCTAGGGCATATTTAAGGCAGCGTACTCTCTTAGGGTCTACTTCCTTCCATCAAAACCCAAACGAATGGAGAGGAAGAGATCACAAGAGTTGTGAGTGTGTACAAATGACTTGAAGACCTCCTATATTTATAGTAAAACTTGGAGCACAAGAGGGAGCAGTTTAGTTGTTGGTCAACCTTGACGAATTGTCCCATAACGCAAATAAAATCATATCTCCATGAATACTTATCGGTATCGGATGATCTTTAGATCAATCTTACACCTCTCAATGAGAGGGATCCAAAAAAAATATCAGCTCCCATAAATAAGATGACCCACATAGAGTTTGGCCCTAGTTGCCAATTTTAACACTCCCTCTCAACTAGCGAGAGCTCCATCCGTTGATCCATCTGCCAGACTATACTATCTCTGCCATCAGTGCCCTGCACTACTCTGCTGAGCTCTGCTCTGCTTTGCTCTGCTCTGCTCTGTTGAACCATGAAGAAGAAGAATTGATCGAGAATGTCTCATACCATTCTCTACTGACCCGAAGTCAATTTATTGATCCCAAATCAATATCAGAAGAGAGTGTCTCAAACCACTCATACTGATCCAAGATCAGTTACATTGATCCCAGATCAATGGAGGTCATCCTAGCATAGGGAGTACGGTAGATACAACGATGCGTCCATTGATAGTACTACTATGATCCCTAACTCCATTTCCCTGCTCATTGGCCAGATGAGAGGTACTTCCCATGAGTCCCAGACTGCATGGGTAGGATGCCTCAACAGGAGAACCATTCATCCTATCCCTAAGTCGCCTCGGGGTATCACAGGGGAATGCTCTGATACATTATGGTCAAGAGTTACAAGAGAGGAAGCTCTAGTACAAGCATGTTAGGCCATGACCAAAGTGTCGCATGGTCAGTAGGACAGTTTCTAGTTACAATGGGTGTGGGACACTGGCATCATAGTACTTAACATTTCAGCTACCCGTAGGGGTGAGCTAGTTTCTACAGGGGAGGGTCATGTTGATCTCCCATCGAGTTTTAGTGATCCGTTGATGGCATGGAGTGCTTCCATAGTGTAGCTAGGTGATCAACCGGAGGAGATCAAGGTAAGCTCATGCAGACAAGGACTCAACCCCACAGATTTGAATTGCAACTTCAGGAGTCTACTCCTGAAGTGCATGAGAGGGACTATTTAGTGGAGCAGTTTCACGAGGAGAGGACCAGGATTTTATACTACCATGATGCTCTACTTAACGACAGTATTCAAAGGGGGTTTGATGCCTATGCTGAGTTGGACAACGAGCAGAGGAAGGGATGCCTCACGCTGATTAGGATGGCTTGAAATCCTAGTAGGACAGGGCAGAGATCAGGATGACTAGGTGGTACATTTGGGACTCTAGTATTGTGTGCAGTGACTGTTTGGGTTAGTTGATCGAGAGGGTGCTTGTTCAGAAATTGCTTGAGGACAAGCAAATTTTGGTGGGGAGGACCATAATGTCCCCAATTAAATTAATTTTGCTAAGAAGAATTTTCATTCTTGCAATTTGGGTGTTGGGAAATATTTTGAAATGTAAAGTGGGTGGAGCGAGTCCCCACTTAGTTTTTGGAGAGATGGAGGCCACCAATACTAGAGAAGAAAAAATTAAATTGGTAGTGGGATGTGGGGCCACCCACAGGGGGAATTCGAACCCCTTAGGAAAATCGAGCTAGGGAGGAGGATGAATTGGTGGGGCCCATAAGGAGAGAAAGGGGGCAAAAAAGATAAATAGAAGGAAGAGGCAAAATTTTGGGCGCTTTTGACAAATTGATTTTCTGAATTAGAGTACTCTTGAGTTGCTTGGCCAAGACTACCCGTGTTTCTTAGCACAAGGAGATTTTCGGGCAGAGATCTCAACTCTCTCTTTGGTGGACTTAGAGTGCCACCCTAGGAGGACACATTGCTAAAAAAAATTATGCTTGGTTGTGGGGTTTGCAAGGGTAACTTTAGCAGGAAAAATTAGGAGAAAATTCCTTGATATTGGACCAGACTTCGTGGGGAGTTTCAGGACTAGAGATTGTTGCTCCAACGAGAACTAATTTCGGCATTTCTAGGGCATGTGCAGTTTTTTCTTGGGCAGGAATTCATGCGGTTGTTTGCTAGTTGCGTTGTGCAAGGATTGAGGAGGAATTCACTCTCATCTTCTGGGAGAATTTTTCATGGAGTTCTATAGCCTTTTGAGGGAGGAATCGAGACCAGAATTGTAGTAGTGGCTTGAGGGGGATGCAGAACCAACAAAGGAGGGCGTAGCACAAAATTAGGTAATTCCAAGAGGTCGAAATCAGCCCAAAACATTTCTAGGTTGCTGGCCTAGCATCAAGGATCTTGCTCCTAATTTTACAAAAATTTTGGAGGAGTTTTGGTGCCCCAAACAACAGTTCACCTACAGCATCAATTGCAGAAATTTTTGGGTTGAACGTACAGCTTGGAGGAGCCATTTTGAGTGGAGTAGCTCAGACAATTTCACCTACGTATTTTCTTGCTTATTGTAGCAAGCCCAAGTACACACTTTCCACCCCTAGTTGTACTCATATTTCCATATTCATCAATAAAATGGCTCATAATTAATATTGCTGCCCAATGGAGTTCTAAATTTTATTTGCATGTGTTGTGTCCAGATTTTACTTTATTAATTGTTCTATAGTTAGTGCATGTTTTGGTATTTCACTGTAAATTTCAATTTGGAACATTACAGTAAATGGAGTGTTTTCCTTCCACAGCAGATATTTTGTCCCTTTCATGATCCTGACAGTTGATTGCTACTCCACAGCACCCTCCAATGTCAAAACGTTGATCTCTCTTTGCTCGGCATTGGATATTTTCGATGATGTGCCCAACAGAGTTGGCCTTAACGTTGTTTGATAGGTGTGCCTTAATATGGAGTCCAGATGATGATGATTAGGGAAAGCTTGTACTACCTCACGAAGCCCAACGTTGGAGAGAGATTACACCACGTTATCTTGATAGCACTCATGGAGATGACGTAGGGCACTCAGAGTTGGATTTTGGACACATGGAAATGTTTTGAGGCTTGACTTGAGTATTCTTCTTCAATTCATGGTTGATTTGAATGGTTGGAGATGCATCTAGCCCACATCTTGCACTTTTGGAGCCATTATCCCTAAAAGGCCATGACACCATGACGAGAGTGGGATTTATCTCACACATGTGGGTACTTAGTGGCTAATTGTGTTTTATTCAGAAATTGGGTTGGCTTGTAACCCACTTACTTCATGTTTACTCAAAATCAAACTTGTTATAGGGCTTTTAGTTGGATTAATGGATGTGATAAACCTCATATAAAAGGAGGATCACTCCATTCTTGTTGCTCATCATCATTGGTGGATTTCAACCTTCTTTAGAGAGCTCAACTTAGCATTTTTGCAAATCAATGCATGTCGAGATGCAATCTTTTGGGAGCTATTGCTATTGGAGACTAATTTGTGTATTGGAGATGTTTTTTGGGGATTGAAGGAAGCAAATTTCTTCGCAACATTGAGTATAATTGACAATATTAATGGCTTTTCATGTGATCAATGTATGTTAGGGCTTCCCTATTATTCCATGTCTAAATGCATATCTTTATTGGAAAATCTTGCTTGATCATTACATCGTAAAGCTTTTTTTTCATTGAATGCCATAGAGGACCTCCTAGAGAGCTTTCCTCCACTTAATTTCTCCCCTCATAAGAAAGCTAGAGTTTGCAAGAGAAAACTAAGGCTTTCCCCCTTACTCCATGCATAGATTTGATATTTATTAAATTTAGCCATGCATAGGAATCCTTCTGGTAGTGAAAACTCATAAAAAAAATAATATTTTCCTTCCTATCTCTTTTTCCAAGCCCTTTAAGGCAAGTTGCTAGGGCTAGGTTGATGGCAGGTGCTTCTACTATTTGCCTAAAAACATTATGGCCCAATCCAAATTTCTTTTTATACCCCCCTGGACCGTTTCGATTTCATTAAGGGATCTTACAGATCCCTTTGAATCAAGATTATGGATCGGTTGTAGTTCAACTTCACACAACAGGTGTAGCTCTTTCCTCAACTCCTCACAGGAACCACAACCAACACATAATTGTACGCAAACCCCAACTCTTAGAGCCCCTTAGCACCCAGCTTTGCAACACTTAACATATGACCCAATGCTGGAATCTAGGGTTTAAACCAAAGGTGCTAATTCCCATTGGCCCTGTGTGTCGACACTTTCCCGTTATACCAAAAAACACTCCAATCTAACTCATAAGACTTACGTAGCTTAGATATTAAGTCTACATGCATTTTACGCCAACTGACAGTTGCCCCTTCTCACATTACCGCTTGTTGACGAGACTGCTCACCGCTCATCGACACTCACAACCCCTCTATGTCCATTGTCTTCCTATTAGGGTGGTCAATAGTCTTCAATAGAACTCGGCAATCTCAGCAATAGAGGACTCAGTGATCTTGGATGTCCACTAATTTGCCCAGATGTCTCCTTGTCAACTCGAATAGGAACCCTTGTGGTAGTCAAAACTCAAAAAATTTCATCTTTTCCTTCCTATCTCTTTTCCCAAGCCCTTCAAGGCAAGCCTCTAGGGCTAGGTTGATGGCAGGTACTTCTACTTTTTGCCTAAAAACATTATTGCCCAATCCAAAATTCCTTTTATACCCCCTGGTTTGTTTCGATCTCATTAAGGATCTTACAAATCCCTTCGAATCAAGACTATGGATCAGCTCTAGTTCAACTTCACACAACACTCGTAGCGCTTTCCTCAATTCCCCATAGGATCCACAACCAACACACAATTGTACGCAAACCCCAACTCTCATAGCCCCTTAGCACCCATCTTTGCAACAGTTAACATATGACCCAGAGCTGAAGCCTAGGGTTTAAACCAAAGGTGCTAATTCCCATTGGCCCTACATGTCGACACTTTCCCATTATACCAAAAAACACTCCAATCTAACTCATAAGGCTTATGTCGTTTAACTATTAAGTCTGTGTTGTCGCGCAAATTGACACGACAACGCTCAGACCAGGGGTTGTCACTCTGATCCCCGATCCCTCCGTTTAAGCCTGTCTCCCACGGCTAAGGGGGGTAGAACCTATGAGATGACGAAGACTGTCTGCCAAACAGTTGGGCTGGGAGACACGAAGCACTAAAATGATCTTATTAATTTAACGGACCAGTGCCTTATGAGAGTGATGTTTAAACGATTACTTGCTAGATAATGTAAAATTATAAACCATGAACAGCAATCATTTATCATCAAATAACCATAAAGATCGTGCAATGACCAAATCTTAACAAACGATATCTAGTAATTGAGAAAATTTCGATTAGTGCTTTAAACAACCACTCAATTATAAATCATGAACCAGATGTTATATAAAGCAAATCTTTAAGATGATCCTTCATGCGCAGACTTATCTAAAATGATAAACATTCATTCCACATAAATTTAAATCTCAGCGTAAAAAAATATGACGAGATAATTTCCCGAGAATAACTAAATCTGGCAAAAAATTTTAAGCTTAAAGCCAAATAAAATCTAATTTTTTTATTTTTTTTTAAATAAATTTAAAAGAAATCCTAACTATACCAAAACCTAAAAAATGAAATTTGAACTCTATATATATAAATATTATTTCTAAATTAAAATCTAAATCAAAACCAAAAACTAAACTAAATCAGAAAAATCAAATCCTAAATGAAAACCTTTTCTTTTTATTTTTATGTTATATTTAAATAAAAAAAAAAAAAAAAATAAAAAAGAAACTACTTAAAATAAAACTAAAATCTAAAGTTAACCTACGTCTACCCCTTTTTATTTTTTTACCTTTTTCCTTTTTATGAGTTTATATTAAGCTAAAGTCCAAAAGAAAACTCTTTTAAAATACAGTTAAAATATAATTTGAAATTATAATTAAACCCTAATCCTAAAAAAAAAATAAGGAAATTAAGAAAAAGTGAAAAGTCTATAATCGACTAAGGGTAATACGATGGCATAACACGATATTTTTCAATGGCGTGACAGAATCGTAACTTCAAAAAAGACTTCGATGACTAGATGCATAAACGTGTTTCAATGGGATAGAAGATGACGGCGGCGAATAGCAACATGAAACAGTTCGAAACTTACCTGGAGCCTCCACGCAGAATAGCCACCATTGTTTCACTTGAACGCAGAGCTGAGTACGCAGCAAATCGTGGAGACAATGCACGAAATTTTCGATGAATGCACAGTCAACGGCAACTAAAATGACAGAATCGTAACCCTGAGCAACTTTGTCTGCGGATATCCTTGATGGCGGCGTGTTAGATCGGTTTTTTTTAGGGCTGAAATCCAGTTGGCCTGACAGTGCACACGACGGATAACTTGCGTTTTCAAATGTTACCCAATAATATTTGCCAAGGATTTTCCAGTGTATGCGTTGCAGCCTATGATGGCGGCAGTCTCTATGCGTGTTGAAGGGCGATCTTGTCAGTTGTGCGTCGTTTCCCCACGTTATATTATCCCGAACCTTGCTCTCTGTACGTGGTTGATAAAAAAACTATGCTCGTCTGCGTGAATGAAAGCCAGCGGCAGCCACGCTCTTTCCTCTACGCCCAACGCTTACAGATCTGCAAGCCTGAGGACGTTGAGTTGAAGGCCTGCAGCTAAAATCGATTTTTATTTTGTTTCCAGGCTTACGTTTCATGCATGGCACCCGGATGCAGAAAGATGAGATTTTGAAGCGGATTTGCGCCAGAAAATTGACGCTTTCAGAGTATGTCCACCACGTGCAGCCCCCACGAAATACAATTCGGTTCTTCGGTCCTCACTGTTTTATGCAGGCAGAATATTGCAAAGTTTTTTAAAGTAAACCCTTCAAAAATTAACCTAACATCACAAAACTTCACAGCTCTAGAACAGCCAGATTTAGCAATGATTACAGTAATACTTTCAAAATATCAGAAACTTCAAATTTACTGTGAAAAGGCTCGAGAAAATCTCTCATGCAAACCAGAAAAGTAAATTTAAATGATTAACCCAGGGCAAAATCAGCTGGGCTCTGCAAGGAAAAGCCTGTGGGAGTTGGCTGGTTCAGCCTAGAACTTCCCCAAACGCCCACCAATCTTCTTCAGTAAGGGTTTTCTGCACAGCTCAAAACAACCATCAGTAAAGAGGGCAAAAATGCTGCTAGATCTCAAAAAGTAATGGAGATACCTGCCATTACTTCAGAAACCCTAACACCACTCAAACCCTAGCAAGTGAACAAGATACCTGTGCTCACAATACTCTAAAAATAAGCTATTATTAATGGCTGAAAAATAAAATATGCAGAAAATTAAACATCTCACAGCACTTCTAGAGAGTAACACCAGCAAGATTTGAACCCCAAAGTCTTCTTTTATTAACCAGAAAACAGATTACAAGAGAGCTTCTTCAGCACAAGACTCACAGATCGAATGATCTGAAATGAACCCTAGCACCCTACTTAAAGGAAATGATCCCAACGGCTAGTTCGAGTGATCCATGTCGAAATGATCTCGACCGTCGATGAGGATCAAGACATCTCTTAATCTCATCCGTCGACTTCGTTATTTCATTAAAAAATAATATTTCACATGCATTCACTCAAAATATTATTATTTTATTATTTTAGGGTTTTTGCTTTATTTTATAATTTTTTATAATTTTTTTATTTTTTTATTTTTTAATTTTTATTTATTTTATTATTTTATTATTTTTATTATTTTATTATTTTTATTTATTTTCTTAAATGGATCATCGAGCTAAGCCTTTGGAAACATCACCTAGGACCTAGGACTTAGGACTCATGAGGGGATTTAAAACATTTTCCAACCCTCAAGACACATTACATCATGACTTTTACAATTTACATCTTAAGGGGACAAACCCACTTAACACAGACCCTCACAAATCACCCAGTTTCTGCGACACAACTATAATCTAGCAGATTAACACACTAGGATTCTCCTAAAATTCTAATGACAAAATCCATCCCGGCTTTGGGGTCAGGCTGAAGGAAAACTCTGCCGATCATGGATCGGTGAGACGAAAAACCTTCCGGGACGTAGATTACCATTAGAAAGTTAGGTGCACCTAGGCAATTCACATACACGACTCATATCTGTTAAGATTATTTACAATTCATACATGCAGAATGGGTGTACAATCAAAATGATTAGACTGCTGATGACTGCAAGATGGCACGGACACGCTGATCAGGTGCTACCCCTTTTTGCAAAGAAAAGAAGGGGGTGTACTGCATGGGTAGTTGACCGGTAGTGGTCAACATCTGGCTCTACTTGGGGACACGTTGTTGCACTGCAGGAATGTGAGAATCCAGAATCTGCATCCACGCAACACACAGATAAAAATAAGTAGCGTCCATCCAAAATCATCATATACATTAAGCACAGGAAAGATAAAAGCTCTTCATTTATTAACTATCTAATAACATGAAAAGTAAATCTAATCCTAAGACAAAAACGAAATGCTGAAAAGACAAGGAGTAGGGATAGAAATACAATACAAAGGATGCCCCATGGCATCAGATATCTCTGAAGAACAGCTTGAGCATCTGGCCGTTTGCTGGTAGATCAAGTGGTTCGCCATCCAATCTGCTCAAGTGGAATGAGTTTGGTCCAGCTATGTCTCTAATGATGTACAGTCCCAGCCATAAACTGTCAAATTTCTTATGTTTTCCTGGTTTCTCATTCTTGCGATCCCAAAGCAAAACCATATCTCCAACCTGCAAAGATCTAGATCGAGAGCATTTATCAAAGCTTTTCTTAATGTTAGATTGATTTTTACATATAGCCTCAAAAGTTGTCCGACGAGCTTCATCTAATTCCACAATCTGATCTATTCTATTCTGAACAACATCTTTATTAGTGGAAAAATTTTGGAGAAGTTGATAAGCTGGCAATTTTAGGTGCACAGGTAAAGTAACATCCAAGCCATAAACTAATTCAAAGGGAGATTTACCAGTAGATTTCTTCTTAGTGATTCTATCTGCCCATAAAGCATATTTGATTTTGCTGTCCCATGATTTCTTATTATCTCTTACTATCTTCTTGATAATGGTTATGAGATTTTTGTTACTTGATTCAGCCAAACCATTACCCTGAGGATAGTAATTTGATGAATGAGATAAGACAATGCCATACTTGAAACAAAAAGATGAAAACTCTAAGGAACTAAAAGCCTTGGCATTGTCGGTAGTGATCTTAGTGGGGACACCAAATCTAGTAATGATGTTATTTTCAATGAAATCCATAATAACCTTTTTAGTGGCATTCTTGGCAGGAATGGCTTCGACCCATTTAGTAAAATAATCCGTGGCAGTCAAAATCCATGAGTAGCCATTGCTAGAATTTTCATGGAACTTCCCTATGAAGTCCAGACCCCAATGCTGAAAAGGTGCCTCTACAATAACAGGTTGTAGAGGAAGGGCAGCAAGCTTCTGTTTCCCAGTGAATAGTTGACAGGCTTGACACGCTCTAACAAACTTGTGCACATCAGAAAAAATCGAAGGCCAATAATAGCCAGCTCTCAGGATTTTGTGGGCGGTAGTTCTAGCGGCATAATGACCACCACAAAATCCTGAATGAAACTCGGAGATTAATTTCTTGGACTCAACATCATCAACACACCTAAGCACTATGCCCTCAGGATTTCTCCATCCAAGGCCATCCTTCATAAGGCAATACTTAGTGGCTTTTAGTCTAAGAGCCCTTCTCTTATGAGCGACTAAATGGTTAGGACATGCAAGATTGGTTAAGTAATAAACTATGTCCTTATACCATTCATGCTCTGCTAATCTTTTCAATTCTGGCGAAGATAGATCGCTAAGACAGAACAAACCAAGAGTCTTTTCATTACTTTCAGTTAACATCTGAGCTAAACCTTGGCCTTTGATCAGCTTGGTGGGTCTGATTTCCAAATCATACTCCTGTATCTTAGTAACCCACCTAGCACGAGTCCCTAAGCAATCGGTTTGAGTTAATATGTCCTTAACAGCAGAATGTGGGACGAAAGCAATGATCTTAGAATAACCCACATAAGTTTTAAAATGCTTAAGAGACTTGACCAGGGCATAAGCCTGCTTTTCCATGGTATTGTACTTCAATTCGGAGTTTTGAAGTGCTCTACTCATGAAAGCAATAGGCTGCTCGTGACCATCTTTATTCTTTTGAAGCAGGACACCGGCAATGGTATCTTCAGAAGCGAAAGAAAAAATCATGAAATCCTTGGAGTAATCAGGACTAACCAGGACAGGAGCTTTTGCAATAGCAGACTTGATTTCTTGGAAAGCCTTTTTGCCATCTTCTTGCCAGACAAATTTCGCATCTTTCTTCAGAAGACTTTGAATAGGCTTAGCTATTTCTGCATAATTTGGGATGAATCTTCTAATAAAATTTATCTTTCCAAGGAAAGACTGAAGGGATTTAAGATTATGCGGGAGAGGAATCTTTTGAATTGCTTCAATTCTTTCGGGATCGATCTTGATTCCTTCCTTAGAAATGATATGACCGAGTAATTTCCCTTCCGTTACCCCAAAAACAGACTTAGCCGGATTCAAAGAAATTCCATATTCTCTACATCTATCGAAAACTTGCCTAAGATGATCTATATGACTGATACCATCTTTAGAGAAAACAGTAAGATCATCTTGGTAAATTTCGATAATTTTCCCGATTAACCCTTTGAAGGCATAATCCATAGCCCTTTGGAATGTAGCCCCAGCGTTCGTTAATCCAAATGGCATTCTGATGTATTCAAAAGTACCCCATGGTGTTGTGAAAGTGGTTTTATGTCGATCTTCCTTCTTAACCCAAACTTGATTATACCCAGAAAAACCATCTAGCAGCGACATCATTCCAGACCCAGTTACTCTTTGCAACAAAGTTTCCATGTTTGGCAAAGGGTAATTATCCTTTTTGCATGCTAGATTAAGGTTTCTAAAGTCGACACAAAGTCTTATTGTACTGTTCTTTTTCCTAACAATCACCAAATTCGAACACCATGTCGAATGCCTAGTTTGAGCGATGATCCCTGCTGCAAGCATCTTTGCAAGTTCTTTCTGGACCAAGGGGGCTAACTTAGGATTAATTTGCCTAAGCTTCTGCCGGAAGGGTTTAGCATTTTCATCTTTTAAAGGAATAGTATGCTCCATAACATCTTCCCTATAGCCTTTCAATTCATCATAAGAAAAAGCTAAAACATCTCGATATTCGCGAAGTAAATCAGTTAACCTTTTCCTTTCCTCCAAGCTAGTACCTCTACCAATTTTAACCATTTTCGGGTCTTCAGAAGTGCCAATGTTAATCTCAAGGTACTCGCCTGGGTCCATCTTGTTTTCTTCTCTCAGCTTCGTGGCATCATGCCGATCAAAATGTTGCTCTAAGGCAACCACATTTCTAGGAGTAGGATTTATGATATGTTCATGATTTAAAGATCCATCCTCCTCAGAAATTATCCGAAAATGCTCAAACTCATCCAAACTATTGAGAAAACGAATGACTTGCTTTTCGTCATTAAAAACTTGCCAATGCTCCGAGTTATCTGGAACAGATGGTCTAAATATTACTTCCATTTTGATTTTATCGTTAATTAACTCATCAGATAACTGGAAAGTCGTGGCAGCTACAGCAAGTTCATCTGCCAAACTATTTTGTTCTCTAGGAATTGCTTCAAGGTCAAGGGCATCGAAATGCTCCATAGTATCCCACACAGCATTTCGATAGTTTCTTAATCTTTGATTTCTGCATGTGAATTTATTTTTAAGCTGCATGATAACCAGATCGGAATCCCCCTTAATGCTAAGCAATTTAACCCTCAAAGCCTTGGCCAATTCAAGTCCCAACAATATAGCTTCATACTCAGCGACATTGTTGGTTGCTTCAAATTCTAAACGATAGGCAAACTTGAAAATGTGACCAAGGGGAGATTCAAGCACTACTCCAGCACCTTTACCATGACTAGAGGACGCACCATCGAAGTACATATGCCAAACTTTACCCTTGAGATCCTTAACTTTATCATCGGGAGGAATTATAAAATTGGACATGATAGAATAGTTCCCGATGTCAGATTGCTCTTTAATTATTTCGTTATGAGGCTTTTTAGGATCTTCAACATGAAATTTTCTTTCGGGCTCTCTATTCAATCTAACAAAACCATCACCCCTAGGAGAAGGAATCATAGCATATGACCAATTCATTTGAATGCTTCCGCCTAGATCAGAGGCCCACTTTCTAGATAACAGCATACCCCAAGCATCAGGTACATCAACGACAACAATATCCATAACAACCATGATGTCTGGGTAAACTGAAAGATGAACTTGTAAATCTTTGATTAAACCATGTACTTCGATTTTCTTAGAATCCATGGCGCATATGTTATAGTAGGGTCTAGAAACTCTTAAGTTAAGTTGCTCCATGACCCTTTTAGTCATAACACAAGCTGATGCACCTGAATCCAACATGCAATTATTCAATTTATACCCATTGACTAATAAGGTGATAAAGAAAGGCTGGTGATCTTTGTTATCAGCATCTACGCTTTGCAGATATATGGGAGCATCATGATAGTCAACCTCGCGAGTCTTCTGTTGAGAAGTGTTGACTTGAGGACCCTGAATCGCTTTTAGTAACTTGTCTCTTTGGGAAGGGATCTTAGCAATCTCGGATACAGGAACCCAGATTTTTGCATTGTTAAACCAACTTCCCAAATCGACATCTATTCCGGAGTTTATACCAGGGGGAATTTGATTCCCGCTTTGATCCTTATCCCTTCTCTGATAGACCAAACCCTTATCTCTAGCAATTTCCAAAATTTTCTCAGGAGAGGGTTTTTCGCCATATAACCTAGCCAAAATGTCATCTTCATTTTCAAGGTTATTTATACTAAAAGCAGATGAAGGATTCATAACATCATAACTCCTTTCCTTAACCTCTATCCAATCATTCATAGGCAAAGGGAACTTGCTTCCTACTACGTTTATTTGATCACCTGTTCCAAACATTCCATTATCTAAGATTCTTCTGACGATGGGACAAGTGGCTTCTTCATGAAGAGCATCGCAAACACGACAGTAAGGAGGAGCATTATCAACCAGATTAGTTAGCGGATTAGGGGGTCTCTGCTCACTAGATTGACCCTTTCTTTGCCAATTATTATTTCTATTATTATTATTCTGGGGTTGAAAATTTTGCGTTTGCGCTCTTTCCATTTGGATCAACCTATTCTGCAAAGTGTTTATCTCCTTACTATGATTAATTTCCATGGTTTCAATTTTTTGCAGCAACTTGAGAACAAGTTCGCTTTCAGGTTCTTGGACTGCTTTTCCCTTAGGTTCCTTTAGTTTCGTAGCAGCCCTATCAAAACCTGGGATCTCAGATTTCCCAGAAGCTGCCTTGTCCTTTTCAAGTTCTATAGCTAAGGCTTGGCAATCTCGATAATCATTAAGTTTAGCACGCCTTAATTCATAAGATGGCTCAGGACTAAAGGCATCAATGTAAAAATCTTGGAGAGTTTTATCTGTAGGTTTATAGTCTTGAGGTAATTCTCTAATAATACCATTCAACCTTTTATTAAATTCTTCGACAGTTTCATCCTCTCTCTTCTTTATTAGGCTGATAGCTTTTACGAGGTGTCTTCCCTCTCTCTTATCTCCATATTTTTCTTTAAATGCATTAATGATCGATTGTAAGGAGTTAAATGAATTCGGAGGCTTTTCTGCAAACCAATCATAAGCATCACCTCCTAGAGTCAAGATAAAAAGAGTCATTCTGACATCTTCATGATCAAAATCAGCAGATCTTGCATACTTAGCCATCCATATGTTGAAATCTCGCAAATGGGAATTAGCACTAATGGCATTATCTCCTTGAAAGTTAGGCAATTTGTCTATCCCAACAGATGGAATATCATTGGGATATCCTGGAATGTTAGAAAAATCGCAAGGAGCATACATATCCATGATATTGTGCCTAACTTGACCCTTAAAGAGCAAATGAATATCAGAGAGGGCTTCTTGTCCAAGGTTTCCAAGAAGTGCACGAGAAGCGAGTTTGTGTAATCGTACCCTGAGGACCTTTTCAAGATCAGGAGTAGGGTTGCACAGACTGCTTGGATGTCTTCTAGTGTACACTCTTGAAGATAATATATGAAGTGGAGTCGCCACCTGAACAAGAAGTTAAACACAGAAAAGCCTGAAATGCAATAACCAGGGACAGAAAAACTCTATCCCCGGCAACGGCGCCAAAAAATGTTGTCACGCAGATTGACACGACAACGCTCAGACCGGGGGCTATCACTCTGATCCCCGATCTCTCCGTTTAAGCCTGTCTCCCATGGCTAAGGGGGGTAGACCCTATGAGATGACGAAGACCGTCTGCCAAACAGTTGGGCTGGGAGACACGAAGCACTAAAATGATCTTATTAATTTAACGGACCAGTGCCTTATGAGAGTGATGTTTAAACGATTACTTGCTAGCTAATGTAAAATTATAAACCATGAACAGCAATCATTTATCATCAAATAACCATAAAGATCGTGCAGTGACCAAATCTTAACAAACGATATGATATATCTAGTAATTGAGAAAATTTCGATTAGTGCTTTAAACAACCACTCAATTATAAATCATGAACCAGATGTTATATAAAGCAAATCTTTAAGATGATCCTTCATGCGCAGACTTATCTAAAATGATAAACATTCATTCCACATAAATTTAAATCTCAGCGTAAAAAAATATGACGAGATAATTTCCCGAGAATAACTAAATTTGGCAAAAAATTTTAAGCTTAAAGCCAAATAAAATCTAAATTTTTTTTTTTTAAATAAATTTAAAAGAAATCCTAACTATACCAAAACCTAAAAAATGAAATTTGAACTCTATATATATAAATATTATTTCTAAATTAAAATCTAAATCAAAACCAAAAACTAAACTAAATCAGAAAAATCAAATCCTAAATGAAAACCTTTTCTTTTTATTTTTATGTTATATTTAAACAAAAATAAAAATAAAAATCCTAAAAAAGAAACTACTTAAAATAAAACTAAAATCTAAAGTTAACCTACGTCTACCCCTTTTTATTTTTTTACCTTTTTCCTTTTTATGAGTTTATATTAAGCTAAAGTCCAAAAGAAAACTCTTTTAAAATACAGTTAAAATATGATTTGAAACTATAATTAAACCCTAATCCTAAAAAAAAAAACTAAGGAAATTAAGAAAACGTGAAAAGTCTATAATCGACTAAGGGTAATACGATGGCGTAACACGATTTTTTTCAATGGCGTGACAGAATCGTAACTTCAAAAAAGACTTCGATGACTAGATGCATAAACGCGTTTCAATGGGATAGAAGATGACGGCGGTGAATAGCAACATGAAACAGTTCGAAACTTACCTGGAGCCTCCACGCAGAATAGCCACCATTGTTTCACTTGAACGCAGAGCTGAGTACACAGCAAATCGTGGAGACAATGCACGAAATTTTCGATGAATGCACAGTCGACGGCAACTAAAATGACAGAATCGTAACCCTGAGCAACTCTGTCTGCAGATATCCTTGATGGCGGCGTGTTAGATCGGTTTTTTTTTAGGGCTGAAATCCAGTTGGCCCGACAGTGCACACAACGGATAACTTGTGTTTTCAAATGTTACCCAATAATATTTGCCAAGGATTTTCCAGTGTATGCGTTGCAGCCTATGATGGCGGCAGTCTCTATGCGTGTTGAAGGGCGATCTTGTCAGTTGTGCGTCGTTTCCCCACGTTATATTATCCCGAACCTTGCTCTCTGTACGTGGGTGATAAAAAAACTATGCTCGTCTGCGTCAATGAAAGCCAGCGGCAGCCACGCTCTTTTCTCTACACCCAACGCTTACAGCTCTGCAAACCTGAGGACGTTGAGTTGAAGGCCTGCAGCTAAAATCGATTTTTCTTTTGTTTCCAAGCTTACGTTTCATGCATGGCATCCGGATGCAGAAAGATGAGATTTTGAAGCGGATTTGCGCCAGAAAATTGACGCTTTCAGAGTATGTCCACCACGTGCAGCCCCCACGAAATACAATTCGGTTCTCCAGTCCTCACTGTTTTATGCAAGCAGAATATTGCAAAGTTTTTTAAAGTAAACCCTTCAAAAATTAACCTAACATCACAAAACTTCACAGCTCTAGAACAGCCAGATTTAGCAATGATTACAGTAATACTTTCAAAATATCAGAAACTTCAACTTTACTGTGAAAAGGCTCGAGAAAATCTCTCATGCAAACCAGAAAAGTAAATTTAAATAATTAACCAAGGGCAAAATCAGCTGGGTTCTGCAAGGAAAAGCCTGTGGGAGTTGGTTGGTTCAGCCTAGAACTTCCCCAAACGCCCACCAATCTTCTTCAGTAAGGGTTTTCTGCATAGCTCAAAACAACCATCAGTAAAGAGGGCAAAAATGCTGCTAGATCTCAAAAAGTAATGGAGATACCTGCCATTACTTCAGAAACCCTAACACCATTCAAACCCTAGCAAGTGAACAAGATACCTGTGCTCACAATACTCTAAAAATAAGCTATTATTAATGGCTGAAAAATAAAATATGCAGAAAATTAAACATCTCACAGCACTTCCAGAGAGTAACACCAGCAAGATTTGAACCCCAAAGTCTTCTTTTATTAACCAGAAAACAGATTACAAGAGAGCTTCTTCAGCACAAGACTCACAGATCGAATGATCTGAAATGACCCCTAGCACCCTACTTAAAGGAAATGATCCCAACGGCTAGTTCGAGTGATCCATGTCGAAATGATCTCGACCGTCGATGAGGATCAAGACATCTCTTAATCTCATCCGTCAAATTCCTTATTTCATTAAAAAATAATATTTTGCATGCATTCACTCAAAATATTATTATTTTATTATTTTAGGGTTTTTGCTTTATTTTATAATTTTTTATTTTTTATTTTTTTTTATTTTTTAATTTTTTAATTTTTTAATTTTTATTTATTTTATTATTTTTATTATTTTATTATTTTTATTTATTTTCTTAAATGGATCATCGAACTAAGCCTTTGGAAACATCACCTAGGACCTAGGACTTAGGACTCATGAGGGGATTTAAAACATTTTCCAACCCTCAAGACACATTACATCATGACTTTTACAATTTACATCTTAAGGGGACAAACCCACTTAACACAGACCCTCACAAATCACCCAGTTTCTGCGACACAACTATAATCTAGCATATTAACACACTAGGATTCTCCTAAAATTCTAATTACAAAATCCATCCCGGCTTTGGGGTCAGGCTGAAGGAAAACTCTGCCGATCATGGATCGGTGAGACGAAAAACCTTCCGGGACGTAGATTACCATTAGAAAGTTAGGTGCACCTAGGCAATTCACATACACGACTCATATCTGCTAAGATTATTTACAATTCATACATGCAGAATGGGTGTACAATCAAAATGATTAGACTGCTGATGACTGCAGGATGGCACGGACACGCTGATCAGGTGCTACCCCTTTTTGCAAAGAAAAAAAGGGGGTGTACTGCATGGGTAGTTGACCGGTAGTGGTCAACAGTCTGCATGCATTTTACACCAACTGACGGTTGCCCCTTCTCTCATTAATGCTTGTTGATGACACTGCTCAAAGCTCGTCGACACTCACAACCCGTTTATGTCTCCCTGTTAGGGTGGTCGACAGTCTTATATAGAGCACTCGGTGATCTTGGATGTCCACTAATCTGCCCAGATGTCTCCTTGTCAACCCGAATATATGTTATGTAGACTAGATGTTTGGGGTCTGTTGTTAAAATCTAAAATTGTATTCAGAAACTTACAAATTACTTGTAGAAACTTGAAAGTTCTATGCAGAAAATTGAATGTACTTTGCAAAAAGTTGAATGTACTTCGCAAAAAATTGAATGTTTTATGTTGAGACTTGAAAGTACTTTGCAGAAAAACTAAATGTTCTATGTTGTTACAATTACTTAGAGTGGATATTTCATCTTCAAAACTTTTCAAATCAACAATTGCATATAGAACATAAACTTAAGGATCATATGAAGACAACCAAACACAAATATGAGACGTTGAGATTTAGGTCCAATGACTAGGGAAAAACCCCTCAAGGGGGTAAGCCCAATTGATTCTTCTTCTATTAGATTTCTTCAATTGTTCAGCAAAGTAAAGAGAGACAAAGAGAGAATGAGAATGAGTAAAGTCACCAATGTCTAATCAACTTGCAATGGAAGTGTTCTTGCTCTTTGCTTGAAGATCTTCTCCTACACTTGCTCTAACTCTTCCCTTGCTCTTTCTCTTCACTTGCTCTCACACTTCTCGTGCACACACTCAACACTTGCTCTACTTCTTCACACTTGCTCTACTTCTTCACAATGAACATGCTACTCTCAAATCTCATTTGCTCTTGCTTAATAGATGAGAAAGGAGAGGAGTTACTGTTAAATTTGAAAACTAAGTCCAAACTCCATGTGGGTCATCTTATTTATGGCCGCTGATATTTTTCTTGGATTCCTCTCGTCAAGACGTGTAGGATTGATCTAACGATCATCCGATTCTGACAAGTATTTATGGAGATATGAATTTATTTATATTTACTTGACAAATTGTCAAGGTCGGCCAACAACTAAATGTGTGGCACACATGCTCAACGTTTCATATAAATACAAGAGTGGTTGAGGCATTATTCACTCATCTCATCTCTCACATTTTTCTCTCCTTAGTTGATTGGATTTACACACAAGGAGCAGCACACACATGGGAAGGAAGAGGATGAAGTTGGAGGATGCAGAAGGATGCAGGAAAGAGGACACAGATTTGGTAGACTGCATTGACTGAGTTTGACTAGGGTTGCAGCAAGAAGTTTTGACCAGCGTTGACCAACCGAAGACCCTTTCTTGACTGTGGTTTTGTTGTGGCTCTCTCTCCTAGGCAGGCCGCAGATTTTGCCTCACAAATCGAGGCATTCTGACCTCTTATTTGACCAGCTTTGACTGCCCTAGTTTGTGGCAGCAAGTTGACTTTAGATTCACTGTGTTTGACTGGGTTCTTCAGACTGTTTATGGGCTGCCTCTTCTTGTTGTTGGAGGCCTAGTTGACTAGGATATTGACCAAGCATATTGAAGGTCATTTCTATCTTGTTTGACCAATGTTGACTTTGTTGGTTAGGGTTTGCTGCTATTGTCCTAAAATTACAGATGTATGTATTTGTACTATTTCTCTCTCTGCCGAACTATTGAAGATTATAGAAGAATTGATCAAAGAGTTTCCCCACATTGGGGTTTGTCCCTAGCTAGCCGCCACATCTGGTGTCTCGTCTTGGCTTGTTTTCTATCGATCTATTAATGCTCTATCAATATTTTACTTTATGTTAATGTGATTGCTAAACCTAATAAGAAGAAATTGAAGTAAACTACACTAAGTATAGAACATACCATAAATTAACATGGTACCAAAGCTAAGGTGAAGACAAAGCCCAAGCAAAAGCAAGAGCAAGAGCAATCACCGAACGCTATTGAAGCAATCTTAAAGACTTCATAGGGTCCTCATCACACTTCCCCACTGAAGACAAGCTCCGTGAGAAGTCTGACTATCACGAATGGAAGATGTCTCTTGATCTGACATTGGAAGAGCAGGAAGTGATAGACCATGTGAGAAGCAGAATCATTGAGCCTCCATCAAACGCATCTGTTGCTGCAAGGAACAAGTGGACCAAGGGTGAAGTCAAAGCAAAGAAGATCATCCGGGACTCTATCGACAAGTGCCTGGTAGCCTACATTTCCGAGCTGACCACCTCTAAGGAAATCTACGATAGACTAGTAAGATTATTTAAAGTTATTGATGCAAATCAAGTTTTGTTCCTTAAGAATACGCTGAAGGAAATTAAGAAGGGCAAAGATGAGAGTATGCAAGCCTACTTCTTAAGGATCACCGAGATCAAGAATGATCTCCTATCAATTGGGGAAGTCATTCCTGACAGGGAACTGACCATCACAATTCTCGAAGGGCTCCCATCTGAATAGTATATATTCAGGACCACTCTTCTCAACAATAATGTAATCCCATGATTTGAGGAATTGATGGCAAGATGCATTCAAGAAGAGACAAGAATGGAAGAGCAGGAACTGCCTGCATTTAGAGGCAATCTCATTGCTTTCTCCTCTCATGCTAAAAGGAGAAATAATTCCAGGTCAAAATCTAAGGGAAAGGTCGGACCGAAAGGTGGAAGGAAAGGGAGATGTTTCATCTGCAACAAAATTGGCCACTATGTGAGGAAGTGTCCTGATAGAAAGGACACATCTCATGACAATGATCAAAATCACTCCCGAGGCAATTCCAACAACAATCAAAGGAAGGGCAGGTTCAATGGCAAAGGAAAGAGGAATGTCGAAAATCAAGGAAGTGGTCAACCCTCCAAGAAGGCAAGACACACCAGGTATGAATCTAACGTTGTTAACAATAAGCAAGATGAATATTATCGGATATCGGCCGTCTCTACTACTCCTCCAAATTCATTGGGTAATTGGCTTATTGATAGTGGTGCCTCAAGGCACTTCACTAGTTACAAAGAAGCTCTCTCTAATTTGACAGAGGAGACCAACCTAGAAATTACCCCTGGGGACAACTCCAAATATCCCGTGAAAGGCATAGGAAATGTTACTCTACAATTGAATCAGGGTAATACAATTCATTTGCAAGAAGTCCTATATGTACCTGATCTCAAAAAGAACCTAGTGTCCATTTCGGCAATGAAAGACAAAGGCTACAAGGTGGCCTTCATCGATGGCAAGGTACGTGTATGGAAAAAGAATTTTAAAGATACTTTCACTCTTGGGTTTCGGGTTGACTCTTTATATCAAGTCAGAGGAAGTCCATTGGGTGTCATGTCTTGTGACACATCTCTTCAGTCCGAACTATGGCACCGAAGGTTTGCCCACCTTCATTATAAAGCTCTACCCGATGTGAGACAAATGGTGATAGGGATGCCCGAGTTCAAATTAGAGCAAGAAGGTGTATATCTGGGATGTGTCGAAGGAAAGATCAAAAGGAGACCATTCCCCTTAAGCCATAGCAAGACCTCCGATATATTGCAGTTGGTTCACTCCGACATATCTGGTATGATGCCTGTGAACTCCTTGGGAGGATATTTATATTACCTCACTTTCACTGATGATTATTCTCACAAGACTTGGATATACTTCTTGAAAAAGAAGGATGAAGTGTTCTCTTGGTTCGTCACTTCAGAGCCTTGATCGAGAATCAAACGGAAAAGAAGATCAAGATCTTAAGGACTGATAATGGGACTGAGTATGAATCTCCACAACTTTTGCAAAGAGGCTAGCATCAAGAGGGAGACCACAACACCATATACTCCTGAGCAAAATGGTGTGGCGGAAAGGAAGAATCGTACGATTATGGAAGTTGTCCGTGATATGCTCCATGATCAAAGGCTTCCGAAGTTTCTATGGGCCGAAGCTGTGAATACTGCCTTATATGTTCAAAACCGAAGCCCTCATCAAGCATTAGATTCCAAGAGTCCCGAAGACATGTTCACTAGTAAGAAACCTGATGTATCTCAGTTTAGAATTTTTGGAAGTCCTATATATTTTCATGTGCCGAAAGAGAAAAGGAATAAATTGGGTGCATCTTGAAAGAAGGGAATCTTTGTGGGCTATAGAGAAAATACTAAGGGTTATAGAATCTATGTGGCTAGTCAAAGGGAAGTCGAGATTAGCCATGATGTCACCTTTGACAAAGATATGGCTCTTAGCAAAGTTGACAAATTTCCTATACTAAAGAAATCTGGAGAAGATGAAACCAGCAAACTGGAGGAAAAGCAAGATGAAATGATGCCCGAAGTGGAAGAACCTATGGACCCTATTGATCCCCCTCGCAAGAGCCTTCCTCATCTAGGAAGAGCCCCTCATGGCATAGGGGGACACTGGATGATGCTAAATGAGACATTGCAACCAAAGGGACATTCCGGGAAAGTAAGAAGTCGACCAGGTATCATGGATACTTGACCATTATGAGCACAATCATTCAAAATGATCCCTCATCGTTCACAGAAGTTGTGAAGCATCAAGTATGGAACAATGCTATGACTGAGGAATACGAATCCATCATGAAGAACGATGTCTGGGATGTGGTCCCCAGGCCCCAGGACAAAACTGTTGTCACTTCGAAATGGCTTTACAAGATAAAGCATGGAGCTAATGGAAGTGCTGAAAAGTACAAGGCTCATTTTGTCGCTCGTGGCTTCTCTTAGAAGGAAGGTATAGACTATTACGAGATATTTGCACCTGTTGCCCGATATACCACCATCCGCTCGATCATAGCCCTTGCTGCTTCGTAAGGATGGAACCTACATCAGATGGATGTCAAGACCGCATTTTTGCATGGTTCGATCAAAGAGGAATTCTATGTGGAACAACCTGAAGGATTTGAGATTCATGATCGAGAATCTCACATATGCGGGTTGAAAAAAGCCCTCTATGGGCTAAAGAAAGCACCCCGAGCTTGATATGAGAGAATCGATAGCTACTTGATGAAGCCGGGATTCACTAGGAGTGAAGCTGACTTTAAGGTTGAAGATGATAAACCTCTCATACTGGTGCTATATGTTGACGACCTCTTTCTGACAAGTGCAGACCCTCTCATTCACAAATGTAAGAGGGAGATGGCTTCCGAGTTTGAGATGAATGACCTAGGACTAATGCACTATTCCTAGGATTGGAAGTTTGGCAGAAGCCAAGGGAGATTTTCCTATCTCAAGGAAATATGTGGTGAAGATATTGGACAGATTCGGTAAGGTGGACTGCAAGCCCGTGACTACCCCAATGGAGCTTAACTTCAAGAAGTTAAGCGGTAGTGCTACCAGACCTGTTTTAAAAAATGCTACCAGGTATCGTCAACTCATCGGAGCATTGATGTTCTTGGTGAACTCCTGTCTAGATATTGTTTTGCAATCAACACATTGAGTCAACATATGGTTGAGCCTCACCACTCACATTGGATTGGTGCCAAGAATCTGTTGAGATACCTTCGTGGCACAATCACTCATGGGTTGAGATACATTGCCGAAGATGTGAGACTACATGGATATACCGACGTTGATTGGGCAAGCAGTGTGGTGGACCGAAAGAGCACTTCCGGTGTTGTTTCTCTTTGGGATCTGCCTCAATATCCTGGATGAGCAGGAAGCAGAAGTCGGGGGCTTTCAGCACCGCTGAGGCAGAGTACATTGTTGCAAGTATGGCCTCTTGTGAGGCTATCTGGTTACGAAATCTCTTTAGTGAGTTGTTTGGATTTACATTGGATACTACAGTGATCCTATGTTGCAACCATAGTGGGATTCGTTTATCAGAGAATCACGTATTTCATGATCGCTCCAGACATATCGATATCAGGTACCACTTTATCTGGGATATGGTACAATAGGGAGCAATAAGGCTCCAACATATCGGTACAGATGAGCAGGTCACCAACATTTTGACGAAGACGCTGGGAAAGGTCAAATTATTGACTGTCCAAGAACAAATTGGAGTCATTGAGAGACCCTCATAAAGGCATGCATTGAGCTCTGGGAGCTCCGGGGGGCTTGGGGTACTTCTTGGAGCGACAAGCGACCACAGGGTGACTCACTCTCCCCTAGTGGTGTGCTATGTACAGGGTGAAAGGTTCAGCCTTCCCCTGTGATACCCTATGGCGACTTTGGGACAAGATGAGTGGTTCTCCTATCAAGGCATCCTACCCATGTAATCGGGGACACCTGGGAAGTACCTCTCATCTAGCCAACGAGTAGGGAAATGGGGTTAGAGGCCATAGTAGTACTATTGATGGACGCATCGTTGTATCTACTGTACTCCCTATGCTAGGATGACCTCCATTGATCTAGGATCAGTGTGAGTGCTTTGAGACACTCTCTTCTGGCACTAATCTGGGATCAATAGAGTGGTATGACACACTCTTTGGTACTGACTTCGAGTCAGTGGAGGACAGTATGATACATCCTCGATCATTTCTTCTTCTTCATAGTTCAGCAAAGTAGAGCATAGCAAAGTCGAGCAGTGCAGGGCAGTGCATTTGATGGCAGAGATAGTACCGACAGTCAGATGGATTAGCAAATGGAGTTCTCCCTACTTGACAAGGAGTGTTAAAATTGGCAACTAGGGCCAAACTCCATGTGGGTCATCTTATTTATGGCAGCTGATATTTTTCTTAGATTCCTCTCATCGAGAGGTGTGGGATTGATCTAACGATCATCCGATTCTGATAAGTATTTATGGAGATATGAATTCATTTGCATTCACTTGACAAATTGTCAAGGTCAGCCAGCAACTAAATGTGTGGCACACATGCTCAACGTTTCATATAAATACAAGAGAGGTTGAGGCATTATTCACTCATCTCATCTCTCACATTCTTCTCTCCTTAGTTGATTGGGTTTACACACAAGGAGCAGCACACACGTGGGAAAGAAGAGGATGAAGTTGGAGGCCGCAGAAGGACGCGAGAAAGAGGACACAGATCTATTTGACTGCGTTGACTGAATTTGACTGGGGTTGCAGCAAGATGTTTTGACCAGCGTTGACCAAGTGAAGACCTTTCTTGACTGCAGTTTTGGTGTGGCTGTCTCTCCTAGGCAGGCCGCAAATTTTGGCACACAAACCGAGGCATTCTAACCTTTGGTTTGACTAACATTGACTGCCCTAGTTTGTAGCAGCAGGTTGACTTCAGATTGACTGCGTTTGACTGGGTTTTTCAGACTATTTATGGGCTACCTCTTCTTGTTGTTGGAGGCCTAGCTGACTAGGATATTGACCAAGCATATTGAAGGTCATTTCTATCTTGTTTGACCAGTTTTGACTTTGTTGCTTAGGGTTTGCTTCTACTGTCCTAAAATTACAAATTTATGTATTTGTACTATTTTTCTCTCTGCTGAACTATTGAAGATTATAGAAGAATTGATCAAAGGGTTTCCCCACATTAGGGTTTGTCCCTGGCTAGCCACCACATCTAGTGTCCCTTATCTTGGCTTTTTTTGTCGATCTATTAATGTTCTAACAGCATTTTACTTTATGTTAGTGTGATTGCTAAACGTTGGCTAATAAGAAGAAATTAAAGTAAACTGCACTAAGTATAGAATATATCATAAATTAACAGTTACAAAATGAATTCATGCCTTGAACCAACAATAGGATAATCGAATTCCATGAGGGAGGAGTTACTTGAGAAATGTAACTCATCACAAGAATAGAGGGAGAGGTACACTTGTCTTGACGAGTTACAATTCAAATTAGGAAGGGAAAGAGTTACACGTAGACATGAGAAAATATTTGGTGAGTTACAAATCGAATTGAGCGAGTTACAAGAGCATTTAATTAAGAGTTACACTTTTGCCATACATCGAATTAGTGAGGGAGATTTACATTCTCTTAAATTTGAAGTTATTATTTTATTCCAAGAGAGAGGTTCGATTTGCCAAGTAATAGATTCTCAATTTGAATGAGTTATTCCATGAAACTATTGGGAATTCGTTTTTATTAATCCATTAAAGGTGAATGACTTTAAACTATTTTATAAATAATAGTATCATAATAATAATAATACTAGCAAGGATAAAATATTAATCTTAACTTGTATAATCACTTCCAAATTCACTTCAAAAGTCACTTCCAAATTGAGATGTGACTTTATATTTTTCCAAATTCATATTAGAATTGTCAAAAATGAAATTTTAATATAGGTCATTCAAACAAAACTGAAAGATATGATTTCTTCTAGTTGAAATTCATCCTTGACCTACCAAATTTTAACACTCCCTCTCAACTAGGGAGGAATTTCTTTCTGCATCAAAGACTTTTGCTTCCTCTGATCTCTTTCCCAGTTCAACTCTGCTCTGTAACATGTAACGATGAAGTCGCAATCTAAAGAAAAATCATCCACTTGTCACAAATTTGGAAAGGAAATGATCACCACGTCACATAGACAAGGATTACACTCAACCTAGGTTGCACGAAACGGGGAAATGGGTACGAGTTTCCGAAACGGGCACTAATACGAAACGCGACCTCCCAAATTTTGGAAACAGGGAAACACAAATATATATTATTTAGGACATTAAGAAATATGTGCAATCATAAAACATATATGATTGCATGATTGCACATATTTCTTAAATGTCCATATATATATATATATATATATATATATATGGACATTTAAGAAATATGTGCAATCATAAAGCATATATGATACATTCTAATTTATTACATTATGATAAAATTGTCAATTTTCATGTATAAACTATAAGTCTCTAAATTTACATCACATTTACTCATGAATGATCACATAATGAAAATACAAATATCCAAAATCAGCCATGAGAAATTTCTAATTTCTTGTCTCGTGCTTGATTGGGAGTCTCCTATCAAGTCTCCTCCTACATAGTCGAACGATCGTAGTGCTCTTGATTAAATACAAGTTTCATACCCTAGTACCCTACATGCTCTTCATTATTGGGAGTCTCCCCTGCATAGAGGGCTTGGTTCTCTTGATTAAATACAAGTTTCATACCCTAGTACATGATAAAATCCAATGGAAACATTGCAATCCCCCCAATCCAAAAATCCTGAAAAACAGATAAGTTTGCTGGATTTTGAGTGAGATCTAAAATTCTACTTTCTCCATATGAAATCCAATGAGGGCGAAACCACTCTCAGACGTCCTAAGTCATTTCATGATAATGTTAAAACTTTAAGTCTTTTACTTTAAGAATTTAACATTCCCATGAACTGCATATCAACACTAGGGCAAAATTTCACTTTTATAACCTTAGACAGGCATCTAGAAGCAACTAGAAGTCACTAGGATAACCTAAAAATAAATTAGAAAACAAATTTTAAAAAACACAAGTAAAAAGCTGAAACGTGAGTCGTACGGCCTTGAAACGCATTTCAGGCCGTATTGGCCACGTTTCAGTTTCGTGAAACGTGGCAGTACGACTTGAAACGTGTTTCAAGGCCGTACCACATGCGTTTCAGTGTTTCGTACTCGTTTCCGTACGGAAACGCCCCCTTGCCCTACGTTTCCTGCAACATAGCACTCAACCAATTTTGATCTCAAAAATTAAGTGATAGAACACAATTGTCAAATAGACAAGACTCAAACAAGTCACATAAACAAGAATCAAACACAACCAAGTTTCATTAAATGTAAAGTGGTCGAACACCTGCATCCTTGACAAATCTCACTACACCTATTGGCCAGATAGGTGGCTCTTCCCACATACCAGACTGTGGGTAGGATGCATATTGAGGCCTACTCTTGTCGCGCACACTACACAAGAGATCCCTCATCCTCGGGAACTTTCCAACATCATTCCCTAATTATGTGAGCACTGACAAGGGGGAAGGAAGCTCATTGTTCTCGATTAGTTGTGACCGCTTCCCAGAAGGGTCACGTCCATAAGTCCAAGTTGCTCTCTAAAAGACAAGAACTTTCCTTTCGATAAAGGCTTGGTAAGAATGTCAGCTATCTGATCATCAGTGGAGATGTGTTGGAGCCTCACTACTCTCTTCACCATATCTCGGATATAGTGATACTTGATCTCAATATGTTTGGACTTGTCATGAAACACGGGATTTTCTGCAAGACAAATCCCACTCTTATTGTCACAATATATAATTGTTGTGTCTAGAACTTAAAATAACAGCAATAAAAATCAGGTGTGGAGAATCCATAAGGCTAGGGTTTGGTGTTCAAAAGTTTATATTTACCCATACCTACCTTACATTTTGTTTCTAGATTGTTATTACAAGTTTATCTTAATATCTAGTGGTGAAATGATCTAAAGTGCTTATAAAATTGCTTATATTTCATTCAGAGGTCTTATTGGTGAAT
This sequence comes from Pinus tabuliformis, assembly GCA_031772625.1. Classification (NCBI taxonomy): domain Eukaryota; kingdom Viridiplantae; phylum Streptophyta; class Pinopsida; order Pinales; family Pinaceae; genus Pinus; species Pinus tabuliformis. Next base: position 1,204,557,959 of record CM062809.1, on the reverse strand, counting down.
CCCAGTGCTAACATTGGAAACCCTAAGGGGTTCGCCATCATTATCTCAAGTTCTTGTTTATTTCATTGTTATAGATCTTCGGAACTTGATTCCAACACTTTTTGGGTGGTCATTTCATTTTATGTCTCTTGCCCTAGTGAAATCGTCCATGACGTCTTGCTTTCAGGTGGATAACCTCTTTCTTGGATGGATTTCTCTTCATTTCAAATCCTAAATTCTGCATTATATTATCATAAAAACAGATTTAGAAGTTGTGAGCAGCTTTAAGTTGTCCTTGTTCTAGGCTCTAGCATATAATTGATTGGTACTCAAAGCACACATTGCACCATTGATTTATGCTAGCTGATTTACTTTGTGTTCCCTAAAGTAGCTTAAAAGTGGTTCTTGTTTAACAATTAACTACACCCTTTAAAGTTGCATTCGTAGGGTGATAATTATTTAATTGCAAATATGAAGTAGTTTACAGTGCTTAACCTTTTGCATCAGATTTGGTGCACACATCACTAGCACCTAACCCACCCACTTAAGTGGATATTTGGTGGTCTCTACTTATGTTCTTAACTCATTATCTTTGAAGCAATTTAATCAATTATTAAAAACCTTGTGCTTTGTTTTCTTAACATATTGTGGATTCATTGAAGCAAAATCATAAGCTTGCATGGTTATAACTCACTAAAGTGGTTTTCTTTTGGTAGATAAGGATACCGCCTTGGCTTCTAGAAGCTGGCTTAAAGTGAATGGGATATTGTACTGAGGTGACAATGGAGCAATTACCATCTTGTTGCCCCAATATAGCACCAATGGTTGGACATTCCACTAGGATGTTAGTTCAACTAGTAACACTAGGAAAAATAAAAGTGGAAAAGATAAACCTCTTAACCGTTTTGATATTTATGCTTTCTATCTTCTAGAGGAACACTTGGTGCTCTCGGGTTACTCAAAGTATAAATGAAAAGTTCATGAATGCAATATTTTGGAAACTTGAAGCACACATTTCATGAATGCAATATTTTGGGAACTTGAAGCATGCAACAACTTGTTTACAACTATGCAAATGATTTAAAAGGAGTGTTCAAACATGTACAACAAGGGGATGAATTCGCTACAACTCAAGAAATAGAAAGCTTTTGGATATTACCTTAGCAAAACCAATGTCTGCATCACTATGATCGTCGATCCTCCCAGCTGCATCTCCAACGTAAAAAGACCTGACAAACGGTAGAATGAGACCAGTTGATAATACCTAAAGCATGTCCAAATTCCATATAGAATATAGGAAATTTTGAAAACATGTCCACAAAATATGGAAAACGGAAATTCTCAAAATTGCACATGGCTATTTTGTTGATTCAACATGATGCAACTTTTAAAATCATTATTTGAATGAAATTTTGACAATTCATATTAAAAGCTACGTAATTTCAGAGAAAACATTTTGAGAGCAAAGACCACCTTATTTAGCAAAACCCATTCGGACCACAAGCTAATAGTTTGGTTGAGTGTTTTCATTTGTCATTCAAGTATACAAAGAAGAGATTACTAGATGACACAAGCAGTAAGAGTATATAACAAGATAGATTCATCGACATTTTCCAGCTAATTCCAAAACATCTAAAATGAATTATGCTTTTTTTATTTCCTCATATAAGTATGAAACTTTTCAAACTCAATCCAAACAATTTACTCATGTGAATTGTTAATTTGGCAGCTCAGGGATAAATTCCAAAGTCACAATAATCACAATCAGGATTAAATCGGCAAGTCCGATATCGGAAAAATCAGGAAAAAATCAGTAAAAACTAGCAAAAAATCAACAAATACCAAAAAAACATTTGTTTCAATTTTTTTTAATATCTAAAGCATCCACAACATAAAATAAATGCACTAACAAATAAATATGAAAAGAGAACTAATATATAAGATGTGTAATATGTCTAGTGCCACATCACACATAACAGTGATTCATGTCCTGAATACTAAGTCTCAAAAACTGACTTAGACTCAAAATATCAACAAAAAATATAATAATGTATCTCATATCATGAGTCATAATATCATATACAATGAAATGAACCAAGTAACTACTAATTTCTTCTACTCCTCTTGCAAGTGTTAGTACTTCGTAGTTTTCCTAGGCTGAAGAGGAAACTGTAGAGGTAACCACAAACCACTTTAACGCTGGCATATATCCCTTCTAGCTTCAAAGAGGGCTCTCTCTATATGAATTTCCAATTACTATCTGAGGTTTTAGGCTAGTTATGAAGATCAAATAATAGGTTTTAAAATTGTGGTTGCAGGATGAAGGAGGGGCCTATTGGGCATGGAGTCATAAAAATGTTCAGTAATCAATCACAAATAAATAGAAGTATGAAATAGGACAAGGTAGGCAA